>LR738712.1:305169385-305182086 GCA_902687465.1 Secale cereale | reverse complement strand
GGCGGCGGCACGGGGCGGGAGGTGGGGCGGCTGCGCAGGATGGGAGGCGGGGCGGCAATGCAAAGGCAGAGTATGGAAGGCGGGGAGCACGCGGAGAGAGAGAGAGGAGTGGCCTCGTTTTTAGAATGGATAAGGTGGGGGTTGTGTACTTTCTTCGGGGAATGGGTGTTAGGAGAATAAGGTTAGGTGTTATGAGAATAAGGTCTTAAGGGATGTTATGAGAATAGACCCACCATATATATATATATATATATATATATATATATATATATATAGGATGGGTCTATTCTCATAACACCCCTTAAGACCTTATTCTCATAACAAAAACATTATTCTCATAACACCCCCATTTAAATAGGTTTCTAGCGCGGAGCGCCCCGAGGACAGCAACCACTGCCCCGCCTCCTACCCCGCGCTGCCGCCCCGCCTCCTTCCCCCAGCACCGTCGCGCCGGCTCCTACCCTGATGCAGTGCGGTTTTCTTGTGCAGTTCGGAAGCGCAAAAAAAACGCTTGCTGCCATTATTCGTCGGTCGCACCGTTTTCAAAATTGCTCTTAAACCGTGTGGAATCTCGAAAAGTGTTCAACATGGCGAAGTTGCGTCTACTCCATAGCTTTTCAACGGTATATTACACGCATAATTCCGATAAACGGTTAAAAAACTAGATCAAAAAGGTACCGAAAAACAACACGTACAGTTTTTTCAAACACGCAGTTCACCGTTTTCAAAACTGCTCTTAAACCGTGCAGAATCTCGAAAAGTGTTCAACATGGCGAAGTTGCTTCTACTCCATAGCTTTTCAACGGTATATTACACGCATAATTCCGATAAACGGTTAAAAAGCTAGAGCAAAAAAAAATACCAAAAAAACAACACGTACAGTTTTTTCAAACATGCAGTTCACCGTTTTCAAAACTGCTCTTAAACCGTGCGGAATCTCGAAAAGTGTTCAACATGGCGAAGTTGCGTCTACTCCATAGCTTTTCAACGGTATATTACACGCATAATTCCGATAAACGGTTAAAAAATTAGAGCAAAAAAGGTACCGAAAAAACAACACGTACAGTTTTTTCAAACATGCAGTTCACTGGTCTCTATGTTACAGTAACATGCAGTTCGGAAGCGCAAAAAACGCGTCGATTTGGGTGTCGCGAAAATCAAAGTTTCCGCGTTTTTGTAATTTCAAAACTGCTCTTAAACCGTAATGAATTAGAGGGGGTGTTCTACATGAAAAAGTAGCGTCTCGACGATATCTTTCCAATGGTGTATCATTTGGATCATTTCGACCAACGTTTTGTAAAAATTTCACGAAAAACGGCCACTGCCCTTCGTAGTCAGCCGCACGATTTTCAAATTTAACTAAAAACCGTAAGGAATCTGAAAAACATTTCAACATACGAAAGTTGCACCTCGTTCGTAGCTTTCCAACGATATATTACACGCCTTGTGTCGACAAACGGTTAGAAAACTAGAGTGAAAACAGTACCGAAAATTTAAAAAAAAATCGAAAAACACAATTCCGTGATTTAGTAAATTCAAAACTGCTCTTAAACCGTAGCGAATTTGAAAAAATAATAGATATGAAAAAGATGCGCGCCGACGATACCTTCCAACGGTGTATCATACGTTTCATTCCGACGAGCGGTTTAGAAAAAAAAAACGCTCGCTGCCTTTCGTTGTGAGCCGCACGATTTTCGAAACTGCTCTTAAACCGTGCGGAATCTCGAAAAGTGTTCAACATGGGAAAGTTGCGTCTACTCCATAGCTTTTCAACGGTATATTACACGCATAATTCCGATAAACGGTTAAAAAACTAGAGCAAAAAAGGTACCGAAAAAACAACACGTACAGTTTTTTCAAACATGAGGTTCTGTTGCAGTATCTGTGCAGTGCGCATAACTTTCCAATGCAGTAAAACAAAGTAGTTCGGAAGTGTTATGAGAATATTATTCTCATAATGTTATGAGAATAGACCGGCTGATTGTTTTTTTTTTTTGCCGAGGACACATAAATGCATATTTTCACAATCACACCGTTGGATCATCTTGTTACATTATAGTAGTGCTCCACTATTCATTTCAAATTTTTTCATAATATTTACACCGTCAAAAAGCTTAGCGAGCCTTAACTAGTTATGTGGCAAGCTATTGTAGACACAGTTTTACCTATATATATATATATATATATATATATATATATATATATATATATATATATATATATATATATATATAGGTTATAAACCTGGTATACAGACAGTAGCCCTTGATGCTTTGTTTGATTCTGAACAGAATCGGACAAAGGATCCATGTTATAGCATCTAACAAAGCAGAACTGTATCTTGTGTTTGAACAGGCTTCGCTAGTAGCGGCATCTGCCCAGGCCGGAGAGATTTCCAAGCTCAGTGGGAAGCTTCAACTAGCCAATGAGAAGCTCGACCTCTTCAACAAGCATTTTGATGAAACGCAAGTTATGCAGATTTTCGAATAATTGAAATGTTGAAACACTATATGTTTGATCTGTGTGAGCTCTTTGTGTGATATGATTTGTGTGATAGTTGACACAGCTGAGGTGGAGGCCCTTAAGGGCTCGCCAAGGCCAAGGAAGCGGCCAAGGTGAGCAAAGCAGCCGCTGACAAAGTAGCTGCCGACCTAAAGGCCGAACAGGCCGTGCGTCAATAGCAGTAGTCGTAGGTGACCGAAGTCGAAGAGGAACTGCGAGATGCCATTCGCAAGTGCGAGGCATTGTAGCAGAAGACTTCGGAGCAAGCATCCGCACTCAATACGGAGGTCAATGATCCTAAGGAGGCGCGGAGCACATCGCGAGCGCTCGCGAGGAGATTAAACAAGCGCGGCAAATAGCGGCTGGTAAGGCCTTTCTTTTGCAGAGTATCTTCGGAGGTCCGAGGTATCTTGTGATGACGCGATTCTGGAGTTCTCCAGATGCGTTTGCGGATCTCCCGAAGAGCATCGCCGACGCCACCCAATTTTTCCGAGCCTAGGAGGGAAACAACACGGAGAAGTTGTTCTGGTCGCAATTCCTTGCGCCTGAACTTCTAGTACCTCTTAACGACCAGATGAAGCAGTTGGTCGAGCTGCACAACATGGTGGGTACGGCCATGAAAGATTTGATAGTCCGTCTATGGCCCGCTGGTCCAATCCCAAGTAGCTACTTTGGGTTGGTGAAGCGACACGTCGACGGGAGTCCCCGGGTCGATGATGTTAAGTATTCGGCATGCATAGAAGGTGCACGAATGGCCTTCGCCCGCGTCAAGGTTCACTGGGCGAATATGAAGGATGTCGAGGTAGCGACTGCTGGCCCGCCAGAGGGCAAGGATCATTGGAAGCCGGAAAGGTACTTCGGTGATGTCCTAGAAGGAGCCCGCATTGTAGAGGGCCAGTGCTCAAAGGATATAGTCTTTGAGTAATTGTATTCGGATTGTAAAGACTAAGCTTATGAACTGATGTATATAATTTTGCCCTTTTCTATTATAAGCGACTTTTCCTACTATGCAGATGTTTGTTTATATCTGAAAGTTTCTAGTCGTCAGCTTCAGCCCCCATGTAGATACTACAGGGGTGTTCGGTAATACGCGTGAACACTCTTTATCCAACGTCTTGGTCCATAAAGGAGGTTTCCACGGAGCGAACCAGGCAATCAGACTATGTGGCTTTAATGCTTTCACTTAGCCATAGAAGTTTGACTTATAGGGCTAAGTACAAGCCGCTAGTGCGTGTGCGGCTTTCTGAACTATGGTGCCCACTTTACGCGGATGGACAAAGACCAGTCCCTCGTATAATACAGAGTAGGTCACTATCGATAGTAGTCTAACACTCGGTCGCCGAATCGCTGACCAGCTCTCGCTTTATCATGACAGTCAGTTTTCGGCTTTCTCTACTGAGGTACTTGACCGAACGAACCAGAAGTACAATCGCAGAAGTTCTCCCTTTACTATTTAGCCGAACAATGCGGAACGTGAGGTGATAAGCACAGGAGCCAGGCAACCCAACTATAGACAAATGCATATAATACAATATCCGGGACGCCGAACTGTTCCCTATAGGTGTTCGAACTTGGAGGTGTGCCGGGCCGAATATAGCCCCTGGTATTAAGTCTAGGTATTAAGGCACATGTGGCAATCTGACGTGGGGAGAGAACACAGGTGGTAATAAAATGAACTCCAAGAGAATTGGAACCAAACTGCTTCTTTTATATCATGTTTAATACGGCGAGCCGAGTGGTTACAGATAATGCCGATAACATCTTTGGGCATTTTACATGCCAACAGAAGAAAAGAAAATAAAATAAAGAGAAAAGGTTTACACAGAGCCTGAATCTAACGAAGAAAAGGAAATTTCAACGGGGGGCCATGTTGCACGTCTGCACCGTTTTCTCCTTTGTAATGTGTCCTTGAAGAGGGGAGTTATGATGGCCGCCTGTAAAAAAGGAAAGAGAACTCTAGAAAAGACTGTCCTGCACAGCCGTAGATAAGGTGGGTTCTTTTAATGAACCTTTGAAAGAAAGTATATTTTAGAGTCCGAATAGGGTCAAGCCAAACTATGGACTATTTGTATGCAGTGTGCCCCCAGCGCCGCCCAAGGTATTTTAAGGGCGTAATTGTGTATGTGACGTACATATGCTACTACCTTATGGGGCAGACGACAGGGGCATAACTGAAAATCGAGCCCAGGTTCTTCTGAGCTACCGCATTATAGTGCGGGCCGGACACGTTTAGCAGTGTCCGTGGTCTTGACGACCGATGAACTGTTCGGCTTGAATAAGCCGCTTTGGACCTCGGCTTCTAGGTTCGTAGTGTCTTCCTCTGTACGGAGGGAGAACTCCATGTTTCCATTGACCGTGATTACGCCACGTGGTCTAGGCATTTTGACCTTTATGTAAGCATAATGCGGGACCACATTAAAGAGGGCGAAGGCCGTTCTTCCGAGTAGTGCATGATAGCCACTTCGGAAAGGAGCGACATCGAAAATTAACTCTTCGGTTCGAAAGTTATCGGGAGAGCCGAATACGACCTCCGGTGTTAATGAGCCCGTGCAGCGGGCCTCTATGCCAGGTATTACTCCTTTGAAGGTAGTGCTGCTGGGCTTAATCCTTGAAGGGTCTATCCCCATCTTGCGGAAAATGTCTCGATATATCAAATTTAGACTGCTGTCACCATCCATAAGGACTCGAGTAAGATGATATCCATCAATTATAGGATTGAGTACTAGGGCCGCCGAACCACCGTGACGGATATGTTGGGGAACGTAGCAGAATTCAAAAAAATCTACGCTTTCACCAAGATCCATCTAAGGAGACATCTAGCAACGAGCATATTAGAGTGCATCTACATACCCTTTTGTAGATCGCGAGCGGAAGCTTTCGAAGAAGCGTGTATGAAGTAGTCGTACTCTTCGCGTTCTTCGTCACTGATGATCTAGCGCTGAACGGACGGCACCTCCGTGTTCAACACACGTCTGGTACAGCAACGTCACCTCCTTCTTGATCCAGCAAGGGGGGAGGAGAGGTCGTCGGAGATCCAGCAGCACGACGGCGTGGTGGTGGATGCAGCGGGAAATCCTGCAAGGCTTCGCCGGCGCCCTACGGAGGAGGAGGAAGGTGTGACGGGAGGGGGAGAGGCGCCAGAGGATTGGGTACGGCTGCCCTCTCCCCCCCCCCACATATATATATAGGGGGCCAGGGGGTGCGCCGGCCCTGGAGATCCAATCTCCAGGGTGGGGCGGCGGCCAGGGGGGTATTCTTGCCCCCCAAGTCAAGGGGGCGCCTCCCTCCCCTAGGGTTTCAACCCTAGGCGCATGGAGGGAGGGCCCAGTTGGGTGCGCCAGCCCACCAGGGGCTGGCCCCCTTCCCCTTGCGGCCTAGGGGCCCCACCGGGATGGGTGGCCCCACCCGGTGGACCCCCGGGACCCCTCCTGTGGTCCCGGGACGCTCCCGGTGACCCCCGGAGTTCACCCGATGGCCGAAACTAGACTTCCCATATATCATTCTTTACCTCCGGAACATTCCGGAACTCCTCGTCACGTCCGGGATCTCATCCTGGACTCCGAACAACTTTCGGGTTTCCACGTGCATGTATCTCTACGACCCTAGCGTCGCCGAACCTTAAGTGTGTAGACCCTACGGGTTCAGGAGACACGTAGACATGACCGAGACCACTCTCCGGTCAATAACCAACAACGGGATCTGGATACCCATGTTGGTTCCCACGTGTTCCTCGATGATCTTCATCGGATGAACCACTGTGTCAAGGATTCACTTAATCCCGTACGTTATTCCCTTTGTCCATCGGTACGGTACTTGCCCGAGATTCGATCGTCGGTATTCCCGATACCTTGTTCAATCTCGTCATGGCAAGTCTCTTTACTCGATCCGTAATCCATCATCCCATGACTAACTCCTTAGTCACTTTGAGCTCATTATGATGATGTCTTACCGAGTGGGCCCAGAGGTACCTCTCCGTCATACGGAGTGACAACATCCCAGTCTTGGTTCGTACCAACTCAACAGACACTTTCGGAGATACCCGATGCGTACCTTTATAGCCACCCAGTTATGTTGTGACGTTTGGCACACCCAAAGTATTCCTACGGCATCCGGGAGTTGTACAACCTCATGGTCTAAGGAATAAATACTTGACACCGAAAAGCTTATGCATTACGAACTAAACGATCTTGTGCTATGCTCAGGATTGGGTCTTGTCCATCACATCATTCTCCCAATGATGTGATCCCGTTATCACTGACATCCTATGTCCATGGTCAGGAAACCGTGACCATCTGTTGATCAACGAGCTGGTAACTAGAGGCCTACCAGGGACTCATTGTGGTATGTATATTCACACATGTATCGTTGTTTCCGTACAATACAATTCAAGCATGAATAACAGACGATTATCATGAACGAGGAAATATAATAATAATACTATTATTATTGCCTCTAGGGCATATTTCCAATAGTCTCCCACTTGCACTAGAGTCAATAATCTAGTTACATTGTGATGAATCGAACACCCATAGAGTCCTGGTGTTGATCATGTTTTGCCCGTGGAAGAGGTTTAGTCAACGGGTCTGCGACATTCAGATCCGTATGCACTTTACAAATATCTATGTCTCCATCTTGAACATAATTCCGGATGGAGTTGAAATGGCGCTTGATGTGTTTGGTCTTCTTATGAAACCTGGGCTCCTTGGTAATAGCAATAGCACCAGTGTTGTCACAGAAGAGAGTCATCGGGCTTGACGCGCTTGGAATGACTCCTAGGTCGGTGATGAACTCCTGCATCCAGACTCCTTCCTGTGCCGCTTCGCAAGCAGCTATGTAGTCCGCTTCACATGTAGAATGCGCCACAACGCTCTGCTTGCAACTGCACCAGCTGACTGCTCCACCATTCAAAATATACACGTATCCGGTTTGTGACTTTGAGTCATCCAGATCTGTGTCGAAGCTAGCATCGACATAACCCTTTACGATGAGCTCTTCGTCACCTCCATAAACGAGAAACATATCCTTAGTCCTCTTCAGGTACTTTAGGATGTTCTTGACCGCTGTCCAGTGTTCCATACCGGGATCACTTTGGTACCTCCCTACCAAACTTATGGCAAGGTTCACATTAGGTCTGGTACACAGCATGGCGTACATGATAGAACCTATGGCCGAGGCATAGGGTATGACACTCATCTTTTCTCTATCTTCTGCCGTGGTCGGCGACTGAGCCTTGCTCAATCTCATACCTTGCAAAACAGGCAAGAACCCCTTCTTGGACTGATCCATATTGAACTTCTTCAATATCTTGTCAAGGTATGTGCTTTGTGAAAGACCGATGAGGCGTCTTGATCTATCTCTATAGATTTTGATGCCTAATATGTAAGCTGCTTCTCCAAGGTCCTTCATTGAAAAACTCTTATTCAAGTAGGCCTTTACAGTTTCCAAGAATTCTATATCATTTCCCATCAGCAATATGTCATCCACATATAATATGAGAAATGCTACAGAGCTCCCACTCACTTTCTTGTAGATACAGGCTTCTCCATAAGTCTGTATAAAGCCAAACGCTTTGATCACATCATTAAAGCGAATATTCCAACTCCGAGATGCTTGCACCAGCCCGTAGATCGAGCGCTGGAGCTTGCATACCTTGTTAGCATTTACTGGATCGACAAAACCTTCCGGCTGCATCATATACAACTCTTCCTTGAGGAAGCCATTAAGGAATGCCGTTTTGACGTCCATTTGCCATATCTCATAATCATAGAATACGGCAATAGCTAACATGATTCTGACTGACTTCATCATCGCTAAGGGAGAGAAAGTCTCGTCGTAGTCAATCCCTTGAACTTGTCGATAACCCTTAGCGACAAGCCGAGCCTTATAGATGGTCACATTACCATCCGCGTCTGTCTTCTTCTTAAATATCCATTTATTTTCTATGGCGTGCCTATCATCAGGCAAGTCCACCAAAGTCCATACTTTGTTTTCATACATGGATTCTATCTCGGATTTCATGGCTCCAAGCCATTTATTGGAATCCGGGCCCGCCATCGCTTCTTCATAGTTCGAAGGTTCACCGTTGTCTAACAACATAATTCCCATGACAGGGTTGCCGTACCACTCTAGTGCGGAACGTGCCCTTGTGGACCTTCGAAGTTCAGTAGTAACTTGATCTGTTTCTTCATGATCATCATCATCAACTTCCTCCCTTGTCGGTGCAGGCACCTCAGGAACAATTTCCTGTGCTGCGCTACTTTCCGGTTCGGGAGGAGTGACTCTCACCTCATCAAGTTCTACTTTCCTCCCACTCACTTCTTTCGAGAGAAACTCTTTCTCCAGAAAGGATCCATTCTTGGCAACAAAGACCTTGCCCTCGGATCTGTGGTAGAAGGTTTACCCAATCGTTTCCTTTGGGTATCCTATGAAGACGCATTTTTCCGATTTGGGTTCGAGCTTTTCAGGTTAAAGTTTCTTGACATAGGCATCGCAACCCCAAACTTTCAGAAACGACAGCTTTGGTTTCTTGCCAAACCAAAGTTCATACGGTGTCGTCTCAACGGATTTTGACGGAGCCCTATTTAAAGTGAATGCGGAAGTCTCTAAAGCATAACCCCAAAAAGATAGCGGTAAATCGGTAAGGGACATCATAGATCGCACCATGTCCAACAGAGTACGATTCCGACGTTCGGACACACCGTTACGCTGAGGTGTTCCGGGCGGTGTCAATTGTGAAACAATTCCACATTTCCTAAGGTGCGTGCCAAACTCATGACTCAAATATTCACCCCCACGATCCGATCGTAAGAACTTTATTTTCTTGTCTCGTTGATTCTCAACCTCATTCTGAAATTCCTTGAACTTTTCAAAAGTCTCAGACTTGTGCTTCATCAAGTAGATATATCCATATCTACTCAAGTCATCCGTGAGGGTGAGAACATAACGATAGCCTCCGCGAGCCTCAACACTCATTGGACCGCACACATCGGTATGTATGATTTCCAATAAGTTGGTTGCTCGCTCCATTGTTCCGGAGAACGGAGTCTTGGTCATCTTGCACATGAGGCATGGTTCGCACGTGTCAAATGATTCATAATCAAGAGACTCCAGAAGTCCATCAGCATGAAGCTTCTTCATACGTTTGACACCAATATGACCAAGGCGACAATGCCACAAGTATGTGGGACTATCATTATCAACTTTACATCTTTTGGCATTCACACTATGAATATGTGTATCATCACGATCGAGATTCATCAAAAATAAACCATTGACCAGCGGGGCATGACCATAAAACATATCTCTCAAATAAATAGAACAACCATTATTCTCGGATTTAAATGAGTAGCCATCTCGCATAAGACGAGATCCAGATACAATGTTCATGCTCAAAGCTGGTACTAAATAACAATTATTGAGGTTTAAAACTAATCCCGAGGGTAGATGTAGAGGCAGCGTGCCGACGGCGATCACATCGACCTTGGAACCATTCCCGACGCGCATCGTCACCTCGTCCTTCGCCAGTCTCCGCTTATTCCGCAACTCCTGCTTAGAGTTACAAATATGAGCAACTGCACCGGTATCGAATACCCAGGAGCTAATACGAGCGCTGGTAAGGTACACATCAATAACATGTATATCACATATACATTTGACGTTGCCGGCCTTCTTGTCCGCTAAATATTTGGGGCAGTTCCGCTTCCAGTGACTCGTTCCCTTGCAATAAAAGCACTTTGTCTCAGGCTTGGGTCCATACTTTGGCTTCTTCCCGACAACAGGCTTACCGGGCGCGGCAACTCCCTTGCCGTCCTTCTTGAAGTTCTTCTTACCCTTGTCCTTCTTGAACTTAGTGGTTTTATTGACCATCAACACTTGATGTTCTTTCTTGATATCCACCTCCGCTGATTTCAGCATTGAATACACCTCGGAAATGGACTTCTCCATCCCTTGCATATTGAAGTTCAACACGAAGCTCTTGTAGCTTGGTGGGAGCGACTGGAGGATTCTGTCAACGACCGCTTCGTCTGGGAGATTCATTCCCAACTGAGACAAGAGGTTGTGCAATCCAGAAATCTTGAGGATGTGCTCACTGACAGAACTGTTTTCCTCCATCTTACAGCTGTAGAATGCGTCGGAGATGTCATATCTCTCGACTCGGGCATGAGCTTGGAAAACCATTTTCAGCTCTTGGAACATCTCAAATGCCCCGTGGTGCTCAAAACGCTTTTGGAGCCCCGATTCTAAGCTGTAAAGCATGCCGCACTGAAGCAGGGAGTAATCATCACAACACGACTGCCAAGCGTTCATAACATATTGGTTTGCCGGGGCGGGAGCGTCACCTAGCGGTGCATCTAGGACATAAGTTTTCTTGGCAGCTATGAGGATGATCCTCATGTTACGGACCCAGTCCGTGTAGTTGCTACCATCGTCTTTTAGCTTGGATTTATCTAGGAACTCGTTGAAGTTGAGGGTGACATGAGCGTGGTCCATTTGATCTACAAGAGATATTGTAAAGAATTTAGACTAAGTTCATGATAATTAAGTTCATTTTAATCAAATTTTAATGAACTCCCACTCAGATTGACATCTCTCTAGTCATCTAAGTGATACACGATCCGAATCGACTAGCCCGTGTCCGATCATCACGTGAGACGGACTAGTCATCAACGGTGAGCATCTTCATGTTGATCGTATCTTCTATACGACTCGTGTTCGACCTTTCGGTCTTCCGTGTTCCGAGGCCATGTCTGTACATGCTAGGCTCGTCAAGTGAACCCTAAGTGTGTTGCGTGTGTAAATCTGGCTTACACCCGTTGTATGCGAACGTTAGAACCTATCACACCCGATCATCACGTGGTGCTTCGGAACAACGATCCTTAGCAACGGTGCACAGTTAGGGGGAACACAATTCTTGAAATTTTAGTGAGAGATCATCTTATTTACTACCGTCGTTCTAAGTAAACAAGATGCATAAACATGATAAACATCACATGCAATCAATTAAAGTGACATGATATCGCCAATATCATCTTGCTCCTTGGATCTCCATCTTCGGGGCACCATGATCATCTTTGTCACCGGCTTGACACCATGATCTCCATCATCATGATCTCCATCATCGTGTCTTCATGAAGTTGTCACGCCAACTATTACTTCTACTACTATGGCTAACGTTTAGCAATAAAGTAAAGTAATTACATGGCGTTATTCAGTGACACGCAGGTCATACAATAATTAAGACAACTCCTATGGCTCCTGCCGGTTGTCAAGTTCATCGACATGCAAGTCGTGATTCCCTATTACAAGAACATGATCAATCTCATACGTCACATATATCATTCATCACATCTTCTTGGCCATACCATATCACATAGCACATGCTGCAAGAACAAGTTAGACGTCCTCTAATTGTTGTTGCAAGTTTTTACGTGGCTTCTATAGGTTTTCTAGCAAGAACGTTTCTTACCTACGCCAAAACCACAACGTGATTTGTCAATTTCTATTTACCCTTCATAAGGACCCTGTTCATCGAATCCGATCCGACTAAAGTAGGAGAGACAGACACCCGCCAGCCACCTTATGCATCTAGTGCATGTTTGTCGGTGGAACCAGTCTCACGTAAGCGTACGTGTAAGGTCGGTCCGGGCCGCTTCATCCCACAATACCGCCGAATCAAGATTAGACTAGTAACGGTAAGAAAATTGAGCAAACTCAACGCCCACAACTGCTTTGTGTTCTACTCATGCAAGATGCTACGCAAAAGACCTAGCTCTGATACCACTGTTGGGGAACGTAGCAGAATTCAAAAAAAATCTACGCTTTCACCAAGATCCATCTAAGGAGACATCTAGCAACGAGCATATTAGAGTGCATCTACATACCCTTTTGTAGATCGCGAGCGAAAGCTTTCGAAGAAGCGTGGATGAAGTAGTCGTACTCTTCGCGTTCTTCGTCACCGATGATCTAGCGCCGAACGGACGGCACCTTCGCGTTCAACACACGTCCGGTACAGCAATGTCACCTCCTTCTTGATCCAGCAAGGGGGGGGAGAGGTCGTCGGAGATCCAGCAGCACGACGGCGTGGTGGTGGATGCAGTGGGAAATCCTGCAGGGCTTCGCCGGCGCCCTGCGGAGGAGGAGGAAGGTGTGACAGGAGGGGGAGAGGCGCCAGAGGATTGGGTGCGGCTGCCCTCTCCCCC
>LR738712.1:305124645-305169252 GCA_902687465.1 Secale cereale | reverse complement strand
CCCCCCCACATATATATAGGGGGCCAGGGGGTGCGCCGGCCCTGGAGATCCAATCTCCAGGGTGGGGCGGCGGCCAGGGGGTATTCTTGCCCCCCAAGGCAAGGGGGCGCCTCCCTCCCCTAGGGTTTCAACCCTAGGCGCATGGAGGGAGGGCCCAGTTGGGTGCGCCAGCCCACCAGGGGCTGGCCCCCTTCCCCTTGCGGCCTAGGGTGCCCATCGGGATGGGTGGCCCCACTCGGTGGACCCCCGGGACCCCTCCGGTGGACCCCCGGGACCCTCCGGTGGTCCCGGGACGCTCCCGGTGACCCCCGGAGTTCACCCGATGGCCGAAACTGGACTTCCTATATATCATTCTTTACCTCCGGACCATTCCGAAACTCCTCGTCACGTCCGGGATCTCATCCGGGACTCCGAACAACTTTCGGGTTTCCACGTGCATGTATCTCTATGACCCTAGCGTCACCGAACCTTAAGTGTGTAGACCCTACGGGTTCGGGAGACACGTAGACATGACCGAGACCACTCTCCGGTCAATAACCAACAACGGGATCTGGATACCCATGTTGGTTCCCACGTGTTCCTCGATGATCTTCATCGGATGAACCACTGTGTCAAGGATTCACTTAATCCCGTACGTTATTCCCTTTGTCCATCGGTACGGTACTTGCCCGAGATTCGATCGTCGGTATTCCCGATACCTTGTTCAATCTCGTCATGGCAAGTCTCTTTACTCGATCCGTAATCCATCATCCCATGACTAACTCCTTAGTCACTTTGAGCTCATTATGATGATGTCTTACCGAGTGGGCCCAGAGGTACCTCTCCGTCATACGGAGTGACAACATCCCAGTCTTGGTTCGTACCAACTCAACAGACACTTTCGGAGATACCCGATGCGTACCTTTATAGCCACCCAGTTACGTTGTGACGTTTGGCACACCCAAAGTATTCCTACGGCATCCGGGAGTTGTACAACCTCATGGTCTAAGGAATAAATACTTGACACCGAAAAGCTTATGCATTACGAACTAAACGATCTTGTGCTATGCTCAGGATTGGGTCTTGTCCATCACATCATTCTCCCAATGATGTGATCCCGTTATCACTGACATCCTATGTCCATGGTCAGGAAACCGTGACCATCTGTTGATCAACGAGCTGGTAACTAGAGGCCTACCAGGGACTCATTGTGGTCTGTATATTCACACATGTATCGCTGTTTCCGTACAATACAATTCAAGCATGAATAACAGACGATTATCATGAACGAGGAAATATAATAATAATACTTTTATTATTGCCTCTAGGGCATATTTCCAACAGGATACTGGTTGGGTGATCTCTTCGATCAAAGGTGATCGGGCAAGCCAACCATGTGTTGAATTCGGGGCCGACAGGCTCTACGGCATAAACGTCCCTGAGTGCGCGCTTGCGCTCCCTCTTGGGGATATGGGTGGCGTAGATCATATTCATGGTTTTTACCTCCGGTGGAAATTTCTTTTGCCCCCCAGTGTTTGGCTGGCGAGGTTCATCCTCGTCCTCGCTTTGAGGTCCTTTACCCTTGTATTTGGCATTTACCTTGCCAGCCTGCTTGAAGACCCAATAGTTTATGTTGTTGTGATATGCAGGTTTATCAGGGGTGCCATGAATTTGGCAAGGCTTTTCTAGTATTTTTTCCAGGCTAGATGGACTGTCTCTGTTGCCTTTGAATGGCTTCTTCCATTGACCGGGTCTGGAGCCACTGAATCCGACGTTTACTACCGTGTTATTTGTGTCTCCGGTATTGTTCCAACGCTTGTTCTTATTGCGTCGTGGCTTGCCATTGCCGTCCCTGACTTCGGAAGTGCCGGGGTCGCTGGTGCTATTGCTGCTACGAGATAGCCAGTTGTCTTCGCCCGCGCAAAAGCAGGTCATTAATGTGGTAAGGG
This sequence comes from Secale cereale, assembly GCA_902687465.1. NCBI lineage: Eukaryota > Viridiplantae > Streptophyta > Magnoliopsida > Poales > Poaceae > Secale > Secale cereale. The sequence continues at coordinate 305,167,324 of LR738712.1, read as the reverse complement.
ATGTCATTGTCCTCGGCTTCTCTTGTCGAGGTGTCTAGCCAGCCACTCGTCTCGAACACTGTGTTTGAATGCCGCTAAGGCCTCGGCGTCCGGACAGTCAACAATTTGGTAGTTTTTAGTTAAGAACCGGTTCCAAAGCTTGCGGGCTGACTCCCCGGGTTGCTGGATTATGTGACTTAGATCATCAGCATCCGGGGGCCGGACATAAGTCCCCTAAAAGTTAGCCCGAAAAGCATCCTCTAGATCTTCCCAGCTTCCAATGGAGTTTGTTGGGAGGCTGTTCAACCAGTGTTGAGCTGGCCGTTTCAGCATGAGGGGTAAGTATTTGATGGCGTGGACGTCATCTCCACGAACCATGTGGATGTGAAGAATGAAGTCTTCTATCCATACAGCAGGGTCCGTCCTTGCATCATATGCATCGATGTTCACGGGTTTAAACCCTTCTGGAAATTGATGATCCATCACCTCATCGATGAAGCACAGAGGGTGTGCAGCGCCCCTGTACCGTGTGACATCTTGGCGTAATTCGGACGGTGTCTGTGTTCGGTGTTGGTTCCGAACTTGATTGTACCAAGCATGTTTGGCTTGATAGCCGTCGTCTCACACTGGAGCACGGTCTCTTGAGCCGTAGATTGATCCGGCCTGACCGGCTTTTCTATACAGGTCCTGATGTAAATCGTACTTATGGCCCTGAGCCGTTGTATCCTTTCCTTTACAGTGGGGAGGTGCGGGCTGGTGTACGGCATTGCTGGCCGCTTTGCCTCGTCCACGGGGTGGCCGGTCCTGTTGATCGGCCTGATCGTACTTCGGCTGAATTGGCCCAAGGGCCTCGTCGTCGAATTGGGGCAGCAGTTTGCGTTTGGGATAGCTCTTTGTTTGATGCTCGTGGCGGTATCTCTCCTCGGCGTCTAACACTTCATTCCATCTGTCATTGAGCGTATCCTGTTCGACTTTAAGCCGTTGCTGCTATTTTTTCAGGCTCCTTGCCGTGGCAATGAGCTGTTGCTGAAAGCGTTTTTGTTCGAGGGGTTCCTCTAGGACTATGAATTCTTCGTCTCCCAGGCTGACGTCCTCTTTGGAGACAGGTAGATATTTGATGTCTTCGGAATCATCGTGATCAGCGAGTTGTTCAGGGTTGCGTTCACCATCTTCCCGCTCGCCCTGCTCCACTGCTAGCTCTACGGGGTCATCAGCTTCCTCCGGATCCTCATTGTCTCTGGTGCCAGTGTTACTTTCCTTTCCTCGACGCGATCGTGAGCAGCGTTTTTGACGTTGGCGTTTCGGAGGTTCTTTGACGGGCTTATCCTACTCTCGATCTTTATCGCCGTCATATTCCTTCTCGTTGGGTGTATCCACCATGTACACATCGTAGGTAGAAGTGGCTCTCTTTCACCCGTTCATAGGCGGATTCGTACTAAAATCGGCTTCGACGTCGTGGTCCATCCCATCGATGTCTTCGGAAGCATAGTCTAGTAGATCGGTTAAGTCTTCGACCGTGGCTACCAAGTGTGTGGTGGGTGGGAAGCAAAATTCCCTGTCCTCAGGCCCCAGTTCAGACTGGGCATAGTTCGGCTGGGAATCCTTTGTTAGGGTGAGAGATTGTAGTAAGTCCAGCGCCTCATTTAAAAGCGGGTGTTGGGTATGTGTTTGGGAGTCTGCGGGGTCCGGACTCGGTGACAACCGCTCCATTGGGCCCGGAAAGTGCGGATCCCGTAAGTTCAGAGCTCGTAATCGAGGACGAGTCTGATGTTCCAGCGGCGGGGAGAGTCCCGCTCAATTCCAAATCTATGAGCGGCTCAAACGCCGCTAAGTCTGCAGATTCCATGGCGGGGTTAATCTTCCCGTCTTCGGTCAAGGTGATCTGCTCTGGATCTACGGCCAGAGTCATCGCGGGTGTTGACCCCTAGATGGGATCAGATGACAGATCTAAGATGTCTTCATCGTGTGGGCAAGGAGCGGCAGCCATGGGTGTGAATCCATCGAAGATCAAGTCTCCTCCGATATTAGCAACGTAGTTCAAGCTTCCAAACCTGATCTGATGACCAGGGACATAGTTGTCAACCTGCTCGAGGTGGCCATCCATGTTGGCACGAAGCACGAAGCACGAAGCCGTCGAACACGAAAAGCTGGTCGGGGAGAAAAATTCCTCCGGGGATGGCACCGTCGTTGATGATGAAGCGAGCCATTAATCCTTCTGTCGACGACACAATGGAACTCAATGAAAGCACCAATGTCGGTGTCAAAACCGGCGGATCTCGGGTAGGTGGTCCCGAACTGTATGCTTGAGGATTGATGGTAACAGGAGACTGGGGACATGATGTTTACCCAGGTACGGGCCCTCTCGATCGATGTAATACCCTACTTCCTGCTTGATTGATCTTGATGAATATGGGGTTACAAGAGTTGATCTACCTCGAGATCGTAATGGCTAAACCCTAGAAGTTTAGCATAGGATGTTATGATTGTTGTCGCTACGGACTAAGCCCTTCGGTTTATATATGCACCGGAGGGGCCTAGGGTTGTACATGATCATCTTGCAGAGGAAGGAAAATATTACACCCGGCCTCTAAACTTGTTATTTCACATATATAGGAGTCCTATCCGGATACGGGGGATTAGTCTTCAGCAATAATCTTCACGGTCCACCAGTCCGGCACATAACGAGTAATCCAGCCACCCGAGGACCTCTTAATCCAGGACTCCCTCATTCACTGTCCTTCATTTTGAACTTGTCAAGTTGACTTTGAAGCACATCCAACTTGGATTCCTTGACGGAGTCGGTACCTTCGTGCATATCAATCAAAGTATCCCAAATTTCCTTTGCATTCTCAACACGGCTGATTTTGTTGAATTCTTCCGGACACAATCCATTGAAGAGGATATCGCAAGCTTGAGCATTGTATTGCAACATCTTCAATTCTTCAGCGGTAGCTTCACGATTCGGTTCCTTCCAATCGAAGAATTCATCTTGAAAACCAATACACACAATAGCCCAAACGGCGGGGTTATGTCCAAGAATATGCATTTTCATCTTATGCTTCCAACTAGTAAAATTAGTACCATCAGGACCTCAACGGTGGTAACTTCCTCGCTAGACGCCATACTCTCCTAGGTTGTGAAATCAACTATGATCACCAAAGTTATGGAAATCAAGGCAAAAGGAGACCAAAGCTCTGATACCACTTGTAAGATCGAAAGTATGTCTAGAGGGGGGTGATTAGACTACTTGACCAAATAAAAAACTTAGCCTTTTTCCAATTTTAAGTTTTGGCAGATTTTAGCAATTTAGCACAAGTCAAGCAATCTTCCTACACATGCAATTCTATAGTTGTGGCAGCGGAAAGTAAAGCATTGCATATGAAGGTAAAGGGAGGGGTTGGAGAATGCAAACACAATTGGAGACACGGATGTTTTTGGCGTGGTTCCGATAGGTGGTGCTATCGTACATCCACGTTGATGGAGACTTCAACCCACGAAGGATAACGGCTGCGCGAGTCCACGGAGGGCTCCACCCACGAATGGTCCACGAAGAAGCAACCTAGTCTATCCTACCATGGTCTTCACCCATGAAGAACTTGCCTCACTAGGGTAGATCTTCATGAAGTATGCGATCTCCTTGCCCTTACAAACTCCTTGGTTCAACTCCACAATCTTGTCAAAGGCTCCCAAGTGACACCTAACCAATCTAGGAGACACCACTCTCCAAAAGGTAATAAATTGTGTGTTGATGATGAACTCCTTGCTCTAGTGCTTCAAATGATAGTCTCCCCAACACTCAACTCTCTCACACTGATTTGGATATGGTGGAAAGAATATTTGAGTGGAAAGAAACTTGGGGAAGGCTAGAGATTGAGATTCTTGTGGTTGGATTGGAATATCTTGGTCTCAACACATGAGTAGGTGGTTCTCTCTCAGAAAATGTATTAGTGGAAGTGTAGGCATGTTCTGATGGCTCTCTCTCTCTCTCTCTCTCTCTCTCTCTCTCTCTGATGGAGAATAAGTAGAGGGGTATATATAGCCTCCAGACAAAATCTAGCCGTTACACACATTTGACCCAACTCGGTCAGACCGAATAAACGAACTCGGTCAGACCGAAACATTTCGGTGGGACCGACAGTATCAACTCGGTGAGACCGATGCATTCGGGTTAGGCAAAACCTCAACTTGGTTTAACTGATTACACAAACTAGGTCATACCAATTTTGGTAATATGCTAACAGAGTGTTGGTCAGGCAAACTCGGTGGGACCGATTCACTCATCTCGGTGAGACCGAAACATTACGAAGAGGAAACATATAGTTTGCAATGCCAACTCGGTGGGGCCGATTCGCTCATCTCGGTTAGACTGAAACGTTACGAAGGGGAAACACAGAGTTTGCATTCCCATCTCGGTGAGACCGAGATCCCTATCGGTGAGACCGAACGGATTAGGGTTTGTGGCAGTGACTATGTCACGTGAACTCGGTGGCGCTGGATAGATCAAATCGGTGGGGCCGACTTTGAATTTTAGGTTTGGGACATATGTGGAAATGAGAAAGTGCTTGAGGGATTTGGAGCATATCACTAAGAATTTTGAGCAAGTAACCCATTAAGCAACACCTCATCCCCTTTTAATAGTATTAGCCTTTCCTATGGACTCAATGTGATCTTGGATCACTAAAATGAAAAGGTAGAGTCTTGAGCTTTTGCCAATCTTTGTCCTTAGCATCTTAAGGGGTCCACATTCTAATCCATGCCATGCCAACCATTGAACTTCCTAAAATATTTATCTTGAAAGGATATTGGTTCAATGAGCTATATGTTGTTATTATTTACCAAAACCACCCGGGGATTAGCTGCACTTTCAGGTCTTCTTTACCTTCTTGATGGCGGGCGCAAGAACAGGAGCCACTGCGCCCCACCTAGTCGCCCGCCTACGAGGGCACTAACCCAAGACTAGCTCCCGCCAGGCTGCTGGGAGCCTCTCCTTCCCAGGCTGCTCTGATTCCTCGGCTTCGTCCTATTCTTGGGCCTCTGCTGCCGCGGCATACAAGGCTTCCATCCCGGCGGTCTCGTCCCCGGTAGGATCGGCCCCGCCAACCCCCTCTATGGCATGCGCCTCGCTTTTGCCGTGGGAGGAGCCTTCATCCACGGCCTCCTCTTCCTCATCCACCCCTCCGGCCTTCGCCTTTTCGGCGGCCCGGAATGCCTTATCCTCCTCAATCCGCCTCTTGATGAACTCCTCCTCTGCCTTGGAGGTGCACTTGAACATGTTGTTCTCCGGCCTGGTCGCCCTTTCCACCAAGCTGGAAGCCCATTCGATCTCTGCATCCAAATCGGGTAGTTGCCAATCGCCCGCAACCCCGTGAGCATTGCAATCGAGCATCCACTTCAAGATATGGTGTCAGGCAGAGTTGACATTCAGCGGAATGATCCCTGTCGGCAACTTGAATGGTCCAAGGCTAAATAGTTGTTCGCACAGCCAGGCATGGCCGTAGACTGACAGGTTGTTGGTAAGCCTGGGTACAATCGCATCATGTCCGCAGAATCTCCATACTGCCAAGCAAACATATCTCTCTTCTGCAGCGGCGCAATACAACGTCGAAGGAAATCGGCCCCCACATGCTCGATGATCAGTCTGGCAGTCTTTAAATGCGTTATCATATTTCTGGCCGGGCGGAGCCTATCATTAGTGAGGCCGAACTCCCTCCAGTCGTTGTCGCGCATAAGGCACTCCATTCGGGCCTGGCCAAACTCTGGGGCTTCCTCATCCTGGATCCAGCACCAGTCTATCCTCCACTCCTCCCATCTGCCGCATTGCAGACCAAGGAGGTAATACCAATTTTCCTTCGCCACCCGAGGAATCCAGCTTATATTCCCGGAACGATGGGTCTTGTTTTCCACTCGCGGGACAAAAAGTGCCTGAACAGATCCATATTGGGGGCAACCCCAACGAAGTTCTCGCACAAGTGGGAAAAAATAGTCATGCATGCCATTGCGTTCAGCATGAAGTCTAAGAGGTGGAACCCGTACGCCAACATCATCGCCTCATCGCCTCAAAGAAATCTGAGAAGGGGGGACAGAGACCGCAGAAGAAGTATGCGCAAAAGAATCGACACGAGTTCAGCTGATCCGTTTTCCCCTCCACAAGACCTTGGGCGCACCATGCCCCTTTGGGACTTTCCCTCCCCCACATATATCCACTAGTTGACCCGTTGCGCCAAATGGCGCAGAGACCCGTTGAAGCCATGTTGTTGATGAAAATAGTTTCATTTTGCAAGAACCATGTGTTAAACCATGTTATACTGAAAATATGTTCATCACGTTGCTAAATCTAAGTTTGGAAAAAAGAAAGCACTTGCATAACATGTACAATTGTTTAGTTTAAAAATATGGTCATCATGATGAGAAACCCCAAGTTAGAAAACAAATATTTGTATAAGATGTATAGACCAGTAGAGCCTAGTGGATTGTTGTCTACAATGAGATGTATATACACACTTTAATTTGATAGCATAGATCCATGTTAGCTGTGACTTCTTATCCACCACTGTCTTCTTCCTTGGTAGACATAGTTGTAAACTAAGGTGGTTGTGAAACAGAAGTTATTCTCAAAACAAAAGGTGGTGCTGCATGAAGAAAGTCATCAAGAACGAGGAACACAAAGTACAAGGGGCTGCACCACTCCAGAATCTATCTGAACCCATGCCAATACATTTCCCAGAAGCTGCAACCTAATCATCCTAACAACCTCATCTGAGTTGAAACCAATCAAACATCCTAAGATCTTTTCAGCAACTCACAAAGACAAAAAAATGATAGCGAGACATATGGCATGTATACACATGCCTTTCAAAAGAATTTCTGAAGGACCTCTTCTCACATGATTTCGCAATGGTAAAGCCCAGGAGTCTTCAGCCAAAATTGTTGAGCAGAAGACAATACAGCCGCTACCGATGACCGCATACATCAACCAGGCCCTCCCAATGACATCTGTATATAGGAACACATGTGTATAGTCAGGTATTGGAGAGGTTGGCAAATGATAGCTGGAAAAAAAAGGGGCGCAACCAAATGAATTACTTACTAAGCCAGACAAAACTGTTGAGTTTAATTAACCCGTGTGTTAATTATGGAGAATCTCCACTATCCCTAACTGCCATCTACGAGGGACACGACTGTTCGCTCGTGTCTCTTCAGACCGTCGCGTCTGTTGGATGTATCCCCTCGGGGCTATATATACTTGTACTCAATCATCAATGAAGACAACCATTCACTTTACATCTCTGTCTATTGTTTCTCTCGCTTTACATTACAACACGTTATCAGCACGCTCCCGGCGGAGCAAATCGACCAGGACGGCGTTCCCTCGCTACGGCGGCGCCTCCAGCGCAGAACCCCTCGCCCCTGTTTCTGCCTTCGGCGGATTGACATCAGAAACCGGCGACCAGCCAGTGCAAATCCATGGCGATCTAAACCGCAACTGCCAGTCCACGGCAAGATGGCGTACAGAAAGCCATGGCGGTCTTCAACCCCATCGATTGAGATATATGCAAATAAAGAAGAAAGGTGCTCTCGCTGGATCGAGGGTCCTCGCGGAAGGCAGCGGTGGAAGACACTGTTTCTCCGAGCATCCGGGCTCGGCTGACGACGCCGCTGCATAAAGTGAGTGGAGGTTCGCCGCGTCGAGGCCTCGCCCTCGCGTTGCGCCTGCCCGCGCCGCTGCGCCCGTCCGCGTCGAGGCATCGCCCTCGCGCGCTGCACCCGTCCGTGCCGAGGCCTCGCCCTCGCGCGCTACGCCCGCCCGCGCCTCATCCTGGCCACGCCACTTTCCTGCCTGCATCTCATAAGTGAGAATTCTCTAACGGAGACGCCCGGGGCCAAATCCTGTGCCCGACGCCAGCGATGGCTCATGACTCCGGCCACTCCGCGTTGCGCCCGACAGCCCGGCCTCCGCGCCGTGCCCCTGCGCTCCTCCTGTGGCTGCGCTCCCCGCGCTCCTCCCGTGGCTGCGCAGCGTCCGGTTGCCTCCCGGCCGCCCGCGCCCAGCCGCGCTACGCCCCAGGACGCTGCCTCCGCGCCCCGGTGCTCGTCTGCCCGGCCGTGCATTGTGCTGCGCCAGCCGCCCTGCCGCGCTTTTTGCACGCGCCAAGACTGCCCGGCTGTGCCCGTGGCCGGCCCCGCCCAACCACGCCCGGCTGCCTGACCTCCGCGCCGTGCCCGCCCGCCGTCGCCGCATGGCCGCGCCGGCCGTGCCCATGGTCTGCCCAGCCGTACACAGCCTCTGCGCCGTTGACGCGCCCCGCGTCCTTCCGCCTGGCTGTGCGCCGCGCTGCGCCCGCGCCCGGCCGTCCGGCCTCCGCCAGGCTGTGCCCGTGGCCGGCGAGCCCGAGGGGCGGTGGCTGTTGCAGTAACTGCACGGGTGACAGAGAAATCTTATCCCTTCGCCATTTTGCACTAAGATCCTCCCATATGTAGGAAATGGCAAAATAGGCTGAAACAGGGGTCAAATCGGTCCTAATAAGAGTACTATTTACTAGTATTCGCATGTTTTAGACCCCATTGTTTCAAACATTTTTCTGTTGAGTATAATGCTCCAGAAATTTAAGATATAAATAATTTCCACGCTTACAAAGGTTGAGATTATTTCTATCTATTATTTGCAATTGAGATGAGATTGTGAATCTCTTGCAAAGATAACTTCAGTGCCTCGATAGTACTGATTTGTGATTGAGAATTTTTTTTTTCTCTCGCAAAACAATCTCATTGCGATTGAGATTAATTTTCTCTCATAAAATATTAATTCATCCTGCTGAATTATCTTGCAACTTGATACAAGATCATCTCATTTAATTTGAGGTCTATACAATTCAAGTTTTTTTTACTTGAACATCAAGTTTGCAACATCATTACTATTCATTACAATAGTAGTGTATTTCCGTTGAGTACTATGTATTCCGGAATATTTCTATGATGTATCTATTTCCATGTTAACCACATGTCGAGCTTTATACATCTATTTGCAATTGAGATTTTTAATTTCTTGCAAATACATATGCAAAATTCAAGGTGTCATCCTTAGCAATTTGAGATTCACACTAATGATTTCGAGCCACCTCTCTTGAAATCTATTAATTTTGCAACATTAAGATATATTTATATTACACAATCTGTAATATAAATAAATTACCGGTTTTTCACCGGAGATGATATGTTCTATGTGTTTACCACATTGTCATTCTTCATGAACATGTCACATCGGTCGAGATTGATTTCTCCCGCGCAATAAACTTGTAAATTTTTGACAATAACATCTCCCTCATTATATTTGAAAAACACAAGGTAATGAGTTGGTTCTAATGCCCATGAGCAAACTATCTCTATTACTGTGAGATCTGTATGATCTTCAATGTGTTATGTTCCCACAATTGAGGTTGAGCATTTTCAAGTTATACACTTGAGTCAATTTTTTGCATTTTTATTACAAAACCATGATGATTTTTAATTTACTTCTTGTAAATTAATTATCTCTGGCTTGCCCCTATAAGTAATCGATGGCTAACAATTTGAGGCTATTGTCCTCAATGGCCACAACTTACTTAAGCGGGTTATGGACATCAAGATCAGTCTTGCATCCCATGGGATGGCATGTGCAATCCAAGCCACACCACCAGGACGCAAAGGACCTCAAGGGTAATGGTTTGAAACTCACTTCAAACCCTCAACCTGACACCATCAAGCTGTCACGAGACCCTATGAGCATGGGGAGCATGGTGGTTGAATATGTATCAACCGACATGTTTGGAGACTACATTTAGTCCCTCAATCTCTCCTTAGTGATCAATTTGTTTATGTCCATTTCTCATGTTCTAATATGAACATGATTATTGTTGTCATCATATATTGTATACCACAATATATTGTATCAGCACTTTGGTACAAATTCATTTGTATATATTCTATATATATCTGACAGTGATTTTCTTGAGAATGTTCATGTCTATATATAGATTTCTACGGGGGTCAATCTGATGAAAGATGATTTGTGCCATGTGGGCATATGCACCACGAACTCTATACTCGGGGAAGTGAAATGTTTCCACTCTCGTTGCGAGAAAGGAGATATTTTAAAATCGCTAGACGCGATGAGGTATTTGTTGGCTCAACTCGAGTCATATTTACTACCCCTATGGGTACGTGAGTAGAATCAAGGATGCTTTAACGTGTCCAGATCAACTCGTACCATACTAAACTATAGAGACATCTGTCAAAATAGTTTCCATAGCGAAACTTATGATGACAACAAAGAGGAATATCTTCTCTTTACCACATGCAATAGATATGGCAAGCACATTCTCTTTGTATCATCATGATTGTACTACACATACTACAAAACCCGTAGCACATGTTGCGTACGAGATAGTTTTCCAAAGTGTCTTTTGCATGACAAATTTGGCATTCCAGTTTTTGGTCATCATTGACATTGGGTTGAAACCGAAACTATCAGCAATTCCAATGGTTTATGATTATTATGATGCTAAATTCTAACAACATTTGGATTTTATGTGCACTACAAGTGACACAGGGAAGCTAATTTTAAGGCCCGCACACCTTAAAGTCTATGCTGAACCACTCAGACTCCTTGAATGCATCAAGTTGAGGTAAGTGGCTCTTCCCATCCATTGACTAGACTATTCAGGTACTCCATGGTTCTAAAAGACATATCTACATGATGGTCTTAAGTGTGTGATTTATTCACACGAAACCATTGGCTTTATCCTGACATCGATTTCAAGCAAATCGGATGGACAACATTGCAGAATTCTCCTTGAGTGCTTCCTCTATGGCTCTCGGATTGAAGTTTAACAATTTGTCTTAATGTCTAGACTCAAAATGGTTTGGTAGAATCCCGTCCAAAGAATTGAGCTCATTGCATGATCTTTACTTTGAATTGCAACTTACCAACTTTACGTTGGAGTCATGTAGTCTTACACACTCATGACCAAACTGCATATATTATTCCCCTCTATCTTTGATACGTGGAAATCTACCAAGTATTTCCCATCTGCAGTACTTCGGTTGCATACCGATATCACCACCCGGCATACATCATTGGCCCCTCAACATATAGTTAGGATCTATGTGAGGAATAACTGTATTACCGTCAATACCTCAAGCCCCTCACATGGGGAGTTATTCAAGGCCAGTATGCTGATTCAACGAGGAACATTTCCAGGCATTAGGGGGAGATTTCAAGTACCATAAAGAATGCCAGGAAATTAGTGGAATGATCAACACATTTCTGCCTCAAATTCACGTACTGAAAGATCTGAACCATGCGTTCAGAAGATTTGCAACACATTGCAAATAACCTGCCAAATTCATTTACTGACTATAAAGGTGTCACGCAATCCTACAATCCTGCAAAAAATATATCGGAAAGAGTGGAGGTACCAACTAAAACCACTCAACTCCCCGTTCAAAGCAACAGGGGGAGAAGTACGACAACAGTGCATCAGGATTCAGCTTCTTGCAAGCAAGGATATCAAGGCCTCTGAATCAGTAAATGCATGTCAACTTTACGTTGACAGACACCTAATGGGTAGTATACACCCAGTGGAAGGGAAACCTCCACCAACCCAGGTCATAGTGCACACAATGACCGGGACATCGGAATACCCGACTCAATCGCATTGGGAAATCGCGAGCAGTCATCATGGGTAACGATATTTCCATCAACTATATATTGATATATAGATTCTGGAGAATCATATAACTGGAAGTCTACAATTGTCGACATACATTTCTCAACTAGATTGCAAAACCTTACAAATGATTCAGATCCAAGGACCATGGCCATGGCAAAGTGTGATCAACACTCGGACTGAACTCAAGCAAAGGGATCTAGGTAGAAATGATCTTGCTCAATAATAGGAAGGTATTCATAAGCAATACCTACACCAGTTTTCTTCTGGAAACGGAATTGAGAACAACGAGGTGGTGAAACGAAGAGCAAGTATTGTAGCACAAGGGTTCATGCAGATACCCAACTATTCTCCAGAGATGGAATCTCTTTCCGATAACTTATATCATTGGCAGTACAAAATCATCTATCTCTGCAGTTGATAGATGTAGTGATTACATATCCATGTCGATCACTAGATTCAGACATATATGATTGATTCCCGATGGAGTCTCAATTCCGAATCGAAATGCAATACGCAATATACATTGTGTAAAATCAATAAGTCACCATATGACTTATTATTATTGTCGGTACATTTGGTACAACCGACGTAGTGAGTTCCTTATTCACAAGGATTAATCCTACAATGATGATTATCCATGTATGTGTGTCTGCAATGACGACACATGTAATCATCTAAATGACGGAGTTTAAAATGAAGGATTTGGGTAGACCAAAATACCGCTCGTTACTACAACTTGAGCACCTTCATTCATACATTATGGTATACTATGTTGTCTATATCCAAAATATATTGGAGAAATTCATTGTGGACAAATCTTATCTATCCATAACTCTCATGGTAGTTCATTCTCTAGACGTAGAGAAAGATCTATTAGACCAAGAGATGATGGAAATTAGAGATTGGGACTCAACGTTCCATAATGCCATTGGATCCACCAAACACAATTGGTTGGTACTCAAGAATATCTTTCGATATCTCCAAGGCATGAAACATCTTGTCCTCGTTTTCAGTTTCGGAGAAATCTGAACACCAATATCATTGGATACATCGATCAGATCCCCACTATCAGATCGTAGACAAATTTAGTGTTCCTACTAGGTGTGGTAGCCCTCTCATAAAGAGTCTTCAAATAAGATCTCATGGCTACATTCACCAACCATTATCTCAACGATAATGGTTCTTGTGTTGCCCGGATGCAAACAGGTTACATAATAAGCAATATCACTATATTGCATATCTTGCAAGTCAAATCATGCGACTGATTTGTTCAGCGGGTCTCTACCAACTTCTATGTTTTGGTATGTGAGGACTTCGAATTTTGCAAGAATCAGGGGGAGTGTCTTCCTGAATTGTTCCTGTTCAATGCATCATATTATACTCTTTTTCCCTTCATGAGTTTACTTTACAGGTTCTCATAAAGGTTTTTAATGAGGTAATATCAACATGAGATCATATGTCATACTTTCTGTTTTCCCCACCGGGGTTTTTGGGAAAGTATACATGACATATTTATTGTGCTCTAAACTCTATGAGTTTTCTCGTATTGAGTTAAAAGAGACAATGACCTTTATATGTTGTATCATTTTCTCCTTATTTTTCCCATTGGGTTTGAAGGAGTTTTAGCAACATATCAAACACTGTACTCCTCACATTTTTCCCACAAGGTTTTTGAGGAGCTTTTATTTAAGATGATGATGTCTACAAGGATAGCGTAGATTAGGGGGAGTGTTGAGTTTAATTAACCCGTGTGTTAATTATGGAGAATCTCCACTATCCCTAACTGCCATCTACGAGGGACACGACTGTTCGCTCGTGTCTCTTCAGACCGTCGCGTCTGTTGGATGTATCCCCTCGGGGCTATATATACTTGTACTCAATCATCAATGAAGACAACCATTCACTTTACATCTCTGTCTATTGTTTCTCTCGCTTTACATTACAACAAAAACAAACAGTAGTTTGTAACACCAATACATAGAGTAATGGAAATTTAGTTTGGCAAACTGTTCGACAAGACAAATGGAAGACTATAACACCAGTACATAGAGCAACAGAACATCAATTTGGTAGCAACCTTGGATGATGCATGAACAAGGAGAAAATGCCAATACTATATGTACGTGCATAGCCTGGGTAGATCACCCAAACAAGGGGAGCATTATAATAATACATAGGTACCTAAAAATATACTTGCAAACGAAGATCATCGGTCCTCTCCAGCAATGAAACGCACAACCAACTAAAATATCATTCCTTTGTATAGAGGAAATGGCTACATATACATCTCTGAAGGCTGTATGTAAGAGCACCACCCCCGCACACATGCTGCTATGCGGAGACACCTTGCTTTGGTGCAGATCTTGCACACCTCCTCGTGCCGCGCGATGTGCTCGTTGCTGCCCTCCAGCGTGGACGTGATCCTCCCGTACACCGCATGAGCCACCAAGGACGAGCTCTCAAACGCGTCGCCGTTGCTGGCTCCGTCGGCGGCAGGGTTCCTCCTGTACGGAGGGGCTCTGTACTGGCTGGGCTGCTTCGAGGCCTCACGATGCACGTTGCTGCCGGCGTGCTCCGAGGCATACCTTCTGTGAGCCGGGCAGGCGCGTTCCAAGCCATCGGACACGCCATCCTGAAACGCCTATGGGGAGGCCACCCCCATCTTACCGAACTACGCGCACCATGCATGTTGCTGTTGTCGCCGACGCCATCTGCTCATGGTCGCATCTCCCCGCTTCCGCACACATGCTGCTATGTGGAGCATGGTGGATGCAGAGGTGGTAGTGTCTGGGAGTTCCATGTGGTATTTTCTGGTTAATGTCGCCTGTCCTCTCGGTTGGTTAATGTCTAGGAGTTCCATTTATTATTTTCTGAACAATTCATATATTTAAGTCACCCCAATCTATTCTCCAGCATATTTTTATGTCATAATCAATTTAAAGGACTAACAGACCCTGTGCCCGGGTGTGGGTGTGGGTGTCAAGTAATTATAATCCACCTCTTTTTAATGGAATAAACAAAAACTGCGACGACCAAGAACAAGAAATGTCTACTCCTTCAGTTACATACTCATATATAAAGCTTTCAAAGTATATCTATTTTTCAGGTCTGGACAGATTCAAGCAACTGAGAGCATATTACCCTTTTTGGTTCAAATTAAATGGCCCAATCTACCATCAGATTTACATGGGGCTTAGAGTTTAGAACAGACTTACAGTTGGATAGCTGCAAGAGGGTACATTTTCACATGATCAGAACATAAAGGCGTTCCACATTTGACAGTAGACAGGGGGGAACTCCTACAAAGCAGCAAGCAGAACACCGAGAGTCAATCTCTCTATCATAAATGAAAAGCATTTAACTACTACATTCCTTATAAATTAAAGATGTTTAGAAAGTCAATATATTAGCCATCAAAATCAGTGTGCCGGAGGAAACAAGAGGCAAAGAGAGAGGGCACCAAATTAGCTCTTTAGGCCACCCATGTTGCACCTCCTCGCGATTATCCTTCCTGCTGAGGCATCACTGAGTGGTGATGCCATATCATCATGATGGTCCATGAACCCCTGTAAAAAAATGATAGCAGTTAATGCCATACATATATTTATAAGAAAACATATATACTATGCATGCAACAAACTTTGCTCATCTGCAGAATAGAATATACTTCATCATTTATATGGGTTAGCATATTATAGTACTGCACATGTAGCAAAAAGACCAAGCAACCAAGTACCTCCTGGATCAACAACAGAAACAACCAAGACGCACCCACTTTTCAATATAAATAACTACACATATATAACTGTGCATGCAAAAAAAAACTCCCATGCATTCAAAAGTGACCTCATTCAGAACCTATTTTAAGATGAGGAGTACCAAACAAATTTCTAGTGAAGTATCATCACAAAAGTGGTAATGGTAAGTGGAAAGGAGAAAGACTACACAATTGTTATCTACAAAAAACTGGAGTAAATAAATTTCAAAGATCAATGGTGGCGCAAGTGGCATATTATGCCATTTTGAGCAAAAACAGTGGAAGGAAAGGTGCAGTACAAAGGAATGGAATTTATTCAATCACTCTGAGGAGACCTGGCTGGTAGTAATAAAAAGTGTGTATTGCTGGCCATAGACAATTAGATCATTCAGACCGCGAGCTTCCAGTCGACGACCTATGAACCAAACATAGCAGCAAGCTTCCAGCCAGTGACCATATGAAGAAAAGACCAGTGACCATCCAGCGGAGGACCATACGAATTAAATATATCAGCTATATAAGCAGTACACTTTTCAGTATAGCCTGAGATTGTTGTAGTAAAGGATGTAGCTAGAATCTGGATTGTAGATTCATGTGTACCTGAAGAAAATAGGAAAAGGGACATGAAATTATGCTGATAGAAATATAAATTCAATTGTGTAATTACTAATAAAATTTGAAAAGAAAATTCATGAGATGTCACCGGCAGCAGAACCTACACCTCACAAAGTAAAACCTGCCACCACCGGCAAGACAACTAAGCAAAGTAATCTGGTAGTTCTAATGAACAGACTGCAGCACAACCACAGATGGGCGGTCGTGCAATGGTCGTGCATAGTGTTTGTCGTGTGTACAGCAGTTCCGTATAAACAAAGAAGCGCAATGCCCTTTTCACATATAGACTGAAATCAAGCAAGATAATGTAACCTGACAAGAAGTATAGTATAGCTGATTTAGAAATTGAGAACTGTCCATTCCAAACAAAAACAACATTGCTGGTGCTGCAAAAATGGATAATCAAGGGCCAAATAGTAATGCCTCCATCAAATCGCTAGGAATTTTCCTGCAGATAGCAACACAAAGAAACAAATCTCAGGACACGGTACCACTCAGTAAAAATCCAAAAACTGCACTGGGCAATGGCATCAAAAAAGTCACACCCCAACTACCGTCTTTACACCATACTGTAAATTTTGCATTTTCAGTGTTACGATCGTTCATACATATATCATCTATAGTGCAGTTCTCCAGAAATAGACCGAGTTAATCATTATGTTACACAAAAAAGATCTAAATCACCACTGCCGAGTATCCATGCTCAAACTAAAAACATCAATTCGTAGCTAATCCCCAAATACAGATAGTAATCCAACGAAACTAAAACACCGCATTCACCAAATACGGAAATCTGAAGATCATAAGGGAGGCGTATGGTACCTGTAAAAGTAGGAGATCGTGCCTAAACGCACACAACACGCACACATCAAGCAGGGCAGTAGAACCAGGGAGAGCAGGGTTTTGGAGGAAGTTACCTTGCCGGGACGGGATTCCTAGCGGCAATGGTGGAGCTCACTCGCGGCGGAGACGGAGGTGACTCGAGGTGGCGGCCAGGGCGACTCCATGTGGTGGCTAGCGAACCCAAGAGGCAGCGGCGGCGAGGCCAGGGCGCCCTCGATCCAATCCATTGCCCTGTTCTTGTCAATCGAGCGAATAGGGTTAGGAATGGGTTTATGCTATGCTCCGACTGAGCTCTGTCGCTTCTTATCCCCGACGTGTCGACGGCGTCCCTTACGATGCATCGAGGGTGGCGGCGTCGGAGAGGAGGGGGCGGGGAGGAGATGAGGTGGAGGCGGCGCGGGCTCGAGGGCGGCGGCGTGGGAGAGGAGGGAGCAGGAAGGAGACGAGGCGGAGGGGGCGCGAGCTTCAACGAGAACTATTGGCGGCTAGGGTTTTGACCCTTTTGCACGTTCCGCAGGGCGAACGCGGGGCACAGACAAATCCCGACCGCGACGAGACGCGCAACCAGGGCCACCGACGAATGGGGCGAGGAGCAACTTTGGCCCACCCGTCATCACTATAGAGCATAAGCGGGTTCATAAGCCGGCTATACACACATCTTCCCATTGATACGTCTTCAACATATCTACTTTTCCAAACCCTTTTGTTCTTGTTTTGGACTCTAACTTGCATGATTTGAATGTAACTAACCTGGACTGACGCTGTTTTCAGCAGACCTGTCATGGTGTTGTTTTTGTGTAGAAATAAAAAGTTTTCGGAATCGCCTGAAAATCAACAAAGAATTATTTTTGGAAATATAAAAAATATCTGCAAGAAGATCCAGACCAGGGGGGCCACACTCTGTCCATGAGGGTAGGGGCGCGCGCCCTGTCTCGTGGGCCCCCTGGTGCTCCACCGATGTATCCCCGGATCCTATAAGTTCACTTTCGGGGAGAAAAAAATCAGTGAGAAAGAATTATCGCGTTTCACGAGACGGAGCCACCGCCAAGCCATAATCTCTCTCGGGAGGGCTAATCTGGAGTCTATTCGGGGCTCCGGAGAATGGAGATCATCGCCATCATCATCATCAACCTTCCTCCATCACCAATTCCATGATGTTCACCGTCGCGCGTGAGTAATTCCATTGTAGGCTTGCTGAACAGTGATGGATTGGATGGGATCTATCATGTAATCGAGTTAGTTTTGTTAGGGTTTGATCTCTATTATCCATTATGTTCTCAGATTGATGTTGCTATGACTTTACTATGCGTAATGCTTGTCACTAGGGCCCGAGTGCCATGATTTCAGATCTGAACATATTATGTTTTCATGAATATATGTGTGTTCTCGATCCTATCTTGCAAGTTTATAGTCACCTACTATGTGTTATGATCCGGCAACCCCGAAGTGACAATAATCGGGACCACTCCCGATGATGACCATAGTTTGAGGAGTTCATGTATTCAAATGTGTTAATGCTTTGGTCCGGTACTCTATCAAAACGAGGCCTTACTATCCCTTAGTTTTCAATAGGACCCCGCTGCCACGGGAGGGTAGGACAAAAGATGGCATGCAAGTTCTTTCCCATAAGCACATATGACTATATTCGGAATACATGCCTACATTGCATTGATGGACTGGAGATACTTCTGTGTCACCCTAGGTTATAACTTCTACATGATGAATTACATCCGACATAATTTCCCATCACGATCCAATGCCTACGAGCTTTTTCTATATTGCTTGTTGCTTATTTACTTTTCCGGTGCTACTATTACAAAAACTACAAAAACACTACCGTTACTTTTATTGCTGCTACCGCCACTATCATATTACTTTGCTACTAAACTATCTTGCTACAGATATTAAGTTTCCAGATGTGGTTGAATTGACAACTCAGCTGCTAATACTTAAGAGTATTCTTTGGCTCCCCTTGTGTCGAATCAACAAATCTAGGTTGAATACTTTACCCTCGAAAACTGTTGCGATCCCCTACACTTGTGGGTTATCAAGACTATTTTCTGGCGCCGTTGCCAGGGAGCATAGCTCTATTCTTTAAGTCACTTGTGATTTATATCTGTTGATCACTACGAAGAATTTGAAGGACTAAAAAACCAAGATCTTACCCTCAACTACGAGGGGAGGTAAGGAACTGCCACCTAGCTCTGCACTTGATTCTTCTTCTGTTATGAGTAAACTTGCGACACCTACTCCTGTTATTGAATCTAATATGTCGTATGTTCTTGATGATGCTACTTCTGCTATGTATGATGAAACTGCTTCTATGCCTGATATTGTGCCACTAGGTGAATTTATAGATGAACACATTGCTAAGGTCAGGGAGAATGCAAATGTTGAAACTGATGATATTTATGAAAGTGATGATGAGGCTACTCCCAATAGATATGAATTGCCTATTGTTCCTGAGGGTTATGTTATGGATGAAGAAACTGCTAGATACTTTCTTGCTTACAATGATAGATATGATCTTAAGAAGTTATTAGCTAAGTTGAAAGAAAAGTCCTTGAACGCTAGAATGAAACATGACCCTGCTTTTGCTACTTCACCTATCTGTGTTACTGATAAGGATTATGAATTATCAGTTGATCCTGAGTTAATTACTTTGATTGAGTCTGATCCTTTCCATGGCTATGAGTCTGAAACTATTGTGGCACATCTTACTAAGTTGAATGATATAGCCATCCTGTTTACCAACGATGAAAAGATTCGTTACTATAATATCCTTAAGTTGTTTCCGTTCTCGTTAAAGGGTGATGCTGAGACTTAGTTTAATTCTCTTGATCCTGGTTGTGTGCGTAGTCCCCAGGATATGATGTATTACTTCTCTATTAAATATTTTCCCGCTCATAAGAAACAAGCTGCCTTACGGGAAATATATAACTTTGTGCAAACTGAAGAAGAGAGTCTCCCACAAGCTTGGCGGAGGCTCCTCCAATTACTTAATGCTTTGCCTGATCATCCTCTTGAGATGCATGATATACTTGATGTCTTTTATAATGGACTAACTGATGCTTCCAGAGACCACCTGGATAGTTGTGTTGGTTGTGTTTTCAGGGAAATGACAGTTGAACAAGCTGAATTATTGTTGAACAATATGCTGGCCAATGAGAATAATTGGACACTTCATGAACCAACCCTTAAGCCAACTCCGAAGAAAAGAGGTGTTCTATTTCTCAGTCCTGAAGATATGCAAGAGGCAAAGAAATATATGAAAGAAAAAGGTATTAAAGCTGAAGATGTTAAGAATTTACCACCTATTGAAGAAATACATGGTCTTGATAACCCGACACATGTAGTAAAGGTAAATTCTCTTTATAGATTTGATGAAGATGATATTCCTCATTATAAGTCTGCTAGCCAATGCTTAGATGAGTTTGACAATTTTATTGTGAAACAAGAAAACTTCAATGCTTATGTTGGTATACAATTGCAACACAATGCTTATATGTTTGAACGCTTGAGTGATTATCTGTCTAGAGCTAAAGGTGAACTGAAACTCATTAGTATACATGCTTCTATGGTCACCACTCAAGTAGAACAAGTACTTAAGGCTCAGAATGATTTGCTCAATGAATTAAATAGTAAAAATAATGATAATGCCATTAGAGTTGTGACTAGAGGTGGTAGAATGACTCAGGAACCTCTGTATCCTGAAGGCCATCCTAAGATAATTGAGCAAGATTCTCAGAGAGCTAATTTAGATGCACCCAGTTCTTCTAAGAAGAAGAAAAAGAAAAATGATAACACTTTGCATGCTTCTAGTGAACCTGTGGCTGACACACCTGAGAATCCCAATGATATATCTGTTTCTAATGCTGAGACACAATCTGGTAATGAACATGAATCTAGTGATAATATTAATGATGATGTTCATGATGATGCTCAACCTAGCAATGATAATGATGTAGAGATTGAAACTGTTGTTGATCTTGATAACCCACAATCAAAGAATCAACGTTATGGTAAGAGAGACTTTGTTGCTAGGAAGCACGGTAGGGAAAAAGAACCATGGGTTCAGAAACCCATGCCTTTTCCTCCGAAACCATCCAAGAAAAAGGATGATGAGGATTTTGAGCGCTTTGCTGAGATGATTAGGCCTATCTTCTTGCGTATGTGTTTGACTGATGTGCTTAAAACAAATCCTTATGCTAAGTATATGAAAGATATTATTATCAACAAAAGAAAGATTCCTGAAGTAGAAATTTCCCCCATACTTGTCAATTACACTTTTAAGGGTGGAATGCCTAAGAAATTAGGAGATCCAGGAGTACCTACTATACCTTGCTCCATTAAGAAAAAACTATGTTAAAACTGCCTTATGTGATCTTGGAGCCGGTGTTAGTGTTATGCCTCTCTCTTTATATCATAGACTTGACTTGAGTAAGTTGACACCTACTGAAATATCTTTACAAATGGCTGACAAATCAACTGATATATCTGTCGGTATTTGTGAGGATGTGCCTGTTGTAGTTGCAAATGTTACTGTTCTAATGGACTTTGTTATACTTGATATTCCCGAGGACGATAGTATGTCTATTATTCTTGGAAGACCCTTTTTGAATACTGCAGGGGCTATTATTGATTGCAACAAAGGCAATGTCACTTTTCATGTCAATGGTAATGAGTATACGGTACACTTTCCGAGGAAACAACCTCAGGTCCACAGTATCAATTATATTGGAAAAATTTCAACTATTACTATTGGAGGTTTTGAATTTCCTCTTCCTACTATCAAGAAGACATCTGACATTCTTATTGTTGGGGACATACATATTCCCATTGAGGTAACCTAGTGTTATTTGAAAATTCTCCGGTTTCATGTTACTCGAAAAGAGTTTATTAACAAGACCTGATCAACCTTGTTAATGGATTCCTTTTGATAAGCATGGAATAGGTGAATCTAGATAGCACAAACCTTCTGTACCCTCTTTCTACCTCCTGTTAATTAGGATAAATAAAGCAAAAATATTATTTTCTGTCTGTTTCCAGACTTATCCGTGCAATAAAAAAATATCTCGAAAATAAAAGTTCTCCAAATGCCATGAAAATGAAATATGATTTTTTTCTAGAATATTTGAGGAAATATGGCACAGAACACACACCGAGGGGAGCCATCACCTGGCCACGAGGGTCCAGGGTGCGCCCCCGTGCCTCGTGGGTCCCACGTGGCCCCCCTCCACTTATTCCTACACCCATGCTCTTCTTCTTCCTCCCAAAAAATCACCAACCAGCTCAAACACGAGTTCTAGCTCATCTTGCTGCCATTTTCAATCTCCTTGCTCAAAGCACCATTCACTAAACTGTTTGGCGAGATTGTTCCTTGGTATGTGACTCCTCCATTGGTCCAATTAGTTTTTGTTCTAGTGCTCTATTTATTGCAAATTTTTGCTGCTATGTTGACCTTGTTCTTGAGCTTGCATGTCAAATTTTCTTGGTCCCAAGTAGTTCTAATGCATGATATAGTCTCTAGGCACTTATAGGAGTTGTTGCTATCATTCTTATTGATTTTAATTAACTTTTATTTTGAGTTACTAAAAATTTCAGAAAATTTCAGAGAAAGAAAATGATAAAAAGATTTTTGAGGGGCTCCTCCAACAAGAGCTCAGAGGAGAAGAAGAAAGAAGAAAATAAAAAGCCCAAGTATAATCTTCCTCGCATGACGGAAGTTCAACCGTGCGAATGGCCTTGTAATGATTTCATGATGTCCGACAGGATTTACGAAGACTTTTATTGGTTGGCAAATAATGTAGGCCTCACCGACTTCCTCCACGACCAGAAAGAACAGTATCTCTTACTCACCAATATTTTCATGCAAAGTTTTCATTTTCATGCTAAGAAAACACCACCTATGGTGGAGTTTCTTTATATGATGTGATTAAGGAGATATCACTCTTAGATTTTTGTGAAATATGCAAAGTACCCTTTGGAGGTATACTTGATGAACCACGTCGTGAAGACGTTGAAGGGTTTATTGACATGATAGCTGTAGGGGAAACTAGACAAGTTTCAGGGGCAAGAATCACTAGTATACACTCCCCTGTTCTGCGCTACTTTGCTTTATTTGCTAGTAGATGTTTAATTGGCCGCAGGAACAGTGGGAATCTTAGTGCCCCTGACATTGTCATTTTATGCCATGCTTTGTTTCAAGACACAACTTTTAGCTTGGGTTCCGTCATTGCTAAACGACTGAGTCTGAACCGCTCAAAGAGGACCGTCTTTGGAGGCATCTTTGCTTCTCACCTTGTTGAACATTTTAGAATACCTATTAGGCATCATGAGAAGGAAGAAAAATTGCTTGCCCCTGTTTATCTAGACTACAAGATCATGGTAGCTCTTGACTTTATTGTTAAAGACAAGAACATGTCGCTTAATTATAAATTAAGGTTTGATGAAATATACTGTGAAATTGTTACCTTGCCTGCACCATCTCTGTTTGATTTGTCCACGGGCATATACCTCATTACATCAGATGCCTTCTACAAGTACCAAGGCCAGGCACAAGCTTCAGATCCCGAGCCAGAGCCACCACTTGATCCTTACCGCCGGTCTGTTTATGGTGGGAGCTAGATGAGCTCGCCAACCAGTGGCACCCAGAGGACACATCTCAGTACACTAGAGGGAGTAGCTTCGATCTGTGGCCATAGACCAACTTAGGCTAAAAGCCTAAGCTTGGGGGAGTACGTGTTTCTCACAAACTTTACATTCATGTTCACATTTATTCTAGTTGTCGGTGCTCACACTCTTTCACTATACCATCCATGTTTAGTTTCAATTTCTTTTTTTAGTCTTTTTCTCGTGTGCTAGAAAAACCTTAAGAAAAAAACAAAAAAAATTAGTTGTAGCTTCTAGCTAGTCTACTTTCTTTACTTGTAGTAGTAGTTAAAAATGAAAAAACCCAAAAAGATTTCCCGTTCTTCTTTTGCTTGTTGGGAGCTTTCCCGTGTAAATAGTTTCTTTTCTTTTCTTTGGGGATTAAGAGTAGAAGACCATGATTGAAATTGCTTAGTGGCTCTCATATGCTTCGTTGTTGATTTAACCCTGAGCCATATTACCTTGTCTTCTCTCTTGTATTAAATGTTTGCAGATTCCAGCTTAGTCCAATGCACGTGCACTATTATTATTATCCACACCGTTCGGTCGTGCGAGTGAAAGGCAATAAGGATGATATATGATGAACTAATTGAGATGAGAAAAGCTGGTATGAACTCGACCTCTCTTATTTTTGTAAATATGATGTCTCATCGTTCCTGATTCAGCTTGTTATGAATGAAACATGCTTGCAATGACAACTAGAGATCATAGCTGCTCATGACATGCTTAATTAGTTGAGAGTTTATAATGGTCTATCTTGCGTGCCAACATGATATTAAATTGGTTGTGATGTGGTATGATGGGGTGGTATCCTCCTTTGAATTATTTAAGTGATCTGACTTGGCACATGTTCACGCATGTAGTTGAAACAAATCAACATAGCCTCCATGATATTTATGTTCATGGTGATTTATATCCTACTCATGCTTGCATTCATTGTTGATTAATTTTAATGCATGTTCATGACCGTTGTTGCTCTCTAGATGGTCGCTTACCAGTCTCTTTCTAGCCTTCACCTGTACTAAGCGGGAATACTGCTTGTGCATCCACTTCCATAAACCCCAAAGTTGTTCCATATGAGTCCACCATACCTTCCTATATGCGGTATTTACCTGTCGTTCCAAGTAAATTTGTATGTGCCAAACTCTAAACCTTCAAATGAAATTCTGTTTTGTATGCTCGAACAGCTCATGTATCAACTAGGGCTGTCTATACCTTCCATGCTAGGTGGGTTATTCTCACAATGAGTGGACTCCGCCTATCATTCATGAGAAAATGGCTGGTAATCGGGATGTCCAGTCCCATGCTCAAAATCATAATAATTCAACAAAACTGCCCCAGAGCTGTTGCTGGTTTGGGCGGTACCCGTTGTTTCGGGCTAGCCGTGGAGTGTGCTTGTTGGTGGTTGGGGGAGTATAAACTTTACCATTCTGTTTGGGAACCGCCTATAATGTGCGTAGCATGGGAGATATCGAGATTCTTGGTTGTTATGTTGACAATGAAAGTATACCGCTCAAAATGTTATTCATCTATATTTAAAAATCGAGCTCTGGCACCTCTACAAATCCCTGCTTCCCTTTGCGAAGGGCCTATCTATTTACTTTTATGCAGAGTAGGAGAGCACCAGCAGGAGAGCACCTCTGTCATTGCATGTTTTACTATCTCTTATCAAAGAGCACCAGTAGGAGAGCACCTCTGTCATTGCATGTTTTACTATTAATTTGCATTGAGTATGATCATGACTGGATCTCTTTTACCATGAATTACAATGTCTAGTCAGACGAGGTGGAGGCGACGCGGGCTCGAGGGCGGCGGCGTGGGAGAGGAGGGAGCAGGGAGGAGACGAGGCGGAGGGGGCGCGAGTTTCAACGAGAACTATTGGCGGCTAGGGTTTTGACCCTTTTGCACGTTCCGCAGGGCGAGCGCGGGGCACAGACGAATCCCGACCGTGATGAGACGCGCAGCCAGGGCCACCGACGAATGGGGCCACGAGCAACTTTGGCCCACCCATCATCACTATAGAGCATAAGCGGGTTCATAAGCCGGCTACACACACATCGGCCCATTGATACGTCTCCAACGTATCTACTTTTCCAAACCCTTTTGCCCTTATTTTGGACTCTAACTTGCATGATTTGAATGGAACTAACCCGGACTGACGCTGTTTTCAGCAGAACTGCCATGGTGTTGTTTTTGTGCAGAAATAAAAAGTTTTCGGAATCGCCTGAAAATCAACGGAGAATTATTTTGGAATATATAAAAAATATATGCAAGAAGATCCAGACCAGGGGGCCCACACCCTGTTCACGAGGGTAGGGGCGCGCCCCCTGCCTCGTGGGCCCCCTGGTGCTCCACCGACGTGTCCCTAGATCCTATAAGTTCACTTTCGGGGAGAAAAAAATCAGGGAGAAAGAATTATCGTGTTTCACGAGACGGAGCCACCGCCAAGCCCTAATCTCTCTCGAGAGGGTTGATTTTGAGTCCGTTCGGCGCTCCGGAGAGTGAAGATCGTCGCCATCGTCATCATCAACCTTCCTCCATCACCAATTCCATGATGCTCACCGCCGTGCGTGAGTAATTCCATCGTGGGCTTGCTGGATGGTGATGGGTTGGATGGGATCTATCATGTAATCGAGTTAGTTTTGTTAGGGTTTGATCCCCAGTATCCAATATGTTCTGAGATTGATGTTGCTATGACTTTGCTATGCTTAATGCTTGTCACTAGGGCCCGAGTGCCATGATTTCAGATCTTAACCTATTATGTTTTCATGAATATATGTGTGTTCTTGATCCTATCTTGCAAGTCTATAGTCACCTACTATGTGTTATGATCCGGCAACCCCGAAGTGACAATAATCGGGACCACTCCCGGTGATGACCATAGTTTGAGGAGTTCATGTATTCACTATGTGTTAATGCTTTGGTCCGATACTCTATTAAAAGGAGGCCTTAATATCCCTTAGTTTTCAATAGGACCCCGCTGCCACGAGAGGGTAGGACAAAAGATGTCATGCAAGTTCTTTGCCATAAGCACGTATGACTATATTTGAAATAGATGCCTACATTGCATTGATGAATTGGAGCTAGTTCTGTGTCACCCTAGGTTATAACTTCTACATGATGAATTGCATCCGACATAATTTCGCATCACCGATCCAATGCCTACGAGCTTTTCCTATATTGCTTGTTGCTTATTTACTTTTCCGCTGCTACTATTACAAAAACTACAAAAACACTACCGTTACTTTTATTGCTGCTACCGCCACCATCATATTACTTTGCTACTAAACTATCTTGCTGTAGATACTAAGTTTCCAGGTGTGGTTGAATTGACAACTCAACTGCTAATACTTAAGAGTATTCTTTGGCTCCCCTTGTGTCGAATCAACAAATTTGGGTTGAATACTTTACCCTCGAAAACTGTTGCGATCCCCTACACTTGTGGGTTATCACCCATCCCCTGCACAACTGCTCCAGTAATGCATGACGCGGGGCAGCGCGTTTGACCCACGACGCAACGCGATGCGGGAGGCAACTCTCACATAAAAAAGCCACAACCATCAGACCGGTGTGTAGGACCAAGGATCAGGTAGACCCACTTGCAGCTGCACCAATAGGTGAACAAGAGAGGCGAGCAGGAACCAGGAACGGCGCAGCGCCCACGACGTGCGCACGTAGCGCGGCAAGAGAGGCTGCCCGCGCACCCAAAAAGGGAAACCCAGCCAATCGGATCTCGCTCGAGCCCACATGTCATTCCCCGTCCACAATTCATCGCGCGGTCAAAACGGCAGCGACGATCGAACGGCTAGTGGCGAAAAAAAACTTGGTCAACCCTCATCGAATGGCCAGCGAAGGAACTTATCGAGGGAGCATTCTCCAAGCGAGTTGGCTAGCCTCTGTATTGTTTTAAATACCTCGCAATCAGGGCATCGTTGTCCAGATTTGATGGGAGGAAGACCACGTCACCCCTTCGCCTCTTATCCAGCTCTGCTGCTCTTTTCTTGTTCCCCTCCACGGCCACCTCCTTCATGACAGTCACCCGCTTCTCCTTGGGAGCGGCGGTTTTCTTCCCCATCTTCACGTACCATGGGCGTGATGGAAGAACAGAAACTGGCTGAGAGATCGGAAGCGGATGTGGGCGCAAGGGCGGTCGCATGGCTTGAGAAGGAAGACGATGGAGGGGGAGCGGGTGAGAATGAGCAGTGCCCCTTCGTGTTTTACCCTTTATGGGGAACGGGCGTGGGAAGGGACGTGCGGATCTTTGCTGCTTCCTCTCAGAAAGTTATCATTTTACATTAACTGCTACAGTCGCGCGACCCCATGACCTGCGCAATTAGGCGGAGTGGACGTTGGATTGACTGGTCATCATGACAAACCGCTGCACTCGCAATGCCTCCTCGCCACGTGTCCGCGCACCACATTGGAGCCTAACCCAACGTGCCCGGTGACATGTATGGCTCAAGCCCGAGGGCTTCTGTCGGGGTGTCGGTGCAACAAACCCTGGGTTTGTTGCCCTGACTATGCACAGGCATGGGAAAAAGATTGAAGCACCAGCCCAAGTCAGAGTACAAGAGACCAGCAAGCAGATCACAGGGACCAAGACCGAGTCAGAGAAGCAAGATATCGCGAGGAGAAAGGCCTCCCTTGCTGGGCAGGCGAGCCTGGAAAGGGGCGAGGCCACCCCTAGAAGAAGACAACCAAGGCGTCCCGGCAGAGCCTGCCAAGGCTAGCAGAGGCTAAACCACCTCACCAGCCACTCCTCCATGACCCACGTCATCCATCAGTGCGGTCTCAAGTTGCAGAGTGACTAAGTGGCAGCCCTTCGCCACATGGCAGCCTCTCCCTACAGGAAAGACCCACAGATGACACCCGTCCTGCGACGTGTCAAGCAAGCACGCGCGGAGTTGGCAAGATAGCCTGGAAAGCCTTGCAGGGAAACCAGTGATATGACGTTGAGCGGTGCATTTAATGCGCCCTGTCATCCCACAAATTTAGGTATGATAGCACTGTTGCTATCTTATCAGTGCGTAATGACTACTTTGCCAATGTGGTAACCCCTTTATCTATAAAAGTAGGCCCATGGCAACCGTAGACAAGGTTAGAAGATTGGAGAACTCACACCCCCATATGCGCGTAGTCGCTGCTGCCCTGAGGCGACCCTTGCCGGGCAAGTGTACTACGCCCCACCACCACATTTCCACAATCAATCCACCAAAGCAGGAGTAGAGTCTTACACCACCACGGCGGCCCGAACCTAGGTAAAACTGCCCGCGTGATCTTTGTCGTGCTGTCCCACGCTCGTCTGCTCTTTGTGCAACATGACGTCCCCCTGTTGAACCAGCAAGGGGCTTCCTGGTCCCATAGGTGGCATTGGTTTCCTGCGACATCCTTGGCACACCAGGTAGGGGGCTCGCTTGCGCAAACCTGAAGGCGTGTGCAGCATGTCATCTTCATCGCCATTTTCATCTTCGACGACGCCATCGACCATGGCGCCCACGAAGAAAACCGCTTCTTCGGCGCATCCATCCACCTCAAAGGATCTGCCGCCCGTGGCCTCTAATGCTGTTGGAGGTGCGGAGGCACGCGAGGATGAGGACGCTGCTGGGGATGTGGTCGGAGCAGGCGGCACCGTCACCACTTCCCCCACAGCCAACGTAGGAGCAGGAGGCTCCGGAGGAGAGCAACATTAGCAACACCCCGACGGCCATGCTCGTCAAGGCCCGAGCGAAGGGGTTGCCCCATCCGCGCCCCTTTCGCCCACCGACGAGCACAGCCGCATCAACGGTGCTCGGGCCGAGGCGAATCGCCGCACTCTGACCATTCCCACCACACGTGCGGTCGTAGTGCGTGCGCCTCCCCCGGGACGGGTCGGCCAAGCCGCTGCGCTCGATGGAGTCGCTGGCCCTCGTGCGCCTTTGCCGCACCAGCCTGCCATCCAGGTGGTTGCCCCGCAGCAACGAGGGCGCATTGTTGCCGTCGCCGGCACCGTCAGGAGCCGAGCGACGGTGCGATCGACTTCATCATCACCCATGCCAAGTACAGCCTCGGAGGCCATGTGAAAGATCGTGGATGTCGCCTAGAGGGGGGGGGTGAATAGGTGCTTTAAAATAATTACGGTTTAGGCTTGAACAAATGCGGAATAAACCTAGCGGTTAATTTGTCAAGCACAAAACCTACAACAACTAGGCTCACCTATGTGCACCAACAACTTATGCTAAGCAAGATAAACAACTAGGTGATAGCAAGATATATGACAAGAAACAATATATCTATCACAAAGTATAGTGCATAAGTAAAGGGCTCGGGTAAGAGATAAACCGAGGCACGCGGAGACGATGATGTATCCCGAAGTTCACACCCTTGCGGATGCTAATCTCCGTTTGGAGCGGTGTGGAGGCACAATGCTCCCCAAGAAGCCACTAGGGCCACCGTAATCTCCTCACGCCCTCGCACAATGCAAGATGCCGTGATTCCACTAAGGGACCCTTGAGGGCGGTCACCGAACCCGTACAAATGGCAACCCTTGGGGGCGGTCACCGAAGCCGTACAAAATGCTCGGGGCGATCTCCACAACCTAATTGGAGACCCCGACGCTTGCCCGGAGCTTTGCACCACAATGATTGAGCTCCGAACACCACAAGGTTGGGGCTATCTCCCCAACGACACCACGAAGCTTCACCACAATGGAATATGGCTTCGAGGTGACCACAACCGTCTAGGGCACCCAAGCACCCAAGAGGAACAGGCTCAAGGGTACCAAGCACCCAAGAGTAATAAGCTTCTCAACTTGTAACTTCCACGTATCACCGTGGAGAACTCAAACCGATGCACCAAATGCAATGGCAAGGGCACACGGAGTGCCCAAGTCCTTCTCTCCCAAATCCCACCAAAGCAACTAATGCTAGGGAGGGAAATGAGAGGAAGAACAAGAAGGAGAACACCAAGAACTCCAAGATCAAGATCCAAGGGGTTCCCCTCACTTAGAGGAGAAAGTGATTGGTGGAAATGTGGATCTAGATCTCCTCTCTCTTTTCCCTCAAAAACTAGCAAGAATCCATGGAGGGATTGAGAGATAGCAAGCTCGAAGAAGGTCAACAATGGGGGAAGAACACGAGCTCAAAGGATAAGGTTCATTTGGGGAAGAAGAGCCCCTTTTATAGGTGGGGAAAAATCCAACCGTTATGCTCACAGCCCGCACAGAGCGGTACTACCGCTCCAGGAGCGGTACTACCGCTAGGGCATTAGTACCCCTTAGAAAAACAACAGCGAGGAGGCAAAAAGGCCAGAAAAACCGGCGGAGCGGTAGTACCGCTTGACCTCACGGTACTACCGCTAGGGGTAGCGGTAGTACTGCTAAGGGTAGCGGTACTACTGCTTGCGAGCGGTACTAAAAAATTACATCCGTGCCTACCACCGCTGGACTTGTGACGAGTTTTTGGTCCCGAGCGGAAGTAGCCACGGAAGTAGCCGTGGTAGTACTGCTCCAAGCGGTAGTACCGCTCCCGAAAGCGGTAGTACCGCTCCCGAAAGCGGTAGTAAAAAATTACTTCCGCTCCTACCCGCGGTAGTACCGCTTCAGCCTTTTCAGTACACCAAAACGACAATAACTTTTGCATACGGACTCCGAATTCGATGAAACCAAGTTTGTTGGAAAGCTAGCGACAAGGGCTAACACAATCTTGATAGAAAAACCAATAAGAAGCAAATTAGAAAAGGCCCATTAGAAAATGGTGAGAACCCTTCCTCGGATAAGACCGGTAAAACACCCAACACCGAAAACATCGTAGAAGACACATGTGAACTCCGTTTTCGATGAACTCAAGCTTGTCATCAAGATGACCATAAGCTCTAAGACTCACAAAGAGAACCAAACAAGAACCAAGAAACATGATGCAAGGATTCAATGGTTTGAGCTCTCTACTAACGATACGATCAAGCTACCAACTTGAGAGCCCCCCTTGATAGTACGGCAAACGATCCTATAACCCGGTCTCCCAACTACCACCACGAGACCGGTAAAATAGAAAACCTATCAAGGGCAAACCTTTGCTTTGAACAAAGTCCACTTGAGCTAGATGTAGACGATCTTGACTTCCTCAAGTTGGACCACCTTTCTTGATTGCGTTGTCTCGGTGAAGACTAGTAGATTGCTCCCCCATACTCCTCTATGGGTGAGCCACTCTTCGGCATATCTTCACAAGTCCATTGTCACGACAATGGACGGAAAGCTTCAAGCACTTGATTTCTTCATGATGCTCCACTTGAACTTTCACACCACAACCTAACCCCACAAAGAACTCTCACGAAGACCATGGGTTAGTACACAAAGCATGATTGACAATGCTTACCATACCATAGGATTGCTTGATCCCTCTCGGTACATCTTCTACACTTTGTGTGTTGATCAACTTGATTCACTCGTTCACTTAGTCTTGATCAACCTTGAATCTTTCCAACTCTTCATTTGGATGATGTCTTGAAGGTAAACATGAATGATAACACACTCTTCTTCTTCAAGACATGCTTGCAATAAGCTCAACACTCACAAGACCAATCTTTGGATAATTCCTTAATAGCACCTTGGTCATCACAAACTCTCCTTGAAACCAACAAATGAACTCCAAGAAAAGCCTATGGACAAACCCTTCAAATATAACTCAAGGAAACCATTAGTCCATAGAGATTGTCATCAATTACCAAAACCAAACATGGGGGCACCACATGTTCTTTCAATCTCCCCCATTTTGGTAATTGATGACAATCACTTTCAAGAGAGTTTATATAAGGAATTATGCATCACAATACCATGCAACAATAATGTATGCGCATGAGATGCAAAAGCTTAGGAACAAAACCAAAGAAAGAAGAGCGAAGAGACAACTCTCTAAACTTCCTCACAAAACTAAACTCTATGAAACTTCTCCCCCATTGGCATCGATTGCCAAAATGGGCGAAAAGCTTAGAAGGTCAATATAAATTGTGTTCCTCCATAAATTATGTATTCCTCAAATAGAGAGTGGAAGGCAATACATATATCCAACTGTAAATACTTGGAGGAAGACAAACTATATTGAGGCCCAAAGATTGCAAAAGAATGATATGCCACAAAGGCATAACAAAGGGAGAAAAACACGCAATCAAGCAATCAAAGGATACCAATTGAATCAAGCTATCAAAAGATACCAATTGACCCAACTAGACCAATGATCCTACATGCCAAATGAATAAAAGATATTATGATAAGAGCAACGAAGTGTCCTAGAGAAACTAGAGAAGCTCCTCATGTTTTGTGCATAATTTAGTTTTGTATTTGGATACAACGAGGACAAAATAGGATCGTCGCTCCCCCAAGATCAATAGAACCTCACGACATAGCAACGGAGTGTTCTAAAGACACTAGTGAAGCTCCTCATAATTTGTGCACTCCTTAGAATATTTTCATTAGGATACCAAGTGCATAAAATAGGATCATCACTCCCCCAAGATCAATAGACACTCACACCAAATGCAAGCGAGCATGAAGGAAACAAAGCCTAGTACTTGCAACAAACAACTGGTTGAGCAATATATAAAAGAGTCAACTTAAGAGTAGGCTCAAGCAAAATGATGTGTGTGAGTCATGGCAAAGCACTTGAGAAGATTAATGTATGGATGAACATTAAGCATCAATATACTCTTGAATGAATGAGATACACAGTGCAAGGCCTATCATTCCCACACACAACAGCAAATGGGTTCACAAGCTCACTAATAAGCATATAAAGAACCTATGCTCGTGACAACCCGTGGTGAAGATATAAATAGAGAGCGTTATCAAGACGAGGGATACCAATTAATTGGCAAGCCTTGTCAAGACAAGCAAGAGACAAAAATATCCTCACCACACAAGAGTGCATCTAGATGCAACAAGATAAGATCCGCACTCAAGGCAAAGGCTTTCACGGAGCCACCAAAGAAATGATACAAGAAAGACAAGGTGGTCGTGAAAGAAAGGATATCTTCTAGATATGTAATTTCTCTCAAGTGTATAAGATTCTAGGTAGATGAAAATCATGATGATATCAATCCACAAAGAATAATGTACACTCGAAATAGTTACAAAAAGGAAGTAAAAAGGTATCCACAAGGAAGTCATAATTATACCAATAAGATATTTTGCTTAAACGCAAGCACATGGCTAGATAAGGTCTTATTGTATATACATGAATTCCAACCAAGCGAACATCAAAGACATCACAACTAGCAACAAGGCATCATTGTTGGGATGCTTTGAGAAAGGAAACAAATATCATAAGAAGGAATGACTAACATGCCATGATGCAACCTACGCAAGGTTGGTGCAAGAAATGTGTGCATGAAGTAGATGATGATACTTGTTTCCGAGATACCATTGGAAGGATGTAGTAGATACCAAATGAAGGTAGATAGTAGTTCATTGATCATCATAATTTGACTCCAATAAGCACATGGTGACACCACCTTCCTTTTGAATGAGCCGAACATCCAATGCATCTCCAATTGTTCCTAGAACACCAACACAAACAAAATGGTACCCAAACTCATTGGGACCAAAGAGTTAGAAACACCAATACATAGGAAAAACTCCACAAACATATGTGCATTTATATATGAAAATGAATTTCATGCACATCTCATCCAAATTGAGACTAGGTGGAGTTCCCCTTATATATTGGGTTAAAGAAAGAAAGCATGCCAAAGAAAATACATGAAGTAAATATGCATGCTCAAGACTTTCAAGAAACGAAACAAAATAAAAAGAAATACCAAGTGAAAATAGGATACCAAATGGAGAAATCATCACTTGGAAGATATCTATTAGAAGATACATCAAGGAATGAGATATCCATTGATACACGCAAAAGGAAAGATATCAGACTCCCAAAAGAGAGGATGGTTCCAAACAAACCAACCCATCTACAAAGTTTCATGATGGCACAAGTACAAAAAAGAAACGGCTTGCCTTCCATCAACACACAGTTGATATGGATATCAAAATGAGTGTTCTATCAAAAATAGGATAGCTCCCCCACGAATTGTGCATTTAGAGAGATTTTGCATTCGAATACAAAATGCACAGGGTGGGATCACCACTTTCACTATATCTAGAAAACACTCGACAAAAACAATAAAACACGAGATCCAGAAGTGGCATGGAAGGAAATGGGAGTTGACACAAACTTGGCAAGAGATAAGACAAATAATACCAAAAGACAATGTAAAGATGATCAATAATTTCCACCACATAAATGATTACCAATTGTCAAAGAGAAGAGGTATTTGGAAATAATTCCCGGTGATAGATAGCAATGATATCCAGCATCATCTTCACACCAAACACAAGCAAAATGCAACTTGTAGGGCTAACATGCCACCTAGGAACAACATAATTTATACTATCAACTCTAGGTGACAATATCTCAAATTTACACATTTTCTAGGCTTGTAACATGCACATAGAATATTACTCCCCAATAATGTGATACCAATGAGAAACTTACCAAGATGCAAAAGAGGAACCAACAAGAGATAATTAATTGACACTTTAGAATTTGAATTTCTCATGAGAAGATATACCACATAGTGACTAGATAATCTTGTAATATCAAAACTAGATGGTATTCCTCATGTACACACATTTTTAGGATTGTGAGGTGCACAAAGCACATCACTCCCCCAAAATGGGATGTTCCATTAATCTCTCACAAGAGCCAACTAAGATATAAACAAGATGCAAAAAAAAGCTCAACACACGACACACGCGTACATGATGTACAAACCAACATACACATACTTGATTTCTCAAGATAAGCAAATTGGAAGCACAACATATACAAGCACATGCAAGGTACAAAACCACAACATGCTAAGGGGCAAGTAACTTTCAATGTAAACAATTTAAGCACGAGTTACCGCAAGGAGGAACATTGGATATACCATAGAAAGATAATCCGAATGACTTGGCTTGAGACAATATGAATGATGAAGACCCCTCAAATCTTCATAATGTAGCCAAGTCTCCAATTCCCTCCAACAACACATATTGATCAAGTTTGAGCTAGTTGGTCCCCAACCAAGTTGGGTCCTAAGAGGTTAGTCACAATAGGCTTGGCCACCCAAATGGTTCTTTTCTTGACACCACTTTAAGTACCAAAAAACTTGGCAAACACGTTGCCAACATTATCCTTCCCAAGAAAATAGACATCATCAATAATAATTGGGTTGGATAAGTTACCACTAGTGCATGAAGAAGCAAGGTGACCCTTCTCACGGCATAGGTAGCAACATCTACTCTTCACTTTCTTCTCATTTGATTTCTCAAAATGAGAAGCATTACCATGAGTCTTCTTGGGAAGCGACCTTTCTCCAACTTGCGGTTGAGCACGAGATTGAACTTGTGGCCTCTTCCCTTGTTGCTTGTCACTAATGACCTTCTTCTTCAATGGGCAAGATCTAACATGATGCCCTTCAATTTTGCACTTGAAGCAAATAATCTTGGCCGAATTCTTGAGTTGTTCTTGGCCCTTCTTCTTGTTGCTCTTGGACTTCTTCTTCTTGTTGGAGTTGAATCCAAGTCCACCTTTGTCATTGGGGGATTTTTGCACACTCAAGATATTGTTGAGTGTGGACTTCCCTTCATGACACTTTTCCAAGTCTTTCTTCAAGGAAGAGACTTGGGCCATGAGCTCTTTGATTTCCTCTACATGGTTAGTATCAACACAAGTACTAGAGGAAGTATATGCTTCATTGTTAGAGCAACAAGGTAAGGAAAGCAATTCATCACAAGATGTACCAATGTTATGCATAGATGAATTACGAGGACTAGCACATGGCAATATAGCATTTTGACTAGAAGTAGTGCTAGCGACCACATGAGACTCACTAGATGTTACCTTGATGATCATAGCCTCATGAGCTATCTTTAGCACATTATGGGATACTAGAAGATCATCATGAGAGCTTGTGAGCTTTACATGACTTTCTTCCAATCTCCCATAATTGCTAGATAGCAACTCAAGTTGAGCCCTTAGCTCAACATTCTCCTTCAAAATGGATGCTTCACTAGAAATAGAGTTAGTAGCACAAGCATCATCAATAATAGCAAGAGGAGAAGGCAACTTAGCAAGCTCTTTTGAATATGAAGCTTTAAGTTGATCATGAGACTCGGTGAGTTTGATGAGCTCACTCTTAATGACCCTTGAGCCATTTTCGAGGTGCTCAAAATCCTCAAGGAGTTTATCATGTGCAACTTCAAGCTTCTCATTTTTAGTTTCAAAATCATTAGCCACCTCAAGAGCTCTATCATGAGATTCCCTCACTCTAGACAATTCTAGAGCAAAAGTCTCCTCAAGAGATTCCTTGGTGGTTTGTTCAAGTTCAAGAGCTTGAGAGAGGTCTGCGATCTCATTAGCGTAATCACGCTCGTGACCTTCCATTTTCTCAATGGTGACCTCATACTCCTCAAGACGAGATTCCAACTCATCAATATATTTCTTGCCCTCAATGGAAATAGACATGATTTCCATAAAGTTGGAACGAGCTAATTTATTCTTAAGAAGAGCTTTAAAAATCATTTCCCCCTTAATTTTTAAGGAGGCAACATTATCATTCTCTTCATCATTTTCTACATCATCATCATTGTCATCAACACTATCATCACAAGATATATTGGGGTTCAAAGTGGGAGATACCTTTGAAGCCTTGGCCATAAGGCAAAACGCAATAGATGATGATGTAGGATCCCTTGAAGCACCATTCAAGACTACATCTTGTTCCATGGGTTGTTGGGTTTCCTCTACATTGTTAGCACAACGATTCGAGGAAATAGATGCATTTTTATCATGGCAACAAGACATAGCAAGCATATCATCATGAGTTTTAGTCAAACAATTTCTACATGATATGCAAGGACTATCAACACAAGCATGTGAAACATGTTGGGTGCTCGAAGTGTTAAAGTCCAAAGAAGATGCATTGCAATAAGATAGTGATGAAGGATCATCCACAATAAGCATACTATCATCATTGCAATGACCAACACTACTCACCATATCATTACCTTGTGGCAAACCACATGTAGGTGAAGTAGAGTAAGTTGAGAAGACAACGCGGCCGGAGGTGGATGGAGAACAATCATTCCCACAATTCTTGGACACACCATATTTATCTTGAAGCTTTGTCCACAACTCATGAGCATCCCGGAATGGCATGAGTTGAAATATAACTACATTGCTCAAAGCATCGAAAAGCACATTAGAAGCTTGAGCATTGAGATAAGAGTTTTTCTCATCCTCTAAAGATAATCTTTGGGGATCCTTTGAAGGAGAAAAACCCATATCTACAATTCGCTCTAAATTTGGGTCCATGACCCTAAAGAGATTAAGCATGCGAATTACCCAAACATAAAAATTTGTGCCATTGAAACTAAGAGTGTCAGGGAATCCTAAACCCCTAGTCGACATCCTTACTCTCTAGGCGGTTAAGCCCTATGAAGAGAGACGAGGCTCTGATACCAATTGAAAGATCGTGGATGTCGCCTAGAGGGGGGGGGGGTGAATAGGCGCTTTAAAATAATTACGGTTTAGGCTTGAACAAATGCGGAATAAACCTAGCGGTTAATTTGTCAAGCACAAAACCTACAACAACTAGGCTCACCTATGTGCACCAACAACTTATGCTAAGCAAGATAAACAACTAGGTGATAGCAAGATATATGACAAGAAACAATATATCTATCACAAAGTATAGTGCATAAGTAAAGGGCTCGGGTAAGAGATAAACCGAGGCACGCGGAGACGATGATGTATCCCGAAGTTCACACCCTTGCGGATGCTAATCTCCGTTTGGAGCGGTGTGGAGGCACAATGCTCCCCAAGAAGCCACTAGGGCCACCGTAATCTCCTCACGCCCTCGCACAATGCAAGATGCCGTGATTCCACTAAGGGACCCTTGAGGGCAGTCACCGAACCCATACAAATGGCAACCCTTGGGGGCGGTCACCGAACCCGTACAAAATGCTCGGGGCGATCTCCACAACCTAATTGGAGACCCCGACGCTTGCCCGGAGCTTTGCACCACAATGATTGAGCTCCGAACACCACAAGGTTGGGGCTATCTCCCCAACGACACCACGAAGCTTCACCACAATGGAATATGGCTTCGAGGTGACCACAACCGTCTAGGGCACCCAAGCACCCAAGAGGAACAAGCTCAAGGGTACCAAGCACCCAAGAGTAATAAGCTTCTCAACTTGTAACTTCCACATATCACCGTGGAGAACTCAAACCGATGCACCAAATGCAATGGCAAGGGCACACGGAGTGCCCAAGTCCTTCTCTCCCAAATCCCACCAAAGCAACTAATGCTAGGGAGGGAAATGAGAGGAAGAACAAGAAGGAGAACACCAAGAACTCCAAGATCAAGATCCAAGGGGTTCCCCTCACTTAGAGGAGAAAGTGATTGGTGGAAATGTGGATCTAGATCTCCTCTCTCTTTTCCCTCAAAACCTAGCAAGAATCCATGGAGGAATTGAGAGATAGCAAGCTCGAAGAAGGTCAACAATGGGGGAAGAACACGAGCTCAAAGGATAAGGTTCATTTGGGGAAGAAGAGCCCCTTTTATAGGTGGGGAAAAATCCAACCGTTATGCTCACAGCCCGCACAGAGCGGTACTACCGCTCCAGGAGCGGTACTACCGCTAGGGCATTAGTACCCCTTAGAAAAACAACAGCGAGGAGGCAAA
Organism: Secale cereale; assembly: GCA_902687465.1. Classification (NCBI taxonomy): domain Eukaryota; kingdom Viridiplantae; phylum Streptophyta; class Magnoliopsida; order Poales; family Poaceae; genus Secale; species Secale cereale. Next base: position 305,128,012 of record LR738712.1, on the reverse strand, counting down.
AAGGCCAGAAAAACCGTCGGAGCGGTAGTACCGCTTGACCTCACGGTACTACCGCTAGGGGTAGCGGTAGTACTGCTAAGGGTAGCGGTACTACTGCTTGCGAGCGGTACTAAAAAATTACATCCGTGCCTACCACCGCTGGACTTGTGACGAGTTTTTGGTCCCGAGCGGAAGTAGCCACGGAAGTAGCCGTGGTAGTACTGCTCCAAGCGGTAGTACCGCTCTCGAAAGCGGTAGTACCGCCCCCGAAAGCGGTAGTAAAAAATTACTTCCGCTCCTACCCGCGGTAGTACCGCTGCAGCCTTTTCAGTACACCAAAACGACAATAACTTTTGCATACGGACTCCGAATTCGATGAAACCTAGTTTGTTGGAAAGCTAGCGACAAGGGCTAACACAATCTTGATAGAAAAACCAATAAGAAGCAAATTAGAAAAGGCCCATAAGAAAATGGTGAGAACCCTTCCTCGGATAAGACCGGTAAAACACCCAACACTGAAAACATCATAGAAGACACATGTGAACTCCGTTTTCGATGAACTCAAGCTTGTCATCAAGATGACCATAAGCTCTAAGACTCACAAAGAGAACCAAACAAGAACCAAGAAACATGATGCAAGGATGCAATGGTTTGAGCTCTCTACTAACGATACGATCAAGCTACCAACTTGAGAGCCCCCCTTGATAGTACGGCAAACGATCCTATAACCCGGTCTCCCAACTACCACCACGAGACCGGTAAAATAGAAAACCTATCAAGGGCAAACCTTTGCTTTGAACAAAGTCCACTTGAGCTAGATGTAGACGATCTTGACTTCCTCAAGTTGGACCACCTTTCTTGATTGCGTTGTCTCGGTGAAGACTAGTAGATTGCTCCCCCATACTCCTCTATGGGTGAGCCACTCTTCGGCATATCTTCACAAGTCCATTGTCACGACAATGGACGGAAAGCTTCAAGCACTTGATTTCTTCATGATGCTCCACTTGAACTTTCACACCACAACCTAACCCCACAAAGAACTCTCACGAAGACCATGGGTTAGTACACAAAGCGTGATTGACAATGCTTACCATACCATAGGATTGCTTGATCCCTCTCGGTACATCTTCTACACTTTGTGTGTTGATCAACTTGATTCACTCGTTCACTTAGTCTTGATCAACCTTGAATCTTTCCAACTCTTCATTTGGATGATGTCTTGAAGGTAAACATGAATGATAACACACTCTTCTTCTTCAAGACATGCTTGCAATAAGCTCAACACTCACAAGACCAATCTTTGGATAATTCCTTAATAGCACCTTGGTCATCACAAACTCTCCTTGAAACCAACAAATGAACTCCAAGAAAAGCCTATGGACAAACCCTTCAAATATAACTCAAGGAAACCATTAGTCCATAGATATTGTCATCAATTACCAAAACCAAACATGGGGGCACCACATGTTCTTTCACCATGGCGCAGGCTCAGCTGCTACTAAGGTTTCCACCAGTGGCCGAGCAGATGGAGGAATGGCCTGCCACCATCCAAAGTCTGCTCAGTTTCGTCGAAGCTGGGGGCTCCCGGTGAGCTAGCATGCCGCGGCCTTCCCAAGCGACAGCAACAACTCGTGCTGCTGATCGTACAGAGGGAGCCGACCCCATGGTGTACTCTCCACCGTGGCAGCTAGCGCGAGCGCAACAGAATCAAGACCCCGATGACGTCTCGATAGCCTCTTTTGACCCTCGAGCGCGTCCAGGCCAACGACAAGCCCCAGATGATAGGTAGAGAGGAGATGCGTGCGTCGTTGTCGAGCAACGCCACGATGACCTCTGCCGGACCAACGGGTGCGACGGCCCTGACGCCGATGAGCCCGCGCTTGGTATTGGCGGGTGCCTACCTTTCGAGGTTGGCTGCCCTGCCTTTACTCGTGAGTTACGGCAAGTCCGTTGGCCGTCCGTTCGCACGTTCAAGCCAAAGATACCTGAGAAGTACGACGGGAGCCTGAACCCGGCAGAGTTCTTGAGCATCTATGTCATCGCTGTTCAGGCTGCCGGGGGAGGAGATGAGAAGGTGTTTGCCAACTACTTCCCTTTGGCCCTCAAGTTTAATGTAAGGTCTTGGATGATGCACCTGCCAGAGAACTCCATCTCATCGTGGGCGGATTTGTTCCACGAATTCATTGGTGCCTTCACGGGTGGCCACCAAGAACCCGACAGGCTCATCGACTTGCAGCTTCAGCAACATAAGGAAGGAGAAACCCATCGTAAGTATTTACAAAGATTCAGCAATGTTCATAGAAATATCCCAAATATCCATCCGGCAGCTATAATAGCCATCTTCCAGTCCAATGTGCGCAACCACCGGATTCGTTCTAAGATGAACGTGCGGTTGCCCAAGGTTGTGAAGGAGCTCTACATGCTAGTGGATAAGTGTGCTCGGATGGAGGAGGGAAGAAAGTTGTCCGGAGAGGAAGATTGCATTATTGTTGATTCAGAGGATGATGATGAATCAACCAGTTGGAAGAAAAGCAAGAAGCGCAACAAGAAGCGGAGAGATAAGGCAGTGATGACAGGAAAAGGATCGGGTACGCCTAGTACCGGCAAGAAGGCCAAAGATGAGGTCCCCGGCAAGGAAGCTGTCGCGTGCACTGACTGCCGGGAAGCCGCTGCTGCCGAGAAGGCCGGGAAAGGTGATGGGCCGTATTGCAAGATTCATCGGACCAAGGGCCACAACCTTCAACAGTGTCATCAGGTTGAGCAGCTTGTCAAGAGACAGAGAGCAGAGTATGAGAAGCGTGATAAGGAAAAGGGTCAGAATGTTGCTGGAGGTAAGCCGAGGTGGTCAAGTAAATCGCCCTGGCAAATCCCTTTGGAACCAAAGAAAGCCCGCCAGAGGTCGGGAAAAGGGAGCTTGTGATGATGAGAATGATGGAGAGGATGAAGAGGAAACCAGTGAGCTAGAGTTTCAGAAGGCCACTGATGCCATATGCATTGACGGAAGTGCGTCTCTGCACGCCTCTCACCGTCAACTCAAACGGTGAGCGTGAAAAGTCAATGTCGTGCAGCCAGCACCAGAGGCCCGGAAGCCGCTCAAATGGTCCCGTACGCCCATCATCTTTGACGAGGAGGATCATCCTAGTCGTACCACTACGGTAGGATGCTTGCCGTTGTTGGCCTCCCCAACAATTTGCAACCTCAAGGTCACAAAGATGTTGGTGGACGGCGGGGCCGGGTTGAATCTCATTTCCCGAGTAGTTATCAGCAAGCTTCAGATAGCAGAGGAAGATCTAGAGGTTACCGGCATGTTTCAAGGAGTTAATCCCGGCAGGAGTCATCCTAAGGGAAAGATCACGTTGTCCGTAACGTTTGGGGGGGGGGGGGGGGG
>LR738712.1:304993883-305124582 GCA_902687465.1 Secale cereale | reverse complement strand
GGATTGTGTTTGATGTGGTTGATCTCCCCGTACCGTACAACGAGATTCTTGGATGCCCGGCCCTAGCTAAATTCATGGTGGCGTCCCACTATGCCTACAACACCTTGAAGATGCCTCAGCCACTTGGAGTTATCACCATACCATCAGATGAGAAGGATGCAATCATTTGTGTGAACAAGATGTACCGGGACGCGGTCGCAGGAGAGGCAACGGCAGCAGCAGTTCCCGCCAAGGAAATTAAAGGAAAGAAGAAGGATTGTAGGACCTCTGGCAAAGAGTCCGGGAAGCGTGCCCCCATCGAGTGCACGGCACCCGTTGATGATGTGCCGGAGTGTTCCAACAACAAGAGGTCCAGGGTCGCTGCTCCCCAGGTGAAGAAGGTTCCGGCAGGGCTGACTGGCGTTGATGGTACTCTCACTATCGGTGCCACCCTCGATGACAAATAGGAAAGCGCGCTCGTTGCCTTCATGTGGGCGAATATCGATGTGTTTGCCTGGCAACCATCTGATATCGCCAGTGTTACCAGGGAGGTAATCGAGCACCACCTTGCTGTCTTCCCCCATGCCCGACCTATCAAGCAGACTGTCCGGAAGCAGGTCTTGGAGAGGCAGCAGTTCATTGCAGAAGAGATCAAGAAACTTGAGGTAGCTGGTTTGGTCAGAGGAGTGTTGGATACAACATGGTTGGCAACTCCAGTGGTAGTCCAGAAGGCTAACGGGAAGTGGAGGATTTTCATAGATTTAACATATCTCAACAAGGCTTGTGGATTGATCAGATTGTGGATTCTACCTCAGGTTGTGGTACGCTCTCCTTTCTAGATGCATACTCTAGGTATCACGAAATCTTCATGTCCAAGGAAGATGAAGAGAAGACGTCGTTCATCACTCCATGTTGTCCGCATGCCATTCGAATTAAAGAATGTCGGGTCCACTTTTGCAAGGGCAGTCCAGATTGGTTTTGAACCACAGCTACATAGAAACATAGAAGCCTATATGGATGATACTGTGGTCAAGACCAAGGATAAGGCTACCCTTATCCAAGATTGGAGGAGACATTTGCTAACGTGTGCAAGATCAATCTGAAGCTCAACCCGGAGAAGTGTGTATTTGGTGTTCCCTCCGGCAAGTTACTTTGGTTCTTTGTATCCAATCGCGGGATCGAAGCCAACCCTGACAAGATCAAGGCTATCGAACAGATCCAAGCGCTGATCATAGTTAAGGATGTGAGGAATCTAATGGGAAGCATTGCCGCGCTAAGCAGATTCATCTCCAAGTCTGCTGATCGTGCCCTGTCGTTCTTCAAAATTTTGAAGAAGGCTGGGCCCATGAAGTGGACCCCGGAAGCAGATGCAGCTTTTCAAGAGTTGAAGTCCTATTTGTCCTGTGTGCCTACCTTGGTCGCTCCCAAACCCCAGGAGCCATTGTTGCTGTACTTAGAGGCAACCAACCAATTGGTCAGTGCAGCCTTGGTAGCACAGCGATAACTGGATGAAGCAAAGAGTGGGCAGAGGCCGGCAGAGTCAGAGAAGTATCAGGACACCAGTGAGCATGATAGCGAGAGCAACCCCAAGGACGCGGTAAAGAAGAAAGTGGTGCATCGCCCAGTGTACTTTGTCAGCTCCCTGTTACAGGGGGCTAGATCGAGGTACTCTGGCGTGTAAAAGTTGAGCTTTGGTCTCATCATGGCCTCAAGGAAACTGCGTCACTACTTCCAAGCCCATGAGATCACAGTTGCCACTCATTTCCCGTTGCAAAGGATACTCCAAAACCCTGAGGCTACTGGCAGAATAGTGGAGTGGCCTTTCCAGTTATCCAGCTTTGGTTTGAAGTTTGAAAGCACATCAACTATTTAGAGCAGGGCATTGACAGAGTTTATTGCAGAATGGACGCTAACCCCTGATGAGGAAAAACAGAGACAGTTATCCCCAGCAAGGAATCACCCCAGGAATGGATTATGTATTTTGTTGGTGTTTTTTCCCTGCAAGGTGCAGGAGCTGGCGTGCTTCTCGTCGCCCCCTCTGGGGAGCACTTGAAGTACGTCATCCAAATGCATTTTGCCCGGGAAGAAGCAACCAACAATACAGCTGTGTATGAAGGGCTCCTTGTCGGGCTGAGGATTGTAGTGGAATTGGGAATTAAGAAACTGATCATTCGAGGATATTCACAGCTTGTGGTGACACAAGTCAACAAGGATTACCAAAGTCCATTGATGGATGTGTATGTTAAGGAAGTGAGGAGATTGGAGGAGCACTTTGACAGATTGCAAAGAGAGCACATACCCCCATGTAGAAAATAGCATATCTGATCATCTGTCAAAGTATGCTGTGCAGAAGCTTCCTGTGGAACCAGGAACTTTTGTTCTCCATCTCACTCAGCCCTCTGTATCCCCAACAACAATGGCCCGGAAAATGAGAAAGTTGGACATCGGTAAGCCTCTCCCGGTAGAGTCGTCCGCTACCCGCAAAGACCCTGCCGAAAACAACTCCTCGTGGCCTGCCGGACCACCCCCTCCAGCCGGGTCCATGAACCCCGGGAACGAGGCATGTGCTCACACAACAGAGGTGGTGCCGCTAGTCCTCGTTGTCGAGCCCCATGCTCCAACTTGGGCAAGGCACATTGTCCACTTCTCCAAACTGGAGAGCTTCCCAGCAACCAAGATGAAGCTGAGAAAGTAGCCCAAAGGGCCAGTATGTATCAGTTTGCTGATGACACTCTATACAGAAGGAGGCCCAACAGTGTGAAATGGAAGTGCGTCTGCCGGGAAGAAGGAAAGGAACTGCTGGCTAAAATACACAAAGGCATGTGCGGCTCCCACATTGGATCAAGGGAATTAGTTGGGAAGGCATAACGGCAAGGATTCTGTTGGCCCACGGCCCTCCAAGATGTGGTCGACCTCGTCACGAAATGTGTAGCCTGACAGTTCCATTCCAAGAAAGCCCACCTGCCTACCCAAGCTCTTCAAACAATCCCTCTATCATGGCCGTTTTAGGTCTGGGGGCTCGATATCCTCGGCCCCTTCCCCCAAGCAATCGAGGGCTTTGAATTCTTGTTCGTTGCTATCGACAAGTTTACAAAGTGGTCGGAAGTGACTGCCGTGAGAAAGGTGACTGCTCAGTCAGCTATCAAGTTCTTGAAAGATCTGGTGTGTCATTTTGGAGTTTCGGCAAGGATCATTACTGACAACGGCACCGTTTTCATGAGCCGCGCCTTCATGCAATATGTTCATGCCCCCGGATGCAAGATCTCATTTGCCTCTATGGCACACCCCCGGAGCAATGGACAAGCTCGGAGGGTGAACGCTGAAGTGATGCATGGTCTCAAAACAAGAACTTTTGATACGCTACAGAAGCACGACATGCGGTGGGTCGAGGAGTTGTCGGTAGTTCTCTGGTGTCTCAGAACGACACCAAACAGAGCTATCGGGTAGACTCCCATCTCCCTGGTCTATGGGGCAGAAGCAGTTATGTAATGCCCAGGATGGGACTATACCTCCTACGTGTCGAGGCACGACTTAAAGGTATAAGCCCATTCTGGAATGATCTCAAGTTCGGTATCTTTGCACGACTCATGTAAAAATAGGGATGAAATTGCAAAAGGATAGTTGGCTTACACTCGCCATGTCACACAATTCATTACATAAGCAAACATCATCCAAATAACATCACAACCCGACTACGGGTGAAGATCCAAATGAAAGATACCAAAACATAAAGCCACAGGTCCGAATTGCCCCTAGTAGAAACCACTACTGAACATCGGGATAGTGCACATAGCATCGGCTACGTTCTTCATCGTACTCCCAGTACAGCTCCGTGCAGTCACCTGAGTAGTTCAGCAGGGTACCTGCATCTGGTGTGGTGTAGAATCTGTGAGCCACGGAGGACTCAGCAATCCCGTTCCTGGGTAACAGAACTATCTAAGCCTTGGGTGTGGAACAAGGCTGAAGAAATAATAAAGGTTGCAGCTACACTAGCACTAGCTTACGTGTTTAGAGCGGGAAGAGAAGTGCCACGAGCGATAAAGTGATCACTAAGTGATCCTATCTAAGCACGTCAAACATAACCCCACCGTGTTCACTTCCCGAACCCCATTCAGAAAATGACCGTCACGGTTACTCACGCTGGTAGTGTGTTCTGAACATGATGTCAAGTTTTCTACAACCGGACATTAACAAATTCCCATCTGCCACATAACCGCGGGCACGACTTTCAAAAGTTCAAAACCCTGCAGGGGTGTTCCAACTTGGCCCATTACAAGCCCACGATCTGCGGAGTCGCAACTCCAAGGTGGGAAGGCCCGAGTATCCTCGGAATCCCGTGCTCAAGATACTCCGACTAAGGTAAGACTAATCCAGCAAATCCTCCCGGCGTGCCGACACCCTGATAGTAGCCGCGCGTATCTCGTCTCATGCCACGACCGGATGGGTGATCCCACAGGTTTTTACCAGCCCTCGGGTTCCCCCAAGGTGGCCTCGCGTAACCCCCAGTTTGGACCAACACTCATGTGGAGCACTGGCCCGGGTTGTTGATTAAGAAGAGGGTTTATAACTCCCTATGCAAGTTTTTAGTTGTTTAGGTAAATGGAGTACCAATGTTGGGACTTGCTGGAAAAGACTTAGCGCTAAGCGGTTTATCGAGGGGGTCCCATAACCCCAACTATGTGAGGAACGCAAAATCAAGGAACATAACACCGGTTTATACGGTTGCTAGGGCGGCATGAGTGGACCAAATCACCAAGCAAGAGGCTTAGCCTTCCACCCATTACCAATATATAGATGATTTCATTTAATAGTTATATAGTGTGATATCCCAACATAACTTCAACCTGAAGCAAGAATCTTCAAATCTTCTCTTGCAACTAGCAATGCTATAAGAGGGGTTGAGCGAAGCCTACGTAGCCAAACAAAGGTTTTGCTAGGTTGGGTGGTTAGACAGATTCATGGTTATAATAGGAGGCTTACAAACAAACATGGGCATCGAGGCAATAAGCTAAAGAGCGAGACATCTAGCAATAGGCAAAGATAGTAATGATATCTGGGTCAGGTCATCTTGCCTGTCGAGTCGTCGATGGGATCGTAAGACGGCTCCTCGTTCTCAACCTCGGTAGTAACCTCGTTCTCGTACTCGGTCTCGGCTTCCGGCTCTACTCAACACAAGAACACACGAGGCACGAAATCAAACAAGGTGCAATGCACAATATACAGGATGCACGTATGATGCACTTAGGATGCACGTATGATGCACTTAGGATGCATTACATGACAACATAGGAAGCACACCAGAACAACACAAGAACAAGACAATATTCTCAAGCAAGTAGAATGCAAGACAGGTCTATATAGGATGCAAAACATGGCAAGTTAGGAAGCACAGAGAAACAACATAAGAATAACTAGTTTAAATGAGGCCGGAAACTACTTAAGGCAAATCCGGTAAGTCCTCATATGCATAGTTTGAAATTAATTCAGAACTGAACAAACCTTAAGTTAAAGTTGTTAAACAGCAAGTTAACATGCACCATGATAATCTACACGAAATTCTAGTCAAGTTTCATATAAAGTTTGTTTAAAACGGAGCTACGGTCTAGAAGATATGATCAAAACAAGATAAGCATGGCAACGGTGCAAGATGCACCCAAACATCAAGCAAACATACTCCAAACATGTTAACAAGATGATATTATGAATCTACATGCAAAAACACACAAGTTTCATGTAGGGCACGCTCAAAACAGAGCAACGGATCAAAACATACACTCGAAACAAGAAACAATGCAAAGCTGAGATTAACAACCACATAGCTACTTGGAAGCAAGATATATATACTCTACAACACTCAAACATGGCGACAAGAAGCATGGACATGAACTAGACATATCCTACAGCAAACAACTCCATTGGAGCAACTCCATAGGAGGCATGGATCAATAGCAACAAGCTACAACATTTTGATCATGACACTAAAAACCTGACAACAACATTTTATAGCAACTTGGGAGCAAGAATTAAATAAGCTACAACAACCCATATGAGCAAGTGAGGACATGGATGGATAGACAACAACATATACAACAAGTAATGATCAAAGGCCACCCGAAAACTATCATGGATTTGCCTAGGACAACAAGCAAACATAGCATCAGGATAAGACAGATTCCAGACTAAGTGAAATTTCACTAAGTGTTAAAACAGTAACATTAGCATGGCATGTTTTCGAGCATGTTTAAGTCATCTTGAAGCATAACACGGCAAATGGTTTGCACCACAGCAAAGAACACATGATGGAGAATCTAAAACATATGAGCATGCAACATGGGGACAAACACAACAATAGCAACGAGCTCCTCAACTAGGCATCTCATAACAAGTTACAAAACCTAACAGCCACTTGCACTTTTGCAACAGGGATAAACATGGCAATATGAACTCTAACATGCATGCTATAGAAACCAACATGTAGAGCATCTCATGATGAACATTTTGACATATCATTTGCTTCATTTGGATAAACATGCACCAAGTTGTCACATCTCAAACATGGCATGAAAATAACAAGTAGCAGCAGTTTATAACAAGTAGCACTCTTGTCATGAAGATTAAGACATCTAGATGGACTCAAACATGCATGACACAATGGAACAAAACGTAGTACACATCACCACGATCATTTTGACATATCATATGCACAAATCGGACATACACAGAAAAAGATATCGCCATGCAAAGATGCCATCAGACAACAAAATATGAGGGACTTAGGAAAAAAAACCTCAGACTGGATCGGGTCAAACGGTTGCGGAGCGGGTCAACGCGGGTTGCGGGCGCCGACCCGGACCCGGTAGGGTTTCGTCAGCCCGATCGGATCGGACGCCCGCGCTGGATCGGCGGCCGGCGGCGCAGAGCTCGGGCCTCCGGCGACCGCAGCGGCCAGCGGCGAGGGGGAGCGGCCGGGGCGGCGGGGCTCCGCGGCCGGCGGGAGCTGGGGCCGGCCGGAGCGGCGACCGGACGGAGGAGGCGAGGCGGCGGCTGCGGTGACGCGGCGGTTGGGCAGCGGGGCGAGGCCGGCGGTCGGCGGGCGCGGCGGCCCTCGCGGCGGCCGGCGCTGCAGAGCCGCGCCGGAGATCGGCGGTGGGCGCGGAGGCGAAGGATTGGGGCAGCGGAGGAGCCTCGACCCGGTTGGCAGCGGCGGCGGGCCCGTGTCGGGCCTCGCAGGCCGTCGCGGTGGGAACGGCGGCGGGGTGACGTGGCAGTTTCTGAGTGGTCGGTGGCGGCCGGCGGACGTGTCCGGCGGCGGTGGAGGGAAGAGAGCTAGGGTTTTTTGGACGAAAATGACAAGGGGGACGTTTTTATAGGCACAAGGAGCTAGGAGACTCCAAATGGGGAGCGGTTTTCGGCCACGCGATCACAATTCGACGACCGAGATGATGGGAAGGGTTGTGCTGGGTTAGTGGGCTGTTGTGGAGGGGGTCTTGGGCCTCAAAGAGGAGGTTCTTTTAGCCCACTAGGTTAACCGTTGGAGTACCAAACGAACTCCAAACGCGACGAAACTTGACAGGCGGCCTACACGTACCAAAACAACATCGCACGGCAAGTATCATGCCATTCCGGAAACGTTACATGGCCACAAACGAAAGAAGGACTCGGGGATGCCACGGGCACGTGTGAGAGCGTCGGAACTCGAAACGGACAACGGGAAGAGACGAGTGGGACCGGATGCAAGTGACAACACAAATGCAATGCAATGCACATGACAACATGACATGGATGAAATGCACACACACACACACGACAAAACGAAGAACCCGAAATGAAAGAAGAACCCAGAACGGAAATGATGAAGCCAAAGTTTATATATTGCCATATAGGGAAAGTGTTACATCTGGGGCATTACAAACTCTCCTCTACCACGAAAAGATCTCATCCCGAGATCTAGGACTGGAAGAAGGAAGGGTACTCGGAACGAAGGTGATCTTCTCGTTCCCACGTAGCTTCTCGGTCGGTATGGTGTGACCACTTAACTTTCAAGAACTTGATTGACTTGTTGCGGGTCTTGCGCTCGGTTTCTTCAAGAATAGCAATGGGGTGCTCTCGGTAAGATAAGTCTTGTTGAAGATCAATCTCCTCAAACGAAATAGTGCGTTCAGGTGTCTTGAAGCACTTGCGGAGTTGAGACACGTGAAACGCATCATGAACATTTGCAAAGTTGGAAGGGAGCTCAAGTTGATAGGCTAGATCGCCTCTTTTGCCAAGGATCTTGAAAGGGCCCACGTATCTTGGAGCAAGCTTGCCTTTGATACCGAATCTTTGGGTGCCTTTCATAGGAGAAACACGGAGATAGACATGATCCCCAATGTTGAAGGCCAAATCATGATGCTTGCCGTCATAGTAGCTCTTTTGACGCGACTGAGCGGCCTTGAGATTCTCACGTATGACTTTGCACATTTCTTCGGCTTCTGAGATCAAGTCATTGCCAAGAAGTTGACGTTCACCAGTCTCGGACTAGTTGAGAGGAGTACGACACTTTCTGCCATAGAGAATTTTAAACGGAGCTTTGCCGGTACTTGCTTGGAAGCTGTTGTTGTAAGAGAACTCGGCAAACGGGAGACAATCTTCCCACTTCATGCCAAAATATATGACACAAGCTCTGAGCATGTCTTCTAGAATCTGGTTCACTCTCTCGACTTGACCACTAGTCTGAGGGTGAAACGCAGTGCTGAAACGGATCTTAGTGCCCATGGCAGACTGAAAGGAGTCCCAGAACTTGGATGTGAACAAACTTCCACGGTCCGAGGAGATAACTCGAGGAATGCCATGTAAGGACACAATTCTGGAAGTGTACAGCGCTGCCAGCTGAGCTGCATTGATGGATTCTTTGACTGGAAGGAAGTGAGCTACTTTGGTTAGCTTGTCAATCACCACAAAGATAGAATCATTCCCCTTCTTGGACTTGGGAAACCCAGTGACGAAATCCATTTCAATGTGGTCGAACTTCCACTCGGGAATAGGAAGAGGTTGGAGAAGACCGGCTGGACGTTGATGCTCTGCCTTCACTCTTCTGCAAACATCACATTCATTCACGAATTGGGCAATCTCCCTTTTCATGCGAGTCCACCAGTAAGATTGCTTGAGGTCTTGGTACATCTTAGAACTTCCAGGATGAATAGAGAGGAGGGAGTCATGTGCTTCGTTCATTATGAGCTTCCTGAGATCACCCTTGGGAACCACAAGTCTGTCCTCAAAGAACAAGGTGTCTTTCTCATCAATGCGATAGCACTTGTATTTGGGAGTACCCTTTGCAATACCATGTTTTACTTTCTGCACCATAGCATCACTGAGTTGGGCCTCACGGATTTGATCTTCCAAGGTAGGAGCAACTTGAAGATTTGCAAGAAAGCCTTGCGGAACAACTTCGAGGTTGAGCTTCCTGAATGCTCCACAAAGCTCAGGCTGAAACGGCTTGATAAGGAGACTGTTGCAATATGCCTTTCTGCTCAAGGCATCTGCAATGACATTTGCCTTGCCAGGTGTGTATTCGATGCTTGGATCATACTCTTGGATCATTTCAACCCAACGAGTCTGGCGAAGGTTCAGGTTCGGCTGTGTGAAGATGTACTTCAAGCTCTTGTGATCGGTGAAGATGTCGACTTTTCTGCCCAACAGAAGGTGTCTCCACGTGATCAAGGCGTGTACCACAGCTGCTAGCTCGAGATCATGTGTGGGGTAGTTCTTCTCACTTGGCTTCAATTGACGAGAGGTGTATGCCACAATTTTCTTGTCTTGCATAAGCACACCACCAAGTCCTTGAAGAGAAGCATCACAGAATACTTCGTAGGGCCTGGACTCATCTGGAGGAGTAAGAACTGGAGCATAGATGAGCTTTTCTTTGAGGGTTTTGAATGCCACATCACAATCCGGAGACCAGTTGTACTTGACATTCTTCTGCAGCAAGTTGGAGAGAGGCCTGGCAATCTTGGAGAAGTTCTCAACGAACCTTCTGCAATAGCTAGCAAGACCAAGGAAGCTTCGGAGTTGCTTGACGTTCTGAGGGGGTTCCCAGTTGACAATCGCTTCAACTTTCTCGGGGTTGACCGCAATACCGTCAGCGGAGATGATATGGCCCAGATACAAGACCTTATCGAGCCAGAATTCGCACTTGGAGAACTTGGCATAGAACTTATGTTCACGGAGTCTATCGAGAACCAGACGGAGGTGCTTTTCGTGATCCTCTTCATTCTTGGAGAATACCAAGATGTCATCCAGATAAACAAGCACAAATTCATTGGTGTAGGGGTTGAAAATGTAGTGCATCATTCTCGAGAAGGTGGGTGGAGCATTAGCGAGGCCAAAAGACATGACTGTGTATTCATAGGAGCCGTAGCTTGTTCTGAATGCAGTCTTGTGAATATCTTCTTCACGGATGCGGATCTGGTGATAACCCATCCGGAGATCGAGCTTTGATAACACTTTTGCTCCTTTGAGCTGCTCGAACAATTCATTGATGTTGGGGAGCGGATACTTGTTCTTTATTGTCTTCTTGTTCAATGGCCGGTAATCAACGCAAAGGCGCTCCGTGCCATCTTTCTTCTTGACAAATAAGACACCACAGCCCCAAGGAGAAGTGCTAGGCCTGATCAGACCCATACGCTCTTGCTCATCGAGTTGTTTCTTCAACTCCTTCAACTCTTCAGGGGAGAGCTTGTACGGACGCCAGCATGCCGGCTCAGTACCGGGCTCGAGTTCAATGACAAATTCAAATTGACGATGCAGAGGCATGCCTGGAAGCTCTTTAGGGAAAACATCTTCATATTCATTGACCACCGGAATTTGAGAGATGGCATTAATCTCACCCTTGTCATTGAGAGAGAATAGCCTGACTGTGTTATCTCGAGAGGCGAAGATAATCACGTCTTCGTTAGGATGAGTAATCTTGACTTCCTTATTTGCACAATCAATGTGAGCATCATGTTGAGAAAGCCAATCCATCCCAAGAATAAGATCAATGTCGGAATTGCCGAGAACAACCGGAGAAGCCAGAAAGCGGTAATCACCCATGCGAATAGATACATCCGGAGCAAATATTTTTGAATGCATTAGTTTACCCGGAGAAACAACTGATAATTCGCTTGGCAAACTTTTGATGTCAACATTATGCTTGGATGCAAAAGGTTGAGACATGAAAGAACATGATGCACCCGAATCAAACAAGACTTTAGCAGGTTTAAGGTTGACTGGAAGATTACCAAGTATCACATCTGAAGAATTCTCTGCTTGAGCTGCATTCATCAGATTCACTCTTGCTGACTTGGGGTTGTGCTTGACAATAGCAGTGGGTGACAGGTGGAGGAGGCGGAAGGCGCCTTGGGTTGGGGCACTTGTTAGCATAATGACCCTTCTGAGTGCACTTGTTGCAAACCACTTCTGAGAGAGGACGGTGATAAGGAGCACTTGACTTGGAAGCTTGAAAATGATTCTTTGACTGATTGCTTAGGTTGGGTGGGTGGGAGAAACCACGGCCACCAGAATTCTTGTTGTTGTTGTTGGGAGCTCGGATCACTGGAGGAGGTGGAAGCCAAAACTTCTGTTACTTTGCGACCACTTGAGAAGAGGAGGAGGAGTGAACAACGTCTCTGATCCTCTTTTTGGAAGCTTCCATCTTGAGCTGGGCTGCCTCTTGCTTAAGTGCCATGTTATAGAATTGATCAAACTCATCAGGCTCGAACAAGGCGAGAGCTAGTTGGAGTTCATCCTTCAGACCACCACGGAACTGATAGATCTTGCTCTTGGCATCTGGGATGTCTTGCTTGGCATAGTGGGCAAGGTTCTGGAACTTGACATTATATTGGTAGACAGACATTGAGCCTTGCTTCAGGCTGCGGAATTGCTCACGCATACCCTCGATGACACTTGTTGGAATGTGGTGAGAGCGAAAGTCCTTGCAGAAGTCATCCCAGGAGATTACACGCCCTTCTCTGGAATCTTTCTACTGCTGCCACCAATCAGCGGCTTGGTCCTTGAGTTGGAAGGCTACAAACTTCGCATAGTCCTCGGGCCTGACGTTACTGCACTCGAAATGCTTCTTGATATCTGTTATCCAGTCTTCAGCATCTAGAGGGTCCACACAGTTACTGAATGCCATTGGTTGGTTTGCCAGGAACTGGTTGAGCGTAGCAAAGTGAGGTTGGTTGAACAAATTGCCTTGGCCTTGGTTCCCATGAGCACCCTGATTTGCTTGATTTGCTTGAATGTTATGCATCATTTGCATAAGCATCTGGGTGTTCTGGTTCGTCGCTTGCATAATTGCTCTCCAGGCCTCAGACGGAGGAGGAGGGGAAGGAGGACGATCAGGAACCTCTTCACCCTCTGGGTTAGCATTGGGAACCTTTTTAGGAGCCATCTTGAATGAGATGACAACTATTAGCCATTGACTGAGAAAAAAAAAATATAAGCTAAATCAACGGCTAGAAATTGCAACATAGTCTTCACAAGAACATTCGAACAAGATGAACGAATGTAATCCACAGTTTAATAGTAACAACAATCTTCACGAGAAGCCACTTAGGAGACAAAAAGGTAAATAAAAAACAACAAGGAGCAGATAGAACAAATACAAGATAGAAGCTTCGTTCGACATATTCGTGCTGAAAGCTTATGGAACGTGTTACAAAAGGGTTTTGCAATCCCCGGATCAGCATAGCCAAGGACCCTTTAAGATGCAACTCCCGATCGGAACAACGCCCATAAAACTACTTCACTCAATCTAGAACCCCATACTCCATATCATGCATTCGTTGGAAGAATGCCTACACGGTACTAGATGAACCCACCTATTAATTTCCGAAAGTTTCCAGTTATGCAATCAGGTGTTGGGGATACAGGGGAAGCATCACGCACTCAACTCTAATCCTACATCCAGCTGTATCCATCCTTCAACACATAACCAGTTATTTCCGGAAACCGCCTACCTCGGACCTTCGAAACGCATCTACTATACAAGCTATGGCAATACTCCCGAACTACCTCCCCAGTACTGGGTGATGTCGGGGTTATCTTGCCACTAACCGCATAGGAGAGTTTTCGATGTCGGTCGTCTTAAGTATTCCAGAACTGCTGCGATATATTTGTGACGACAACACCTCGGAGCTCAACTCCCCGGGACACTGCCACAACCCCTAAATGACAAGAGGCATCGAGAATAATGTTCTCGTCACAAAGACATCGGAACAATCCAAACAATACTCGCGAGATTACTACAAAAAATTCGGTGAAATTTTGAGAGTAGAGGAGACAAGAGTAATCGCCAGGAGTCCTCACTAGAGTGAAAAGAGATGAGGAGCAAAAGAAATCCTACTCTCCGATATATATATAGGACTCAAAACATTTTAAGTGTGTGCCTAGACTCAACCGTCAATGATTCGATCAATCAGTGGGGGTTTCTAGGTCGGATAAGGCTCTGAATACCAACTTGTAATGCCCAGGATGGGACTATACCTCCTACGTGTCGAGGCACGACTTAAAGGTATAAGCCCATTCTGGAATGATCTCAAGTTAGGTATCTTTGCACGACTCATGTAAAAATAGGGATGAAATTGCAAAAGGATAGTTGGCTTACACTCGCCACGTCACACAATTCATTACATAAGCAAACATCATCCAAATAACATCACAACCCGACTACGGGTGAAGATCCAAATGAAAGATACCAAAACATAAAGCCACGGGTCCAAATCGCCCCAAGTAGAAACCACTACTGATCATCGGGATAGTGCACATAGTATCGGCTACGTTCTTCATCGTACTCCCAGTACAGCTCCGTGCAGTCACCTGAGTAGTTCACCAGGGTACCTACATCTGGTGTGGTGTAGAATCTGTGAGCCACGGAGGACTTAGCAATCCCGTTCCCGGGTAACAGAAATATCTAAGCCTTGGGTGTGGAACAAAGCCGAAGCAAGAATAAAAGTTGCAGCTGCACTAGCACTAGCTTACGTGTTTAGAGCAGGAAGAGAAGTGCCACGAGCGATAAAGTGATCACTAAGTGATCCTATCTAAGCACGTCAAACATAACCCCACCATGTTCACTTCCCGAACCCCTTTCGGAAAATGACCGTCACGGTTACTCACACTGGTAGTGTGTTCTGAACATGGTGTCAACTTTTCTACAACCAGATATTAACAAATTCCCATCTGCCACATAACCGCTGGCACGGCTTTCAAAAGTTCAAAACCCTGCAGGGGTGTTCCAACTTGGCCCATTACAAGACCACGATCCGCGGAGTCGCAACTCCAAGGTGGGAAGGCCCGAGTATCCTCGGAATCCCGTGCTCAAGATACTCCGACTAAGGTAAGACTAATCCAGCAAATCCTCCCGGCGTGCCGACACCCTGATAGTAGCCGCGCGTATCTCGTCTCAGGCCACGACCGGATGGGTGATCCCACAGGTTTTTACCAGCCCTCGAGTTCCCCCAAGGTGGCCCCGCGTAACCCCCAGTTTGGACCAACACTCATGTGGAGCACTGGCCCGGGTTGTTGATTAAGAAGAGGGTTTATAACTCCCTATGCAAGTTTTTAGTTGTTTAGGCAAATGGAGTACCAATGTTGGGACTTGCTGGAAAAGACTTAGCGCTAAGCGGTTTATCGAGGGGGTCCCATAACCCCAACCGTGTGAGGAACGCATAATCAAGGAACATAACACCGGTTTATATGGTTCCTAGGGCGGCATGAGTGGACAAATCACCAAGCAAGAGGCTTAGCCTTCCACTCATTACCAATATATAGATGATTCATTTAATAGTTATATAGTGTGATATCCCAACATAACTTCAACCTGAAGCAAGAATCTTCAAATCTTCTCCTGCAACTAGCAATGCTATAAGAGGGGCTGAGCGAAGCCTACGTAGCCAAACAAAGGTTTTGCTAGGTTGGGTGGTTAGACATATTCATGGTTACAATAGGAGGCTGACAAATAAACATGGGCATCGAGGCAATAAGCTAAAGAGCGAGACATCTAGCAATAGGCAAAGATAGTAATGATATCTGGGTCAGGTCATCTTGCCTGTCGAGTCGTCGATGGGATCGTAAGACGGCTCCTCGTTCTCAACCTTGGTAGTAACCTCGTTCTCGTACTCGGTCTCGGCTTCCGGCTCTACTCAACACAAGAACACACGAGGCACAAAATCAAACAAGGTGCAATGCACAATCTACAGGATGCACGTATGATGCACTTAGGATGCACGTATGATGCACTTAGGATGCATTACATGACAACATAGGAAGCACACCAGAACAACACAATATGCTCAAGCAAGTAGGATGAAAGACATGTCTATATAGGATGCAAAACATGGCAAGGTAGGAAGCACAGAGAAACAACATAAGAACAACAAGTTTAAATGAGGCCGGAAACTACTTAAGGCAAATCCGGTAAGTCCTCATATGCATAGTTTTAAATTAGTTCAGAACTGAACAAACCTTAAGTTAAAGTTGTTAAACAGCAAGTTAACTTGCACCATGATAATCTACACGAAATTCTAGTCAAGTTTCATATAAAGTTTGTTTAAAACGGAGCTACGGTCTAGAAGATATGATCAAAACAAGATAAGCATGGCAAACATAGCATGAGGATAAGACAGATTCCAGACTAAGTGAAATTTCACTAAGTGTTAAAACAATAACATTGGCATGGCATGTTTTCGAGCATGTTTAAGTCATCTTAAATCATAACACAGTAAATGGTTTGCACCACAGCAAAGAACACGTGATGGAGAATCTAAAACATATGAGCATGCGACATGGGGACAAACACAACAATAGCAACGAGCTCCTCAACTAGGCATCTCGTAACAAGTTACAAAACCTAGCAGCCACTTGCACTTTTGCAACAGGGATAAACATGACAATATAAACTCTAACATGCATGCTATAGCAATCAACATGTAGAGCATCTCATGATGAACATTTTGACATATCATTTGCTTCATTTGGATAAACATGCACCAAGTTGTCACATCTCAAACATGGCATGAAAATAACAAGTAGCAGCAGTTTATAACAAGTAGCACTCTTGTCATGAAGATTAAGACATCTAGATGGCCTCAAACATGCATGACACAATGGAACAAAACATAGTACACATCACCACGATCATTTTGACATATCATATGCACAAATCGGACATACACACAAAAAGATATCGCCATGCAAAGATGCCATCAGACAACAAAATATCAGGGACTTAGGAAAAAAAAACTCAGACTGGATCGGGTCAAACGGCTGCGGAGCGGGTCAACGCGGGTTGCGGGCGCCGACCCGGACCCGTTAGGGTTTCGTCAGCCCGATCGGATCGGATGCCCGCGCTGGATCAGCGGCCGGCGGCGCGGAGCTCGGGCCTCTGGCGACCGCAGCGGCCGGGGGGGGGAGGGGGAGCGGCCGGGGCGGCGGGGCTCCGCGGCCGGCGGGAGCTGGGGCCGGCCGGAGCGGCGACCGGGCGGAGGAGGCGAGGCGGCGGCTGCGGCGACGCGGCGGTTGGGCGGCGGGGCGAGGCCGGCGGTCGGCGGGCGCGGCGGCCCTCGCGACGGCCGGCGGTGCGGAGCCGCGCCGGAGATCGGCGGCGGGCGCGAAGGCGAAGGATCTGGGCGGCGGAGGAGCCTCGGCCCGGTTGGCAGCGGCGGCGGGCCTCGCGGGCCGGCGCGGTGGTAATGGCGGCGGGGTGACGTGGCAGTTTCTGTGTGGTCGGTGGTGGCGAGGCGGACGCGTCCGGCTCGGATCGGACGTGTCTCGCGACGGTGGAGGGAAGAGAGCTAGGGTTTTTCGACGAAAATGACAAGGGGGGACGTTTTTATAGGCACAAGGAGCTAGGAGACTCCAAATGGGGAGCGGTTTTCGGCCACGCGATCACAATTCGACGACCGAGATGATGGGAAGGGTTGTGCTGGGTTAGTGGGCTGTTGTGGAGGGGGTCTTGGGCCTCAAAGAGGAGGTTCTTTTAGCCCACTAGGTTAACCGTTGGAGTACCAAACGAACTCCAAACGCGACGAAACTTGATAGGCGGCCTACACGTACCAAAACAACATCGCACGGCAAGTCTCACGCCATTCCGGAAACGTTACACGACCACACACGAAAGAAGGACTCGGGGATGCCACATGCACGTGTGAGAGCGTCGGAACTTGAAACGGACAACGGGAAGAGACGAGTGGGACCGGATGCAAGTGACAACACAAATGCAATGCAATGCACATGACAACATGATATGGATGAAATGCACACACGCACGCGACAAAATGAAGAACCCGAAATGAAAGAAGAACCCAGAACGAAAATGATGAACCCAGACGAGTGGGAATTGTTACATCTGGGGCATTACAAGTTATCCCCGCGGAACTCATTTACGGGTCGCCTTGAGTGCTTCCTTACGATGAAGTAGCGCAAGTTCAACACCGGCGTGACGACGCTGTGCTACTCGAGGAGAACCGTCTTCGGGCTGCTACGTGTGCTGCACGCTATCAGCAAGCCCGGTGTCGCTATAATAGCCGCAGGGTTCATGCTCGGTATTTTGAGTAAGGTGACCTTGTCCTTAGGCGCGTTCAGTCTGCCAAGGGTACACACAAGTTATCACCAAAGTGGGAAGGCCCTTACCGGGTAGTACGAGTCACCAGACCTAGTGCAGTCCGTCTGGAGATCGGAGATGGCATTCAATTGCAAAACTCATGGAATATTGAGCATCTCTGTGAGTTCTACCCATAAGGTGCGGCTGTTTGGCCCAGCACGACAGCCACCCATTTGTACAGGACTTGCCTCAGCTGCACGTAACCCCTTGTACAAAGCCGGGGTGATGACCCCGTGCAAGAGAAAAATAAAAAAGCGTTGTAGGGGGGCCTCGACAAAGATTGCATGCATGCATGAGCATTCCAAGATCATTGCATAAGCATTTCATGAGCATTTGCATATGCATATAGATAGGATTGCATCCTGCATTCATTCTCATCTGCATGAAGTTGTTGGTACCTGCCGCGAACTTGTCTTCGACAAGGAGTTGAAATGATTGCCCGGCACTGTGATCTCCGGTAAGCCAAATAGATAAGTTATGCCTCCTGTCCGTTAGTGTTATGTAAGCTATAACTTATGCATAAGAAAACCTCGCCACTCTCTTGAGGCTTGGGTGCTCCCATCCCAGACTCGAACGTTGCTTCAGACAGGATGGTTGTAGTGGCCCTTGGTGAAAAGAAGTTGGCGGGGGGCTGGCCCCTTTGTGTGTTCCCCGGCAGATGTGATTCTCCGGCAGACAAAAAAGGGTGCCAGCAGGATAGCTTGCCGGGAAAACTCATTTATTTACATTAAAGAGGTACCTCACCTCTGCATGGACATACACATGCACGGGTTCCCGACAAGGTTCATCTTTTTCATTAACATGTTGATGCAAGTATAAGCATTACAGAACACAAACATGGACTCGAGCGTTACATCATTTGAATTAAAGTTTGGCAAGTGCCTACATATTTAAAATTGAAAAAAATATAAGTGCTCCGTAAACTCCTCTCCCTGTCCCTCATATCCCAGGTAGCACAATGCGAAGAGAAGAGGATGGGCGGCGCGCCAGCACAACCCCACCCCGATCCATGTAATGAACTGACAAGCGCAGCCTGACAAGATCGGGAGTGGCGAGGCTGCGAAGGAGGAAGACGTGTGGAGCACCTCAATGGCCCCCTAGTCACCGCCTCCGGGACTAGGCGGGGAACTCCAGCACAGGCACATGCAGAGGAAGACGCTAGGGCCCAGCCGGAAGATTCCCGAGGGAGGCGGAAGCACCAGGGGGACAGGCCCTTACCCGGCAGCCGGAAGAAACGGTGATGACGGCACCGGGAAAAGGGGGAAGAGCCACGCAAAAGGGCAGCAGGTCGCGAGTACGACACGAACGCATCGATGCAGTCGTGCTCCTATTGGACGGCGTGCCTCATGTCTTCTCCTACTCCCCTGGCTTTGTCTTCATCAACACCGTTCTGGGGGAAGGCTGAGACTCTAGCCCGGCGCCTTCTCCGGGGAGATGGCAAGCAGCTAAGACGGCCAGGGGGCTCGGGGCGCGCCGCTCCCCACCTTGGCAGGTAGGAAGGCGCACCTCTCATTCACATGAGCCCCAAGGCTTCCGGGAGGGGCAGTGCTGGGTTACCAACGATCCCCAGCCCCACCTCCCAACCGAGCTTCGAAGGAACCAAGAGATATGCCACAGCAAGGACCAGGTTCACTCCCCGAGCGCCAGCACCAGTGTGTGGCAACATTAACCCCAACCAAGAGCCCGGGGGCTGGCCCGAGGCTCTGCTCTTCAACATAACCAGCAGAAGCAGAAGACAGAGGAGGAAGAATGCGAGGATGGGTGACTCCGTCCTCCTCCACCCCTCCTTTTATAGGCAGGCCAAGGAGGGGAGCCGCTCCCCCAACAGGCGACCGCCGTCCTCCTCCGCCAATTCAAGCCGATCAGGCCCTCTCCTTGATGTTCTCCCACACGACACGCCTCCATTACGTACCCCATGCGATGCATGCATCATACTCCCTCCGTTCCTAAATATAAGTCTTTTTAGAGATTCCATTACAAACTACATACGGATGTATATAGACATATTTTAGAGTGTAGATTCACTCATTTTGCTCCGTATGTAGTCCATAGTGGAATCTCTCCAAAGACTTATATTTAGGAACGGAGGAAGTACATGCCTAAGGATAAGGGCGTGGTGGGAAGAGTGAATTGGTAGTTTCTACCCCGTGCGTTAAAGTCATTCACGGGCCATTGCCGGAGCGGTCCCACCACTATTGGCTTTACACGATGCACGGGGAAACCGGAAACTGGCCCAGATTCAAGACTAATGAAGAAGCAACAACAAGACCTCAAGAGACCAGCCTCTTCAGCAACCCCGCATGTGCACTTATTAGGCCCTACCCCAGCGACGCTCGGAAGTGCGTCCGGGGTAGCCCCGGGGGCTTCTGTCGGTGCAACAAACCCTGGGCTTGTTTCCCTGACTGTGCACAGGCACGGGAATAAGATTGAAGCACCAGCACAAGTCAGAGTACAAGAGACCAGGAGGTTCCAGGGACCATCAAGCAGATAAAAGGGACCAAGACCGAGCTAGAGAAGCAAGATATCGCCAAGAGAAAGGCCTCCCTCGCTGGGCAGGCGAGCCTGTCAAGGGGCGAGGCCACCCCCAGAAGAAGACAACCAAGGCGTCCCGGCAGAGCCTGTCGGGGCTAGCGGAGGCTAAACCACCTCACCAACCACTCCTCCTCGACCCACGTCGTTGATCAGTGCGGTGTCAAGCCGCAGAGTGACTAAGTGACAGCCCTTCACCACATGGCAGCCTCTCCCTACAGGAAAAACCCACAGATGACACCCGTCCTGCGACGTGTCAAGCAAGCAGGCGCGGAGCTAGCAAGATAGCCCGGCAAGCCTTGCCGGGCAACCAGTGATGTGACGTTGAGTGGTGCATTTAATGCGCCCTGTCAGCCCACAGAGTTAGGTATGATAGCACTGTTGCTATCTTATCAGTGCATAATGACTACTTTGCCATTGTGGTAACCCCTTTATCTATAAAAGGAGGCCCATGGAAACCGTAGATAGGGTTAGAAGATTGGAGAACTGACACCCCCATACGCGCGTAGTCGCTGCCGCCCTGAGGCAACCCTTGCCGGTCAAGTGTACTACGCTCCAGCACTTCATTCCCACCATCAATCCACCAAAGCAGGAGTAGGGTTTTACGCCACCATGGTGGCCCAAACCTGGGTAAAACTACCCGCGTGATCTCCGTCGTTCTATCCCACGCTCGTCTGCTCTTTGTGCAATGCGGCGTCCCACTGCTGAACCAGCAAGGGGCCTCCTACTCCCATAGGTGGTTGTGGTTTCCCGCGACATGGGGTACACAAACAGGGGTGTATGTCCCCCCTAACTTGTGCACGCACAGGCCAGCCTATGGGGGCACGTCAACAAGTATATATGCGGCAACAGTAAGACAAGACCAAGATGAAGATATAGCTCTTTGAGAAATCAAAGGGCAGATCAAGAAGACCAAGACAAGGCAAAGGAGCCAGATATCGCCAAGGAAAAACCTCCCTTGCCGGGCAGGCGAGCCCGGCCAGGTCGAGGCCGCACCAAGGACAAGTCCAAAGACTCCCGTAACAGGCTTGCCGGGGACGCCAAGGGCGAATCACCCCGCCAATGCACCACCACCACTGCAAAGTGACTCAGGTCACTTATCAGTGCTATGTCGAGCCCTCAGGTGATTAACTGGCATTGACCTAGCATGTCACGGCCACCTAGAAGGCATTTTACCTCCAAATGGCACCCGTCCAGCAGCGTGTTAGGCAGACAGAGCGAGAGACAGATAAAGTAGCACGACAAGGCTTGCCGAGCTACTCCATGGCATGACACTAAGCGATGCATTTATTGCACCATGTCTTGTCTGCAGAGTTAGGTATGATAGCGTTGTTGGCTATCTAATCAACCAACAGTGATCATGTCACCATTGTGGATTCCCCTTGAACTATAAAAGGAGGACCGAGGCGATCTTAGAAATGATTAAGACCCTTGTACACTCATATGCGCATAGTTTCTCTCCCTGAGGCCATCTTGCCGGGCTTGAGTGCTACATGCTCCTCGCACTCCCTCATACAATCCACCAAAGCAGGAGTAGGGTTTTACGCTTTGCAGGGGCCCGAACCTGGTAAAAACCACTGTGTCAACATTGTCGTGCTGCCTCTATGGTCTCCGCTCTTTGTGCAACATGCCCATCCCCCTTGCCGAACCATAAAGGGGCCAATGGCCCCATAGGTGATCGTGTTTCCCATGACAGAGACTGAGTTTGTGTTTGAGTGTGAGAGATGGATATTTAAGAGGGAGAGTCGTAGCTATTGATACTTAGGGAGGGCAAGACATCTCTAGAGTGAGAGGGTGCGTCTGAGCGGCATATATGGGAATAGCAGAGAGAAATGAGACCCTGGGAGACGAAGTTTGTGTTTGTGTGTAAGAAAGAGATTTCACAGGAAAAATTATAGTTAGAGAGGCATAGCAGGGAGAGATATAGTTAATGTCGAGGGAGAGACTATTGTTAGAGTGTTACGAAGAAGAAAAGACTGCTATCAACATACAACTAGCACAAGACATACCCGAGAGATGGTGTAGGCGTACGAGTCTAGATAGATGTATAAGGGCACGAGTGATAACTATATGAGACGAAATATCTGGATTAAAGGGTATTCAAATATTTAAATTAGAGATCAGGACATCAATAATATCATAACGAAAACTGGGTTATCAAACATGCATATTCATTTGAATTTGGGGACATATGTAATGTTATTTTGTTAATCAATGTAAGTGATCCAAAGATTTTTTTTTTAATTAGAAACAATGCATGGCTTTATGCAATTCATGTCTAAATGGGACTACACTACATGTAGCATGTGTCAACCAAAAAGATGCATGAAACACACATTAATTGGAGCTAGCTAGCGAGGAATGCATACATTGGATTTCAACGTAAAAGGGTTTCAAATATTTCAATTCGATTTAAGATGGATTCATCCTTATGAATATGAGATCATGGCATCTGTTAACCATATTTATGTATAATGGGTGTTGTGCTTTTGAAAGTATATATAAAAATGATGTATGTAGAATTTTATTGGAATAGAAAATGGATCCTGCCTGGAAAAGAAAGAATACAAAATGGATGGGAATTGAGTTGGCATGGTAAATGTGTTAGATTTTCTCAATAATTTGAACGAAACAGCGAAACTCGCAGTAACCGCCCGAAACCAAAATCTGGGAGACGAAAATTATTGCCTATCCCTCACATGCAAAACCTATCGGCTCGATTCCAATAGGTCTGGATAGGGGCAGGTTTGTAATTTGACTCAAACATGATATAACCGCCTCTCACCTAGATTCATACATGGTGGGCGCCAAAACACAGTGTCTCCTCGGCCGAAATAACCTCTCACTCGAATCCATACACGGTGGGCGCCAAAACAAACTCTCCTCGGCCGAAATCTCCATCGGCAAATGTTCGGTGTATGCAATATTACCGTCCTATCCCCAACAACCCAATATTCCTGTGATGTCTGAAATTTTAAATGGGGGATAAGTTGGTAACTTTCGCTGAATTTGAGACAAGCGTGTCCCAAAGACATGGTCGCCCTACCTCTCATGCTCCATTTCCCCATTCGTACACCATGGGCACCAAACACCCTCTCCACCCTAGCCTCCTCGTCCGCCACCCCATCCACCGCCATCCTCCTCCACCATGTTGGAGCTGATACCCCGACGTCGTCGTCCATTAGAAGAGATTGATCTCTTTCATCCACGGGTTTAGACCAGGATCCTTGCATCGCGTCCTCTCGCTTCATCCGTGTCGTCCTCCATCTTGCTGGCGCCGCTCCTATGACCATCTCATCCACCACGCCGGGATATTTCCCCCATCGCTACCGTCTGCCCTCCTACATTCGCTTGCACGTCACAGCCATCGCTATTGCAGAACCATCAAATTCTCAGCAGATGCATACACGACGCCGCACCAGAGGCGGTACTCTTTCGTATCTGCTCAACTTATTTATCGCATCAAGAAAATAGATCGCCGCTGCTTTACTATGATTTCTTGTCCACCACTTAGGATCTTACTTGTTAGTTGAAAGCAAACATTGGTTGCGAAGTTGCCTTTGTCTGATTTGCACCTTCAGATCCGCCATGGCGCGCTCAACACTATACTTGCAATGCTTATGCTTTTCCCCTTTTATATTCCACACTAGCTAAATGATAGTCGACTAAATTTAAAAATTTGGTCAGCCGATTTTTTAGAGCTCGCCGGAGTTCACGGGAGGGAATGAAGGGGCTCGGGTGGGAACGGTGGTTGAGGGGGGGTGTGGCCTGGCGATGGTGGGGCCTCGCCGAAGGAAAACACTCGACGCGGGTGGGGCGGGGGTTTGAGGGTGGAGGAACACCGGCGGTGGGGTGGTTCAGGGGAGGGCCTGGGGTCGCGGCCGGTGGTTGTTCTATAGGAGAAGAATCAGAGGCAAGGAAGAAGAAGGGTTAGGAGACATAGGATCATCCAACCACCTGAAATGGTCGACTAAACCAAATGACAAAAGTCACGCCACTTGCATGCAGACATTCCTTTATATTCAGTACCATCATCGTAAATGCTTAGCACTGCTCCTCAATCCATCAAGCTAAACAACGTGCCACTCATAATTCCAAACTTAGTTGCTCAAATACGGATCTGATGTGATGCTGATATTACTTGAACAGATAACGTTCAATTGGTCAGCTAGTGTTCCTACTTTGCTTTCGAAAAGTACGTGCACCACATATAGAGAGACAACAAGGATTTGCATTCTTAATGCGCTCTGGTTCATCATGTGTGGACACTGGGCAACGAACATTTTATTATCCTAAATCCCCTTGCTCTTCTTTAGCATGTTCCTCTTCTGTTCTTCTTTAGTAAGTACTCTCTCCGTTCCTAATACAAGTCTTTGTATGGATTCCACCATGGACTACATATGGAGCAAAATGAGTGAATCTACACTCTAAAATGTATCTATATACATCTGTATGTGATCCATAGTGGAAATCTCTACAAAGACTTATATTGGAACGGAGGGAGTATAAGGGACAATTCTTTTGGGCAATTCTCCCAGAATTGACCCCCTCCCCAGCTTCTCCCAGAATTGCCACTCCATCTTTTTTTATATTCCTAGCTAGTTAAGGTCTATTAGCTAGAAACTGTAAAAAGGGTATCAAGTGGCAATCCTGGGAGAAGTTGGGGAGGGGGTCAATTCTGGGTGAATTGCCCAAAAGAACTGGCCCTAATAGTAGTACAGTATGTTCCTTGTAGTGAAAAGGAGCATGGACGTTTGCAGCATGTCTATTCGGTCGATTGTGATGGAAACTTTCTATTCTTCGGGCCTCTTTGATTCATGGGATTTTGTAAACATAGGAATAGTGATTGTAGTGGCCTGCCCACTTGCATCCTACAAGATTAGCAAGGAAATGCGGGGAGTTGTGTCGCCTTTGAGAGTTACACTGATATTAACAGTACCACACCTTCACTTGAAGAGAGCTGGTATCTGAAGCCTTTCTAGCCGTACCGGCAATAGTATCCCATATTTTCCAGCAAGTTTCACTTTCCCGATTTTACTTGTGATGCTTACGTTTTTCCCGTTATATCTACACTATGATATGTGTAGGTGCTTTGCGTCGCACTAGCAGCAGTCCACTCTTGAAGCTAAACAACACACCAATCATAAGTTCAAACCTCAATTCTTCAAATATGAATTTTGATATGATACTGATATTAGTTACCAGGTAAACATTTAATTGGCCAGCTAATGCTGCCACTTGATTTTCCAAATGCATGTGGCCACATATAGAGAGACAACACGGAAATGCATTTCTTTGGGTGTTGTGATTCATCATGAGTGGGTAACCAACATTGTATAGAAAGAAACGGAATCTCAATAATATGCTTCCTCTTATGTTCTTTAACATGTTCCTCTTTTGTTATTCTTTATTTAGTAAGTACAGTATGTTCCTCGTCGGGAAGGGGAGCACGGACATCTGCAGCCGATAGCTGATAGAGCTGGCATGTAGGTGATCAATAGGCTTTCAATTAGTAGCGTCAATACAACACCGTATTTACTAGCCAGTTCCACTTTCCCAATTTATTTATGCTAGGTATGGTGTACCCCTTTTATCTACACTACGATCTTCCTAGTTGTTGTTACCATGGTTTAGCAATAAACTTTCTATATAGTATATTATGAACCTATCATCTGCCAACTATCCTTACTTCTGGAGCTCCCAACAGGGAGCCTATTTTTTGTGTAGTTGTGCCTGATTATATTAATGCACTCACCATATTACGACACACTTGGGGTCTCTCATCAGAATCCAGTGATAGCACACAAGGGTTTACATGGAACCGCTATTATATTAGAATATCCTCTGCATTACAAAGATAATCTCACACTACTAGGGAAAAGCCTAGCAGTAGCGCGGGTTTTAGGTATATCAGTAGCGCGGGTACCCGTGCTACTAATATGGCGCTACAGCTAAACTGTAGCAGTAGCGCATGTTGGCCCACGCTACTGACATACATGCTTAGCAGTAGCGAGCTTTGCGGCAGCGCGCTACTGCTAATAGCTGTAGCGTTTTGCATAAAGAAGCGCTACTGGTAAGGTTGCGCTGCTGCTAACTTTTCTACCCTCGCTACTGCTAATTTTATTAGTTTCTATTTTTTTCTGCATATTTTTTTGTATTTTAACATGCTTTATATAAAAATCTTTAGCACATACAAATGTCATCATCATACACATACAAATGGCTGCGAGACCACAAATGTAATCATAGCATATACATACAAATAGTCATCCATCAAGTCTCGAAAATAGCGATACAAGTCTCGAATACTTGCAACTACATCGTCATCCATCTAAACAATGATATACGCAAGAAGAGCTATCACTATGAGTGAGAGCGGGACTATGCAGTACATGAGGCGGCGGTTATGAGTCCTCTCTCGCACTAGCGTGAATGTCAAGTAACTAGCTTCCGCTTCTTGTCTGTTTTTGAAGCCTTTATGGCTAGTGCCCGAGACCCCCTCCACTTGCGCCTGACACTCAGGCCACTCGTCGTACACTCCCGGAACCTTCCCTTTGTACACGACATAGCACTGCTTCTTCGCCATCAAGAATATACGTATTTATTAGAGATGCATCTTCATCAAGAGAATGTACAATCATATGCAATAAAATATACTTGAGCAACACCAAAAATAAAGGGTTATCAACTAGATGCATATAGTAAACAAACAAATAATCAACACAGTTTCATCGTACACAAAATAATTAACTAGAGGTACGCAGGTCATCGTACCCAAACTAACAAAGTAGAGTTACGCAAGTTCGGCAGGGACCATGGACATCACAAAGTTTCATCGCTATAGAAACTATACAAGTTCAACCGACACATCTCATCATCATCGGCATCGTAAAACACTAGAAGTTCCATCCTTCCATATCATCAAGGATGGACCCTAGCTTTTTGAACGACGTGAGGTCCTGACGTTGCATGCTTATGCGAGTTGGGACGTCGGCTCATGATATAGGGCCGTGGTGGAACATCCCCTTCTCTTCGACGACTTCCTTTATGATGATCGTCGCAATGTCCCTCTAGATGCGAAAGAACTCATCTCTAAGTTTATAATCCGCTTGTCCTTGAGATTCTACCCAGATGTGGATATGAACATCATTTTTGGTTGTCATGCGAAGCTTTTGGTGATCCCTTCTAAACTCCATCAAGAGATGGAGGAGGTAGAATCCATCGTTCTTGCTTGGTTTTGGGACATGGATGCAGCAATAGTTAGTTTTATGCGAGAAACCCGGCTTGCGGTTCCTTTATTTCCTCATATGCAGGTGGCCACCCCTCAAGCTGAAGCCATGGAGAGCATCATCTAGAATATTCATTACGTGGGTGTAGTCCTTCTTCTCATCATTTCTCGTAGGGTCGAAATACACAACGTGGGAGACTTGTGGGTAAAGAACAATAAGCATGGCGCGCACGTTGTTGTGGGAAAAAACACCTCAAATTATTCTCCATATGAGCGAGAAGGAATGATTGAAATGTACGAAAGGGTTGTTCGGCACTGACTTACATTGGATGATAAGGCAAGAGGACAGTTTCATGGTCCTTATTCTGTAACATGAAGTTTTCGAGGTACTCCCTAGCAGTTTTACGCTCAAAGTCGCCGAGACTCAAGAAGGACTCGTGCATGTAGTATGGATCTACCACATAGATTTGCGAGACTTCTTCTCTCTTCATGACGGAGCTCATATGTAGCGCAAAAAGGCGGATGATTGTAAAATCGAGCCGCCTTGTCAGAAACATCTCAAAGATATGCTCAAACTGCAGGAAGAACACCTCCGTTGGTCGTGTGTCAACGTAGCACTCCCCCCCAGGCACACGAGACGCGTATGTCGGATATCCTGGATCCTTCGAGGCTAGTAGGGTTTTCTCAGTCGACAACACATGGTCGTGCAGTCTCCTGAGATCCCCTAATATTGCCTACAGCGGTTTCGGCGGTAGCATCGGCTTGCCCATGACATGGAACATGGTCGGACCTTTGACAGGTACACGCTCTTCAAAATCCGTCGTCTGGCTGCTATGTGCTCTGGCTTGTTTGTAGGCAGCAGAGCCTCTCTTCCCGGGTCTCTTCCTCTCTTTTTTCTTGGGCTGGCCTTCTAGACCCTTCCTTAACCCCTGCCTTAGTTTTGTTGTGCTAAGCACTATACTACCCTGGACTAGTTGAACATGTGTTGAGGCGACATCTTCAGGCGTGTCCTGTGAGGATTGAACGAAGAGAGACTTCTTGCAATCCCTGCTAAGACGTTCCTGCCATATCCTCATCAGCATGCTGATAGCCTGAGTCTTCATATGGCTGACTCATCATATCTAAGTCACTATCATAGGTGCATGTATTGAGGAACTAAAGAGGATCCTCCTCCATCTCATCATCCATTCTTTGTACTACGAGGGCGATTACATCAGCCACTATTGGACCCCCTTCATCACGTCCTCCGCCGCTCTCACTCATCACTACAGGCGCTGGTAATTGCGTAGGCGGGGTGGTGGTGTTCATACCTGCTTGTTGATGTGTGGATATTTGTGTGCTCTCGGTCGGCTCTAGACGAAGAACATTCTTCGGCCATAGCAGCATCCAACCCTTGCAGTTTCCAAGCCGTGGCGGGGTCTCGTTGTCCTCTCCCCCTAGTCGTACTGGAGGAGGAAAATCCTCGTGCCCCGATTTCACACTCGACAAGGTAACCCTGAATTGCCCATGGGGCGTCAGCTGGCCATGGAACATGAGTTCCAAGGGCTTTGTTATCATCGCTTTTCCCACGTCCACCTTCTCGCCGAGTACGGTGCACATGGTTTCGTCGGCTTGCAAACACATGTCTGTGGCGTAAAACATCCGAAAGGCAACGAAAATGAAATATTATAGATATATGTTGGTGCGACATGTAATTACCGTTAGGGCGTCGAACTCAGCCAAAGACAAAGGCCCGCCTAGCATGCTAGAGACAGAGGACGGGCTGCTATGAGCGGGTGCTGGTGCGGGTGCGAGTGCAGGAGCAGGCGCGGATGCGTGAGCAGGTGATGGTGCAGTGGTGTTGTTCACCGAGTTGCTCCTAAAGAAACTGGGCATGGGGAAATCATCTACCGTCTTGTCTGGATTTTCCTTCATCCAGTTGATGATAGCCAGGATCAAATTAGTAGCAAAATCATTTCTGCAAGCATCTACAGCTACAGCGACTCCCTGCTGTAGCAACTCATTTTTTCTCCTCAGTTGCTTTTTTCGTGTCCTCAGCTGCTTTTTTATCAAATGCAAGCTTCACCTCCTCATCGATGTCCGCCTGACTAAACTTCTTTTTCTGCTTCTTGGCCTCCGGGCCCTCGTTGTAAAAGTCTTTCCATGTGGCACCGTCACCGGCACCGTACACACGTCCATATTGCGGCCGCTGGTCTAAAGGGAGTCCATGAAGTTCGTTCAAGGCCCGGTTGAGAGGGGTGTCCCACTTGGGCGTCATCGATGAAGACTGGCTTTCTGCTACAAGCTGATGTTGCTTCTCCTGCAGAAGGAACGCGAACCGTTTACGAATGTGTAGTTGACTTGATCATAAGCTAAATGTAAGGTTGTAAAAGAATAATTACCAGTATTATAATCAATTTCCTCGTGATCGAGTCCGTGTAAAAACCTTCTTTTTCTCGTCCCGCTTGTAGTGTGCCCTCATGAAGTCACGCTCCAAGGGGTTGGTGAACTTCACGAAGGGGTCCGGGGGACCCCCCGGCTTCACGTTCCGAGTCCTCCTTATCCCATATGGGCCTTTTGCCAAGGTAGCGACGGCTTCCAAGGCAGTGCTTCCCCGTGTTCCTTTGCTGAAGGCTCTTGAATTTCGCAGTCTTAGCCTTGGCTGCCTCGGTAGCGCAAGTGTCCTTGAACTTTTGGAACTCCTCTTCCGTAAGTGTTGGATTTTCCTCCAGAATCTTGGACAGGGGTTCCTCAGCCTCTAAAGCTTGTTTCACCCTCCCTTTCCAGGAGGCCAAATCATTGCTGAACATGCCTATGACATGATTGTTAATCTTTTTCATCTTAGGAGTATCCCACGGTTGTTCTATAGCACTTTTCTAGAAAAGCATTGCTGCTACATAACGTAGCTATAACGTGTTTTACCGGAAACACGCTACTCCTACCACCAGTAGCTATAGCAGTTTTCCTTATATTTTCTTCTGTTTCTTTTCTTTTCCATTTTTTCCGAGAGCGGGAATGAAGGGAAGGTGATACAATGTATATAACTAAGGCGATATATATCGCATCATTTCACGGTTAAGTATGTATACAAAATAGGAACACACAGACACACACACACACACACACACAAATATATATATATATATATATATATATATATATATATATATATATATATATATATATATATATATATATATATATATATATATATATATATATATATATATATATATCATTTTACCCATGCATAACGGTTAAGTGTGCATACAAAATAGGAACATATATATTACATCATTTGACTGATAACGGTTTCTCAGCGTCGATGTTTTTGTTTTTGAGTGAGATTCTTTCCCTTCTTGTTCGTTGACGAATAATTGAGCCCCTCATTGTGACTTTTCCTTTTCCATGGAGTACGATTTTCCTTGGATAATGTAGTATTGATTCTTCTTTTGACGTGTACTTCATCATCATCGTCATCTTCCCTCATTCGGTTTTCGTACCGTTCATAGTCTTCCTCACTGGCGACTCCATCCATTCCAATGATGTTCGTTTTGCCTCTCCTCACGACAACGTGATTGGGATTGCTCTCGTCGGTTATGAAGAAGCATTGTGTCACGTGCTTAGCGTGTGCCCATGGCTCGTTCTTGCGATGGCATTCACGGTAGCACTCTTGGCGTCGGGTATAGTCATGGTAGTGAAATACCGGTTTTCTCTTTCGACATTCTTAGCCCATCTAACACGGAACATTGCCGCGTTGTGCAGTCCAGAGTAGTCAAGCTCCTAGATCTCCTCAACACTTCCGTAATATCTCTCAATTGCGTTGTTGCCGCTACCGGTCATGCATTCCATTGTTACCCCTCACTTTTGAAAATCACTGTCCATATCTTTGGCCTCCGTGTTGAACGTTTATCCGTTGATATCCTATGCATGATAGGTGATGAGGTTGGGTGAGGGGCCACGTGCTAAGGCATATATGAGCAATCCGTCCTTAGAGCCCTCTTTCGGGGGATTAGCAAGAATATGCTCTTTGAACCAATGCAGGAAAGTGGAGTTGTGCTCTCTAGTAACTTCGGCGTCCGTCCTGCATACCCCCGGTCACGATAATTCTTTGTGATAGTTTCTTTGTGTAGTACCACGAAAGGATCTACCTGGTCTAGGTGATGTAGCACTACCAAGTTTGCTCTGTCAAAGTCATTGCGTCGATCTGAGTAGGCCACATGCAGTTCCTTGCGACCATTGAAGTGACCTTCTCCTTCGAGCCTCCCAACGTGCTTCTTAACGGGCAAACCAACACCAGGCGGCCAATGTGCGCCATATAGAAAATTCTCGCAGAAAGAGATGCACTCTTGTGTCAGATAGCCCTGTACGATGCTTCCATCCGGACGGGACATGTTATGAACGAATCCTTTGATGATCCCATTCATCCTCTCAAATGTCATCATCTTGTGCAGGAATGACGGCCTCAGGTCTATTATGCCGTCCACAATATGGACACACAGATGCACCATGACGTCAAAGAATGCGGGCGGGAAGTACATCTCAAGCTCATTTAGTATCACAACAATCTCTTCTTGTAGCCTTCGGAGCTGCTTCACATTGATCGACTTTCGAGAGATGACGTTAAAAAAGTTGCAGAGACCAATAAGCGTGTCATGGACGTGCTTGTCCATTATCCCTCTAAGGGCAACAGGTAGTATCTCGTCATTATCACATGACAGTCATGGGACTTCATCCCTGTGACGCCCGAAGACCGACGTCCCAGAAGATTCCAGATGTTCCGGGTTGCCCGTGTGTTCTTTTGTGCTTGTGTTATTTATTTTCGCATTGCATCATGTCATCATGCCATCATGTCATCTTCTTTTGCATCTCAACCTAAATAAACCGTGTGGACCTTCGGTCCATTTAAATCGAGGGAAGAATGTCTTCTCTTTAAAATATATAAAAGCCTCTCAATATTTAGGGAGCTATATTAATAAATATTCCATTTGTTGGAATTCACCGTAACACACTTGCAATATTTCCCCATGTCTTTTCACTTCGAGTTCTCCATCAAAAACCTTCCCTATATTCTTTTCTCAATTTTCGAGGCTCCTCCAAATATCTAGACTCCGTTCAAACTCCTTTTATTGCAAGCTAAATGTTTTAGTTTGCACTTCCCTTTTTGTTGGAACTATTTTTGTTGGGTTGGTAATATCCCGTAAAGCCTTACAAAAATGTTCCATCTTTTATTTCTGTTCATGGCCTCCTTTTCTTATTATTGTGGACTCTCTCTAATTTTATTTTTCTGCTTAGAGATTAATAAAAGAGGGCAGCCGCAACGGGCCTCCTCCTTCCTCCCAGCTGGCCCGTCTTCTCCTCCTCCCTCTGGGCCTCAGCCCCTCCAGCCGGCCCATTGGCCCAGCCGATCCCCCTAACCCTAGCGGTGCCCCCGCTCCTCTCCTTTCCTCCCGAGTGCGCCGCAGCTCCCCTCGCTCACCCCACGCCGCCACCCGACTGCATCGCCCCGATTCCCCCATCGATCGACGCCTCCTCCTCTCGTTTTCTTCCCTCGAGCCCCTCTGGCCTCACCCCGATCTCCTTTCCTTCTCCCCTCACCTCCCATCGCCCGCATCGCCCCGCCCGGACGAGCCTCCCCGAGCGCCTCTGGACGCGCCACATTCGCCAGGGCCGCCCGAGCGCCTTCCTCCTCTCCTCTTCGTCGCCAAGGAGGGGAGCTCCGTAGCGCCTCCGCGCCCCCGTCGCCAGGGCCGAGCCCCTGCAGCCCCCACGACCAGCGCCAGGCCGCAACGCGTGGCCTCCATCTCCAAGCCGCCAGGACGAGCGCCCCGAGCCCGCGCCCCTCCTCCAGGAGCGCCTCCCTTCGTGCTCCACTGCCGGCCGCCGCTGCGCCATGGAGCCCTGACCTCGCCTCTGGACGCACGCGGGCCTCCTCTGCATCGTCTCCCTTCGCGCCGGCCGCCCCGAGGTCGCGACCCTCCTGCCTCCTTCGCCCCGCGGGCCACCGTCGTCGCCGTGCCCTCCGTCTCCAGCACCAGGAGCCGCGTACCTCAGCCCCTCGAGGAAGCCCCTCGTCCTGCTGCCTCGTCCGTCCCGAGCCGCCTGGACCTCCGCATCGTGCCGCGTCCTCGCCTCGTCGCCCACCAAAACCGTTGCTGCTGCTGCTGTGTTTTTTTCCGTCGGATATGTTGTTGTTTTGGTCCAACAGGCTTTTGGCAAGAACAGCAAGTTTATCTTCTTTTGGACCCGAACGTCTACCGTCGCCCGAACGTCTACCGTCGCCCCGTGTACCTCTACGGCTACGAGCTCCGTGTGCGACTACATGAACGACTACACGGCGACCCGACAAGTTCCACGATCGAGTACCCCTACGAAACGAGTTCCACTACCGTCGCCGAGACCAAGTTCCACTATGTCCATGACGACCTTATGACAAGTACCACGACGACCGAACGGCTACGATGACGAGTACATCTACGAACGGGAACATCTACATGATGAATCGCCAAGTACCACTACTTCCGCTACCGTCGCCCGAGTACAACTACTTCCCTCTACGGAACGGCTACTTCCTCTTCGGAAACGTGAACCACTACTTCCTCTACGACCTGCGAGAACGACTACTTCCGCTACTTCCACTACGACCTCGAACCCCTCCGAGAACGATGGTTCCGAAGGTATAACCCCGAGACGATGACCCGTGTGATGAATGTTGTGTTGTATGAAATGTCTCCCGTGTGTGCTCCGTGTCCGTTTCGTCCCTTTTGTCATGTTCCTCGGTTGCCTCGTCACCGACTCGTGGGAACCCGGTAACGGGATCGCCCACCTTTCATCTCGTTTGACACGCTTCGTCATCTTTTGCACCGGTCTCTCAACGAGTTA
This sequence comes from Secale cereale, assembly GCA_902687465.1. Classification (NCBI taxonomy): domain Eukaryota; kingdom Viridiplantae; phylum Streptophyta; class Magnoliopsida; order Poales; family Poaceae; genus Secale; species Secale cereale. Next base: position 305,090,365 of record LR738712.1, on the reverse strand, counting down.
CCGGAACCGATATGTTGCGTTGCATCATTTTCGGATTGTTGCCGTGGCACCCTTTTCTTCCACCACGGTGACAATACTTCTTATCTCTTTTAAGTCAACCTTTTAATAATTGCATAAACTTGATCATGTCATCCGCATCATGTTAACAACACTAAAATGTTTAATTGTTGTTTGTTTATAATTACTAAACATGCTCATGGGGATTTTCCGGATATGTTGTTGTTATTTCCGGCCTCATTTAAAATGTATAAATAGTGTAGTTTTATTATGCTTCACCTCTTGCCATGTTAACCAACATTTAATCTTGTCTTGTAAATAACGAGAGTCAACTAAATAATTAACATGTGGTGTTTCGTCAATATGCAACTCGTTGCATATTGAGCTCCACTTAACTTGTAGTTTTGTTTGTGCACTTTGCCATGCCATGCATATTTAAACCGGACATGCATCATACTTGGATGTCCATCGTATGCCATGTCTATGCTTGTGTGTTTACCGTGTTGTTTCCTTCTTTCCGGTTGCTTCATTTGTTAGCTTCGGTTTCGTTCCGGAGTTGTGAGGATTCGCTCGACTGTGTTGCTTCGTCTACTTCATGGATCCGTTCTTCTCCCTTGTGGAATCCCAGGCAAGATGACCGAACCCGGATACCATTACTATCTTTGCCTATTGCTAGTAGTTCCACTCTATAGTTTTGCCTCGATGCCCATGATCTTCTTGTCAGCCTCCTACTTGTAACCATTGCCTTGTTTAACCCCCCTACCTATGCAAACCGTTGCTTGGCTAAGTACGCTTCGCTCAGCCCCTCTTATAGCATTGTTAGTTGCAGGTGAAGATCGAAGATGCTTGCTTCATGTTGAAGTTTGGTTGGGTTATATCACACTATATAAATGCTTAAAATGAAATCATCTATATATTGGCAAGGGTGGAAGGCTAAGCCTTTTGCTTGGTGATTTGTTCCACTCATGCCGTTAGGAACCGTATAAACCGGTGTTATGTTCCTCGATTATGCGTTCCTAACACGGTTGGGGTGTATGGGACCCCCTTGATAAACCGCTAAGTGCTAAGTCTTTTCCAGCAAGTCCCAACATTTGGTACTATTTGCCTAATAACTAATAAAAACTTGCATGTGGACTAGCTATCCCTTTTATTTTAATTCAACAACCCCGGGCCAGTGCTCCACATGAGTGTTGGTCCGAAACGGGGGTTCTGCGGGGCCACCTCGAGGAAACTCAAGGTTTGGTAAAAACCTGTAGAATCGCCCATCCGGTCGTGTCCTGAGACTAGATACGCGCGGCTACCTATCAGGGTGTCGACACGCCGGGAGGATTTGCTGGATTAGCCTTACCTTAGTTCGGTTTAACTTGAGCACGGGATTCCGAGAATACTCGGGTCTTCCCACCTATGGAGTTGCGACTCCGCGGATCGTGGGCTTGTAATGGGTCAAGTTGGAACACCCCTGCAGGGTTTGAACTTTCGAAAGCCGTGCCCGCGGTTATGTGGCAGATGGGAGCTTGTTAATATCCGGTTGTAGATAACTTGACACAATGTTTCAATACACTACCAGCGTGTGTACCGTGACTGTCAATTTCCGAATAGGGATTCGGGAGTTGAACACGGTGGGGTTATGTTTGACTGGCTTTAGTTAGGATCACTTAGTGATCATCTTTCGACCGAGGCTCTTCTCTTCTCGCTCTCTATTACGTAAGCTAGTGCTAGTTGCTGCTGCAGACTCTTGTTTTTCCTTCACCTCATATTCTTTCTTCAGCCTTATCCTCACCCAAGGCTTAAATAGTCGTGTTACCCGGGAACGGGATTGCTGAGTCCTCTGTGGCTCACAGTTACTTCAGCACACCAGATGCAGGTTCAGCCGAGTTTGATGCAGGAGATGGATCAGTTCTTCACGGGGAGCTCGATGAAGAGTTTGACTGTTTGTTTGTGACGCTTCGACGATCAGTAGTGGTTCTTCTACTAGGATTCGGTCCTGACCTGTGGCTTTATGTTGTTTTGGTATCTTTCTTTTGATCTTCGCCCGTAGTCGGGTTGTGATGTTTTGAATGATGATTGCTTATGTAATGTATTGTGTGAAGTGGCGAGTGTAAGCCAACTATCTTCTTTTGCATTTTAATCCCTCTTTTACATGAGTCGTGCAAAGATACCAAACTTGAGATCATTCTAGGATGGGCTTATACCTTTAAGTCGTGCCTCGACACGTAGGAGGTATAGTCCCATCCTGGGCATTACAAGTTGGTATTCAAAGCCTTCTCCGACCTAGAAGCCCCCACTGATTGATCGAATCGTTGACGGTTGAGTCTAGGCACACACTAAAAAACTTTTTGAGTCCTATATTATATCGGAGAGTAGGATTTCTTTTGCTCCTCATCTCTTTTCATTCTTATGAGGACTCCTGACGATTACTCTTATCTCTTCTACTTTCAAAAATTGCACCAATTTTTTTTTAGGATCTCGCGAGTATTGTTTGGATTGTTTCGATGTCTTTGTGACGAGAACATTGTTCTCGATGCCTCCTGTCATTAGGGGTTGTGGCAGTGTCCCGGGGAGTTGAGCTCCGAGGTGTTGTCGTCACAAATCCATCGCGGCAGTACTAGAATACTTAAGACGGCCAACATCGAAAACTCTCCTATACGGCCAGTGGCAAGATAACCCCGACATCACACAGTACTGGGGAGGTAGTTCGGGAGTATTGCCATAGCTTGTATAGTGGATGCGTTTCGAAGGTCCGAGGTAAACAGTTTCCGAGAAAGACTGGTTATGTGTTGAAGGATGGATACACCTGGATGTAGGTTTAGAGTTGATTGCGCGGTGCTTCCCGTGTATCCCCAACACCTGATTGCATAACTGGAAACTTTCGGAAATCTATAGGTGGTTCATCTAGTAGTTCTAGGCATTCTTCCAACGGATGCTCGATATGAAGTTCGGGGTTCTACATTGAGTGAAGTGGTTTTATGGACTTGTTCTGATCGGGAGTTGCATCTTAAAGGGTCCTTGGCTATGCTGATCCGGGGATTGCAAAACCCTTTTGTAACACGTTCCATGAGCTTTCAGCACGAATATGTCGAACGAAGCTTCTATCTTGTATTTGTTCTATTTGTTCCTTGTTCCTTTTTATTTACTTTTTGTTCTCCAAGTGGCTTCTCGTCAAGTTGATGTTCCTACGGAATTCATTCGTTCAATCCTCTGTTCGAATGATATTGTGAAGATCATGTTGCATATCTATCCTTTGTTTCGTTTTGATTCTGGTATTCGAGTTGCTTCGATGTCAAATGTTGATTCCATACCTTTCCTAATCGGTATTCTCATATTTCTATGGGAGTGCTAGTCCTTCTTGATCATCAAGATTTTTCGTGTTAAATCCTTTTCAACCGGTGTGCCTTCTCTTTAAGTTATTCCATACGGACGCGTTGAGAAATCTGACGATTTGTCTGTTTCAATCATCCCAAGTTGTCCTTGTTTTCCCCACCCTCCCTCCCTTCTTTTTTCTTGGAGCCAGAAATTCTCAGATGAAGTATCCATTTTATTCATGTGATATTTCTTCATTCTTTTCCTTCAACGTTCTTATCCGGTGATTATCGTGAAGATGCTCAGGAAACTCCAAGTTCATCATTCTTTTGTTCTCTAATTCTGTCGGTGGATGTAATTCAAGATTTCGGTGTTGATCTTATCCTTTTCCTCATTTCACAATGCTTTCTTATTCCGGTGCATCAATTAATCATTCTCCTCTTACTATTCATATCCGGAGTGCTGAAGATTCATAATTCCATTCTTAATCCATTCAAGCTATTTTGAGATTGCTATCTTATTCAAGCCATTTAATTCAACCGGTGCAATATCTCTTATGCAATCTTTTCAACGGTGATTTCTTTGAGTGGGCCCTAACCCACAGGTCTTTTCCCAGGATCTTACCTGACTCTTCTAATTATTCCGGAGTTATACTCAAATTCTTTTCAAAGTGTGACGTAAGAATGATTTTCCATCAGTCACAGTCCTTCTCCACGACCGCTTTCAAATTCTTGTTCATCATTGGTTCAACCTTTTTAATTCTTCATTCTGGAGTGCTCAACAATTCTTATGGCATTTCTCGTCTTCATTCTCAACATTTGGAGACCGGAGAAGTGTTTCTCTTAATTTTGACCCCTTCTCTTGAAGATTCGTGTTTCTAGCTTCATGCCATCCTCATTATTGTTCCGATTGTGAGGAAGTATTTTATACCCGTCCGAAGCATTTCATGAATTCTTTCTGTGTTCCTTCGAAGGCCATCATTTCAGAATATTTCTTCGTTCTCAGTTTTTCAACTTTGTCCTCCAAATATTCTTCATCGATGTCTCTTCGTTCGTCTCCATATTTTTTACGGTGGTTCGTTCAAGATTTCTCTTCCGTTGTTATCGTTTTAATTCACTCGTTCTTTTCATAATCCTACCGGTGCTTTGTTGAAGATTTACCAAGCCTGTGCGAGATCTCTCTTAATTCTTTCCAACGAGAATAAGTAGTATGCCAAATCCTTTGGTTGTCATCAATTTAAATTGGTGAAGGAGATGCATGACATAATTCTTATTCTTATTCCTTCAAGGTGATTAATCCCTTCCTTCAGAGCTTGTTCATCATATCATATTCTCGGTTCTAAATTCTTTATCTTGTTTCCGAAGCTTCAAGTTATTTCTATTATATCATTTCAAAGCTCCATCTAATTCATCGCAGACCTTGAATCTTATTCTTTAATCTTTCACTTCTCATGCTTCCATTACCGGAGTTCTTCATGGTGGTTCATCATCATTTAATTCATCCTTGAAGTCTTCATCAAGATTATTGTTCGAGCTCAAGCATTCTTCATCATGCATTCCAATTGCAATCCGTTCTACCTTATCTTTCAGATGGTGTTATGTCATTTTGACAATTTCCCTTCATGTTTCATGATTCACAAGTTGTCAAGAAGGAGATATTTAAACCCATCATTTTTCCTTGTTCAGGAGATCCTTTCAACCCCTTCAATTATTCGTTGGAGTTATCTTGGGTTGTATTTCACCTAAAAGCTTTTCCCTAAGGATTTTGCTATTGTGGTGCTTATAAATGACCCAAGTTCTTCATTTATCATTCCGGTGAAATAAGTTTTTCATCTCCTTGTTGATCTCAATCCAATCAATTGTTTCCGTCAGTGGCTGGTTGTCACCTCTTAATTTTGAGATGTTTTCCATAAGCCCACATCAAGCTTATTCTTTGTTGTTGATTATTTTCAACAACTCCGTTCAACCTTCTTCGTAAGGATGCTAATTCAATTCATTTTGAGAGAAGTTGTCCTTTTCTTCTCCATTCATTTCTTTCTTTGATTTATATGCTATTCTTTCATTCCGGAGGCATTGTGATGTTGCTCTCTCCAAACCATCATATCGTTTTATCGAGATCATGTTCTTTCCCTTGCTTATCATTTAACCGGAGTGTTGTATTCTTCATTCTAGTTCCGTCATCTTATCTAGTTTTTCCTCTCTTTTTCAACCGGAGTGCTGTCGAAATTCTTTCTTACCCCTTGTGCCATTCTTTTAATTGTTTCGGAGGCAATATGTTGTTGTTTTCATCAAGTATCTTCCCATCTCCTCAAGTTCTTGTTAATTCCTTCCATTTTCAGACGGAGTGCTGTCCAAATTATGTCATTCTCATTCCTTGGCTATACCATTGCGGTTTCATATTCTTTTCGTTCGTAACCTCTTGTTTCATGTCTTCCAACCCAACCTACAAGGTTCTCATAATGCTCCTTGTTCCTCTTTTCTAACAGAGTGTTTTCATCTTCGTTCATCTCCGTTGTATTCTTTCTTTCAAGATTGTTCAACCTCTCAAGGTTCTTTGGTTTCACTCGTCTGTCAAAGAAGCAACTTTGTTTTACCTCTTCTTTTTCGTTTTTACCCGGAGATATCTCTAGGATCTCGGGTCGAGATCCTCTGTTAGTGTGGGAGAGTTGTGACGCCCGAAGACCGACGTCCCAGAAGATTCTAGAAGATTCCAGATGTTCCGGGTTGCCCGTGTGTTCTTTTGTGCTTGTGTTATTTATTTTCGCATTGCATCATGTCATCATGCCATCATGTCATCTTCTTTTGCATCTCAACCTAAATAAACCGTGTGGACCTTCGGTCCATTTAAATCGATGGAAGAATGTCTTCTCTTTAAAACATATAAAAGCCTCTCAATATTTAGGGAGCTATATTAATAAATATTCCATTTGTTGGAATTCACCGTAACACACTTGCAATATTTCCCCATGTCTTTTCACTTCGAGTTCTCCATCAAAAACCTTCCCTATATTCTTTTCTCAATTTTCGAGGCTCCTCCAAATATCTAGACTCCGTTCAAACTCCTTTTATTGCAAGCTAAATGTTTTAGTTTGCACTTCCCTTTTTGTTGGAACTATTTTTGTTGGGTTGGTAATATCCCGTAAAGCCTTACAAAAATGTTCCATCTTTTATTTCTGTTCATGGCCTCCTTTTCTTATTATTGTGGACTCTCTCTAATTTTATTTTTCTGCTTAGAGATTAATAAAAGAGGGCAGCCGCAACGGGCCTCCTCCTTCCTCCCAGCTGGCCCGTCTTCTCCTCCTCCCTCTGGGCCTCAGCCCCTCCAGCTGGCCCATTGGCCCAGCCGATCCCCCTAACCCTAGCGGTGCCCCCGCTCCTCTCCTTTCCTCCCGAGTGCGCCGCAGCTCCCCTCGCTCACCCCACGCCGCCACCCGACTGCATCGCCCCGATTCCCCCATCGATCGACACCTCCTCCTCTCGTTTTCTTCCCTCGAGCCCCTCTGGCCTCGCCCCGATCTCCTTTCCTTCTCCCCTCACCTCCCATCGCCCGCATCGCCCCGCCCGGACGAGCCTCCCCGAGCGCCTCTGGACGCGCCCCATTCGCCAGGGCCGCCCGAGCGCCTTCCTCCTCTCCTCTTCATCGCCAAGGAGGGGAGCTCCGCAGCGCCTTCGCGCCCCCGTCGCCAGGGCCGAGCCCCTGCAGCCCCCACGACCAGCGCCAGGCCGCAGCGCGTGGCCTCCATCTCCAAGCCGCCAGGACGAGCGCCCCGAGCCCGCGCCCCTCCTCCAGGAGCGCCTCCCTCCGTGCTCCACTGCCGGCCGCCGCTGCGCCATGGAGCCCTGACCTCGCCTCTGGACGCACGCGGGCCTCCTATGCATCGTCTCCCTTCGCGCCGGCCGCCCCGAGGTCGCGACCCTTCTGCCTCCTTCGCCCCACGGGCCACCGTCGTCGCCGTGCCCTCCGTCTCCAGCACCAGGAGCCGCGTCCCTCAGCCCCTCGAGGAAGCCCCTCGTCCTGCTGCCTCGTCCGTCCCGAGCCGCCTGGACCTCCGCATCGTGCCGCGTCCTCGCCTCGTCGCCCACCAAAACCGCTGCTGCTGCTGCTGCTGCTGTGTTTTTTTCCGTCGGATATGTTGTTGTTTTGGTCCAGCAGGCTTTTGGCAAGAACAGCAAGTTTATCTTCTTTTGGACCCGAACGTCTACCGTCGCCCGAACGTCTACCGTCGCCCCGTGTACCTCTACGGCTACGAGCTCCGTGTGCGACTACATGAACGACTACACGGCGACCCGACAAGTTCCACGACCGAGTACCCCTACGGAACGAGTTCCACTACCGTCGCCGAGACCAAGTTCCACTACATCCATGACGACCTTATGACAAGTACCACGACGACCGAACGGCTACGATGACGAGTACATCTACGAACGGGAACATCTACATGATGAATCGCCAAGTACCACTACTTCCGCTACCGTCGCCCGAGTACAACTACTTCCCTCTACGGAATGGCTACTTCCTCTTCGGAAACGTGAACCACTACTTCCTCTACGACCTGCGAGAACGACTACTTCCGCTACTTCCACTACGACCTCGAACCCCTCCGAGAACGATGGTTCCGAAGGTATAACCCCGAGACGATGACCCGTGTGATGAATGTTGTGTTGTATGAAATGTCTCCCGTGTGTGCTCCGTGTCCGTTTCGTCCCTTTTGTCATGTTCCTCGGTTGCCTCGTCACCGACTCGTGGGAACCCGGTAACGGGATCGCCCACCTTTCATCTCGTTTGACACGCTTCGTCATCTTTTCCACCGGTCTCTCAACGAGTTACCGGAACCGATATGTTGCGTTGCATCATTTTCGGATTGTTGCCGTGGCACCCTTTTCTTCCACCACGGTGACAATACTTCTTATCTCTTTTAAGTCAACCTTTTAATAATTGCATAAACTTGATCATGTCATCCGCATCATGTTAACAACACTAAAATGTTTAATTGTTGTTTGTTTATAATTACTAAACATGCTCATGGTGATTTTCCGGATATGTTGTTGTTATTTCCGGCCTCATTTAAAATGTCTAATAAGTGTCGTTTTATTATGCTTCACCTCTTGCCATGTTAACCAACATTTAATCTTGTCTTGTAAATAACGAGAGTCAACTAAATAATTAACATGTGGTGTTTCGTCAATATGCAACTCGTTGCATATTGAGCTCCACTTAACTTGTAGTTTTGTTTGTGCACTTTGCCATGCCATGCATATTTAAACCGGACATGCATCATACTTGGATGTGCATCGTATGCCATGTTTATGCTTGTGTGTTTACCGTGTTGTTTCCTTCTTTCCGGTTGCTTCTTTTGTTAGCTTCGGTTTCGTTCCGGAGTTGTGAGGATTTGCTCGACTGTTGTTGCTTCGTCTACTTCATGGATCCGTTCTTCTCCCTTGTGGAATCCCAGGCAAGATGACCGAACCCGGATACCATTACTATCTTTGCCTATTGCTAGTAGTTCCACTCTATAGTTTTGCCTCGATGCCCATGATCTTCTTTTCAGCCTCCTACTTGTAACCATTGCCTTGTTTAACCCCCTACCTACGCAAACCGTTGCTTGGCTAAGTACGCTTCGCTCAGCCCCTTTTATAGCATTGTTAGTTGCAGGTGAAGATCGAAGATGCTTGCTACATGTTGAAGTTTGGTTGGGTTATATCACACTATATAAATGCTTAAAATGAAATCATCTATATATTGGCAAGGGTGGAAGGCTAAGCCTTTTGCTTGGTGATTTGTTCCACTCATGCCGTTAGGAACCGTATAAACCGGTGTTATGTTCCGTGATTATGCGTTCCTAACACGGTTGGGGTGTATGGGACCCCCTTGATAAACCGCTAAGTGCTAAGTCTTTTCCAGCAAGTCCCAACATTTGGTACTATTTGCCTAATAACTAATAAAAACTTGCATGTGGACTAGCTATCCCTTTTATTTTAATTCAACAACCCCGGGCCAGTGCTCCACATGAGTGTTGGTCCGAAACGGGGGTTCTGCGGGGCCACCTCGAGGAAACTCAAGGTTTGGTAAAAACCTGTAGAATCGCCCATCCGGTCGTGTCCTGAGACTAGATACGCGCGGCTACCTATCAGGGTGTCGACACGCTGGGAGGATTTGCTGGATTAGCCTTACCTTAGTTCGGTTTAACTTGAGCACGGGATTCCGAGAATACTCGGGTCTTCCCACCTATGGAGTTGCTACTCCGCGGATCGTGGGCTTGTAATGGGTCAAGTTGGAACACCCCTGCAGGGTTTGAACTTTCGAAAGCCGTGCCCGCGGTTATGTGGTAGATGGGAGCTTGTTAATATCCGGTTGTAGATAACTTGACACAATGTTTCAATACACTACCAGCGTGTGTACCGTGACTGTCAATTTCCGAATAGGGATTCGGGAGTTGAACACGGTGGGGTTATGTTTGACTGGCTTTAGTTAGGATCACTTAGTGATCATCTTTCGACCGAGGCTCTTCTCTTCTCGCTCTCTATTATGTAAGCTAGTGCTAGTTGCTGCTGCTGACTCTTGTTTTTCCTTCACCTCATATTCTTTCTTCAGGCTTATCCTCACCCAAGGCTTAAATAGTCGTGTTACCCGGGAACGGGATTGCTGAGTCCTCTGTGGCTCACAGTTACTTCACCACACCAGATGCAGGTTCAGCCGAGTTTGATGCAGGAGATGGATCAGTTCTTCACGGGGAGCTCGATGAAGAGTTTGGCTGTTTGTTTGTGACTCTTCGACGATCAGTAGTGGTTCTTCTACTAGGATTTGATCCTGACCTGTGGCTTTATGTTGTTTTGGTATCTTTCTTTTGATCTTCGCCCGTAGTCGGGTTGTGATGTTTTGAATGATGATTGCTTATGTAATGTATTGTGTGAAGTGGCGAGTGTAAGCCAACTATCTTCTTTTGCATTTTAATCCCTCTTTTACATGAGTCGTGCAAAGATACCAAACTTGAGATCATTCTAGGATGGGCTTATACCTTTAAGTCGTGCCTCGACACGTAGGAGGTATAGTCCCATCCTGGGCATTACAATCCCGCTGAACCTTTTCTTCTTTGTGTCTAGAAATTCACTTATCTTCCCACAGTAACCGGAACTAACTTTGATTCCGGTAAGGTACTTGAAAAATTGATCGGTCTCAGATGGACTTAAGGTGAAGCAAGAAGGGGGCAATAATCCTCTTCATTTACTTTTTTGCCCTTCTTCTCCCACGCCACTGTCTCCGTCTCTGTCTCCTATGACTTTTTACGGGGCGGCATGTGAAGATCTTCCCTAATATTCAAATCTTGCAAGACTTTTCTTGCCTTTGGCACATCCTTTGTCTTATCTGGCATGTTCATCAGTGTCGCAAGCAACCTCTCCAGGAAATTCTTACATATATGCATTTGATCAAGGCAATGAGGCGTGTCGATTTTGTGCCAGTACTCGAAGTCCCAAAAAACAGACCTCATCTTCCATACCTTCAGCAACGGCTTCGGCGCCTTTTTCATCGTCTTTCTCGGTGCGGGGCACTGTTCCCAGTTTTCAACAGCTCATCGATTTTGGCACCGCTCCGCTTACGTGGAGGTCCTCGATGCTCAGCCTCACCATTGAATTGTTCTCCACGGTTTCTCCACAGGTCGTCCTTCTCGATCCATCTTCGATGCCCCATGTACACGATTTTCCCAGACCTGCCATCTTTCCTTGGTGCTTGCTGCTGAGACGTCGTCTCATCCTTGCACCGCGTGCATCCGCAATATCCATGGCACAACTGGCCTACGACATATACGTAACTGAGATAGTCGTGCACCGTCGTGATCAGCGCGGCTCTCATATAGAAATACTCGCCTTTGCTGGCGTCCCACGTCTTGGCCGGTGTTTTCCATAACGTGTCTAACTCCTCTTGAAGTATATCTAGATAAAAATTAATATTATTTCCCGGTTGTTTCGACCCTTGAATCAGCATGCTCATGTGTATGTACTTCGACTTCATGCACAATCAGGGGGAGGTTGTACATCCATACAAACAAGGGCCATGTGCTATAGTTGGTGTTCTGGTTGCCAAATAGATTCATGCCATCAGTACACGCGCCGAGCACGATGTTCCTTGCATCACGTGCGAAATACCAATATTCACCGTTGAATGCTCTCCACTGGCTTCCATCCATGAGGTGTCTCAGCTTCGGATCATCTCCATCTTTGGGCTTTGTCCTCTCCGCGTGCCAACCCCTGAGCTTTGCTTCCTTGGGATCTACAAAATAATGTTGCAGACGAGGAGTGATAGGTAAGTACCATACAACTTTCTAGGGAGATTTCTTCACGGCCTTCTTGTATCGAGAAGCATTGCACACCGACCAGCTAGTTTTTTCCGCCTGCTCCTTCCGATAAATTATGCAATCATTGATGCATGCATGGTATCTAGCGTGCGGCAGATCAAGAGGACACACGATCTTCTGGGCATCATCCACACTAGTAGTACATATATTCCCCGCGGGGAGAACATCCTTTATGTACTTGAGAAGCTCATCGAGGCTAGTATCGGTCCATTTGTTTTTGGCCTTCGTCTTCAGGAGTTCGAGCGTGAAACTCAAGCGGGTCACCTCGGGATCGCAACCATGATACAATGGAGTGTTCAAGTCTACCACCAGTTGTTGCACCTTGGCCTCCTCTCTAGAAGCAGCTCTGTCAGTACTCGTCTCCTTGAGAAGCAGTGCTTGAACATGAGGGTCCCGCACGATTGAACTTAGTACCGACAAAGTCTGCGGCGTGGAGTCCTTGTTTCCTCAGCTGCCATGTCCGACCCCTTCTCCGCTGCCATTTCCGGCCTCTTCCCCGCCGCCATGTCAGGCCCCTTATGCACTGCCATTATCGATCATCTCTTCGTCTTGCCCAGTGTCGTCATTGCCTACCCCATCGGCGTCCTCAACATCATCATCCTCATCTTCAATTATCCACCGAGTACATCCATCCATGAAACCAGTCATGAGCAGGTGCGCCATCACACGACCATCATCATAGGGCTCGAGCCAAACTCGTCCTTAGCATCTTCGACACGGACATAAAACCTATGTCAGGTTATTTTCTTTCATGTCCTACACCGCCGACCACAACCACCTGTTCGCCATTGTTCCACTGACCATCATGAACGCATGCACGGTAATAACAAACAAATTGATTATAAAAATACATGCATGCATCAAAGTCATACAAAAACTCGGCGTGACCTTCCCTAAAAATAGGACATATAGAGTTTGCCCAGAATTCACCGAAACAGAATTAAATCGACATTTCGGCAAAACATAGGCAACTCACAAGCACAATTCAGCGGCAACACATGCCACACACACAATTTCCATCATATCGCTCGATTATGTCATATAGAACACATACACATATATTCCATTCTTGCAGAAGCATAAATTTTTAATCACCTATATCTCGAGATCGAGCATGGTGATGATGATGTCGATAGGTGTACACCTATGGAATGATCAAAAGTGGACAAAGTTCTTCTTTACAAGGCTAGATCTAGTTAGGGAGGTACATAGGTCACTTCACCAAATGCTAGATCTACCTAGCTAGCTAGTTTGGGAGGAGACAAGTTCAACTAGTGGAGGGGGAGGAAAAAGATAAAGGAGATGCATTAATGGAGGCAGTGTAGTTAGCTACGAGTAATAAGGAGATAGAAAGATAGGTAGAAGAAGGAGAGTAATAGGGGGAGAAGTAGTGAGGAAGAAGCAAAGTGAGGGGCGGAGGAGGTGGGAGCTAGGGGAAAGTGAAGTGAGAGAGGATGGGGGAGGGGGAGGGGGGGAAGGTGGTATGGCTGCGGCTTAGCAGTAGCACGGGTCGTAAAACACGCCGCTGCTAATACGATAGCAGTAGCGCTCTCCTCGCACACGCGCTACTGCTAAAAGGGTCCCGCCATGTGGCCAGGTTCAGAATTAGCAGTAGCGGCCTACTAAAAAAAGCGCTACTCCTATTTGGTTAGTAGTAGCGCGGTTAGACCGAGCGCGATACTGCTAATCCCGGGGTGCCAGCAACGGTCAGTCAATCTTAGCAGCAGCTTGGTTCGGCCGAGGCGCGCGACTGCTAAGATGCTAGTAGTAGCGCCTGTTTACCACCCGCGCTACTGCTAATTAGCAGTAGCGCCTCTTCTTGTCCCGCGCTGCTGCTAAGATTATGTGTATAAAGTTTTCCCTAGTAGTGTCACTACTATTAATGTTTTCATGCTTCTCAAATATTCTATGTAATCACAATGAATATGAGAATGCGTGCATTAGAAGAATATTGCGGAACAGTGCAATGACTAACAAACTTGGCACCGAGGCATTGAGTTCCATTTTGGATGCAATGAAACTCATACGCTCTCCACCTGCAGATTCTTGTTCAGAATATGATCCTAATGACTATTCTGACCTCGAGGAGTCGAAGGCAGATGGCCTATCCTGTTCACCCATCAAGGTGCATGTTCTAATTTGACAAGGTTTTATTGATTGCACGTATCTTGCATAAGGTGTCTTGCATTTCTTCTACTTCGTTGCACCGCCATCTACTTAGTTTACTCATCATATATGTTGAGATGCCATGCCCATCCATTATCAATACATATTGCATATGTCATCTTACCATGCTTTCCACTCAAATGATGCTCTTGTGCATCATACATAAAAAATGAAGAGGGTGATTGCCAAACCTGAAGGAGCACCAGCAAAGTCCTTGAAAAACATGGTGGTGCCGGACAAAGCAGATAACACCCCACTTATATTGGCTCTACAATCAGTGACACAAAACCTAGGACCGACTCCAGCAGACTGTACCCATACTTCACCGGCCACACCACTAGCCCCACCACACAGGACTTGCACTCTAGAAAAAAGGTATGTCGATTTTAGTTGCCATAACACCAGCCGTAGCATAGAAAAATCCCACTCCAGCAAAAAGGACAACAAGTCCACCAACCGAAGACCTATCCCAACTGCAGAGACGCCCAATTCTGACAAATTGGAACCCCATTCCAATTATTCCTAGTTTAAAAGATAATGACTTCGATGTTCTTAGGAACTACGTGCATATATTCCCATCATGGGAAGATTATAGTGAAGACAAACACCATTTTCACATCTTCCTGTCCCACTTATGTGTAAGTGCTATTATTTATGTTGATTATTTTCCTGCTTTCTGCTGATTGAACACATCAATGATTTACATTACATTGTTGTAAGTAGGCGAGGGTCAATCTGGACAGTCATGACAAACAAAGCTTTCTTGCGCTTTTCAAGGAAGCATTGCAGCAGTATTGGTGTTACCTGAGGAAAACACACTTTGATGGCAAGTCTATAAACGAATTTCTTGTGAAGTCTCATGTGCTAAATTTAGAAGACACTGAATGGAAAAACCTTGTTATGCACTGGTCTCGTTCCCAGGTTGAGGTACTGTCGATGATATCACATGACAATTTGAACTTGTACTTCTCCGCATGTGCCTTATGGAGCGCTTTTGCTGGAAATCTGCTCAAAGAAGAATTCCGTTTTGAAAAGGGCGATAGGATATCGCAAATATGTTGCTCATTGCTTTGCTCTTGTTAGTACATGTTGTCATGTATCACTATACTTGCATTCATACCTGGTTCATTATGTGATAGCAGTATGCATGATAGCTTGCTTATCAAATGTTCGCTCCAAATTATCAGATCTGTATTAATGGTTACATTAATGTAGAATATACCCATTGCCAATGAAAAAGTTTAGCTCTGCATTGTTCTTGTAAGTACATGTTGTCTTTATCATTGTACTTATATTGACAGCTAGTTGTTCATGTACTATCACTCTGCAACTTATTTTCCTTTGACCTCCATTTTCTACACATCATATCTATATTTACTCTAACCATAAGTTTGGATAAAACCAATGGCACTGAAGAAGTTTAGCTTTGCATTGCTCTTGGCTGTACCTTTTGCCTGTATTGCTATACTTACATTTATAGCTAGTTGGTTATGTAGCATCACTCTTCATCTTATCTTATATATTATCTATTTTTTTCTTGTATTATCACATCTATATTTACTCTTAACAAAATGTAGAATAAAGGCAATGCTTATGAAGAAGATTCGGTGCTAAACTTCTTGAATTGCCCCCCCCCCCCATCAGCATGGACAAGGGATTTATAGAGCCAGTCTTCACCACTAATGTAAGTTTGTCCTTCTCACGGCTTCAAACTTTGTTGTTTATAGTTGGTTAGGCATGACTACAACAATTGTTTATTTTTGGTGTTTGCGTCAAATTGCATGCTTAGAGATTATTATGAAGTTCATAAACATATGTTTTTTTTAATTTAAGTTTTCAGTTGTACAACCGTGTTCCTTCTTCATACCATGTAAATTAAAGTATACATAGCAAGTGATATTATTTTGCACTGCATGTATGCATCTGTTCTTAGTCCGTCATCCAGTGGTGTGGTGAAACTATCCACTACAGCACATAGTCATATTCTGCAATGTCTTAACTTTGAACAATTTCATATTATGATACTATTATTTAAATTGTCTCTTTATTTGCCAATCTGAAATGGGATAAATTACCAGCACACTAACCATTGATACTTATGTGTTCCTTAGAGCTGCATTATGCTTGAGTTCTTGATCTGTAACCTAGTGGTGCCGTGAAGCTGTCAACTCCTTCACAATGTCATTTCCTGCCATGTCTTAACTTGAACAATACCATTATGTTAATGCTATTTTAAATTGTGTCTCTTTATTTGCCAATAAGAAATGTGATGAATTGTCAGCAGTCATACTTATATGTGCAAAACCTGTCATCTGTCTGCTTTTTTCTCTTTTACAATGATATGTCTGACCCAATGAAGAACTGCCACAATGATAGTGAGACGAACCCATTGCATGTCCCTCTAACATATATTGCAGAGAAGAAGCAACACATCTTGGAGATAGCGATACAACTCCAAAGTTATGTCTTAATGTAGTGTTGAAGTTACTCGCTAATAGCAGTGACACAAGCTTGATGAAGTCGTCACCTAAATCTGTAACACTTCTTCAGTCTCAACTTCAAGCAGTAATACATGGTTCAACTGAACCCCTGCTTGAACTCCAATATCTATGGAAGATCAACAAGAAGTCCAGTGCGTCCATTGATGCTATGCAGAAAGAGTTGGAGGATATAAGCGTCAAACAAGCGGAGTCTCATCAGTTTGTGCTGCAGCTCCCGAGTAGGGCTGACCTTTCCTAAACTCTATTGAAGTGCTGTCGGTTTTGTATTTTTTTTGCGTGCTTATTTGCACTGGTGGCGATATTTGATGCCCAGTGTATGTAATCTTCTATCTGCTTGTGCTTTATTATCACTGGTGGCGAACTTTGATGCCCAGTGGATGTAATATGCCGTAATTTCTTTATTGTATAGTCTAGGTTTTTTATTATTCACGATGTTGCAGCTATTTTACTATATATATCTTGTCTTTGCTCTAAGAAAAGTAAACGGGCCAAAACGTAAAATTATGGTACATAATCGGGCTGGCATGCAAACCACTATATATGGGCCGCATCGTGGGCCCAGTTATCTCGGTCCGTTAATAGGCCTAAATGTAAACTATCCCACTAGTAGTTTCGGCCTTTAATAGGCCGAGTAAACATAGACCAAGCCGGCTTTTGACATCAACCGTCCGGCTGCGGAGTAGCCGGCCGGCCGGCTTCTCACTTGGCTAGCTACGTTCTACATGGCTGAAGTACTTGTCTATCCTAAATGGCCAAGCCCCTGACCCAGCCATGGACCACAGGGTGGCTGTCCGGCTGGAAGTGCGGCAGCCAAAGGAAGGCGGCAAAGGAAAAAGACCAAAAGAACAAAAAAGCGAAACCAAGTTAGAACTCGACAAAGAGCACAAGCACGTGTGAGACTAAAATATTATTCACATAGCAAAAGAGCCCTTGGCCAGAATTCAATAGAGTTTGAAATATACCCCCAGTGGGTGGAACTGTGCAAATTTAACTTGTTCAAAAGTTACAAGATAGGAAAAAGCTTCAAAGGATAAAAGGCGGCCTAGGCCAGCGGCGCTGCACGCGGTGTGGACGGGTTGGCAAAGGAGGAAGGTCCGGCTAGTGGAATGGCCGGCTATTGAGTCTCAGCTCGGTCGGCATCGGGGGCGGCGGACGAAGCTTCTCGCATCTCGTTGTCGGATGCCTGGTCGGGCCGAGTTCGGTTGGTCGCTCTATCATCTAGATCAATGTCGTCGTCTTCCTCCTCCTCGCCGTCTTCCCTGCTTTCGTTGCTGGAAGTGATCTCCTCCACCGAGTCCTCCTCACCGCTGGGTCCAACCCAAACCAGTAGGGTGGCACCTCAGCGCCGTTCCCATCCAGCTCCGGGACGAAGACGGCGGTGCCAACATACTCAGCGGGCGCTGCGACGCGCTTGGCGAGGTCATCACGCAACCCCTCCAGCTCAGGCCCGGCCTCCTACCGGAAGGTTGCCAATTGGGCCATGCTCAAATCCGGGTACCAGGCCCTGGCAAATTCCAAGGCCGTCTGAGTACCCGCCCGAGCCGCGGCGCCCTTTCAAGCCTCAAACCGATCAACCGCTACCTCCAGCCAGTCGGTAGTATGACTGGGGTGCGGGGGACTTGGACACCCGGCCGGAGTGCAACCAGCACCTGGGACCCGACGCGTTGCAGGCGGGGGAGCACTCGGCGAGCCGGATCCAGGCGTGCCCTGATGGCCACGAGCTGCTTGCTAAAAGTCCGCGGCGCATTCAGCAGAATATCCCTGCCCACCTTCCTCTGCCGCTCGTGTCACGCCCCGATGGCCTGACTGACGGCAGTGGCTTGGCCGAGAAAGAACTCTGAAGAAGAAGAAAAGCCAAAGGTTCAGCAACCAAGGGTCGACTCCTGCGGCAGCTGGCTATTGAACAAAAGAAGAAATGGCGACTTACCATCAACCATGTCCTCAATCACGTTGTAGCCGTCAGACAAGAACTTCTCCTTCTCGGCCCAGTTCGGCTACTGAGTCTTGAACTCAGCCTTGATGAGAGTTTCCTCTTCCTTCAGCTGCTCCACTTCCGCCTTGTGCTTCTCCGCCTGGAACGCCAGCTCCTTGGCCAGGCGGTCGCACTCCTGGATAGCACGGGCACACTCCTGCTCCTTGGCATTGAGCTCAGACTGGACCTAGCCCAGCTTCGTGCATAGCTCAGCCGTAGCCGCTGCCAAAGGAATGAAAAAGAATGCATCAGCACCAACCAAAGAAAAATGGTCGTCGGAAGATCCGGCCCGACTGCTCAGCAGTCGGCCCAAATCTTGGGGACTACACCCAGCGGGTGCGCTGACGCGCCCAGCTAAGAGAAGAGATGAAGCACTTACTCCGGCTCTCGGTCAGATCAGTGGTCCGCTTGGCCAGCTCGCGATGCTGGGAGTTGTAGGCAGTCGCGCAAACATTGTGGTAGTTCTGCAACAAGGACAATAGAAGAAAGAAATACCTCAGCACTCGAGAAATTACCTTGGAGTTCCGACCCGCTTGCTCAGCAGCCGACCCGGAACTCGGGGACTACACCCAGTGGGTGCGCTGGCGCGCCCCCACGGAAGATCACAAAATTTGGAAGCAAAAAGAAGAAAGCATACCCGGACCAACGCATTCATCTTCAGGAACTCATTCGTGGACTACCGCAGGGTGGCGCCGTGAGCGTTGAACTGGGCCAAGATGTCCCGCACGGCCATGTTAAGGGCACCTTGGCTGCTCCAAGGCGCCCAGTCCGGCGGAGCAGCGCTCGTGGCCTCGGCATCGGGCGCCGATGAGTCGCGGCCCCAACCTCCACGGCCCTCGGCGCCGAGACTGCCCTTGCCGGCCACCGGCGCGCAGGAACGTGGGTTGCGCCCGCCTGACCCAGCACCAGCTCACCGCCAGATGGCGGTAACACTAGCACCTCACGCTGGTTGGCCTGCGCAGCAGCAGTCCGCGTGTGTAGAGGCACTTCCGGCGCCGGCTCGACCGAGTAGCCGGCTCCTTCTTCCGGCTCCGACAGGGCGACCTCGGCCTCCCCAGTCGCCACCGGGCCTTCCAGCACCGGCGGCTCCGCATTCCGCATGCCGCATGCCGCCTCCTCCTCCCGAGCCTTGGAGGCCGCGTCCGCCTAAGCCTTGGTGGCCGCGTCGGCTTGTGCCTTGGCCACCTCGTCGGCCTTCGCCCGCGTCGCCTCAGCAACCTCCGCCTCTTTGTGGGCCGTCTCCTCTCGCTCCCGTTGCGCCTCCTGTGCATTCTTCCCCGTCGCCTCCATAGAAGGGTCGCTGGGTCCACGTGGCAGGAGATCTCAGGGCCACTTGCCGCCCCAACCACCAAGGCAGATGGAGCCCGCGACAGAGAAAGCGGTGCCCTGGGTAATGGAAGCAAGCAAAAGTTGAGCAGGGCGAAAAAGAAAAAGACAAACACGAGTCCAATGACACTTACCCGCACACCATCGGGCGCTGCTTCGGGCCCTTGATGACGGACGCCTTCGCGGCCTCTTGCCATTTGGTCGCGGCAACCGAGCCCTTGGCTTTCTTGGGCGGCTGTCATACAAGCCGGCCTCGGCTCGGTACTTCGGTGGGCTGGGAGCTCCAGTCGGCGCCGCCGAAGAGCTGGCGCCTACCCTGTCGGCGCCGGGAGCACGGCGCGGCTCATCATCATCCGACCACTCGCCAAGGCCGCCTTCTGAGGAGCCGCCTACTCCGCCGCTGCCACCTCCCATGGCGTCATCCTCCTCCATGGCGGACGCCCCGCTAATAGGGGTCGTCCACATCGCTCACCGCACGGTCGGCCATGTACTGATGGCCAGGACCCAGCACACTAGCCGCCGCGTGGCCTGGAAAGAGCTGGATCATGGCCAGATGGTCAGGTGGCAAGAAGAGCTCGAAGCAAGCAAAGAGAAATAAGAAAGAAACTCACATGTGGAGGTGGATTAGCCCGGTTGTACGACTCCTCGTCGAACTACCACTTCCTTTCCACCAGCTTGCAGGCGGGAACATAGTTGACTAGCCGGACCACCTCCACGTCCGGCATCGCCTTGGTGGACATCCGGGACGGGTCCCGGATCCCACTTATATTGCTGATCAGGTGGGGCCAGGCCTGAAGAGGCAGCACCCGACATTTTGCGAAGGCGGCCAGCAGGTCCGAAGACTTGAGGCCTTCCGACTCTAACATTTCCTGGAGTCGAACGAGAGCGGCGGAGCTGATAGGCGACAAGTTTTTTGGCAGGTACTTCCAGTGAGTACGCGGCTCAGCAGGCGGGTCGGCTGTGTAAGTCGGCAAGTTGATGTAGTCCATGGTGGCGTGAGTGTTCTGGACATAGAAGTAAGATTTCTTCCAGAGATTGACGGACTCTAACAGAGCGAGAGCGGGGAAGCGGGTCCCGGAGCCGGTGTGCCGCACCACAAGATAGGTCCCGCACTGAGCTACTTCACCCTTGACGGTGGTGACGAGTTTGAGGTAGAAGAGTTCCCCCCCCCCCCACAACTCGATAGAAGGCAAACTGCCAAGATATCCCTCACAGAGGGTGACGAAGGCCGAAAGCAACACCACCGTGTTTGGCTTAAGATGGTGGGGTTGCAGACGGTAGAAATCAAGAAAAGAGTGAAAGAAGCCACTTGCCGGGAGGCCGAAGCTGCGGATGAAGAGCGACCGGAAGACGACACGCTCGTTGCCCTCCGGTGCCGGCGAGATCTCGCCCTCTGGTGGGATGCGCACCCTCACGGTGATCGCGTGAGGGAGTCGTCACGTCTGGCAGAGGAATTCGAGGTGGTCCTCGTGAACCTTGTTGTCGTCCCAATCGCCGGAGCGGTTAACCTGCGCCACGATCGCCATGGCTCGGTGGAGGCATGGGGCGGCGGCAGCGGCAGGGGAGCAAGATAATGGCGGGCTGCTACGCACTCTGGCGAGGGCAGCAGGCACGACGGTGGTAAGGAGGCGAGAAGGAGCAAGGAAGAAGAAGAAGAAGATGAGTGAGGAGTGCGAGCGTGCACTCTGCTGCCCCTCCCCCCTACTTATAGGCCAGGCGGCGAAGACGAGGAGGCAAGACGTGGGCGGAGGCATGGGATTAATTGCGCCCACACCCGCATGCCCCCGCTTTTTACGCCCGGTAACGGCGCGCATTCAATGCGCCAATGAAGCGCAACCGTCCGCCTCGGCCGCAGCGGATCCGCGCGCGTGCCGAGGCCCTGTAGTGGCGGGGCTGAGCCTGAAGCACCATCCCATCGCGCGCGTGGGCTAGCTGGCCAGCCTGATCTGCTAGCGCCGCGTGGCGTGCGTGCCGCGGACGGCACACCAGCCAACCGGCCGGCTCACCACCTGGCGTCTTCCCCGACGGTTCGAATTCATCAGTCGGCCTGTCTCACCTCGGTCGGCTCCTAACTGTCGGCCTCACCAAAAGACGCGCGAAAGAGTGTTCCTCGCTCACTCAGAGTAGGAAGCTGTTGAGGCCCCTTGGTCCTCTTTCAGCCACGGCGCCTCACCAGCTTCGGGGACTACTGTCGGATATATTGATCACATGTATCTTCATCCACACCCTATTATATTTCAAGACATCAGGGCTTGCAGCACCCCTCAAGCTATCCAGTGGCAAGGCCGGCTCCTTGGGCTGCCTGGTCTGACGGTCGACTGCTAGGAGATGGCATGCGCCCCGCAGGCGGATCCTGGAGGCCCGCACCTAGCAGGCGGCCCCCAGGCTCCCTCAAAGTCTGCGCCTATTCAACCATAACAGGACAAGGCATGGCTACAGTGCGACCTGCCGCCCTGAACCTTGGGCAGGGCGTGGTAACAGTGCGGGCGTACCAGGCGAACACCCCCGTCCGGCACGGCACTGTAGCCACACGATCCATGACGTCACCCACATCGGCAAGGACCGCGCTCCCCACGACGGGCTGTCAATACGGCCCGCAGATGACGGGCCCTACCTGTCCGAGAGACACCAGAAGACGGCGAGGCCCCAGCAGGCGGCGTTAAGGGCGGGTCGGCTATCAGAAGGCGGCCCTCCCCTCCCTCGGAGTCCGTGAAACCATTAAACCGATAAGACGGGGTGTGGCTACAGTGAACGCCCGCCAGGAGGCGGGACTGTAGCCATACACCCCTTGACCAAGCCTCCGTCATCAGAGGTGAAGCTACAGTATAAAGCAGCCAACCTGGCCCACAAACGGCGGGCCCTACCTGTCGGACGAGTCTCCGAAAGCCGGCGGGACTCGCCAAGCGGCGAGCCCCAGCAGCCGGCGGAGAAGACGGCACCGAGAGACACTGACGGTCGGGTCCTACACCCGGTCGGATTACCGCTGTACCCCTGGGGGGTAGGCCTATATAAACCCCCCAGGTCTCCCCATGCAAGGGGTTCAGAATCCTAGCTACCATACACTCATCTAGAGAAGGAGGAGCTAGAGCTATCCTTGCTCTTCTTCTTCTTCTAGCCAAGACAGCTCAAGGAGCATCCTTGTAGTTACTCTATTGACGATAGTCATGACGTGGAGCCCCCGCAGAGCAGGACTAGGGGTGTTATCTCCATGGAGAGCCCCAAACCTGGGTAAATCCCGTAGGCGTTCCACATATCACCTTATCCCGCTTCCAGGATCCAGCGACGTTCTATTGACCCCCTCCATGATAAGCCATCCTTTGGCATATGTCGCATGAAACCCCTGACATCCTTCAACTCTTATACTCCTTCTGCTTGATCCAAACCTTTGTCCAATGATCATGCCATGTGTATAGAACAGAATAGTATTTCTTACAATAATAATTTGGCCAAAAAGTATTTTATAAATTAGGTTTTCCAAAACCCCCTGAATTGAGACTTGAACAACAAGTACTTATTTAAGGGTGTGAAAAATCTTTCAAAAATTATATTTGACTCCTATTAGATATAGGACTCCCAAAAACCACAAAATTATTATTTTAAAAGTTAATTTGATATTTTATTTAAAGGCTTTTTATTTAGGCCAAAATGGTCTTTAATATGTTAAAATTATATTAATGTTTCAAAAATATTTGAAAAAAATAGGGAAGCTCATTGGACATATATTGTCCATATATAAGAGTTTCAACACATGGTCATGTTCACAATATTGGTCAAATCCATCAAAAACACTTTATGGATATTTCAAGCTTTTGAAATATATACAAAGGAAATATTCTCTGTAAATTCCAAGAAAATTCTAGCATGACACAAATGCTTTATTTGGGGATCTTGCCAAGTCTCATGCCTTGGAGAAATGGATAACATCACCAAAAACCCTCAAAACTATTTCCGTCCATTTTGAAGTTTGAGCAACTTTACATTGCCAATCATGTCCAAATGCTCTCAAACTTGGTACACCTTCTCAAATGCTCTAATTATTCATCTGGACCAAATAGCACAAGTTGTAGAACAAGATAACTTGATCAAAGTGCCCCAAAACCCTCTCTGTCCAGATCCAAGTTTGAACAACTATACATTGCCAACTTTCTCCTTTTCATCCCAAATTTTGTGGACATGCTTAAATCCTCAAATGATGACACTAACCAAGTGGTGCATCAAGGAGAAAAAAATTCATGACCAGAGATCCATTTCTATTGATTTCTAGGGTTTGCCAAAGTTACATTGGCAACTTTCTTGAAATGAGCTCAAACTTGGTGACCAACCTCATTTCCATATGCCATTTGATCTTGTTAATTCTCATGTCAAGTGGAATTCATTTGCTTGCCCAAAACTCTATCAAACACCTTCTGCTATTTTACCAAAACCACAGTTTCGACCTCTTCCACTATTCTCCATGCGCTCAATTTTTTACCACAACTTACACTGGACCCCTTCTACCCCAGTAGCTTCCATTCATCCATATATCAATGATTGAGGGGTAAAACCCCCCATTTACCTCTCTGGATAGCCACAACCCCTCTCTATCACCAAAGTCCGTCTAGAGCATCCAAAGCTCCTCCCCACTTGTTTACTTCCCACTGGACCCCCTAGACGCTAGTGGCCACGCCCAGGGCACCAAAAAATGGCCATGCCGGCCAAAGACGCGCTCTGGAGTGCGCTACGGTGCGCCAAGGCACTGTAGCCGCCCCTTTCCCAAAGCCTCCGATGACCTCGGGCCTCCCCCGCATGCCTACCGGAGCCCCTCAGCGTCCGCAACACGCTATGCCCCTGTCCCCCTCCTCTTTCTTCCTCCTGTTGCCTCCCTTCGCACGCGCATCGGCCACCCGAGAACTCCAATTAGCAAGCCCACACGTGCGCAGCCTCTGGCTCTCCCCAACTCCCTCTCTTCTTCCGATAGTCGTAGATCATCCTCACAAACGCCCTGGACAAGCCCCTATGAGCTACCATGCCCTCTGACCTCGACAGCATCCGCATTTGTGCACGGGTCCATGATGAACCCCTGGCCGGCTATATAAAGGCCTCCCAAGCCCTTCTCTCTCCCCAGATCCCCCTATGCCACTCCAAATCACCCTCCTGCTCCACCAGTTCATCCCCAGAGCCGCCCGAGCTCGAGATCGAGCTAGATCTCCGCCGACTCAGGTCGCCGTCGATCCAGGGGTACAGGCCTCCATAGGCTCCTCTTTCTCTCGATCTGGAGCCACAAGATCCCACTGACTCGTTCCCCTTCTTCCTTTGCTTCGATTGCAGCCCGGAGCAAGCGATCCATCCCCTCCCGAAGCCTCACCGCCAGCCTCTTCGTCGCCGGCAAACCACTGCACCCCGGCGATCGCCTCCACCTCTACCCGACGTGCGGTTCGATGCTGAACACGTCGGTGCCACCTGCTAGCCTCGTCGTGCCCAGAATCACCGCCGGTGAGCTCGCCGTCCCCTCTCGATGGAGGTTGACGACGACGGCCATGGGGGCCGTCGGTCAGCTTCACACCCTTATAGCGGGCCCCACCTGTCAGGTTTAAAACCCCACCGCGTGCCTGCTCGCTCGCGCAAGTGGAGGTGGGCCACACAACTCCCGCGTCTCTATGATGAAGGCACCTTCCCGGGAAGCCGCCTTCGTTGTCATCCCCTCAGCACGCGCGGGCGATCCGCTGGGCCGGCCCAGTTACGCTCGCCACTAAATCTCGCCCAGCACGTACTACCGCCGTTTGATTTTGGGTCGTTTAGGTATTTTCCTATTTCTTTTTCCTTTTCTAAAGGATTCAAACCATTCCACCGAGCTCATTTCAAATACGAATTTGATGATTCAAATTTCTAGTAGTTCCTAAATTCATGATCTCTCACATGGTGCTATTTGCACATTTTTCAGAAACATTTTCTTCACAAATATTTATGAAATCCCACTTTTCCATTTTTGTGATAAACTTTTGAAAATCACAGAGAGCCCATTATTGATCCAAATGACATGATTCAAACTCCTAGATACTTATAAATTCAAAACTTAGTTTTTGAACATTTTTTCCAATACTTTCTATGCCACATGAAACATTGGTCCATTTCTCCATATATTGCCAACTTTGTAAATTTATAGGAAAATCATTTGAACTCCAAATCAAGTGAAACCAACTCCTAGATGCTTCTAAAATCATTCCTTGTTAAATGGGTGCCTCTGCTCATTTTTTAAAATAAGGTTTCTGTGCACTTCTTGCAAATCCTTTAGTTCCAACATATTGAAATGTTCAAAAATCCTCACTGATCCAGTTCCAATAAAACCACTTTGGTCATTTTTCATATGACCAAAGGAATCCTAGAAAAGTCGAACTCACATTGTAGAGCACTTTCATTTTTGCCTTGTCATGTTGCTTATTCTGATTGTTTCCGATGTTAGTTTACGAAGTGGACGGAATACTCAGAGATGAACCAGAAGGATTGAAGACTTGTTTAAGCCAGGCAAGCAGCCCTTTGACCATATCTATGAAACCCTTTTTATGCATGTCATATAGCATTGTATTGTTGTTGCATCAGGATCATGATAAGTGGTAACCACTTTGATGGGTTGCCTCTGTTACTTCCTTGCTGATACTTGCATTGTGCATGAACCTACCTTCCTATGAGGGATATGCGGGTGGGAGTAGATAGGATTCTAAAGTAGTTGCTATGCAAAAAGGGACGGGTGCATGCATTGTGATCGAGACAAAAATATTCTCTAAGACTTTTTGAAAATCATGTAGGGTGCCACTAATGCCCGAGGGAGATGTTGAGCTAAGTAACCACTTGATGACGACGTGGTGTACCAAGGCAAGTGAGTGTGTTGTTTTCAAAAACGAATTGGTTTAAGTTGTGACCGTTAGTCCAACCTTACATGTGCAACCACTCTACCCTTATATGGGTAAGGGCATTATTGATTACCTAGTCCGCGCTATAATGGAGGATGCATTACTAGTGACGGGGTGGCGTGGTCACTCTCGAGACAGGGTCGTGCTTGGATAGGCGGCCAGGACTGTTTTTTGCAGGGCACTGGACACACCGTTGGTACCCCCGTGCTTGTGCTATGTGTTGAATATGGGAGCGTGGCTCCACCGAATTAAACATGTGAGCACGATTATGGCATGGGGGGTTGATATCAATCGAGTGGACTCCATGTTGGTGGCGTATAGGGAAAGGTAGTGATCGGGTGCTTACCCCGGGTATTTGAGGTACCACGGGTCGTGGATGACATGAAAGCTTCCTGGATCTTGTGGGTAAAGTGTGCAACCTCTGAAGAGTGTAAAACTATTCGAATAGTCGTGTCCACGGTCATGGACAGTCAGATAACCGCTCTTGGGCTACGTCCATTGTTTATGAAACCTGGTGTGTGTGTTTGTGGTTGTGTGGAGCACTTCTTGAGTCGATTCGAATGACTTAGCATGTTGATTAAGTTGGAGTTGATTAAAACTCTATTTATGTTGATATCTATAACATGTTCACACAGACATCTGAATTCTTATGATGCATACTTTACAAGTTGTTAGGACATGTCAATGCACTCAAAAATAGCTTTCTGCAAAATTCATTGTCATACCTTGTTCCAAAACATCGGTTGCTTGTGAGTACATTCAAAGTACTCATTGGCTTGCCACTGGTTATTTTATGGGCCAGGCATGAAAGAACAGGAGTAAGATGAAGATTTATTTGGTGATGAACATGCGAGCTAGGACGCTTCCCAGTCAGAATGCATGTAGGGTTAAGGCAGATGGAATGGGTTCATGCTATCATTGAAGATTTCCGCTGCGAGATTATGAAGACTTGACCATAATGGTCATAATTTGTGTAAGACGGTATGTATGGATGTAAGACCCTTGTTATTCAGCTTCTGTGTGTTCAGTGAGCATTGATCTCTGGAATCACTATACATGTGCACTCAGTGATCACGACTTATGAGTCGGGGTCCCCACATCTATGATCACCAAAGCTACGGAAATCAAGGCTAATGGACACCAACACTCTGATACCACTTGTAGGATCGAAAGTATGTCTAGAGGGAGGTGATTAGACTACATGACCAAATAGAAATCTATCATTTTCCCAATTTTAGTTGTGGTCGGATTTTAGCAAGTGGTACAAGTCAAGCAATCTACCTACACATGCAATTCTAAGAGTATAACAGCGGAAAGTAGAACATTGCACATGAAGGTAAAGCGAAGGGTTTGGAGAGTGCAAATGTAATGGAGACAGAGAGATTTTTGGTGTGGTTCCGATAGGTGGTGCTATCGTACGTCCACGTTGATGGAGACCTCAACCCACGAAGGGTAACAGTTGCGCGAGTCCATGGAGGGCTCCACCCACGAAGGGTCCATGAAGAAGCAACCTTGTATATCCAAGCATGGCCATCATCCACGAAGAAATTGCCTCACTCGCATAGATCTTCACAAAGTAGGCGATCTCCTTGCCCTTACAAACTTTTTGGTTCAACTCCACAATGTGTCGAAGGCTCCCAAGCGACAAATAACCAATCTAGGAGACACCACTCTCCAAAAGGTAATATACGGTGTGTTGATGATGAACTCCTTGCTCTTGTGCTTCAAATGATAGTCTTCCCACCACTCAACTCTTTCTCACAGATTTGGATATGATGGAAGAAGAATTTGAGTGGAAAGCAACTTGGGGAAGGCTAGAAATCAAGATTCTTGTGGTAGGATTGGAATGTCTTGATCTCAGCACATGAGTACGTGGTTCTCTCTCAGAAAATGAATGGTGGAAGTGTAGGCACGTTCTGATGGCTCTCTCACAGAATGAGAGGGGCGTGAAGGGGTATATATAGCATCCACACAAAAATCCAACCGTTACACACATTTGACTCAACTTGGTGAGACCGGATATGTGAACTCGGTGGCACCGATTGGTTCAAAGAGGATAACATTAGGAATCTGAGTGGGGCCGACTGGAACAACTCGGTGGGACCGATGTGCTAGGGTTTAGGGCAAACTTCATCTCGGTGGGACTGCTACATCTTGAGCTTGCGTTGATTTTTTCCCTTGAAGAGGAAAGGGTGATGCAGCAAAGTAGAGATAAGTATGTCCCTCAGTTGAGAACCAAGGTATCAATCCGGTAGGAGGTACAAGCAAGTCTCCAATATATGCACCTGCATAAACTAACAAACACTTGCACACAACTCGGAAAAGGGGTTGTCAATCCCTTCAGCGTCACGAACAAGAGTGAGATCTGATATAGATAGATTTAAAACTAAAGTAAAAAAGTAAACACAAAACAATTGTAGGAATACATTTTTTGGTTTTTGGTTTTATAGATCTGAATAAATAAGATGGAAAATAGACCCGGGGGCCATAGGGTTCACTGGAGGCTTCTCTCTTGAATAAAGCATACGGTGGGTAAACAAATTACTCTCTAGCAATTTATAGAAATGCGCAAAGTTATGACGATATCTAAGGCAATGATCATGAATATAGGCATCACGTCCGTGACAAGTAGACTGACTCCTGCCTGCATCTACTACTATTGCTCCACACATCGACCAACTCCTGCCTGGATCTAGAGTATTAAGTTCATAAGAACAGAGTAATGCTTTAAGCAAGATGACATGATGTAGAGGGATAAACTCAAGCAATATGATATAAACCCCATCTTTTTATCCTTGACAACAACAATGCCATACGTGCCTTGCTACCCTTTCTGTCACTGGGCATGGACACCTCAAGATTGAACCCAAAACTAAGCATATCTCCCATTGCAAGAACTACCAATCGAGTTGGCCAAACCAAACCAATAATTCAAAGAGAAATACAAAGATATCAAATCGTGCATATAAGAATTCAGAGAAGACTCAAATAATATTCATAGATAATCTGATCATAAATCCACAATTCATCGGATCTCGACAAACACACCGCAAAAAAAGATTACATCGGACAGATCTCCAAGAACATCGAGGAGAACATTGTATTGAAGATCAAAGAGAGAGAAGAAGCCATCTAGCTACTAGCTATGGACCCGTATGTCTCTGGTAAACTACTCACGCATCATCGGAGGGACAACAGGCTGATGTAGAAGACCTCCGTGATCGAATCCCCCTCCGGTAGAGTACCGGAAAAGTCCTCCAGATGGGATATTACGAGGTCAGAGACCTGCGGCGGTGGGAAAGTGTTTTCGTTGCTCCTTCTAGGGTTTCTGGAATATTTGAGAATATATAGGGCAAAGAGGCGGTGTAGGAGAGTCACGAGGGGGGGGCACAAGCTCAGGGGCGTGCCCCCTAGGGCGCGCCCATACGGCTTGTGGCCACCCCGTGGCTACCCTAGCCCCTACGCCAACTCAAGTAGGTGTGTTCCTGTACAGAAAAAATCACCACGGAAGTTTTATTCCGTTTGGACTCCGTTTGATATTCCTTTTCTGCGAAGCTCAAAACAAGGAAAAAACATAAACTAGCACTGAGCTCTAGGTTAATATAAAATAATATAAAATAGGATATTAATGCATATAAAACAGCCAAAGTTGATAATATAATAGCATGGAACAATAAAAAATTATAGATACGTCGGAGACATATCAAGCATCCCCAAGCTTAATTCCTGCTCGTCCTCAAGTAGGTAAATGATAAAAACAGAATTTTTGATGTGGAATGCTACCTAACATATTTAGCATTGTGTTTCTTCTTATTTTGGCATGAATGTTTAGATCCATATGATTCAAAACAAAAGTTCATTGACATAAAAAACAATAATATTTCAAGCATACTAGAAAGAAGTTTATGAAGCTTTAAATATAACATGGCTAAAGAAACTTATCAGTACAAAATCGTATAGTCTTGTTATGCTCCCTCTTCTCAGCACAAAGTATAAATCATGCCCACCCCGGTGTCATCCAAGCAATTGTTTCATACTTTTTAACGCGCTTCAGCTTTTTCAACTCTTCACGCAATACATGAGCGTGAGCCATGGACATAACACTATAGGTGGAATAGAAGGTGGTAGTAGACAAAATGAGGGAAAAGGTCTCAAATCGACTAAGCAAAATAATGGACTATGGAGATGTCCATCAATTGATATCAATGTGAGTGAGTAGGGATTGCCATGTAACGGATGCACTAGAGCTATAGGTGTATGAAAGCTCAAAAGGAAAACTAAGTGGGTGTGCATCCAACTTGCTTGCTCATGAAGACCTAGGGCATTTGAGGAAGCCCATTGTTGGAATATACAAGCCAAGTTCTATAATGAATATTTCCCACTCGTAATATATGAAAGTGACAAAATAGGAGACTCTCTATAATGAAGAACATGGTGCTACTTTGAAGCACAAGTGTGGAAAAGGATAATAACATTGTCCCTTCTCTCTTTTTCTCTCGTTTTTTAGACTCCTCTTCTTTTTTGGAGAATTTTTTCTCTTTTTTTCCTTTGGGCTCTTTGACCTCTTTTATTATATGGGATCTTTGGCCTCTTTTATTTATAACCTCACATGGGAAAATGTTCTAATAATGATGATCATCACACTTCTATTTACTTACAACTCAAAGATACAACTCGATGGTAACTCGAACATGATAACAGAATGATGGAGTTACATGGAAAAATATCTCAGAATGGCTATGAAAATGCCATGATAGGTAGGTATGGTGGCTGTTTTGAGGAAAGGTATAAGGCGGGTTTGATGCATCGATGAAAGTTGCGCGGTACTAGAGTGGCTAGCAAGGTGGAAGAGTGAGAGTGTGTATAATCCATGGACTAAACATTAGTCATAAAGAACTCACATACTTATTGCAAAAGGTTTATTAGCCCTCTAAGCAAAGTACTACTACACATGCTCCTAGGGGAGAGGTTGGTAGGAGTTAACCATCACGCGCTCCCGACTTTCACGCAAAGGTAGACAATCAAGAATAAATTACGCTCCAACTTCATCACATAACTAGAAGACCATATGTGCATGCTACGGAAATCACAAATCTTAACACAATTATTTCTTTAACTACACAATTCACTACTAACATAACTCTAATATCACCATCTTCATATCTCAAAACAAATGCAAGGAATCAAACTTCTCATATAGTCAATGTTCTTCATGAAAGTTTTTATTATATCCACTTTGGATGCCTATCATATTAGGACTAAATTCATAACCCAAGCAAATTGCCATGTTGTTTAGAGACTCTCAAAATAATATAAATGAAGCATGAGAGTTCATCAATTTCTTCAACATAAACATCACCACCATGCTAAAAAAGATATAAGTAAAGCACTAGAGCAACTACCTTAGCCCAAAAGATATAAGTGAAGTACACAGAGTAGTCTAATAAGTTCACGCTTAATGTGTTTCCCTCTCAGAAGGTGTGTACAGCAAGGATGATTGTGGCAAAATAAAAAGCAAATACTCAAATCATACAAGATACTCCAAGCAAAACACATATCATGTGGTGAATAAAAATACAGCCTCAAGTAAATTCACCAATGGATTGAAGACGAAAGAGGGGATGACATCCGGGGCATCCCTAAGCTTAGATGCTTGGTTGTCCTTGATATTACCTTGGGTTGCCTTGGGACTCCCCAAGATTTGGCTCTTGCCACTCCTTATTCCATAGTCCATCCAATCTTTACCCAAAACTTGAAAAGTTCACAACACAAAACTCAACAGAAAACTCGTGAGATCCGTTAGTAAAACAAAATCCAATCCTTACTTATATGTATTGTTGTGAACTCATTCTTATTTTATATTGGTGTAATATCTACTATATTCCAACTTTTCCATGGTTCATACCCCCCGATACTACTCATAGATGCATCAAAATAACCAAACAACATAATGAAATCAGAATCAGTCAAAAAACAGAATAGTTTGTAAAGATGCAAATTAAGGTGAAATCTCTGTATCTCTAAAAATTCTGAAATATTAGGACATCGAGGGCAATTTATGTATCAGAAACCTGTAAAAAATCCAGAGGTTTTTCACGTTCCAGCAATCAGAAAGAATTCTGACACTGGACACGAAAGTTTCTGTTTTCCAGAAAAAACAAATCTACTATCTTCCAAATCATCCCAAATGTCTTACTTGGCACAAACACTAAATAAAAAATTGAAAACACATTTAACCAGAGGCTAGATGATAAATTTATTCAAGAACAGCAAGAATTCAAGAACAGCAAGAAAAATGTAAAACCCAAAAAAAACATTGGGTTGCCTCCCAACAAGTGCTATTGTTTAACGCTCCTAGCTAGGAAAAAATAACGATCTAAGTATTGTCATCTTTGGTATTCATCACATCAAGCAAATCTATCAAAAGTTCTCTTAACAATTCTTTTTCCTTTTCTCTCTGTTTCCTAATTGGAGAACTCAATTAATGAAAAGGACTTTGATTAGTAATTTAGCATTCATAATGTAATGCTCATGATCATCTTCATAAATATCATCATATAAAATCTGTATCTCATTTTTAATAGGTTCCTTAGACATTACTTCCACCCATTCTTCATCGAATCCAACATAAATTCCCATAGTTAACCAATCAAATTTATCATAGGTATCAAGGTAAATAGCTTGAGTAATTTCTCCGTAAGGAACTCTTCTCCTAAAATTGCTAGTGTAGGTAAGATAGTCTCTAGATTCCAAATTACGCAATGTTCTTTATCATGAAGAATTTCCTCTATTGGGGGATGTTCAATATCTTTTCTGAAGAAAGCA
This sequence comes from Secale cereale, assembly GCA_902687465.1. Lineage (NCBI taxonomy): Eukaryota > Viridiplantae > Streptophyta > Magnoliopsida > Poales > Poaceae > Secale > Secale cereale. The sequence continues at coordinate 305,057,041 of LR738712.1, read as the reverse complement.
GAAAAATTCACTCGCTTCTTATACTATAAAATCAAATTCCCGCATATTGGGGAGTTCATAAAATATCATTTGTAAAGCTGGGTGGATGTGCAAAAATTTTCTCTCTAACTTAACCAGAAGCATAGCAATAGCAATAGCATCCGCATCTACTATCCCTATAAAAGCACGAAGTGAGGAGATCCAAATCCATCATATCCGTCCATACAACAAATCATATAGCCTAAAACCATCCTATCTTTAGCGCTAAAATACAATTGGTACTAAGCAACACCACTCCCCCACCCCGCCCGCTAATCCTTGACTCGGGACTCTGCCCACCCGTTATAAAAAGAAAATCGCTGCCTGCTACGCACGTGAATCCAGATCCTCTAACATTGGGAGGGAAGTCAGGGGAAGCGATAGTACCCTCCCTTCAACTGACTTCCCTAAACCATGATCTAATACAGGGATCTACAAGAAGTAATTATCTACAGTAACTCATGAACAGTGCTGAGTCTACAGTGATTCGCGGACAGTGCTAGCCTCCCTGACATCCCTCCTCCGCTGCGCACGCGCGCACGCCCCTCGCTTGCTCGCTTTCCTCGCCCTCCTCCCGTAGCCCCGGTTCTCGCCCTCCGCCGTCGCCGCTCCGCTCGCCCTCCGCCGCCGTTCCTCTTCTCCGCCTGCCGCTCCTCCTATCCTCCGCCACCGCCCCGGTCCTCTTGGCCGCCGGGGACGCCGCCTGGCCGGCCGTCAGTGGCCCGCTGCCCGCCGCTCCTCCTCTCCTCCTCCGCCGCCCCGGTCCTCTGGGCCGTCGAGTACGCCGCCTGGACGGTCGTCCGTGGCTGCCTGGACTGCCTGGCCGTCCGTCGCAGTCGGGCTGTCGAGGACGCAGTCGGCCTCGGGTCGAAGCCGACACCTCTCACCTCGAGTCTACCACCGCGGCCATTGTTCCTCAGGTAGACGGTGCCGCCATCTGGATCCAAGGTAAGAGCATCTCCAACAGGCGCGCAAAAAGGCGCGCGCGCGCGCTAAACCGGCGATTTCGCGCGCGCGGGAAAAATAACGCGCTCCAGCGGCGGCGGGAAAAACGCGCGCGCGGGAACCGCTTGCGCGCGCGCGCGAAACAGCGGCCTCTCGCGCGCCTTTTTTGCGGCGGCGCGCCCCGCGCGCCTATAAAACGCCGCGCGCGCGCCCCGTCCGCTCCACCGCTCTCTCTCCCTCTCTCTTCCTCTCTCTTGCGCCCGCCGCCCCCGAGCGCCGCACCGGAGCACCGCCGCCGCACCGGAGCACCGCCACCGCCCCCGACGCGCCACCATGCCGCCGCGCCGCCGTTCTTCGTCGGGATACCGCGGCGTCCGCGAGCGCCCAAACGGCGGCGGCTTCTACGCCGAGATACGCTCCGGCGATCTTCGGCTTCCCCTCGGCACCTACGAGACGGCGCACGAGGCCGCCCGCGTACGACGCGGCGGCGTGGCGCCTAGGCAGGCCGCGTCGTCAGATGAACTTCGACGACGCCCGCACGCTCGAGCAGGCGTTGGAGCTCGCCCCGCCGCCTCGTCTACACACCGCACGAGATCGTGCGGAGCACACGGCGGCGCAGAACCGCCTCCTCGTCGCCCAGGAGGACGAGCGGCGCATGGCGGAGTGGCGCCGCCTCCACCCGGAGGACGTCGTCGCCGAGCATCAGTTCTGGGAACGTCGCCGCGAGGACAGGCGTCGTCGGAGGGAATTGGCGTGTCAGCAGTGCGCCATCCGCGATGCTGGCGGCCAAACGATCTTCACCGCAGAAGATGACCGCTGGTTCGACATCTGGTTGTCAACCTCCTCCGACAGCAACAACGAAGGCGATGATGGAGATGACTGGAGCGATTAGTTTTTTTTTGTGTTTTCGAACTATATATCTATCTATCTATGTTTTAGACCTATCTATCTATGTTTTACCTATGTTTTGAACTATCTATCTTTGTATCCTTTTATTTTAATGCAATTTTACATTATAAAAAAAAGTGTGCGCGCGCTGTATTTTTGGGCACCGCTGGAGCAGCACGCGCGCGCTGCAAAATAGCGCTGCTGCTGGAGCCAGCACTGCGCGCCGCGGCAAAACAGACTTTGCGCGCGCGGTATATGGTTTTTTTGGACGCGGCGCTAAGCGCGCCTGTTGGAGATGCTCTAAGGGAAGGAGTGGCCATCTTATTTCCGTGTTGTTTCGTCTACAAATCCTTCTTAGTGCTTTTCAAATCGAATAAATGTGTGTAAATTTGGGTGTCCTGTATGTTTCTATCTCCCCGTTGACATGGGGATTATGGGTGACGTTTATCTCCTGAACGAGTAACTTATTCAAACGATCCATGGTTGGAGTTAGAAGTTATGTATGTGTTTGGCTTAGTTTCATCTTCATTTTATTTTTGCTCAAGTAATAATCTAGATGAGACGAGAGATCGGAGTTACAGTATATTTTAGCCGATTAAACTGGAACTCTTAGATTGCAATCCATACTTACATATCGAAAAAGGCTTTCGCCTCGCTTTATATTATAAAGCAACTGCCCAAGCCAAACATCCAACAAGGTATACACGCACACACATAAGGTTCCACAAACACAACACAAGAGTAGCGAAAGGTTAATGCTGAGGGCATAACTCAACAAGCCCAAAAAAATAAAAAGACACACCCACACACAACAAACCGAGAGTAAGACTAATCGGGCTTACATACAAGAAGCTGAAGTGAATGCATGGCCTTTGGAGATTACAACTTGCGGTAATTTCAAGCTTTGCTTGACCAAATAGTTCTTGAGGTTCTATTCAATAGTACTCCCTTCCCTTATACGCCCATTAGGACTGTTGGTTGTGTTGTGAAAGCAATATATATTACAGAAAGCAATATACGCTCATTAGGACTGCTGGTTTGATCTATTTAGCTCCAGTACGTAGTTTCTTGATCTATTTTATGTGCTTTGAGGAGAGTTACCTTGGGACTGTCCGTGAGGAAGACACACTGAATATCTTGTTGGAGTTTGTTCCCCACCCACTGGCAGGACGACGGCGGCCAGGACGAAGTCAGGCGTGCAGCGCGGGAACGAGGAGCTCGACGAGGCCGAGCTGGGCATTGAACCGGGCAAGGTGGCAGTCTACGCCAGCCAGGAACTCAGGGACGTGTGGGTTGCGCATTGCTCTAAGCACGTGCATAGCCCAACCCTCCATCGTCGGCGATGCCGCATCCCGGCTGCGCGGCCGCAGCATGGAGCATCCGCGCATAGGTGTACGCGTCGGTGGTCATCTCGCACGCTGCATCATCAGGAATACGCCTATCCTCATTAGGTAATCTGATCTTTTGTTAACTCCTTTAGGTAATATGATCTTTTAAAATCCTATAGGAATTGCAACCATATGTACATGCACGTTAACATCTCGATTCAACCCATGACACTGTCTTCAATGTCTATTTCTTTTGTAATGCAACTTTTGGCCCTGCATAAATGGCTGTTAGGGGAGCACAATACCAGCAGCACGGATGCTCACACGGATGTAACTGAATGTGTAAAGTTGTTTCGGACACACATAGATGCATATATTGGCTCAAAAAGTAATTAGGCTCTCAAGTGCACAATGGGGCGTATGCTTACTGTTCTCTGGTTAGTCTATTTACTCAATCACCTTGGTAGGAGCAAGTACATCATAATCTTTTATCTCAGTGCATCAGAATTGTTTCTTTGGTGCAGGGTTTCTTTTGTTATTGTAAAATCTTAAAGAAGAATCTGTTCCTGGTTTAGAGAATAACAAGTTCCTGGTAGGAGCTAGGGCCCTATCGGATTTAGGGCGTAGGTTGTAGGGGGAGGAGGGGGAAGGACGAGGGCTGGTGCGCGGCGGCCGGCGGCGTGCCGCCGTCCTTGCGACGGAAGCAGCGGAGGCGAAGGCAGGAGGCGACTAGGGTTTAGGTCTCCCGGCTCCCTAAGGGAAGCCGAGCAAATTATGATTGCTTCTTGCTTGATTAGATTGATACATATCCTCTCCTTATATAGAGAAGTTTACTTGACTCCTAAGCAAACGATCCTAATACGATAAGATAATTGGGCTAAGCCCCTAATTAAGATACCTGGGCCATAACCTACTGGGCTAAGCCCCTATGCCGGTCATAACACTTCTCCCCGCCTGCACAAACAGCTCGTCCTCGAGCTGTAAGGTGGGGAAGCGCTTGTTGAACTCCTCAAGGTGATCAACCAGTGTCAAACACCTTCGCGACAGCTAGGGCGGCAAGGTCGGCGGCGACGGCGTCCTCCGGAATGTAGTCGGCAACCTCCAGGTAGAAGAGTCGCGGGCAAGCGTGGCCGGGCATGTAGGGCTCGTCGCAGTTGAAGCACAACCCTTGGTGGCGACGCTCGAGTAGCTCGGCCGAGGTGAGCCGGCGGAACGGGCGCGCTGCGATCGCGGCGAGGGGTGCCACGGAAGCCTGAACAGGCCGACCCGGAGCGGGATCTGGCCAGGGTAGCGACCCAGTGGCCCGGGACGGTGACTCCTGCTGGACGGCCACCGCGCGGCGCTCAAACGCGCGGGCGTAGTACATGGCCGTCTGGATATCCTGGGGTCCCTGAAGCTCCACGTCCACGCGGATGTGATCCAGAAGTCCACCGACAAATAGGTCGGCCCGCTGCTACCCCGTCACGCCCGACGCGTGGCATGCTAGGGCCTGGAAACGGTCGGCGAAAACCTGAACCGTGGAGGTGAAGGGAAGGCGGCCTAGCTCCGCCAGGCGGCTCCCGCGGATCGGGGGCCCAAAACTAAGGAGGCAGAGCTCGCGGAAGCGTTCCCAAGGGGGCATGCTGCCCTCGTCCTGCTCGAGGGCGTAGTACCAGGTCTGGGCTGCACCGCGGAGGTGGTAGGATGCCAGCCAAGTGCGCTCCGACGCGAGCGTGCGCTGTCCACGGAAAAACTGCTCACACTGGTTCAGCCAGTTAAGCGGGTCCTCCGTGCCGTCATAAGTGGCGAAGTCGATCTTGGCGAACTGTGGCGGCATCTGGATCGGCGCGCCATGGCTGACCGGCTCGGCGGTGCGGAGCAGTGATGATGACGGCGCCCAGTCAACGGTGGGAAGACTGTCATAGGCCGCCGCGGAGCCGGACAAGGCCCCAGACTGCAACGTGGGTACCGGTGGGTCCTCGGCCTCCGTGTAAACTGGCGGTGGTGACGTCCCGGTTAGCCAGGCCGGGATCTGGGACGGTGACGGCGGAAACCGAACCTGCTGGATCGGGAGGCCTCCCGGTTTGGACTGGCCCAGTCCGGAGCTGGGCGGCGGCGGTGGGAGCTGGACCGGCGCGGGCGGCGCGGTTGGCGTGACTGGGGCCGACGCGGGCCAGTGTGGCCACTGCGGCGCTAGGGCGGGCGCGGATGGCTCCGCGAGAACCGGCGCAGGCCACTGCGGCCAGGACGGCACTGGGGCGGGCGGCGGCTGGAACGACGGATGGGCCCCGGCGATCGCCGCAGGTACCGAGTACCAGGGCAGGTGCAGCAGCGGCGGAGGCGGCCCGCTGGGGTGCCCCGCCTGGAACGACGGCTGCGGTGGCCCGCCCATTGCAGGGGTGCCCTGGGATGGCCACGGCAGCACGTGGTGGTCATAGGCGACGGTAGTCGCAGCCGGCGGAGGTGCGGGCGGCCCGGCCAGGAACAGATGGATGCCCTGGATGGCCGTCACGAGATCCCGCAAGATGCTGGTGGCTTCTTCCGGCGTGAAAACGGCGGGTGTCGGCGCAGCGAAGGTGACCGGGGCCGGCGGCGTGGGGGAACCGGCGGTGGTGACGATGAACGAGGCCGGCGGCGGTGGGGAACCTGCGGTGGTCAGCGGTGCGGTGGTGATGATTGGCAGCGGCGGCGTTGGCGTTGACGAAGACATGATCGAGCCCGAGGCTCTGGATACCAAATTGGTAGGAGCTAGGGCCCTACCGGATTTAGGGCGTAGGTTGTAGGGGAAGGAGGGGGAAGGACGAGGGCTGGTGCGCGGCGGCCGGCGGCGTGCCGCCGTCCTTGCGACGGAAGCAGCGGAGGCGAAGGCAGGAGGCGACTAGGGTTTAGGTCTCCCGGCTCCCTAAGGGAAGCCGAGCAAATTATGTTTGCTTCTTGCTTGATTAGATTGATACATATCCTCTCCTTATATGGAGAAGTTTACTTGACTCCTAAGCAAACGATCCTAATACGATAAGATAATTGGGCTAAGCCCCTAATTAAGATACCTGGGCCATAACCTACTGGGCTAAGCCCCTATGCCGGTCATAACAGTTCCCTTGTTCAAATATGGAATCATGTATTTGCAAACGTTGATAAAGAATGGTTAGTCAATCTCGAACAGCTGCAACTATCATGATCTGACGACGATTATGCCAATTTAGTTGTTATAGCAGGGTATTAATCTAATACTCGTATGTAAATCTTTTTAAATCTAATAAGTGATTTTTTAACTATCATGATCCGACGACGGTTATGCCAATTCAGTTGTTGTAGCAGGGTATTAATCTAATACTCATATGTAAATCTTTTTAAATCTAATAAGTGATTTTTTAAATATCAAGATGTCAACTCATTTCTTGGTCTACTGAAGTGTTCTTCCGAAGGTGATTATGTGGAGGTTGTGAAGGAAAAAAAAAACAAGAAGCTTGGGTGATTGTCATTGGTGACCACCTGGTATACATGACCTCCCTGGAGCTAGCTATTGTTAAGTTTCCAGCTCTCATTTTGTAGGTCTACACTTGTCTTCCTATTTTTCACCCTTCTCATGCTCATAGAGCTCGGAACAGGGGTTGTTGGGTTTGGTAGCTTGATTTTTTTTATGGGGGCACAAATTTACCATGGGAACAAGGCGTGGGTGTTACGCAAATTAGAAAAACATGTATCCTTCTATGAACTATATAATAATTCTGAGAGCATGTATGCATGTCGGTTTTGAGAGTCCTTGTGGATGCTACCAGTTCCAATCGACATCAATTTATTTTATCTTTTTTAGGATGCAAATTCGCATCCTGTAATTTGCATTCCTAATCTTTTTAGTTAGTCTTTTTAGTGATGATCGTTTTAAGGGTGTCAATGTTGATCTGTGCCATAAAACCCACATGATTCTTGCTAGCCCTTTCATCAATGATGTTTGCTCTTCTTTTGTACTTCCGATTCTTATGGCAGGAAGTCCCGGTATTGCACAACTCAAACCTCTGCCAAATATTCTAGTCATTTGTATTTTTTAAGTTGTTGATAATTAGATTTTCAGCTAATTTAATGTTGCATAAATAGAAATGGCAAGCTGACACTGACAAGCAGAAATCAGACGCCTCAAGTTCCCGAAGTTCATGGCAAAGAAGAGAACGTACTAGACTTAATGAGTGTAGACAATGGAATTCTCAAATTTTATGTGTGCCTTCTCAAAATATGTGGCTTTAGGACTTACTAGAAAACATGCCCGTGCGTTGCAACGGGAGAAAAAAATATCATACGGATTTTGTGCAATAAGCATAGCTTAATATCTCATCGCAATATAGATGCATGTCCTTTATTTCAGCATAGTGCTCTTCCACATGTGTGCTATGCAAGAGGAGAAATAAAATCACATGCGCCTAACACAATAAGCATGCCTCAAGATTTACACAGGCCTATGTTATCTATTTTAGCATAGCGCCCCACTTGTGCCGCCGCTTGGCCGGGCATATTTTACGCAATGTTTAGTTACTCTATTTGAGCTTACATTTCTATTGTAATGATAAATTAGTTTTTGTATGTTTCAAGTCAGAATATCATAATTGCTTAAGCAACAAATAGCAACTCAATCAAACATGTCATCCCGCATAGAAACTATGTGTTGGAAAAAAAACAAATTTGGAATGTACAAAGAGTTGAAAACTTATAAATGTTGCGCAGAACAACTTGTTGGACCTTGTAGTTCATTTGGATCAAGTTCTCATGAGTCGCGATGCCTTGCTAACTCGCATATTTTCACCATGCCTACCTTCTAAATAAAATAGCATTTGAATTAGATGAAATAGATCAATGAAAACATGCATAGAAGTTCCTTCCATTTGTTACAAAGAATAGCGTACGTTAGAATGCTATACCTTAATTGATATGGTAGCAGATACCATAGAACTAAAATTGAAGATATCCAAAATTAAATCGGTTAATGTGGAGTCCAACTGTTAGCATGTAACTTGGAATAATACTAATGTGATGCTAAAAATTGCGTCGATAGAATGGAAGACAAATTTTGGTCAACATTAAAGATGAATAGTACTAAAAAGTGAAAGCCATGTCATATGTTATTTTTTTATTGAAGAATAGAGAAATCAAAAGTAGAAAGATCCTTGTATGATCGGTTGGCAATGCAGCTGCATCAACTGAGGCAATTATTACTCATGAGAAAAAACTAATACAATTATCATAGTCATAGACCAAACTGTTCACATTGTTTTAGACGGTGGAGAAATTGATTGCCCAAACACATCACCTCCAATTAGACCTGGCCATTTGTCGGGCTGGGCCGGGCTTCAGGCCAGGCCTACCAAAGCCCGTCGCAAAAGCCCCAGGCCCGAGCCCGGCCCGGCCCGACCATCGGGCCTAAAAATTGTGCCCGAGCCCGGCCCATCACACAAAAAGCCCGACAGGCCTCGGGCCATGGGCCGGGTCTCTTCGTTAATGCACAAATATGCTGGGCTCGGGCCCGCCCCGGCCCAGCCGTCGGGCTTGAATTCTAGGCCCGAGCTCGGCCATGGACACGGTCTGGCCGGGCCGGGTCGGGCTTTTTCGGGCTGGGTCGGGTCGGGCCGACCGGGCCGGGCTGTGCATGGCCAGGTCTACCTCCAATGGAAGAATTGCCTCTAAGGCCCTCTGCTACAATATCATTACACTGCTTGTATGACATATATCTGCTGGACTCAGCTAGCTCTAATACACATGGAGCGGTCGACAATTCTTTTACAACAACAAGTGCTATGGTATGTCAGCTTTAACCAAACAATTGAATTGCTGGAATAAATTTGTGAAAATATGCTTCTCTTGCCTACATGGTTTGAGCAGAGGCAAAATTAGACGGTAACGGATCGGGTGGAACATAGATTAGTGACGGATGAGAAAAACGAACCGGCTCCAAGTGGCCTGATTATGATGGATTCAGTAACTGACCTAGAAACAAATTCAGAAAATTATAGTGATAAAATCAATGACAAAAATGGTGAGGATCCTAGATGAGGTAGACATCAGGTGATTCAAGCTGACAAAGTAGATTAAGCCTATAGTGATTGCAGCCACCAGACATCATACGAAGATGAGATGGCCGCCCCATGTGCACCGGCGTTGGCGTTGTTGAATCCATCAATGACGGAGAATCGTTAATTCCTTATGTTCGACCGCGGCGACACTGTCCATGGCAGCATTGACCGAGACCGGCAAGTTATGGGCAGAACCAAATTAGTGGCCTTGCAGTTGCACCAGCTAAAGTTAACACGGAGAAGCTAGGGAAGCACGCCTACGAATTGGTTCATGCAGCCGACGCACAACCACATCTCGATAGCGATGTTGTATATGAGGATCCATGCATGTATGTGCCCTTCGTGCTAGCAAGCAAGCTAGATCATGCCTGCATGAAGCCATCGATCGTGGCGTACTTTTGGGAGATGATGTTGGGGTGATGGGCTGGGCTACGCTCGAGCACGAACTCGTAGCATGCGAAAGAAGTCGTCCCGTGCCACCATCGCGTAGTCGTTCGGCCCCGCACATCATCTTATCTCCGGGAAGTTCCATCCTAGCTCGAGCTCCACGGCACCCATTATCATGGCCGTCTATTGGTGTCGTGATTCGTGCGTCTAGCAGCATCACGCAAGCATCTCTAGACCATGCCAGCATCGTTAGTCAGAATTCACATGCGTATGTGAATAGTAATTTGATCTAGGGCTAGGTTCTGCATGCTAGTCCTTAGGAGTTCACATGCTCACTGTTGATGTCGTCTTGTCGACTCAGCTACACCCTGCCATGGTTTTGTCCAGTAACATATGGCTTGTGCTACAGTGTGAGAGACCAGGTTAGTGGAGAGAGAGACGGAAAAGGACCACCGCTCTCATTTGCTACAGCTCACACCGCACTGTTCACCTCCACCATTTATTTATTATAGTATTTGTTGTTCATCAAAGTACTCATTTCTCATCTGACATCTTCATTATCTAGCATCTGGATCATGTACTATGTACCCCGTTACTTGGACTGACAGTTTAAAGTTAGTCAGTAGTTTTTGAATTTAAAGTTAGTAGTTAAGCGTGATTATTTGTGATAGTTTGTGCGACGGGCCATGTGGTATGGACGCGTATGACCAAGGTCTTATGCTCATCTCCGTTGAGCTCACGCGTATTTCAAGTGTGCTGATGGTATTAGAGCATCTCCAACAGCCGCGCGACGCGCCGCGCCCAAAAATCGCGTTTGCCGCGCGCGCTTCGGCTGGTTTGCCGCGCCGCGCCGCGCTGGCTCCAGCGGCTGCTGTACAATACAGCGCGCGCACGCAGCTCCAACAGCGCGCAAAAAATGCAGCGCGCGCGCCGCTACAGCAGCGCCAAATATGCCATTTGGACCCAATAAAACATTCAATCAAAATGCAATGAACATGTGAAATTTAACAAGTTGAGATGAATACATAAAAAGTCGCCCACAAGTTCATCCAACCAAGTCCAAATTCAAACCAAGTTCAAAATACAAGTGCAACCAACAAAGTTCAAGACATATATAATAAACAGATCAACCATCTTGCTCGTCTTCTTCGTCTTCTTCCTCTTCTTCCGCCGACGATTCTTCCTCTTCTTCCGCCGATGAATCTTCCTCTTCATGACGCACCGCATCACTTGTAGCTCCGACGTGAGGCACATCGAAAGGCATGGCCGGAGGTGCGCCCATGCCTCCCATGGCGGCCGGAGGTACGCCCATGCCTCCCATGGCGGCCGGAGGTGCGCCCATGCCTCCCATGGCGGCCGGAGGTGCGCCCATGCCTCCCATGAGAGAAGCAAAACTCATGCCACCCATGCCTCCCATAACGTTGGAGGGTGCTCCAATGCCACCCATGGCTCCCATAGCATTGGAGGGTGCTCGAAAGCCACACATGCCTCCCATGGCGGCCGGAGGTGCACCCATGCCTCCGAAGCCACCCAAGCCTCCAATGGAGCCGAGGCCCATGCCAACCATGCCGCCGCCGAGGCCACCGCCACCCATGCCGCCGAGGCCACCGCCGCCACCCATTGTGTTGATCATGGCTCTTTTTTGAATCAAGACTTCTTGACGGGCAAGGTTGACATATTCCATTTGCGCTTCATTGAACAAAGATGTGTCCAAGAAGAACAAATTTTTTTCCCATTCCATCAACCTAGTTCGCTCCTCCATGGCAACCTTCCTCTCCTCCAATGCCACTTTCCTCTCCTCGGCGGCCACCCTCCTCTCCTCGGCCGCCCACCTCCTCTCCTCGGCCGCGGCATCTTGGTTCCTTGCCATTTTCCTCACCTCGTTCGCTTCTTTTCTTGCCTTCACAATAGCTTCCATAGCATTTGTGAGCTCATCATCTCCTTTCCTCTTCTTCTTTTCGGTTTTGTCCTTCTTGCACCCATCCGGTCGTTTGGGTTTCGAGTATGAAACCGAGTTGGGTGTGGGGCTTCTCATGCCCTCCTCACTTGAGGCATCATCCTCCTCATCATCATCATTCAACTCAATTGTGCGCTTGCGTTTGTTGCTCAAATGCAAATCATCCAAATCTTCACGCTTCCTCCATTTCTCATCATCCTTCAACACTTCATAGCAATGAGGCAAGGTAAAGATCTTTCCTTTCTTGATCTTCCCCTTCTTGGTTGTCCTCGTCTCTTCTCTGAATAAGTTTTGTGCAATGTTGTACTACAAAGAAAACAAAACAAGTTAGCACTTGGGACACCAAAAAAAGTATGATGAACATGTATGATATGGCACTTACTCTATCATCCTCATTTGTCCCACTTGGGTTAAGCTTGTCAACTGCCTTTTGTGCGGCCGCCCACTTTTGACAATCCGAGTTGATTGTCGACCATCGGGACCGAAGTGATCTCTCGGAGCGGTCAATTCCACTCTTGTTCTGAGCATCAAAGTGTTCTTTCATTCGCCCCCAATAAGCATCTCTACTTTGATCACTCCAACGGATGGATCCCTCGACACTTGCAACCAAGTATTGCATAGTAATTTGTCATCATTGATGGTGTAATTGCCCGCTCTTCCTTTCGGCGCCTCGATAATGCCCTCACCCTCCTCGTCCACCTCAAACTCATGGTCGTCCAAATGGATTTCATTGGTTTGAGACCAATGCGAATTGTTGGACCCAACACCCATAGTTGACATGTATGCATCATCGTTGAGACTACAAATGCAAATATAAGCTATCTATATGATGATGCATTGAACAAATAACAAGAAAATAAAAGTTGGAATTTTTTTCACCTTGGGGGCATTTCGTCGAGCACGTGGTGCGCGTCGGCCGCCGGCTCAACGGTTGAGCTCGCCGGCGCTTCGGTAGACGCCGGAGCCGTCCGCCGCCCTGCAAGCTTCTTCTTCTTCGAGGTGCCGGAGCCGTCCGCCGCCTTCTTCTTCGCGGATATTTTTCTTTTTTTCGCCTCCAATGGTGCGGCGGTAGCACGGGACGGCGCCGGCGCAACGCCGCTCGTCGGCGTGGTCATCCGCGGCGGCAAGAAGAGACTGCGCGCGAGGCCGACCGATGGCGGAGCTCCGGCGGCCGCGGCGGCAGCGCCCGCGCCAACGCTCGCCGCGCTAGGGTTTGCGGCGGCGGCGGCGGCGGCGGCGGCGGCGGCGGCGCCTGCGGCGGCGGCGGCGGCGGGGTCGCGGCTGTAGAGCGGGGTGAGAGGGGCTCCGGTGTGCGCATCCATGGCGGAAGGGGCGCGAGCGCCGGCGCGCGCGAGTGGAAGAAGAAGGAAAAGGGAAGTTCGCGCGCGCGCTCGAGAGTGCCGCGCGCGGAAGAAGACGCTCGAAATCAACAGCGCGGGATGGGGCATTCACCAGCGCGCCCAACCCGTTTTAGCGCGCGCGCGTTTTTTGGGCGCCCGCTGGAGCGGTGCGACGCGTTGCGCGCGCGCTAAAATAGCGTTTTTTCCGGCGCGGCGCTAGTATAGCGCGGCTGTTGGAGATGCTCTTAGAAAATGAAATTCGCGTGTGATAAGAGTCGCTAGTGTTCTTGGTAGTACAATATTTTATCCCAATGTGATAAGATCTGTAGGTCCTAGACTAGACATGGAATCTAAGTGAGACGTGCGGGCTAGTATATTAAGCATAGATTGCTTTGACTCACCTGTTTTTGTTTCAAAATAATGCTCACATTAAACCCATTTACGGTGGCGCAAAGGACGCACGCTGGAGCTATCCACCTCGCGATTTTTACTGTGCAATAGTAGAACAAAAACAATGACTTTTTTTAGAAACCGATGGTTAGTTACCGTCTTCTCTTTTCCTTCCCCACTCCCATCGCTTCCTCCTCTCCCAGGCCCCACCGCCCCAGGCCCCCCGTTGACGGCGAGGCCCTGTAGATTCTGCCGGGAGGAGGCACGTGACTCGAGCATGGCTGGTCGCCGCCGTGCGCCCGCTCCGTCGTCGTTGCCCCCCGGATCTGCTCCCCATTCCCCTCCATCGTCTGTGGCCATGTTTGGCTGTCTGCACTGCAGGGATCTAGATATGCCCGTCGCCGCCACAAATTTTGTGCCACACCCTCCATGTCCACCGAGCTCGTCGCCCTCCTCTCCAAGTGAGTTGCCTGTCAGCCACCCCTCCCAATTGTTCACACATATGCCTCTGCTGACGATTTTTTGCCCCTGCTTTGGTCGGTTGGCCGCCGTATGTACGTGAGCAAGGGGAAGGGGATCCTACAGCCGCACAACATCCTCGACACGCTCGACGAGGTCCAGGTCTCCGGCGGCAGTGCCTTCGCCGAGGGCCCCTTCCTCGACGTCCTGCACTCCTCCAAGGTGAGCCGTCACATCCCAACAATGGCTGTTCCCGGGCGTGTCCCCGTATGTTTATGCCTCTCGTGCGCGCGTATTTTTCGAGCAGGAGGCGATCGTGCTGCCGCCGTTCGTGGCCATCGCGGTGCGGCTGCGGCCGGGGATTTGGGAGTACGTTCGCGTCAACGTCGAACAACTCGGCGTGTCGGAGTATCTCCGCTTCAAGGAGGAGCTCGTCGACGGCCAGTATGTGTTGCTCCCCCCTGTTCCTTCCTGCTATCTCAGCTCCAGCGTTTGCTCCTTTTGCCTCTACTATGGTCAATTTTTTGGTGAGAGGTTAATGTTGGGCTTTGAGAGGCCGCTATCACGGAACCATAGTTCGAATTGTTCATCGTTTGCTTAGCTATCTGTGCACGGCTGAGGTCGTGTTAACAGATTGACAACTTAGTAGCTTAAAGAATCAGTACAGCTCTGTGCTGGACTGCTGGACCTATGGTCCGACTCCTTCAGAGTGATGATATTAAAATTAAAGGCAGCTAAACTGCCACAAGTGGCATTGTTTCAGTTTCTACCACCATAATCTTAACCTCATGACCTGGCAGGCACAACAACCCCTACGTGCTGGAGCTTGACTTTGAGCCATTCACTGCCTTAATTCCCACGTCCGAGTCACTCGTCGTAGATTGGAAATGGCGTGCAGTTTCTCAATAGGCAATTGTCTTCGATTTTGTTCCACGACAGGGATTGCCTGGAGCCCCTGCTTGATTTCCTTCGCGAGCACCGGCACAAGGGGCATGTGAGTTTTGCTACCATCGAGGATATCTTTGTGAGAAAATTGTGGTTCATGTGTATGTTTGTTGTTAATTTGGGAAGCTTTGCATGTGTGTTCTGTAGGTGATGATACTAAATGACAGGATACAGAGTGTGGGAAGGCTTCAGTCTGTCCTAACCAAAGCTGAGGAGAACCTGTCAAAGCTCCCAGCTGAAACACCATACTCACAATTTGCTAATCAGTTAGTTTACCCTATCAAATTGTGCTCCCAGATTCATTTTTGCATTTCAGGTTGCATAGTTTTTTTTTGTTTTTGTTTGGAGAAGCACTACTGATGTTTGACTGTTTGAGGCTCTGAGCATTTCTAAGAGTGAAAATCGGCAATTCTGACCCTTGTCAGAAATTTAGCAAAAAAATGAACACTTCTCAAAAATTAAAACCAATCTGACCGTTTGGGTAAGCAGCAGTCACCCTCTCGGTGACGGTACACATCTTAGTACTTTCATCTGCTGATTGTTTTTTGTCTAGCCACTCAATATATGCACAAATATGCGGAGGAGACTACAAACCACGAATCTTGGTACAGTTAGCCCTATGTAACCAAATTCAGTTTTGAGGTTTGACTCTTTGAGGCTTCAAGCATTTCTAAAAGATGCCCTCTCTAACCTTTTGTTGGGACACATAAGCTCAAGTTGAACTCCAGCTCCTTAAGTGGCTGATTGTTTGCTACCAACATTTGGCATTGCCAATATTTGGCAAGCCAACATTCAGTAAAATCAAAAGTTGTCAACATTTGGCAACCTTTTGTGAGATTGGCAACGGAAATTGGTATGCAACCAATCTCTACCCAACATATGTCAAGTCTTCCATAGAGACATTTAATATAGCTCTCGTGGTAAAGAAAGTATGTTAATCTTGTTGAAATACCTTTTACTAGGTCTTGCATCCGCAAATTTACTGGTCACTGGTAATTGCTGCATAGTGTATGTCTGAGGTTATTTCGTGATTTAGAAGTGCAACTTTTGAATAAATCACATCAGGCAAGAATAATGTAGCTTTCACACATGATGTTTTTTCCGTAACCTTCAGGTTTCAAGAATGGGGCTTGGAGAAAGGTTGGGGTGATACAGCTGAACATGTCTTACAGATGATACATTCCCTTCTGGATATTCTTCAAGCACCAGATCCATCTACGCTAAAAACATTCTTGGGGAGGATCCCAATGATCTTTAATGTTGTGATAGTTTCTCATCATGGATACTTCGGCAAAGCTAATGCGTTGGATGGCTCGCTCAGGAGATACCAGACATGTGTCCGCGGACTATGGTGTGTTTCCTCTCAGGGGTAAATTATTAAATGTGAGAGAAAGAAGACATAAGCGCCTATTTATTTCCTCGTGTATGCTTTAAATAGCAAAAATAATGACGACGATAACAGTGTTTCAGTTCAAGTGCATTCTTGGTTTTGATTACCGTATTTCTTACAACATATGCTGGCGTGATAATATGCTTGTATTTTACAATGTTGCGATTCAATTTAAAGAGTTTATCCTTAATAATAATCTTGCAAATTTTTATTTGCCAAATCATTGGAAGTGGTATTTGGCGTTGCAATTCTGCTCCTAAAATTATTTTAGATATTTATTTTTAGAAATGATTAGCTCCTTACTTTCTTGAAATGATATTGCCAATTAATTTAGAGGGATAAATTGGTGAGTTTATATTTCCTTTGTAGTTGATTAGTTCTCTCTATGTTCATTTGCATCAACTGATAAGCCAAAGCTACCTAGTTAGTTACACAAACTTACAGGACAAGGTGAGCCGCCGCCAATTCTCCCGGCCGCTAGCCCCCACTCTTCTTCCCTTCTTATTGCTTTCTCATTTTCTTCCTCTCTGATTGTCCACCCATTTTCCTCTGTGGTGCTCTATTGGTTGCAGCGGAAACTTTTCAATCTTACACATAATATCTACATGATAGTTTATGCAAGTGACACATGATTTTGGTAGAATTCTCGTGCATTACTAAACTAAGTTACAGTAAGAACCTGGAAGATTGTAGTGTTCCTTCTAAGCATTGCATGCTTGCAGCTTTCCTTTCGTTGTCAAGATATGTCATTGTATATTTTTCCTGATTGTCGAAAATGCTTTCATGTGCAAGTTAGTGGTGCGTGGATTGAGATTTCAGCCATGGGTGACTTTGCCTTCATAGCTGGATGCTTGTAAAATTGGTCACAGGAAAGTGTGATTGCTTGGACATCAGAGGCATTGTGACGCTGAGGATCTTGTAGAGTACTCCCTCCGTCCCAAAATTCTTGTCTTAGATTTGTCTAAATAGGGAAGTATCTAACACTAAAACGTGACTAGATACATCCGTATTTTGACAAATTGAAGACAAGAATTTTGGGACGGAGGGAGTATTTAGGAAAGTGAATTCCAATATTATTGAAGCAAAATTGGTGAAGTTCGATGAGGATTGGAGATGGCCTGCAACCTACTTACACATAGATGGTATGCTTGTGATCTTGCATGCATCTTGTATGCGAAAAAGCTCTCTGGTGTATGTAGTGGTAGTATGCATGATAAAAAAATAGAGATCAGAATTCAAACTGAATAAGCTTTATTCCATCTTTTGGATACAAGATGGTAACAATAATGATTTTTTTTCAAAACTATGACCTATTTTATAGCAAATTTGAAAACTATAGGGCCGAACACAAAAAAATCAGAAATATGACCCCGTCGGCCCCCTGGCGGCCGAGAGGTGGCCCGTCGGCCTCCCGTTGGCCGAAAGGTGGCCCGTCGGCCTCCCGTTGGCCGAAAGGTGGCCCGTCGGCCTCCCGTTGGCCGAAAGGTGGCCTGTCGGCCTCGTGTTGGCCGACAGGTGTCAGGGGCACAAAACGTAATTAGGATCGCCTCAAATGAAAAAGTTATCAACACGAAAAATCTTCGTCTCGTCGAAACGCTTGATTTTGATATAAAAATCATCTTAATCCGAGGTCGTATGCAACCTGTAGAGCCAAAACAAGGTCAGGGGCAGAAGCTGCAGAGTTATTTCGGACAGACCGAATGGATGTCAGAAAATTTGTCATGAGACACTTGGTGAGACCGTGTGAAAATTGACCGGTCCGGTCCGGTCTTAGCTCGGTTAACTCGAATGGACCGAACGAACTCGGCTGTTACTTACGCACGAATAAACTCACCCGATGGATTCTCGCTCGAGGTAGAACGTGGGCATAGCGCTACAGGTCCTACTTATTTGCAACATGCAAACTGTTAAAAGGACACTTACGGCACATGCAACGAGTCTACAATCTGCACTCCTCTCCTATGGACTCAACTAACGTGATACTTTCAGAAAAAGAAAGACATTAACGTGACAGAAAAAAATGGGAAACACCCAAAAAAAAGGAAACAACCAGGGTCAGGCGGACGGGGGTTGACCTCTGCCTCGCGCGGCTGCTCCTCCTCTCCCCGACGCGGGTGTGCCGCTCCTTCTCTCTCCCTCGCCTCTCCCTCGCGTCGCCACCGGCCTCACCGAGTGTCTCATGACAAATTTTCTGACATCCATTCGGTCTGTCCGAAATAACTCTGCAGCTTCTGCCCCTGACCTTGTTTTGGCTCTACAGGTTGCATACGACCTCGGATTAAGATGTTTTTTATATCAAAATCAAGCGTTTCGACGAGACGAAGATTTTTCGTGTTGATAACTTTTTCATTTGAGGCGATCCTAATTACGTTTTGTGCCCCTGACACC
Source organism: Secale cereale (assembly GCA_902687465.1). NCBI lineage: Eukaryota > Viridiplantae > Streptophyta > Magnoliopsida > Poales > Poaceae > Secale > Secale cereale. The sequence goes on along the minus strand of LR738712.1, from coordinate 305,038,568 downwards.
TGTCGGCCAACACGAGGCCGACAGGCCACCTTTCGGCCAACGGGAGGCCGACGGGCCACCTTTCGGCCAACGGGAGGCCGACGGGCCACCTCTCGGCCGCCGGGGGGCCGACGGGGTCATATTTCTGATTTTTTTGCGTTCGGCCCTATAGTTTTCAAATTTGCTATAAAATAGGTCATAGTTTTGAAAAAAAATCAACAATAATCTTTACAATGCATGTCAGGAGACTCAGGATGGTTGATTGAACCATGCGTAGTCACTGTTTATTACTCTCTGTTACCAGCATAATTTCTGTTTATAATCTCGCTAGCGGCCGCGCAAGCCTTGAGGTGGTCGTAAACTCCAAACACACGCCCCATGTGTTGATTAATTTGTCCCATGTATGACTAAATGCAGGTATTCATGAGGTGAATCGGATATATAATGATAAACCTGTAGTTTTGTTATCAAAGGTTACACATTGTGTCTTGCTGCAGATGAACTAATTGTTTTTTGCATGTCTAATTTTCACTATGGACTGAGGTCTTCATAATGTTAAAATTGAATTTAAGAACTGTGCTCTCAAGCTATGTCCTTTAACCATTTTTACCATCTTTTGCAGATTTCAAGAGATTGTTCCTTGAAATGCTGGAAATGTTCTTGGTACTGAAGATAATGTTCGGACAAAGAAGCAGGTATCACTTATTGATCACCAGGCGATGCATATATTGGTGGGGATACAAGTAGGACCATATTTTTCACCATTTCCGTATGGCTATGGTACTTCAACACCTATGGAAGAAGATGATGAGCAGCCAAATACTTCTAGCTATTTTCTTTTGGCACGTTCCATGAAAATTCGCATATGCAAATATTTGTGCTTAGCAGTCCTAGGCGCATGCTTGAACTTTGGTGGTGTTCCGTGGATTCATTCAGGTCTTACCTCCAGAGATTTTGGTATGTTCAGTTATGCTTCTTGAGCGTTGATTTTTGTGAATTAACTCAGGCTGTACCTCCAAAGATTTTGGCATGTTTTGTTGTGCTTCCATACCATTGTATTTAGTATGGCTGTACCTCCAGCAATTTTGGCATGTTTAGTACTTAAAAGTGTGCTTCTTGAGCAGCACTGCAATGGTTTTCAGACTACTCTCTTGTTATCACTTCAGCGGTGATGATGTGCTTGATATATTTTTCTTTTGCAGTTCCTGTTGTACATAAAGCAAAAGAAGTTTTGTGACAAAGATGCAGACCGCAAGACCAAACTAAGCTTTCCACGAGTCTCATTTTTTGAAGCTCTCAGGGCATGTACAATGCATAGCCCCAGGGTGATGCCTCACATGCCATGTAGGATCGGATAACAGATAAAGTAGGTTCGGATAGGGAACCGGGATCCTCTGCAGGAGGCGGGTGCTTGGAGTGAAAAAGTGTGGTCCGATGTCAAAAGCTGAAAAGGTTGGAGTGAAAAGTAGAGATGCATGTGTATTAGAGTCTTTATTTTTTATTTCTTAATGAGGCCCACTAGAGGTAGCTTGCATTGGGAAGGAAAATTAAAAGTAGATGCCTCAAAATACTTTTTGTCATGGGGCATCAGTATCCGTATGCCACCATTGTACATGCCCTCATAGAGAAGTTAAGGCTTTCTTAGCATTTCAGCTTTATGTAGGAAAGTTATAATCATTGTACTAGAAAAGCCTCAAATGCTCCTCTCACCCTTTTGAAAAAGTTGTGAATGATGTTCCGTAGAGATTTTTAACTTTAGTGCATGGTTGTCAATGAGCTTAATCCTTTGTAAATCCAACAAGATCCTACCGATGCAGTTCTATTAAGTATATTATTTTATTTTGACACAGTTCTATTAAGTATATTATTTTATTTTGACATCTTGCGCTCATCTGGGTTGCATTTGAACATTCAAAACTCTATCGACAGGATTTGTGCGCACATGTCTGCCTCAGGTGGCGCGCCAAGGGCGCGCCCCTGTCTCTAGTCCCTATGCAAGATAGCCCGTGAGGTATGGCTAGGATAGAGGGCACCATGTAGCTTGTGCTAGGAAAAACCACACTCTCTTATCTCGTACACCAGGGCGGCGGCCGCAACACCGTCACTGCGTACTGGATGTGGACGCCGACATGCCACCGTCCACTTCTTCATGAACTTCACCTCCGCATCGCTACTCGGCCCCGACGATCGACTCTTCCCCTTGAGATAAGGACCGCCGCTCGTCGACGTCGCCTCCGCCCATCGTGTGGGCCGACGGCGAGAAAGAGTTCTCCGATGGTCGGCCATGGAGCAATTTCTTTCTTTCGGCGGATTTGCTTTTCTAGAAAGAGATCATATGAGAGATCGAATCAAAGGGGAGAGACAAGACTGGGCTCAGTAAAGGAAACACCCTGGATCACCGGAGGATATCAGGATGGACATGGTCGGATGCAACGCACGTGCCTATCGCTTCCTCGACCTTCTGAACCGCAGACTCTGGCCCATACGGAGGCCCAGCAAAGCGACGTATTGATTCAGGCGGAAGCCCAACATAGCGACGTCATTAAATAAAATTAACGATAACGACGTGGTACGAGCAGAAGCATTAGTACCATCTCGCGTATATGTTTCAAATTTAAACTGAAAGCGTAAATTCATAGGAAGAAGCATATTATGATGATGAACCCACGGAGTCAATCCGTGCTTTATTATTAGGGAAAGATTTGTAAGCCTTGGAGCTTGCCCATTGGCATGAGACATCACAAGTTACAGGAATCAGCAACGCAAACATTTAAGATTAGAGTTTTTTGTTGTTGTGATGTAATATCGATATACTTGATTCCATTGTGTGTGCATACTTAAGGATTTCGTGAATGGAATATTGTACTTTTTTTTATCAAACGAAACACTATACTTGTGCAATCAATTTGCTTCACATGAATATATTTTATCTGATACTTGAGATGATTATAGAACATTCGTGCTATTAGATTTTTAGATGACCAAGCATTTATTACAATGATTTGACGTTTGATTATGAATTTCAATTTGCAACTAAAAAGGTTTAAAAATCTTACTGAAATATTTTCTCTGCAACTATTTAGTTGAATCTTGCATGTGGAAATTTATATATGATTTTTTTGTTTATTCATAAGTAGTGAATGAGATTTTTTTTTCCCTATTGTGTAATCGTGCGTTGCACGTGCAAACTTACTAGTAACAATTTGTTTCAAGAAGAATAGATCTCTTAATTGGTAAAACTCCTGTACAATTGAAAAACTCCAAAATAATGCCTTTACCAACAATATTCCCATCTCCCACATAAAAGGTTTTTGCATTATAATTAGGACGGATCCCTTTTCATGATTCAAATCACAAGACTCAAGTTTCTCTCCGAGATTTTTGATAGCATTTTTTTTCGGTTCAGACATGATGGCAAAGAGATTTAGCACACAAGCAAACAAAAAGACGAACGGAAAAAGGGCGAATAAAAAGGCAAATATTTTTGTGTTTTACTAAAAACGTTTTAGAAGTGGGGGAGATGAAAATGAGAGGCATATGAAAAATAATGTAAATGTAAGAGATGAGAGTTTATGACAAGTACTTGGTAGGCTTGATGTAGACCTCCCCGGCAACGGCGCCAGAAATTCTTCCTGCTACTTCTTGAGTTTGCATTGATTTTTCCCTTGAATAGGAAAGGGTGATGCACGAAGTAGAGATAAGTTTTTCCCTCAGTTGAGAACCAAGGTATCAATCTAGTAGGACATACAAGCAAGTCTTTGTTGGAGATATGCCCTAGAGGCAATCATGTATGATGATATTTCCTATGTGTTTATGAATAAAGATGGTCCTTGGATGTAATCAATGATACTTGTTGGCAAGTACGTGACTTGTTTATGAGATCTTGTGTTGTATGATACATTCTAAAAGGTCCTTAGTCGTAAGTGACGTGTGGGCACACGTCGGACTAGACTAGCGTGCAATATGATGGATGACTTTGTCTCACTAGCCATGAAGAATGTGATGCTACCAAACTGCATGGATCTAATCGGATCCGAGGTTGCACCCAAGGTGACTGGATCCAAGCCTGGATGGATATCGGATTGGACACACCCAACTATGAGACGCGGCAATATGTCATCTGTGAGTCTCTAGTACAACATACGTTCTATGTCCTAAGACCCGAGCTGACGCATGTACTCGGGATGGTGACAGACTTGCTTTGGGACGACTAAACGTTACTCCGTGACTGGGTAGTTACAAAGGTAGATTTCGGGCTTGTCCAGACCCATGCTGCGAGACATGGTTGAGCAAGATGAGATTTGCCACTCCGACCAAAAGAGATATACTCTGGGCCCCTCGTGTGATCCGACCAGGATAAGCATGGCCATGTGACAAGGATTATGAGATAATCCGGTTTGTGGTCGACATCACTCGAACGAGAAAGAGGTCAGGCTAGCAGAAGGATGACAGTCTCGCCTTGAGCGCGACAACATATATCGCGTGGCAAAGGGAATGGAAGTGTGACATGTTGTACAGGTTCGCCTAACCAGCGTCATAGTCTACTTGGTGGTCGGTACGCCTTGCTAGAGGCCGCTACCAGCCGAGCAGGTCGGAGGTGATCCGACCTGCGACCAAGCCGACTTGAACCTAAGTGGTCTAGCGCTTAAGGGGAGGAACCTGTGAGGTTGGATCCGACTCCACGAGTCAGACTTGGTCCTACTCGGACTCAGATAGAAACCAAACATACTTTGGGCTTTAGGATCCATGCAAGGCCCCAAGTGTTGAGACCGCGACGGATGCCTATATATAGTGGAGGTGCGGCACACTTATTCAGTTGATCGCTTCGTCGTTGTCATTAGGGCTTTGCATATGTTGCAACTAGCTACCTCCACTACTCGTCGGTTGTGTTATCGGACCTAGCAGTCCGCCGCACGACGTTTTTTCTGCACATGCGGATACCGTTAGAGGCGGTGCCCTTGCGCCGCTCCGGCGAACCTGTTCACGGGATCTTCGGCTACGTGGGAGATTGACAAGGAGGAGATGACTCCGGGAACGCGAGACGACTCCGGGAACGTGCTTCCTCGCTGCTTTCCCGAGGTAACGTTGGTGTTTTCCTTGAAGAGGAAAGGGTGATGCAACAAAGTGAAGTAAGTATCTCCCCCAGTTTATTGAGAACCAAGGTATCAATCCAGTTGGAGATTACACACAAGTCACCAAATACCTGCACAAACAATCAACAACTTGCACCCAATGCTATAAAGGGGTTGTCAATCCCTTTTAGGTTATTTGCAAAAGTGAGATCCGATAGAGATAGATAAACAAATAAAGTAAATATTTTTGGGTTTTTAGTTTATAGATTAAAAAGTAAAAGATTGCAAAATAGTAGACCTAAAACTTATAAGATGTAAAAGAGACCCGGGGGCCATAGGTTTCACTAGTGGCTTCTCTCATGATAGCAAGTTTACGATGGGTGAACAAATTACTGTCAAGCAATTGATAGAAAAGCGAATAATTATAACAACATCTATGGCAATGATCATGAATATAGGCATCACATCCAAGACAAGTAGACCGACTCCTGCCTGTATCTACTACTATTACTCCACACATCGATCGACTCCTGCCTGCATCTAGAGTATGAAGTTCATAAGAATAGATTAACTGTTGGGAACGTAGTATTTCAAAATTTTCCTACGATCACGCAAGATCTATCTAGGAGAAGCGTAGCAACGAGCGGGGAGAGTGTGTCCACGTACCCTCATAGACCGAAAGCGTAAGAGTTTAGTAACGTTGTTGATGTAATCGAACGTCTTCACCATCCAACCGATCCAAGTAACGAACATACGTCACCTCCGTGTTCAGCACACGTTCAGCACAATGACATCCCTCGAGCTCTTAATCCTTTTGAGGATGAGGGAGGGTTCCGTCAGCACGACGGCGTGGTGACGGTGATAATGAAGTTACCGACGCAGAGCTTCGCCTAAGCACTGCAATGATATGACCGAGGTGTGTAACTGTGGAGGGGGGCAACGCACACGACTAAGAGAGTGTTTGTTATGCCTTTGGGGTGCCACCTTCCCACGTATATAAAGGAGGGAGGAGGAGGCTGACCTAGGAGGGGCGTGCCTATAGGGGGAGTCCAACTAGGATTCCTAATCCTAGTTGGAGTCCCTTCCTTTTCCAAGAGGTGGAGAGAGGGAAGGGGGATGAGAGGGAGAAGGAAAGAGGGGGGCGCCGCCCCCTCCTAGTCCAATTAGGACCAGCCCATGGGGGGGCGCGCTGCCTCCCCTTGTGGCCCTTCTCTCCTTTCCACTAAATCCCAATAAGGCCCAATACTTCCCCCGGTGAATTCCCGTAACTCCCCGGTACTCCTAAAAATACCCGAATCACTCAGAACCTTTCCGATGTCCGAATATAGCCATCCAATATTAATATTTACCTCTCGACCATTTCGAGACTCCTCATCATGTGCCAGACCTCATTCGGGACACCGAAGAAACTTCATTCATCAAAATCACATAACTCACAATACTAATCGTCGTCGAACGTTAAGAGTGCGGACCCTACGAGTTCGAGAACTATGTAGACATGACCGAGACACATATCCGATCAATAACCAATAGCGGAACATGGATGCTCATATTGGCTCCTACATATTCTACGAAGATCTGTATCGGTCAAACCGTATAACAACATACGTTGTTCCCTTTGTCATCGGTATGTTACTTGCCCGAGATTCGATCGTCGGTATCATCATACCTAGTTCAATCTCGTTACCGGCAAGTCTCTTTACTCGTTCCGTAATATATCATATCGTGACTAACTCATTGGTCTTTTGCTTGTAAGGCTTATTTATGATGTGTATTACCGAGAGGTCCCAGAGATACCTCTCCGACATTCGGAGTGACAAATCCTAATCTTGATCTATGCCAACACCACAAACACTTTCGGAAACTCCTGTAGAGCATCTTTATAATCACACAGTTACGTTGTGACATTTGATAGCACACAAGGTGTTCCTCCGGTATTCGGGAGTTGCATAATCTCATAGTCAGAGGTACATGTATAAGTCATGAAGAAAGCAATAGCAATAAAACTAAACGATCATAGTGCTAAGCTAACGGATGGGTCTTGTCCATCATATCATTCTCTTAATGATGTGATCCCATTGATCAAATGAAAATACATGTCTATGCTTAGGAAACACAACCATCTTTGATTAACGAGCTAGTCTAGTAGAGGCATACTAGGGACACTCTGTTTTGTCTATGTATTCACACATGTATCAAGTTTCCGGTTAATACAATTCTAGCATGAATAAAAGACATTTATCATGAAATAAGGAAATACAAATAACAACTTTATTATTGCCTCTAGGGCATATTTCCTTCAGTCTCCCACTTGCACTAGAGTCAATAATCTAGTTCACATCGCCATGTGATTTAACACCAATAGTTCACATCGCCATGTGACCAACACCCAAAGGGTTTACTAGATTCAATAATATAGTTCACATCGCCATGTGATTAACACCCAAAGAGTACTAAGGTGTGATCATGTTTTGCTTTGTGAGAGAAGTTTAGTCAACGGGTCTGTAACATTCAGATTCGTATGTATTTCACAAATTTCTGTGTCTACAATGCTCTGCATGTAGCTACTCTAGCTAATTGCTCCTACTTTCAATACGCATCCAGATTGATACTTAGTTATCTAGATTAGTGTCAAATCTTGCATCGGCGTAACCCTTTATGACGAACTCTTTATCACTTCCATAATCGAGAAACATTTCCTTAGTCCTCCAGTTACTAAGGATAATTTTGACCGTTGTCCAGTGTTCTACTCCTAGATCACTATTGTACCTCCTTACCAAACTCATGGCAAGGTACACAACATGTTTGGTACACAACATGGCATACTTTATAGAACCTATGGCTGAGGCATAGGGAATGACTTTCATTCTCTCTCTATTTTTCTGCTGTGGTTGGGATTTGAGTCTTACTCGACTTCATATCTTACAACTCAGGCAAGAACTCCTTCTCTGACTGATCCATTTTGAACTACTTGAAAATGTTTATCAATGTATGTACTAATCAAAAGTCTTATCAAGTGTCATGATCTATCTCTATAGATCTAGGTGCCCAATATATAAGCAGCTTTACCAAGGTCTTTTATTGAAAAACTCCTTTTAAACAATCCATTATGCTTTCCAGAAAATTCTACATCATTTCCGATCAACAATATGTCATTTACATATACTTATCAGAAATGTTGTAGTGCTCCCACTCACTTTCTTGTAAATACAAGCTTCACCGTAAGTCTGTATAAAACCATATGCTTTGATCACCTTATCAAAGCATGTATTCCAACTCCGAGATGCTTGCACCAGTCCATAGATGGATCGCTGGAGCTTGCACACTTTGTTAGCACCTTTAGGATCGACAAAACCTTCTAGTTGCATCATATACAACTCTTCTTTAAGATATCCATTAAGGAATGCAGTTTTGACATCCATTTGCCAGATTTCGTAAGATGCTTTAATTGCTAACATGATTTGGAAACACTTAAGTATCGCTACGGGTGAGAAAGTCTCATCGTAGTCAACTCCTTGAACTTGTCGAAAACCTTTTTGCGACAAGTCGATCTTTGTAGACAGTAACATTACCATCGGCGTCAATCTTCCTCTTAAAAATCCATTTATTTTCAATGGCTTGCCGATCATCGGGCAAGTCAACCAAAGTCCACACTTTGTTCTCATACATTGATCCCATCTCAAATTTCATGGCCTCAAGCCATTTTGTGAAATCAGGGCTCATCATCGCTTCCTCATAGTTCACAGGTTCGTCATGGTCCGGTAACATGACTTCCAGAACCGGGTTATCGTACCACTCTGGCGTGGAAAGTACTTTGGTTGAACTATGAGGTTTGGTAGTGACTTGATCCGAAGTTTCATGATCATTATCATTAGCTTCCTCACTAATTGGTGTATGCATCACGTGAACAATTTTCTGTGAAGGTACAATTACCTCATCAAGTTCTACTTTCCTCCCACTCACGTCTTTCGAGAGAAACTCCTTCTCTAGAAAGGATCCATTCTTAGCAACAAAAGTCTTGCCTTCAGATCTGTGATAGAAGGTGTACCCAACAGTTTCTTTTTGGGTATCCTATGAAGACGCACTTCTATGATTTGGGTTCGAGCTTATCAGGCTGAAGCTTTTTCACATAAGCGTCGCAACCCCAAACTTTTTAAGAAACAACAACTTTGGTTTCTTGCCAAACCACAGTTCATATGGTGCCGTCTCATTGGATTTAGATGGTGCCCTATTTAACGTGAATGTAGCTGTCTCTAATGCATAACCCCAAAGCGATAGTAGCAATTCGGTAAGAGACATCATAATCGCACTATATCTAATAAAGTACGGTTATGACGTTCAAACACACCATTACGCTGTGGTGTTCTAGGTGGTGTGAGCTGTGAAAGTATTCCACATTGTTTCAAACGAAGACCAAACTCATAACTCAAATATTTGCCTCCGCGATCAGGTCATATAAACTTTATTTTCTTGTTACGATGATTCTCTACTTCACTCTGAAAATCTTTGAACTTTTCAAATGTTTTAGACTTGTGCTTCATCAAGTAGACATACCCATATCTTCTCAAATCATCAGTGAAGGTGAGAAAATAATGATACCCATCGCGAGCATCAACACTCATTGGTCCGCATACATCAGTATGTATTATTACCAATAAGTCACTTGCTCGCTCCATTGTTCCGGAGAACGGAGTTTTAGTCATCTGGCCCATGAGGCATGGTTCGCAAGCATCAAATGATTCATAGTCAAGTGATTCCAAAAGTCCATCAGCATGGAGTTTCTTCATGTGCTTTACACCAATATACCCTAAATGGCGGTGCCACAAGTATGTTGCACTATCATTATCAACTATGCATCTTTTGGCTTCAATATTAGGAATATGTGTATTTACTACGATTGAGATTCAATAAACCATTCACCTTCGGTGTATGACCATAGAAGGTTTTATTCATGTAAACAGAATAACAATTATTCTCTCACTTAAATGAATAACCGTATTGCAATAAACATGATCCAATCTTGTTCATGCTCAACGCAAACACCAAATAACATTTATTTAGGTTTAACACTAATCCCGAAAGTACATGGAGTGTGCGATGATGATCATATCAATATTGGAACTACTTCCAACACACATCGTCACCTAACTCTCAACTAGTCTCTGTTTATTCTGCAACTCCTGTTTCGAGTTACTAATCTTAGCAACCGAACAAGTATTAAATACCCAAGGGCTACTATGAACACTAGTGAGGTACACATTATCAATATGTATATCAAGTATACCTTTGTTCACTTCACCACCTTCTTATCCGCCAAATATTCGGGGAACTTCCGCTTCCAGTGACCATTTCCTTTGTAGTTAGAAGCACTTAGTTTCAGGCTTGGGTCTAGCTTTGGGCTTCTTCTCGGGAGTGGAAACTTGCTTGACGTTCTTCTTGAAGTTCCCTTTCTTTCCCTTGCCCTTTTTCTTGAAACTAGTGGTCTTTGTTTAACCATCAACACTTGATGCTCTTTCTTCATTTCTAACTTCGCTGATTTCAGCATCGCGAAGAGCTCGGGAATCATTTTCGTCATCCCTTGCATATTATAGTTCAGGACGAAGTTCTAGTAGCTTGGTAATAGTGACTAGAGAACTCAATCACAATCTTATCTGGAAGATTAACTCCCACTTGATTCAAGTGGTTGTAGTACCCAGACATTCTGAGCACATACTCACTAGCTGAGCTATTCTCCTCCATCTTGTAGGCAAAGTATTTGTTAGAGGTCTCATACCTCTCGACATGGGCATGAGTCTAAAATACCAATTTCAGCTCTTGGAACATCTCATATGTTCTGTTGCGTTCAAAATGTTTTTGACGTCTCGGTTCTAAGCCATAAAGCATGGTGCACTAAATTATTAAGTAGACATCATATTGAGCTTTGCCAAACATTCATAACGTTTGCATCTGCTCCTGTAATAGATCTGTCACCTAGCGATGCATCAAGGACATAATACTTTTGTGCAGCAATGAGGATAATCCTCAGATCACAGACCTTTGCTACTAACATCTTTCAACTTAGTTTTCTCTAGGAACATATAAAAAACATAGGGGAGCTACAACGCGGGCTATTGATCTACAACATAATTCGCAAATACTATCAGGACTAAGTTCATGATAAATTAAAATTCAATTAATCATATTACTAAAGAACTCCTACTTAGATAGACATCCCTCTAGTTATCTAAATGATCACGTGATCCAAATCAACAAAACCATGTCCGATCATCACGTGAGATGGAGTAGTTTTCAATGGTGAACATCTTATGTTGATCATATCTACTATATGATTCACGCTCGACTTTTCGGTCTCCAGTGTTCCGAGGCCATGTCTGTACATGCTAGGCTCGTCAAGTTTAACCCAAGTATTCTGCATGTGCAAAACTGTCTTACACCAGTTGTATTTGAACATAGAGCTTATCACACCCGATCATCACGTGGTGTCTCGGCACGACGAACTGTCGCAACGGTGCATACTCAGGGAGAACACTTGTACCTTGAAATTTTGTAAAGGATCATCTTATAATGCTACCTCCGTACTAAGCAAAATAAGATAAACATCACATGCAATCAAAATATGTGACATGATATGGCCATCATCTTGTGCTTTTGATCTCCATCTCCAAAGCATCGTCACCAGCTTGACACCATGATCATCATCACAGTGTCATGGTCATCTCGCCAATTATTGCTTCTACTACTATCTCTAACTCATAGTGATAAAGTAAAGCAATTACACGGCATTCACAATTCATACAATAAAGAGACAACCATAAGGCTCCTGCCAGTTGCCGATAACTTACAAAACATGATCATCTCATACAATAACGTATAAATAATCACGTCTTGACCATATCACATCACAACATGCCCTGCAAAAACAAGTTAGACATCCTCTACTTTGTTGTTGCAAGTTTTATGTGTCTGCTACGGGCTTCTAGTAAGAACCGTTCTTACCTAAGTATCAAAACCACAACGATTTTTCATCAAGTGTGATGTTTTAACCTTCAACAAGGACCGGGCGTAGTCACACTCGATTCAACTAAAGTTGGAGAACCTAACACCCGCCATCCACCTATGTGCAAAGCACGTCGGTAGAACTAGTCTCATGAATGCGTTCATGTAATGTCGGTCCGGGCCACTTCATCCAACAATACCGCCGAATCAAAGTATGACATGCTGGTAAGCAGTATGACTATTATCGCCCACAACTCATTGTGTTCTACTCGTGCATATCATCTACGCATAGACCTGGCTCATGATGCCACTGTTGGAGAATGTAGTATTTCAAATTTTTCCAATGATAACACAAGATCTATCTAGGAGAAGCATAGCAATGAGCGGGGAGAGTGTGTCCACGTACCCTCGTAGATCGAAAGCGGAAGCATTTAGTAACGCGATTGATTTAGTCAAACGTCTTCACCATCCAACCGATCCAAGTACCGAATGTACGTCACCTCCGTGTTCAGCACACGTTCAACACAATGACGTCCCTAAAGCTCTTGATCCATTTGAGGACAAGGCAGAGTTTCGTCAGCAAGGCGGCGTGGTGACGGTGATGATGTAGTTACCGGTGCAGGGCTTCCCCTAAGCACTGCAATGATATGACCGAGGTGTGTAACTGTGGAGGGGGGCACCGCACACGACTAAGTGATTGTCTGTTGTGCCTTTGGGGTGCCCCCTGCCCTTGTATATAAAGGGGGGAGGAGGAGGAGGCCGGCCTAGGAGGGGCGCACCTATAGGGGGAGTCCAACTAGGATTCCCAATCCTAGTTGGAGTCTCCTTCCTTTTCCAAGAGGTGGAGAGAGGGAAGGAGGAGGAGAGGGAGAAGAAAAGAGGGGGCGCCGCCCCCCTCCTAGTCCAATTCGGACCAGCCCATGGGGGGCTGTCTCCCCTTGTGGCCCTTCTCTCCTTTCCACTAAAGCCCAATAAGGCCCAATACTTCCCCTGGTGAATTCCAGTAACTCCGCGGTACTTCGAAAAATACCCGAATCACTCGGAACCTTTCCGATGTCCGAATATAGCCTTCCAATACATGAATCTTTACCTCTCGACCATTTTGAGTCTCCTCGTCATGTACGTGATCTCATCCAGGACTCCGAACAAACTTCGGTCATCAAAATCACATAACTCATAATACTAATCGTCATCGAACGTTAAGCGTGCGGACCCTACGGGTTCGAGAACTATGTAGATATGACCGAGACACATCTCCAGTCAATAACCAATAGCGGAACCTGGCTGCTCATATTGGCTCCTACATATTCTTTGAAGATCTTTATCAGTCAAACCACATAACAACATACACTGTTCCCTTTGTCATCGGTATGTTACTTGCCCGAGATTCGAACGTCGGTATCATCATACCTCATTCAACCTCGTTACCGACAAGTCTCTTTACTCGTTCCATAATATATCATCTCGTGACTAACTCCTTAGTCTTTTGCTTGCAAGGCTTATTTATGATGTGTATTACCGAGAGGGCCCAGAGATACCTCTCCGACATTCGGAGTGACAAATCCTAATCTTGATCTATGCGAACACCACAAAAACTTTTAGAAACACCTATAGAGCATCTTTTTAATCACCCAGTTACGTTGTGACGTTTGATAGCACACAAGGTGTTCCTCTGGTATTCGGGAGTTGCATAATCTCATAGTCAGAGGACCATGTATAAGTCATGAAGAAAGCAATAGCAATAAAACTAAACGATCATAGTGCTAAGCTAACAGATGGGTCTTGTCCATCCTAATGATGTGATCATGTCGATCAAATGACAACACATGTCTATGGTTAGGAAACACAACCATCTTTGATTACCAAGCTAGTCTAGTAGAGGCATACTAGGGACACTCTGTTTTGTCTATGTACTCACACATGTATCAAGTTTCCGATTAATACAATTCTAGCATGAATAAAAGACATTTATCATGAAATAAGGAAATACAAATAACAACTTTATTATTGCCTCTAGGGCATATTTCCTTCAGTAACGCCTTAAGCAAGATGACATGATGTAGATGAATTAACTCAAACAATATGATGAAAACCCCATCTTTTTATCCTCGACGGCAACAATATAATACATGTCATGTCCCGTACTGTCACTGGGATTGAGCACGGCAAGATTGAACCCAAAGCAAAGCACTTCTCCCATTGCAAGAACTATCAATCTAGTTGGCCAAACAAAACCAATAGTTCGAAGAGAATTACTAAGATATAAGATCATGCAGAAAAGAATTCATAAGAAACTCAAATATTATTCATAGATAATCTGATCATAAACCCACAATTCATCGGATCTTGACAAACACACCGCAAAAGAAGATTACATCGGATAGATCTCCATGAACAACGAGGTGAACATGATATTGAAGAACAATGAGAGAGAAGTAGCCATCTATCTACTAGCTATGGACCCGTAGGTGTGTGATAAACTACTCACACTTCATCGGAAGGGCAATAGGGTTGATGTAGATGCCCTCTGTGGTTGATTACCCCTCTAGCAGAGTACCGGAATAGGCCTCCAGATGGGAGCTCGCGAGAACAGAAGGATACGCCGGCGGAAAAGTGGTTTCGATAGATGTTCTGATGTTTCTGGAATATATTGGTATTTATAGGCGGAAGAAGTCCGTCGGGGGAGGCACGAGGGGCCCACAAGGTAGGGGGCGCGCCCTACCCCACTGGGGGCGCCCCCACCCTTGTGGTCGCCTCGTGGATCCCCTGGCGTGTACTCCTAGTCCATCTGATGTCTTGTGGTCCAAGAAAAATATCTAAAAAGTTTCATTCCATTTGGACTCGGTTTGATATTCCTTTTCTGCGAAACTCAAAAACAAGGAAAAACTGAAACTAGCACTAGGCTCTGGGTTAATAAGTTAGTCCCAAAACCATATAAAATAGCATATAAATGCATATAAAACATCCAAGATAGATAATATAATAGCATGGAACAATCAAAATTATAGATACGTTGGAGACGTATCAAGCATCCCCAAGCTTAATTCCTGCTCGTCCTTGAGTAGGTAAATGATAAAAACAGAATTTTTGATGTGGAATGCTACCCAACATATTTATCAATGTAATATTCTTTATTGTGGCATGAATGTTCAGATCCATAAGACTCAAAATAAAAACTTCTCAATATCAAAACACTAATACTTTAATCATACCAAAAGAAATCTATAAAGCTTCAAAAATAACATGGCTAAAGAACGTTATCCCTACGAATCATACAGTCCTTATGCTCCCTTTTCTTAACACAAAGCACCCCTCATGCCCATCCCGAAGTCAGCCAAGCAATTGCTTTCATGCTCTACTCTTTCGAACCTTTCAACTCTTCATGCAATATATGAGCGCGAGCCATGGACATATTACTATGGGTGGAGTGGAGGTGGTAATAGACAAAAGGTGGGAGAAAGTCTCACATCAACTAGGCAAACCAACGGACTATGGAGATGTCCATCAATTGATATCAATGTGAGTGAGTAGGGATTGCCATGTAACGGATGCACTAGAGCTATAAGTGTATGAAAGCTCAAAAAGACAACTAGTGGGTGTGCATCAACTTGCTTGCTCATGAAGACCTAGGGCATTTGAGGAAGCCCATCGTTGGAATATATAAGCTAAGTTCTATAACGGAAAATTCCCACTAGTGATATATGAAAGTGACAACATAGGAGACTCTATCATGAAGAACATGGTGCTATGATGAAGCACAAGTGTGGAAAAAGATAGTAACGTTGTCCCTTCTCTCTTTTTCTCTCATTTTTTTATTTTTTTATTTTTCATTCTGGGTTCTTTGACCTCTTTTTTTGGTGGGCTTCTTTGGCCTCTTTTATTTTATTTGGGATTCATTGGCCACTTTTGTTTTTGATAACCTCACATGGGACAATGTTCTAATAATGATGATCATCACACTTTTATTTACTTACAACTTGATATTACAACTCGATACTGGAATAAAGATATGAATCTATATGAATGCCTCCGGCGGTGTACCGGGATGTGCAATGACCAAGAGTGACATGTATGAAAAATATGAAAGGTGGCCTTTCCACAAATACTATGTCAACTACATGATCATGCAAAGCAATATGACAATGATGATGAAGGAAATATGCCCTAGAGGCAATAATAAAGTTATTATTTATTTCCTTACATCATGATAAATGTTTATTATTCATGCTAGAATTGTATTAACCGGAAACATAGTACATGTGTGAATACATAGACAAACAGAGTGTCACTAGTATGCCTCTACTTGACTAGCTTGTTAATCAAAGATGGTTAAGTTTCCTAGCCATAGACATGAGTTGTTATTTGATGAGCGGGATCACATCATTAGAGAATGATGTGATTGACTTGACCCATTCCGTTAGCTTAGCACTTGATCAATTAGTATGTTGCTATTGCTTTCTTCATGACTTATACATGTTCATATGACTATGAGATTATGAAACTCCCGAATACCGGAGGAACACTTTGTGTGCTATCAAACGTCACAACGTAACTGGGTGATTATAAAGATGCTCTACATGTGTCTCTGATGGTGTTTGTTGAGTTGGCATAGATCGAGATAGGATTTGTCACTCCGATTGTCGGAGAGGTATCTCTGGGCCCTGTCGGTAATACACATCATAATAAGCCTTGCAAGCAAATGACTAATGAGTTAGTCACGAGATGATGTATTACGGAATGAGTAAAGAGACTTGCCGGTAACGAGATTGAACTAGGTATGATGATACCGACGATCGAATCTCGGGTAAGTAACATACCGATGACAAAGGGAACAACGTATGTTGTTATGCGGTTTGACCGATAAAGATCTTCGTAGAATATGTAGGAACCAATATGAGCATCCAGGTTCCGCTATTGGTTATTAACCAGAGATGAGTCTCGGTCATGTCTACATAGTTATCGAACCCGTAGGGTCCTCACGCTTAATGTTCGATGACGATCAATATTATGAGTTTATGAGTTTTGATGTACCGAAGGTAGTTCGGAGTCCAAGATATGATCACGAACAGGACGAGGAGTCTCGGAATGTCCGAGACATAAAGATTGATATATTCGACGGCTATATTCGTACAGCGGAAGTGTTCCGGGTGATTTCAAAGAAAACCGGAGTGCCGGAGGGGTTACCGGAACCCCCAGGGGAGTATTAGGCCATAGTGGGCCGTGAGGGAAAGAGAGAGGCAGCCCACTAGGGCTGGCTGCGCCCCCCCAAGGGAATCCTAGTTGGACTAGGAGTGGGGGGGGGAGGCGCCCCTCTCCTTCCTTCTCCCCTTCTTCTTCCTTTGCTACTCCTAGTAGGAATAGGAAAGAGAATTCCTACTCCTTCTAGGAGTAGGAAAGCTCCTCTCCTTGGTGCGCCCTAGGACCGGCCGGCCTCCCCCTTGCTCCTTTATATACGGGGGCAGGGGGCACCCAAGAACACACAAGCAACATTGTTTTAGCCGTGTGCGGTGCCCACCTCCACAGAAACACACCTCGGTCATATCGTTGCAGTGCTTAGGCAAAGCCCTGCGTCGATAGATTCATCATCTCTGTTACCACGCCGTCGTGCTGATGAAACTATCGCGTGAAGCTCAACTGGATCAAGAGATCGTGAGACGTCATCGAGCTGAACGTGTGCTGAACGCGGAGGTGCCGTACGTTTGGTGCTTGGATCGGTTGGATCACGAAGATGTTCAACTACATCAACCGCGTCACTAGACGCTTCCGCTTTCGGTCTACGTGGGTACGTAGACACACTCTCCCCTCTCGTTGCTATGCATCTAGTAGATAGATCTTGCGTGATCGTAGGATATATTTTGTGAAATACTACGTTCCCCAACAGTGGCATCATGAGCCAAGTCTATGCATAGATGATATGCACGAGTAGAACACAATGTGCTGTGGGTGATAATAGTCATATTGCTCACCAGCATGTCATACTTTGATTCAGCGGTATTGTGAGATGAAGCTGCCCAAACCGACATTACGCGTACGCTTACGCGAGACTGGTTTCAGCGTTACAAGCACTCATTGCTTAAAGGTGACTGGCGGGTGTCTGTCTCTCTCACTTTAGTTGAATCGAGTGTGGCTACGCCCGGTCCTTGTGAAGGTTAAAACAACACATACTTGACGAAAAATCGTTGTGGTTTTTGTATGCGTAGGTAAGAACGGTTCTTCCTAAGCCCTTAGCAGCCACGTAAAACTTGCAACAACAAAGTAGAGGACGTCTAACTTGTTTTTTGCAGGGCATGTTGCGATGTGATATGGTTAAGACGTGATGAGTTAAACGTTATTGTATGAGATGATCATGTTTTGTAAAGCTATCGGCAATCGGCAGGAGCCTTATGGTTGTCTCTTTATTGTATGAATTGCAAAGGCCATGTAATTTCTTTACTTTATCACTATGAGTTAGCGATAGTAGCAACATCAATAGTTGGCGAGACGATCACGACGCTATGATGAAGATCATGGTGTCTAGCCGGTGGCGATGGTGATCATGACGATGCTTTGGAGATGGAGATCAAAAGCACAAGATGATGATGGCCATATAATGTCACATATTTTGATTGCATGTGATGTTTATCTTATTATGCTTCTTATTTTGCTTAGTACGGCGGTAGCATTATAAGATGACCCCTTACGAAATTTCAAGGTACAAGTGTTCTCCCTGAGTATGCACCGTTGCGAAAGTTCTTCGTGCCGAGACACCACGTGATGATCGGGTGTGATAAGCTCTACGTTCAAATACAACGGGTGTAAGATAGTTTTGCACATGCAGAATACTTGGGTTAAACTTGACGAGCCTAGCATGTACAGACATGGTGATACGGTGTATCCTAGGGCCATCACCATGGACCCTCCTTCACCCCCTCAAGTGCCTCAAGGACCGATGACACGTGCTCGTGCTAGAGCTTTCGAGACCGAGGTGACGTCACTCCTAGCCCAACTTCCTTATGAATCTTGCGAGACATGGTTGCTACCTCAAGCGAGTGTGCTTTGTGTGCTCAGGTGTGAAGGAGACCGCTTCGGAGAAGAGCGTGAAGGTGAACAAGTCCCCAAGGCCACGGACGAACTGACGCATCGAGAAGGGCAGAAGGGAGCTCCAGGCCCCGGACATCCGGCTCCATGGCCCGGACATCCGGCACCTGGGCCATCATCTACAGAAGACCAGCAGCGACTGAAGCTACAGGGCCCGGACATCCGGCCAGGGCCCGGACATCCGGCCAAGCGCGGCCCGGACATCCGGCCCCGGGCCCGGAAATCCGGCGCCTCTGTCCAGAGAGCACCCGAGACCAGGCCACTCCAGCCCGGACATCCGGCCCATGGCCCCGGACGTCCGGTGTCCCTCGAAGCCCCGGACATCCGGGCCGCCGCCCGGACATCCGGCCCCTGATCTGCCTGCGTGCAGCCCCCTGGGCCGAGGCCCATGTACCCATTCGCCCCGTAGACTATATATACTCCTCTCCTCTTTCCGTTTAGGGTTAGCTGTGGTTTTAGCTCATTTGACACTTGTGTGGATTTCTCCCACGAGACCGGTGCGCCTCTACGGAGAAGATCCACCTCTGGATTCAAGACCCCTAACGGGAAGATCCCACGGGATTCCAAGACCTCCTCCGGGAGAAGACTATCTGTATCACCGTTGTTGACTTTGGATCATGTATCTCGACCTTGTATCGCGAATCTAGCACTTGTGTGATTGCTTCCGTGTTGATTTGAGTGTTCTCTCTTGTGTTTTCCCCATCTTTCTCCGTGTTTTCCCCGTGTTCATCGTGTGCCAACCTCCAAACGTGAAAGATCCGCTGATTAGGGTTCCACCCTACATCACCTTCTTTGTTCGAGGTAAACCCAAAACAAAGTCCATAGATATATCTTCCCAAGGAACACTAGGGACAGGCAAAGGCATATATAAACCATGAGGATTGAGTCGTGACTTAGCTTTTTGACATGTAGTGCAGCGAGCAACAAAACGCTCAACATCCCGTCGCATCTTTGGCCAAAAGAAATGTGTAGCAGGTACGTCCTCCGTCTTCTTCACGCCAAAGTGTCCCATTAATCCTCCTCCATGCGCCTCCTGCAACAACAAAAGACGAACAGAGCTAGCTGGAATGCATAGCTTGTTAGCTCGAAACACAAATCCATCACTAACGACGAACTTGTTCCATGTTCTCCCTTCTTTACAATTCTGCAATACATCTTTAAATTCAGCATCATGCACATATTGATCTTTGATGGTCTCCAAACCAAATATTTTAAAGTCAAGTTGTGAAAGCATAGTATAACGACGAGACAATGCATCAGCAATAACATTTTCTTTTCCCTTCTTGTGTTTAATAACATAAGGGAAAGTCTCTATGAATTCAACCCATTTAGCATGTCTACGGTTCAGTTTTGCTTGACTTTTAATGTGCTTTAAAGATTCATGATCAGAATGTATAACAAATTCTTTGGGCCATAAATAATGTTGCCATGTCTACAAAGTCCGAACAAGAGCATATAATTCCTTATCATAAGTAGAATAATTCAGACTAGGCCCACTCAATTTTTCAGAAAAATATGCAACAGGTTTACCATCTTGTAATAACACACCTCCTAACCCAATTCCACTAGCATCACATTCAAGCTCAAAAGTCTTATTAAAATCAGGAAGTTGGAGTAAAGGAGCATGTGTCAACTTATCTTTCAATACCGTGAATGCTTCTTCCTGTGCAGTACCCCAAACAAAAGGCACATCCTTCTTTGTAAGCTCATTGAGAGGTGCAGCAATGGTGCTGAAATCTCTCACAAAACGCCGATAGAATCCAGCGAGGCCAAGGAAACTCCTCACGTGTGTGACCGTTTTGGGCTGGGGCCAACTCTCAATAGCTTCAATCTTGGCTTTATCAACCTCAATTCCCTGTGGAGTAACAACATAGTGATACGGTGTATCCTAGGGCCATCACCATGGACCCTCCTTCACCCCCTCAAGTGCCTCAAGGACCGATGACACGTGCTCGTGCTAGAGCTTTCGAGACCGAGGTGACGTCACTCCTAGCCCAACTTCCTTATGAATCTTGCGAGACATGGTTGCTACCTCAAGCGAGTGTGCTTTGTGTGCTCAGGTGTGAAGGAGACCGCTTCGGAGAAAAGCGTGAAGGTGAACAAGTCCCCAAGGCCACGGACGAACTGACGCATCGAGAAGGGCAGAAGGGAGCTCCAGGCCCCGGACATCCGGCTCCATGGCCCGGACATCCGGCACCTGGGCCATCATCTACAGAAGACCAGCAGCGACTGAAGCTACAGGGCCCGGACATCCGGCCAGGGCCCGGACATCCGGCCAAGCGCGGCCCGGACATCCGGCCCCGGGCCCGGAAATCCGGCGCCTCTGTCCAGAGAGCACCCGAGACCAGGCCACTCCAGCCCGGACATCCGGCCCATGGCCCCGGACGTCCGGCGTCCCTCGAAGCCCCGGACATCCGGGCCGCCGCCCGGACATCCGGCCCCTGATCTGCCTGCGTGCAGCCCCCTGGGCCGAGGCCCATGTACCCATTCGCCCCGTAGACTATATATACTCCTCTCCTCTTTCCGTTTAGGGTTAGCTGTGGTTTTTAGCTCATTTGACACTTGTGTGGATTTCTCCCACGAGACCGGTGCGCCTCTACGGAGAAGATCCACCTCTGGATTCAAGACCCCTAACGGGAAGATCCCACGGGATTCCAAGACCTCCTCCGGGAGAAGACTATCTGTATCACCGTTGTTGACTTTGGATCATGTATCTCGACCTTGTATCGCGAATCTAGCACTTGTGTGATTGCTTCCGTGTTGATTTGAGTGTTCTCTCTTGTGTTTTCCCCATCTTTCTCCGTGTTTTCCCCGTGTTCATCGTGTGCCAACCTCCAAACGTGAAAGATCCGCTGATTAGGGTTCCACCCTATATCATTATGGTATCTAGAGCAAAGGTTTCTCACGATTTTGTAGCCCCACACTTTGTTTTCTAGCCTGTTTTTGTCGTGTTCTTCCTAATTTCGAAAATTGCCCCACAAAAAGAGCCCCAAAAATTTTCTGTGATCTGTTGATTTGGCAAGATTTTGTTGAATTTGTTCCATGGATTTGCTGTGCCACGTGTGGATCTAGCTTTTCCTCCACTTTTCCCCAAATTTCATCCGAAAAATCCACCGAATTTTTGCCCCGAAACCCCCCTTTGCAACGTGATCTTGCTGGCTCGGGCACCCCGGACATCCGGCTCGTGCCCCGGACATCCGGCCCGGCCCGGACATCCGGCCCCTGGCCCGGACATCCGGCCTCCCGCAGCCATTTTCCCCCACTACACTTCCCTCCTAGCAATCATCCGCCTCTTCGTTCGGTGATCCACTCACCCTTCCGCAAACCACCACCGATCTTCCGCAACAACCACCATCGCTTCACCGCTTCGAGTTTAGAAAATTTGTCTCCATTTGCCGTGGATACTTGAGTTGTGGTTTCACCGTTTCCTTGGATGTTTAGGCTACCTTGGGACGGCAAGACTTCGGCGACACCACCGCTCAACTTCGGCAAGGACGGTAACATCGACGACACTTCGATCATTCTATCTTGCAATTGCATTGTCACCCTATGAACCATCTTTGCGTAGCTTTCCCATTGAGACTAGCCATTTGAGTATTGCCGGGCCACGACACTTGTGCACATTAGTGATACTCATATATATATTGCATACCACATCATCTTGGTATATTGCATATCTCCTTGTGCCACAAGAGTGCTCCGCATACACAATAGCTACCTCGATTCGAGAAGAATACATATGTGCCCAAAGAAAGAGCTCAAAAGCTTTTAAGCAAAAGAGCCAATCCAAGCAAAGAAACTATAGCATCATACGCCTTGCATCCAAAGAGATCATACAACATAGCAACATCATCGTGTGCTCAAGCATCGGCACATCATACACTCATAGCATACTTGTGATAGATAGTCGTTACGTTTTGCCCATATAGGTCGTGCACAAGTGCGTATCCGCCTATTAAGCAATCGGTTAGCGTCTCTCTAGTGTTGTGCAACACGAGCATTTTCCGTGGTTTACCACATTTTTCGCTCATCCTTGGTTGCACAACCACATTTATCTATCCGTGCGTGTGTTCCGTGTGCTACTCTTTGCTAGTGATCTACTTGTTGCATGAGCAAATTTGTGAACCATTTTCAACATCTTTGAGTCATTTTGACGATTGCATTGAATTTGTGCCACATCCTAACCGAGCTCCTCTCAAAGCTTTACTTATGTAGGTGTGAGAATCGACACGAAGTGATACCAATAGTGCTATTTCCGGGTTACATTGTTGAGTGATCATTGATCCATTTTCAACCTCGGTTAAGGTACATTGATATTGTCTTCTCCTTTCTCCACTCACTTACTTGCTTGTGATGATGGATAGGCCAAGTTCATCTACCAACCCGATCTTCGATGACCCTCAAGAAGCGAACAACTACGTCACCAAACTACATCTATTCGGTGTCCAACGAGCTCTACATCAAGAGAGCGAAGCTATGCGAGAGTACATTGGTCAAGTTGCCGAGGATGCGCGACAATTCCAACAAAGCACCAAGGAGCAAATCGACCTCATCAACACCAACATGTCTACTCAATACAATGAGCTACGGACATTGATCATCAACCGACGTTCTTCCTCAACATCATCTCATCGACGAAGCCGCTCAAGTCGACATACCGACTCAACGCAAGACTCAAGTACACCTACGTCAAACACTCTTCGTCAAGCCGCACGTCAAGCTCGACATGAACATCGGCAACCTCTACATGACAAGAGTTCCCAAGAGCTATTCGACGAACAAGAAAATCGACGTCGTCACAACCAAGCTACACTTGAGCAAGCACAAGAACGGCAACGACTACGCCAACATCAACAAGAGCGAGCTCGTCAATATCAAGAAGAACAAGATGCCGAGGCTAACCGCCAAGCACAACAACGTCGTGACGCTCAAGCTATGGAGGCGCAACGTGCTTTACAAGATGCACACCGCAATGTGGCCGCCCGCAATCGACACACTCGTCAAGAAGAGGACTTTCTTCGAGATGAGATGCAAGAACGGCGCCATCAAGCAAGAATGCAAGAAGAAGCTCCTCCTCAAGAGCGACATGAACATCAACTCCAACAAGAACGTCTACATCCTCAAGAGCAACACGATACGGCAAACCGCCAAAATCGAGATCATCCTCCCAATAGGCAAGGAAACAATGATGAGCATCGCTATGGCAAGCTCAAGTTCACCATGCCAAAGTTTTCCGGAAGCATTGATCCCGAAGACTACCTCTCATGGGCATTAAAAGTTGACAAGATCTTTCGCCTTCACAACTTCGATGAAGAGAAGAAGATCGCTATGGCATCACTTGAGTTCCAAGACTGTTCTCATTTGGTGGGAGCAAATCATAGAGAGAAGAGAAGCCAAAGGCGAACCTCCTATCACCACTTGGGCTCAAATGAAGGAAGTGATGAGAGCACGCTTCGTGCCTACACACTACAACCGCGACTTGTTCAAGAAGCTACAACTCCTCAAGCAAGGTACCAAGTCCGTTGAAGAGTACTACAAGGAGATGGAGATTGCCATGATACGAGCGAACATCACGGAAGATGATGAGCAAACTATGGCGCGATTCTTGAATGGACTCAACTATCCCATCAAGAAGATTGCGGACTTCCAACCATACAACAATCTCCTCGAGCTAGTACATCAAGCAACCAAAGCGGAGCGCCAAGTTCAAGAAGACTACAAGTACTCAAAGTTCACCTCCAAGAACTTCGGCTCCTACAACCAAGCTTCAACGACTTCGGCTACTCCTCCTACCTCTTCCAAGCCTCCTACAAACTTCGGAGACAAGCAAAGCTACAAGAATGCGACTACATCGAGTCGTCAACCTTCTACCAACAACTTCAAGCCAAGAGCTTCCTCAACTACAACTCCAACCGAAGATAACAACAAGACGAGCTCCATCAAATGCTTCAAGTGCCAAGGACGAGGCCACAAGTCATTCGAGTGCAAGACCGTTCGCACCATGATCATCAACGACGACGGATCTTATGACTCCATGAGCGATGATGAGATGGAAGCACTTGAGCATGTCGCTATGCATCGCCGAGTGAATGAAGACGAAGACCGTCAAGTGTTTTGCGACAATGACTCAAGCCCCAACCTTGTTGTCTCCAAAGTCTTGACACTCCAACATCAACAAGATGAAGACCAACGTTGTCACATTTTCCATACGAAGGCCGGCATCAATGGACGCGCCGTCAAGGTTATCATCGATGGCGGAAGTTGCCACAACTTGGCAAGCGAAGAGCTATGCGACAAGCTTCATTTGGTCAAGACGAAGCATCCTCACCCCTACAAGGTCCAATGGCTCAACGACGCCGGAATTCTTCGAGTCGAGCACACCGTGCAAGTCTCTTTCAAGATTGGCGCTTACGAGGACACTCTTGAGTGTGATGTGATACCCATGTCCGTGTGCCACCTTATTCTTGGACGACCATGGCAATATGATCGTGGAGTCACACACAATGGACGGACGAATCACTATCACTTCAAGATGAAGGGCAAGGAATTCGTGCTCCGACCTATGACCCCAAGTCAAGTAGCCGCCGACAAGCTTTTACCTACTACCCCTCGTGGAGAGAATGGTGAGAGAGCGAGCCACCAAAAAGAGAGCGAGAGCCACAAGCCAAATATGAGCGACTCCACGATGAGCGACAAGAAGCAACTAGTGCTATTTGCTACCAAACGTGAGATGAGAGAAGTGTGTGAGAACCCATCGAGCGTCTTCCACCTTGTGCTTCTATGCAAAGGGGAAGCCAAACCTACTAACACTTCACCACCTCCACCTTTGGTGTTGTCTAAATTGTTGCAGGAATTCTCGGACGTCTTTCCGGATGAGCTACCACCGGGTCTACCTCCACTTCGAGGGATAGAACACCGCATCGACCTCGTACCCGGTGCTCCACTTCCAAACAAAGCTCCGTACCGCGTCAACCCCGAGGAAACGAAGGAGATACAACGGCAAGTGCAAAATCTCATCGACAAGGGTCATGTACGTGAAAGTCTAAGCCCTTGTGCCGTTCCAGTTATTCTCGTTCCTAAGAAAGACGGAACTTTTCGCATGTGTTCCGATTGCCGCCCGATAAATGCTATCACCGTTAGATATCGTCACCCTATTCCTCGTTTAGATGACATGCTTGATGAACTTTGCGGTGCCACCATCTTTTCAAAAATTGATCTTAAAAGTGGTTACTACCAAATTCGCATTCAAGAGGGTGATGAGTGGAAAACTGCTTTCAAAACCAAGTTTGGGTTATATGAGTGGCTTGTCATGCCAATGGGCTTATCTGAAGCACCCGGCACTTTTGTGCGTCTTATGCACTTTGTTCTTAGACCCTACATAGGTGTCTTTGTTGTGGTTTACTTTGATGACATTCTTGTGTTTAGCAAGTCGCTTGAAGAACATGTTGACCATGTTCAACTAGTTTTGCAAGCACTTCGCAAACAACAATTGTATGCTAATATGGAAAAATGCACTTTTGGCGTTGACAAGGTTGTCTTTCTAGGATTTGTCGTGTCTTCTCAAGGTGTTCACGTTGATGAAACTAAAATTGAAGCAATTAAAACTTGGCCTCAACCAAAGACTCTTATGCAAGTGCGTAGTTTCCTTGGTCTAGCCGGTTTCTATCGACGTTTTGTGAAGGACTTTAGCACCATTGCTATGCCTCTACACGCTTTGAGCAAGAAGAACGCACCCTTCACTTGGGGTCCTTCGCAAGACACCGCGTTCAATGAGCTTAAGAGCTTGCTCACGCACGCACCACTTCTAGCATTACCAAACTTTGACAAACCGTTTGAGATTCATTGTGATGCTAGTGGTACCGGCATCGGCGGCGTGCTAATGCAAGAAAAGCGCCCAATTGCGTACTTTAGCGAGAAGCTATCGGGAGCTCAACTTAACTATCCTATCTATGATAAAGAGCTTTATGCCTTGGTGAGAGTTCTACGTGTTTGGGAACACTATCTTAGACCTCATGAATTCATTCTTCATACGGACCATGAGACACTCAAGTATCTCAAAGGTCAAACTAAGTTGAACAAGCGTCATGCTAAATGGAGTGAGTTCATTGAGTCTTTTCCCTATGTTATCAAATACATCAAGGGCAAAGAAAATGTTGTGGCGGACGCGCTTTCCCACAAATGCATGCTTGTTACACAACTTGAGTTGAATGTGATTGGCTTTGAGCATATTAAAGATTTATATGAGCATGATCCTTTCTTTGCAAATGCCTATGCTAAATGCTTGACTCACACTTCTTGGGAGCATTACTACATCAAAGATGGATATCTTATGAGAGCTAACAAACTTTGCATTCCCGAGTCGTCGCTTCGTTTGCTTCTTTTGCAGGAATCGCATGGAGGAGGACTCATGGGACACTTTGGACGAGACAAAACGTTTGCTACACTCTCTAAGAACTATTTTTGGCCCAAGATGCTTCGTGACGTCTCACGCTTCACCAACCGCTGTTCTACATGCCGCAAAGCTAAGTCCAAAGCTCAATCTTATGGTCTTCATATGCCTCTTCCTATTCCATATCACCCATGGGAAGACATAAGCATGGATTTCATACTTGGCTTGCCTAGGACTCAAAATGGCAAAGATTCCGTGCTTGTCGTGGTAGATAGGTTCTCCAAAATGGCTCATTTCATTCCTTGTAACAAGATCAACGATGCTTCACATGTTGCAACTCTCTTTTGCAGGGAGATACTTCGTCTACACGGCGTGCCCAAAACGATCGTCTCCGACCGGGACGTCAAGTTCCTGAGTTACTTTTGGAAAACACTATGTGCCAAGCTCGGAATCAAGCTTCTATTTTCTTCGGCGTACCATCCACAAACGGACGGCCAGACGGAGGTGACGAACCGCACGCTATCCACTCTTCTTCGTGTGTTGATCAAGAGGAACATCCGGGAATGGGAGCATTGCTTACCAATCGCCGAGTTCGCCTACAACCGCGCAAGACACTCCACAACCGGCAAGTCCCCCTTCGAGATCGTCTACGGCTTCAATCCGTTGTCGCCTTTGGACATCCTACCTCTTCCTCTCCAAGAGCGCACGAACATGGACGCAAGTGCAAGGGCAACTTATCTCAAGAAGGTGCACGAAGACACAAGGGCGATGATCGAGCGACAAGTCCACCGTCGCGCCACCAAGTTTGATACGGTGTATCCTAGGGCCATCACCATGGACCCTCCTTCACCCCCTCAAGTGCCTCAAGGACCGATGACACGTGCTCGTGCTAGAGCTTTCGAGACCGAGGTGACGTCACTCCTAGCCCAACTTCCTTATGAATCTTGCGAGACATGGTTGCTACCTCAAGCGAGTGTGCTTTGTGTGCTCAGGTGTGAAGGAGACCGCTTCGGAGAAGAGCGTGAAGGTGAACAAGTCCCCAAGGCCACGGACGAACTGACGCATCGAGAAGGGCAGAAGGGAGCTCCAGGCCCCGGACATCCGGCTCCATGGCCCGGACATCCGGCACCTGGGCCATCATCTACAGAAGACCAGCAGCGACTGAAGCTACAGGGCCCGGACATCCGGCCAGGGCCCGGACATCCGGCCAAGCGCGGCCCGGACATCCGGCCCCGGGCCCGGAAATCCGGCGCCTCTGTCCAGAGAGCACCCGAGCCCAGGCCACTCCAGCCCGGACATCCGGCCCATGGCCCCGGACGTCCGGCGTCCCTCGAAGCCCCGGACATCCGGGCCGCCGCCCGGACATCCGGCCCCTGATCTGCCTGCGTGCAGCCCCCTGGGCCGAGGCCCATGTACCCATTCGCCCCGTAGACTATATATACTCCTCTCCTCTTTCCGTTTAGGGTTAGCTGTGGTTTTAGCTCATTTGACACTTGTGTGGATTTCTCCCACGAGACCGGTGCGCCTCTACGGAGAAGATCCACCTCTGGATTCAAGACCCCTAACGGGAAGATCCCACGGGATTCCAAGACCTCCTCCGGGAGAAGACTATCTGTATCACCGTTGTTGACTTTGGATCATGTATCTCGACCTTGTATCGCGAATCTAGCACTTGTGTGATTGCTTCCGTGTTGATTTGAGTGTTCTCTCTTGTGTTTTCCCCATCTTTCTCCGTGTTTTCCCCGTGTTCATCGTGTGCCAACCTCCAAACGTGAAAGATCCGCTGATTAGGGTTCCACCCTACATCAGTTAACTAAGGAAAATATTGAGCGCATGAATGCTAAATATAAACTTGTTGGAGATAAGGGTAGAAAACGTGTTGTCTTTGCACCTGGAGATCTTGTTTGGTTACATTTGCGTAAGGATAGGTTTCCTAATTTGCGCAAGTCAAAGCTAATGCCACGTGCTGATGGTCCTTTCAAGGTGTTAGAGAAAATAAATGATAATGCATATAAACTTGAGCTGCCTGCAGATTTTGGGGTTAGTCCCACATTTAACATTGCAGATTTGAAGCCTTACTTGGGTGAGGAAGATGAGCTTCCGTCGAGGACGACTTCAATTCAAGAAGGGGAGGATGATGAGGACATCACTAACAAGGTTACACCCACAGCTCCAACTGACACATATACAGGACCAATTACTAGAGCTCGCGCACGCCAATTAAATTACCAGGTACTTTCGTTTCTTGGTAATGAATCTAATGTTCATGAGAATATGATGCTTCCTAAATTGGATACATTTGTCTTGCTTACCAATGAAGGGCCTAGCTTGGACAAGAAGGATGAACATTGGAGCAAGATCAAGCATGGAGATGATGGCATGCGCAAGGGGAACAAGAATGGAGTTTCAATTGATGATTTCAGGACTTTGAAGCCACCATAATGAGTGCGAGAAGCCTTGGACGAAATATACAAGATGCCACTTCATAAATTTCGTCCAGAGGCTATTATAGGTGCTGCGTCACCTTATTATTGGGCCAGGCCCATGTAATTTCGAAATACTTGAGTATAGGCTGTTTTTAGAGTCCGTATGTGTGGGGAAACAAGAGTTAGGGTTGGTTTCGGACCCCTCCACCAAGGGCCACGAAATTCCCCCCTCTTTCCCTCATATATACAGCCCTTAGGGCGTCGTTTAGACTTTGGGTTTTGTTTAGATTAAAAGTTCGCCATAGCTGCAACTTCGCGTACTTCGTTTGTGTTCAACGACCAGACAAAGGCGTCACAGAACCCCACCTTGATCAATAAAGTTTTCCTCTTATATTCGCAATATCCAGATTGCAATCTTAGTTTCTTGCTTGTTCTTCGTTTGCCTGCAGGAAACAGACCTTCGTGGTCAGGTTGATCGTGCTCCGGCGTGGTCGATAACCTCTCTGATACGGTGTATCCTAGGGCCATCCCCATGGACCCTCCTTCACCTCAACAAGTGCCCAAAGGACCAAGGACTAGAGCTCCCGAGACCGAGGTGACGTCACTCCTAGCCCTACTTCCATACAAATCTTGCGAGACATGGTCGCTACCTCAGACGGACGTGTTGTGTGTGCTCAGGTGTGAAGAAGACCACATCGGAGAGGGGCGTGAAGATGGACGAGTCCTCAAGTTCATGGACGAGCCAATGCATCGAGAAGAGCAGAAGAGAGCTCCAGGACCCGGACATCCGGCCCCCTGGCCCGGACATCCGGCCCCTGGGCATTCACCCACAGAAGGCCAACAGCAGCCAAGGCTACAGGGCCCGGACATCCGGCCAGGGCCCGGACATCCGGCCAGGCACGGCCCGGACATCCGGCCCCGCGCCCGGAAATCCGGTGCCTCTGTCCAGAGAGCACCCGAGGCGCGTCCACTCCAGCCCGGACATCCGGGCCCCCGCCCCGGACATCCGGCGTCCTGTGAAGTCCCGGACATCCGGCCCGCCGCCCGGACGTCCGGCCCCTGAATTGCCTGCGCGCATCCCCCGGGCCGAGGCCCATGTACCCATTCGCCCCGTAGACTATATATACTCCTCTCCTCTTTCCGTTTAGGGTTAGCTGTGGTTTTAGCTCATTTGACACTTGTGTGGATTTCTCCCACGAGACCGGTGCGCCTCTACGGAGAAGATCCACCTCTGGATTCAAGACCCCTAACGGGAAGATCCCACGGGATTCCAAGACCTCCTCCGGGAGAAGACTATCTGTATCACCGTTGTTGACTTTGGATCATGTATCTCGACCTTGTATCGCGAATCTAGCACTTGTGTGATTGCTTCCGTGTTGATTTGAGTGTTCTCTCTTGTGTTTTCCCCATCTTTCTCCGTGTTTTCCCCGTGTTCATCGTGTGCCAACCTCCAAACGTGAAAGATCCGCTGATTAGGGTTCCACCCTATATCACATGGCCTCGGAACACTAGAGACCGAAAGGTCGAGAGTGAATCCTATAGTAGATATGATCAACATAAGATGGTCACCATTGAAAACTACTCCATCTCACGTGATGATCGAACATGGTTTAGTTGATTTGGATCACGTGATCATTTAGATGACTAGAGGGATGTCTATCTCAGTGGGAGTTCTTTAGTAATAAGATTAATTGAACTTTAATTTATCATGAACTTAGTCCTGGTAGTATTAGCATATCTATGTTGTAGATCAATAGCTCACGATGTAGCTCCTCGTTTATTTTTATTTGTTCCTATAGAAATATAAGTTGAAAGATGATAGTAGCAATGATGCGGACTTGTTCCGTGATCTGAGGATTTTTTCCTCATTGTTGCACATAAGAATTTTGTCCTTGATGCACCGCTATGTGACAGGACTATTGCAGGAGCAGATGCAGATGTTATGGACGTTTTGACAAAAGCTCGGTATGATGACTACTTGATAGTTTAGTGCACCATGCTTTACGGCTTAGAACCGGGACTTCAAAAATGTTTTGAATGCCACGGAGCATATAAGATGTTCCTAAGAGTTGAAATTGGTATTTCATACTCATGCCCGTATCAAGAGGTATGAGACCTCTAACATTACTTTGCCTACAAGATGGAGGAGAATAGCTCAACCAGTGAGCATGTGCTCAGATTGTCTGGGTACTACAGTTGCTTGAATCAAGTGGGAGTTAAACTTCTAGATAAGATAGTAATTGACAAAGTTCTCTAGTCACTATATCCAAGTTACTGGAACTTCGTGATGAACTATAATATGCAAGGGATGACGAAAGTAGTTCCCGAGCTCTTCGCGATGCTGAAATAGGCGAAGGTAGAAATCAAGAAAGAGCATCAAGTGTTGATGGTTAACAAGACCACTTGTTTCATGTAAAGGGCAAAGGGATAGAAGGGTAATTTCAAGAAGAATGACAAGCAAGTTGTCACTCCCATGAAGAAACCCAAAGCTAAACTCTAGCCTAAAACTAAGTGCTTCTACTGCAAAGGAAATGGTCACTGGAAGTGTAACTGCCCTAGATACTTGGCGGATAAGAAGGATGGCAAAGTGAACAAAGGTATATTTGATATACAGATTATTGATGTGTACTTTACTAGTGTTCATAGCAGCCCCTGGGTGTTTGATACCGATTCAGTTGCTAAAATTAGTAACTCAAAACGAGAGTTGCAGAATGAACATACACTAGTTAAAGGTGAAGTGACAATGTGTGTTGGAAGTGGTTCCAAGATTGATATGATCATCATCGCACACTCCCTATACTTTCGGGATTAGTGTAGAACCTAAATAAATGTTATTTGGCATTTGTGTTGAGCATGAATATGATTTGATCATGTTTGTTGCAATACGGTTATTCATTTAAAGTCATAGAATAATTGTTGTTCTGTTTAGATGAATAAAACCTTCGATGGTCATACACCCAATGAAAATTGTTGGTTGGATCTCGATCGTAGTAATACACATATTCATAATACTGAAGCCAAAAGATGCAAAGTTGATAATGATAGTGCAACTTATTGTAGCACTGCCGTTTAGGTCATATTGGTGTAAAGCGCATGAAGAAACTCCATGCTGACGGGCTTTTGGAATCACTTGATTATGAATCACTTGGTGCTTGCGAACCATGCCTCATGGGAAAGATGACTAAAACTCCGTTCTTCAGAACAATGGAGCGAGCAACTAACTTATTGGAAATAATCATACTGATGTATGCGGTCCGATAAGTGTTCAGGCTCGCGGCGGGTATCATTATTTTCTGACCTTCACAGATGATTTGAGCAGATATGGGTATATCTGCTTGATGAAACATAAGTATGAAACATTTGAAAAAGTTTAAAGAATTTCAGAGTGAAATGGAAAATCATCGTTACAAGAAATAAAAGTTTATACGATCAGATCGCGGAGGCGAATATTTGAAGTTACGAGTTTGGCCTTCATTTAAAACAATTTGAAATAGTTTCACAACTCACGCCACGTGGAACATGATACTTCCATTTTGCATCATGCTTTTATGTTGACATGTATTGCATTATGGGCTATTATTACACATTATGTCACAATACTTATGCCTTTTCTTACTTATTTTACATGGTTTACATGAAGAGGGAGAATGTCGGTAGCTGGAATTCTGGGATGGAAAAGGAGAAAACATTGGAGACCTATTCTGCACAAATCAAAAAGCCCTGAAACTCCACAAAACTCTGTTTCAGAAAATATAAAAAATATCTGGCGAAAGAAGTACAAGAGGGGGCCACCCACCGTCCACGAGGGTGGGGGCGCGCCCCCTGCCTTGTGGGCCACCTGGCAGCCCCCCGATGCCCATCTTATGCTATATGAGGTGTTTTGACCTGGAAAAAAAATCATAAGGAGTCTTTCGGGGCGAAGCGCTGCCGTCTCGAGGCGGAACCTTGGCGAAACCAATCTAGGGCTCCCGCGGAGCTGTTCTGCCGGGGATACTTCCCTCCGGAAGGGGGAAATCATCCGCATCGTCATCACCAACAAATCTCCCATCTTGGGGAGGGCTATCTTCATCAATATCTTCACCAGCAATCTCCTCTCAAACGCTAGTTCATCTCTTGTATCCAATCTTTGTATCAAAACCTCAGATTGGTAGCTGTAGGTTGCTAATAGTGTTGATTACTCCTTGTAGTTGATGCTAGTTGGTTTACTTGGTGGAAGATCATATGTTCAGATCCATTATGCATATTAATACCCCTCAGATTATGAACATGAATATGCTTTCTGAGTAGTTACATTTGTTCCTGAGGACATGGGAGAAGTCTTGCTATAAGTAGTCATGTGAATTTGGTATTCGTTCGATATTTTGATAAGATGTATGTTGTCTTTCCTCTAGTGGTGTCATGTGAACGTCGACTGCATGACACTTCACCATTGTTTGGGCCTAGAGGAAGACATTGGGAAGTAATAAGTAGATGATGGGTTGCTAGAGTGACAGAAGGTTAAACCCTAGTGTGTGCGTTGCTTCGTAAGGGGCTGATTTGGATCCATATGTTTCATGCTATGGTTAGGTTTACCTTAATACTTCTTTTGTAGTTGCTGATGCTTGCAATAGAGGTTAATCATAAGTGGGATGCTTGTCCAATTAAGGGCATAACCCAAGCACCGGTCCACCCACATACCAAATTATCAAAGTAACGAACGCGAATCATATGAACGTGATGAAAACTAGCTTGACGACAATTCCCATGTGTCCTCGGGAGCGCTTTCCTTCATATAAGAGTTCGTACAGGCTTGTCCTTTGGTACAAAAAGGATTGGGCCATCTTGCTGCACCTTATTTACTTTTACTATTTATTACTTGTTACCAATTATCTTATCACAAAACTATCTGTTACCGATAATTTCAGTGCTTGCAGAAAATACCTTACTGAAAACTGCCTATCATTTCCTTCTGCACCTCGTTGGGTTCGACACTCTTACTTACTGAAAGGACTTCGATAGATCCCCTACACTTGTGGGTCATCAAGACTCTTTTCTGGCGCTGTTGCCGGGGAGTGAAGCGCCTTTGGTAAGTGGAATTTGGTAAGGAAAAAATTATATAGTGTGCTGAAATTTACTGTCACTTGTTACTATGGAACTTAATCATTTGAGGGGCTTGTTCGCGGTATCTTCACCCCGACCAATAGAGCAAAGAGTTGCTCCTCAACCTACTAGACCTACTTAAAATGTTCTCTTTAAAATTCCTTCGGGTATGATAGAGAAACTGCTAGCTAATCCCTTTACAGGAGATGGAACATTGCATCCCGATTTGCACCTAATATATGTGGATGAAGTTTGTGGATTGTTTATGCTTGCAGGTATGCCCGAGGATGTGATCAAGAAGAAGGTCTTCCCTTTATCTTTCAAGGGAGAGGCATTGACATGGCTATGCGATGATATTGGATCATGGAACTACAACCAATTGAAGTTGGAATTTCATCAGAAGTTCTATCTTATGCATCAGGTTCATCGTGATCGTAATTATATATATAATTTTTGGCCTCGTGAAGGAGAAAGTATCGCTCAAGCTTGGGGGAGGCTTTAGTCAATGTTATATTGATGCCCCAATCATGAGCTCTCAAGGGAAATGATTATTCAAAAAATTTATGCTCGACTTTCTCTCAATAATCACTCCATGCTCGACACTTCTTGCACCGGTTCTTTTATGATGAAGACTATTGAATTCAAATGGGATTTATTGGAAAGAATTAAACACAACTCTGAAGATTGGGATCTTGACGAAGGTAAGGAGTCAGGTATAATACCTAAGTTTGATTGTGTTAAATCTTTTATGGATACCGATGTTTTCCGTGAATTTAGCACTAAATATGGATTTGACTCTGAGATAGTAGCTTCTTTCTGTGAATCATTTGCTACTCATGTTGATCTCCCTAAGGAAAGGTGGTTTAAATTTCATCCTCCCATTTAAGTAAAAGTAGGTGAACATGTTATAGTTGAAGAAAAGACTATCACTTATAATGTTGATCCTATTGTTCCTACCGCCTATATTGAGAAACCACCTTTCCCTGTTAGAATAAAGGATCATGCTAAAGCTTCAACTGTGGTTCGTAAGAGTAATACTAGAACACCTACACCCTTTGAGTAAATTAAAGTTGAACCTAGTGTTGCTATGGTTAAGGATCTCTTGGTCGATAATATAGATGGGCATGTTATTTACCTCCATGAGAAAGCTGCTAGAATCGCCAGACCCGATACTAGGAATAAACATAGACCTGTTGTAGGCATGCCTGTTATTTCCGTTAAAATAGGAGATCATTGCTATCATGGTTTATGTGATGTAGGTGCTAGTGCGAGCGTAATACCCATTTCCCTATATGAAGAAATTGTGCACGATATTGCACCTGCTGAGCTAGAAGGTATTGATGTTACTATTAAGCTTGCGAATAGAGACACTATTGCACCAGTTGGGATTGTTAGAGATGTTGAAGTCTTGTGTGGGAAAGTTAAATACCCTGCTGATTTTCTTGTTCTTGGTTCCCCGCAAGATGATTTTTGCCCCATTATATTTGGTAGACCCTTCCTGAATACTGTTAATGCTAAGATAGACTGCGAAAAAGATATTGTTACTGTTGGATTAGGGGATATGTCTCATGATTTTAACTTTGCTAAATTTCGTAGATGGCCCCATGATAAAGAATTGCCTAGTAAGGATGAAATTGTTGGTCTTGCTTCTATTGATGTACCTCCTAACGATCCCTTATAACAATATCTGCTAGACCATGAAAATGATATGTATATGAATGCGAGAAGGGAAATAGATGAAATATTCTTTAAACATGGACCCTTATTGAAACACAACTTACCTGTTGAAATTCTAGGGGATCCTCCTCCACCCAAGGGTGATCCCGTGTTTGAACTCAAACCATTACCTGATACTCTTAAGTATGTTTATCTTGATGAAAAGAAGATATATCATGTTATAATTAGTGCTAACCTTTCAGAGCAAGAAGAAGAGAAATTATTGAAAACTCTGAAGAAGCATAGTGCTGCTATTGGATATACTCTTGATGATCTTAAGGGCATTAGTCCCACTGTATGCCAACACAAGATAAAGTTGGAAAAGGACGCTAAACCGGTTATTGATCATCAACGACGGTTAAATCCTAAGATGAAAGAAGTGGTAAGGAAGGAAATACTAAAGCTTCTAGAGGCAGGTATAATTTATCCAGTTGCTGATAGTCAGTGGGTAAGCCCTGTCCATTGTGTCCCCTAAGAAGGGAGGTATTACTGTTGTTCCTAATGATAAAGATGAATTGACCCCGCAAAGAATTGTTACAGGTTATAGGATGGTAATTGATTTCCGCAAATTAAATAAAGCTACTAAGAAAAATCATTACCCTTTACCTTTTATTGATCAAATACTAGAAAGGTTATCCAAACATACTCATCTTTACTTTCTAGATGGCTATTCTGGTTTCTCTCAAATACCTGTGTCAAAAGAGGATCAAGAAAAGACCACTTTTACTTGTCCCTTCGATACCTTTGCTTATGGACGTACGCCTTTTGGTTTATGTAATGCACCTACTACCTTTCAAAGATGCATGATGGCTATATTCTCTGATTTTTGTGAAAAGATTTTTGAGGTTTTCATGGATGATTTTTCCGTTTATGAAACTTCTTTTGATGATTGCTTAATCAACCTTGATCGAGTTTTGCAGAGATGTAAAGAAACTAATCTTGTCTTGAATTGGGAAAAGTGCCACTTTATGGTTAATGAAGGTATTGTCTTGGGGCATAAAATTTCTGAAAGAGGTATTGAAGTTGATAAAGCTAAGGTTGATGCTATTGAAAAGATATCGTGTCCCAAGGACATCAAAGGTATAAGAAGTTTCCTTGGTCATGTCGGGTTTTATAGGAGGTTCATTAAGGACTTTTCCAAAATCTCTAGGCCTCTGACTAATCTCTTACAAAAAGATGTTCCTTTTGTCTTTGATGATGATTGTGTAGAAGCATTTGAAATACTTAAGAAAGCATTGATCTCTGCACCTATTGTCCAGCCTCCTGACTGGAATTTACCCTTTGAAATTATGTGCGATGCTAGTGATTATGTTGTAGGTGTTGTTCTAGTACAAAGAGTTGATAAGAAATTGAATGTTATCCAATATGCTAGTAAAACTCTAGACAGTGCCTAGAGAAATTATGCTACTACTGAGAAAGAATTTTTAGCAGTTGTATTTGCTTGTGATAAGTTTAGACCTTATATTATTGATTCTAAAATAACTGTTCACACTAACACTACAGGAAACTGCTAGTTTGCCGTCTGTGAGGGTCTTTGCCGTCAGCATTTCGTCGGGGTACACGGCAAAGATAGGTTTGCCGTCAACTGCAGACGGCAAAGTTAGCCTGACGGCAAATCACTGCTTTGCCGTCTGGGTTGTTAATTGCTGATGGCAAATCTAGCAAACGGAAGACGGCAAAGAAACACAGACGGCAAACCTGCTCTTCGCCGTCTGTTGTTTATTTGGTTGACGGCAAAGCATGGACACGTGTCCAGTCTGACGGTGGTCAACCCCCCGGTCAAACGAGTCAAACTCGCCGGCGAAGTGACGCCGGCGAGGCCAAACACGGCGGCGAGCTTCGGAAATCGCCTACAGGGCATGGTTCGAGCCGCGGTTGGGCGCGTTGGAGTGTCCTCGCCGATGCGCGTCGAATGGTGGTGGTCGCCGAGCCTGTGGTGGCCGGAGGCGACGGCCACGAGCTCGGCAGCGGCGGCCGGCGTTCGGGCGTGTGTGAAGACGCGGCTGCGGTGGCCTAGGCGATGCGTGCGTGGCACCTAGCTCATCTACGTGCTGCGGCGAGCGAGATGGACGTGCGTCCGTGACCAAATGGTCACCAGAGCATCACCGGCAGCAAGCACGGCGGCGGCGGGTTTCGGTGATCAGCGGAGCAGCAGCTACGCAGCGCAAACGAAGCGGAGGAGGGAGGGATTCGGCGTAGGGGCTCACAGCGGTGCTAGCGAGCTCGACGGAGAGGTCGGGGATGCTCTGCAGCTCCTTAATCGACGGCGAGGAGCTCCGGCGATCCGAGGAGGGGGACGACGGCGTGAAGGCATTGCAGGGCTCCCGGCGATCCGTGGCTCAGCGAGGAGGAAGAGGGCGTCGCGGCGATCCTTCTGGACACTCTCACGGGACGAGGGGGAGGCTCTAAGTGCGGCAACGGCGAACGGCGGCGACGGGCGGCCTCGGTGATGAGAGGGAGAGAGCCAGGGGAAGGAGATGAGGACGAGGGGAAGTGAGAGAGAGGTCGGGGCAGCTGTGTGGCGACGTATGGAGGCGTCCAGGTCGTCGGGGATGCAGGCAAGCAGGCTGGAGGTGGCCGGGCGCGTGTCGGCGCGCGGTGGCCACGCGCGCTGCCCACTGGCGCGAGGTGGAAGGCGACAGGAGCGGCGCTGGTGGGCTGGGCCGGCCTGCAACAGTGCTGGGCTCAAGGTAAGTTCTTTCTCTCTTTTCTTTTTTTCCTATTTCTTTTCTGTTTCATTTCTTTTGCAACTTTGTTTAATTAATAAAAATGCTAGAACATTTTTATATCTCATAAAACTAATCATGCCCACTGTATATAATATGAACAATATGGAACATTATAGTTTATGATTATTTGAGCATTTAAAATATTTTATAGCATTTAAATGCCCAAATACAAATACCATAAGATTTAATCCAAAGACCTTAGAGGTCCTAGAAAATTGTGCACCATTTTTGACAAAGGTTTGAGACCAAGGCAGAAATGATGAACATTTTTGAAGGGCATTTTGGGTACATTGGAAAAGATTTTATCAAACCCTAGTTGTTAGGAGAGGGTGTTGGGGTTTCTGTCATTCCCATTTCAAGTTTCTTTGATAAGTAGACATGATGCACACTCTAGCTAGTCCTAATGCAAGTGCTAACTAGGGATGTGACAGTGTTGAAGAGTTTCAGCATGAGTGAGGCCAAGAAAGGGTTCTTGCCTGTCTCACATGGTATAAGGTTGAGCGAGACTCGGAGTCCTTCGACATCTGATGAGCGAAGTAGGATGAGTCAGATTCCGTATGCCTCGGCAATCGGATCCATCATGTATGCCATGATATGTACACGACCTGATGTTTCTTTTGCAATAATCCTAACAAGTAGACACTAGCCCAACCCAGGTGAGAGTCACCGGGCGGCGGTAAAGACTATTCTGAAGTACCTGAAAAGGACTAAAGAGATGTTCCTAGTTTATGGAGGTGAGGAGGAGCTCGTCGTAAGGGGTTACACCGATGCTAGTTTCCAAACTGAGAGAGATGATTGTCGATCACAGTCCAGTTTTGTGTACATCATGAACGGAGGAGCAGTGAGCTGGACGAGTTCCAAGCAAGACACGGTGGCCAATTCTACCACAGAAGCCGAATACATTGCGGCCTGTGAAGCTGCAAAGGAAGGTGTTTGGATCCGGAATTTTCTGGATGATCTTGGTATTTTCTGAGCCTCGATGAAACCGTTGGACCTTTATTGTGATAATTGTGCTGCCATCGCACAAGCCAAGGAGCCAAGGAAACACCACAAGACCAAACACATAGATTAGAAATATCACCTGATACGAAAGATTGTAAAGAGTGGTGATATAGAGTTATGCAAAATTCACGCGGATGCAAATGTTGCACATCCATTGACTAAGTCGCTTCCACAACCCAAGCGTGAGGGGCACGTTATAGCTATATGCATATGATGTCTATTTGATTGACTCTAGTGCAAGTGGGAGACTGTTGGAGATATGCCCTAGAGGCAATCATGTATGATGATATTTCCTATGTGTTTATGAATAAAGATGGTCCTTGGATGTAAACAATGATACTTCTTAGCAAGTACATGACTTATTTGTGAGATCTTGTGTTGTATGATACATTCTAAAAGGTCCCTAGTAGTAAGTGACGTGTGGCCACACATCAGACTAGATTAGCATGCAATACGGTGGATGGCTTTGTCTCACTAGCCATGAAACATGTGATGCTACCAAACTGCATGGATCTGATCGGATCCGAGGTTGGATCCAAGGTGAATGGATCTAAGGTCGGATGGACATCGGATTGGACAGACCCAACTATGAGACGCATCGTTATGTCATCTTTGAGTCTCTAGTACAACATCCGTTCTATGTCGACCCGAGCTGACGCATGTACTTGGGATGGTGACAGACTTGCTTTGGGCCGACCAAACACTACTCCATGACTGGGTAGTTACAAAGGTAGGTTTCGGGCTTGTCCAGACTCATGCTACGAGACGTGGTCGAGCAAGATGAGATTTGCCCCTCCGGCCAGGAGAGATGTACTCCGCCCCCCCTCGTGTGATCCGACTAGGATAAGCATGGCCATGTGACAAGGATTATGAGATAATTCGGTTTGTGGTCGGCATCACTTGAACGAGAAAGAGGTCGGGCTAGCACAAAGATGACAGTCTCACCTTGGGCCCGGCAACATATATCGTGTGGCAAAGGGAATGGAAGTGTGACATGTTGTACATGTTCGCCTAGCCAGCTTCATAGTCTACTTGGTGGTCGGCACGCTACCAGCCGAGCAGGTCGGAGGTGATCCGACCTGCGACCAACATGACTTGAACCTAAGGGGT
The DNA here is from genome assembly GCA_902687465.1 of Secale cereale. Taxonomy (NCBI): domain Eukaryota; kingdom Viridiplantae; phylum Streptophyta; class Magnoliopsida; order Poales; family Poaceae; genus Secale; species Secale cereale. The sequence goes on along the minus strand of LR738712.1, from coordinate 304,996,993 downwards.
CATGCGCTTAAGGGAAGGAACCTCTGAGGTTGGATCCGACTCCACGAGTCAGACTTGGTCCTACTCAGACTCGGATATAGACCAAACAGACTTTGGGCTTTCGGATCCGTGCGAGGCCCAAGTGTTGAGCCCCTAAAGGATGCCTATATATAGTGGAGGTGCGGCACACTTATCCAGTTGATCTCTTCGGCGCCATCGTTAGGGCTTTGCACATGTTGCAACTAGCTACCTCCACTTGTCGCTAGTTGTGTGATCGGACCTAGCAGTCCGCCGCACAACGTTCTTCCTGCACATGCGGATATCGTTAGAGGCGGTGCACTAGCGCCACTCTGGCGAACTTGTACACGGGATCCTCGGCTACGTGGGAGATCGATAAGGAGGAGACGACTCCGGGAACGCGAGATGACTCCGGGAACGCGCTGCCTCAACTCTACTTCTGCTGCACGGCACAGTACGTCTAGTGGTAAGGATCTATGATCCATCTCCCTTAGCATGTTCCTGGATGTTCTGCTGGTAGGAATTTTTTAATTTGCAGTCAATGCATCCTACCGTAGATCAGAATAGTCTCCAATATATGCACCTGCACAAACCAATAAACACTTGCACACAGCGCGGAAAGGGGGTTGTCAATCGCTTCAACGTCACAAACAAGAGTGAGATCTGATAGAGATAGATTTAAAACTAAAGTAAAAAAGCTAAATAAATTAAACAAAAAATAATTGCAGCAAGATATTTTCCGGTTTTTGGTTTTATAGATCTGAATAAATAAGATGGAAAATATACCCCGGGGCCATAGGGTTCACTAGAGGCTTCTCTCTTGAATAAGGCATACAGTAGGTAAACAAATTACTGTCAAGCAATTCATAGAAAAGCACAAAGTTATGACGATGTCTAAGGCAATGATCATGAATATAGGCATCACGTCCGTGACATGTAGACCGACTCCTGCCTGCATCTACTACTATTACTCCACACATCGATCGACTCCTACCTGCATCTAGAGAATTAAGTTCATAAGAACAGAGTAACGCTTTAAGCAAGATGAAAATATGTAGAGGGATAAACTCAAGCAATATGATATAAAACCCATCTATTTATCCTTGATGGCAACAATGCAATACGTGCCTCGCTACCCCTTCTGTCACTTGGTGAGGACACCATAAGATTAAACCCAAAACTAAGCACCTCTCCCATTGCAAGAACTACCAATCTAGTTGGCCAAACCAAACCAATAATTCGAAGAGAAATACAAAGACATCAAACCATGCATATAAGAATTCAAAGAAGACTCAAATAATATTCATTGATAATTTGATCACAAATCCACAATACATCGGATCTCAACAAACACATCGCAAAAGAAGATTACATCGGATAGATCTCCAAGAACATTGAGGAGAACATTGTATTGAAGATCAAAGAGAGAGAAGAAGCCATCTAGCTACTAGCTATGGACCCGTAGGTCTGTGGTAAACTACTCACGCATCATCAGAGGGGCATCAATGTTGATGTAGAATCCCTCCGTGATCGAATCCCCCTCCTGTAGAGTACCGAAAAAGGCCTCCAGATGAGATCTTACGAGGTCAGAGACCTGAGGCAGTGGAAAAGTGTTTTCGTTGCTCCCTCTAGGGTTTCTGGAATATTTGAGAATATATAGGGCAAAGAGGCGGTGCAGGAGAGTCATGGGGGGGGCACAAGCCCAGGGGCGCGCCCTATGGCTTGTGGCCACCGCGTGGCTTCCTTGGCCCCTACCCCAAGTCACGTAGGTGTGTTTCTGTCCAAAAAATATAATCACGGAAGTTTTATTCCGTTTGGACTCCGTTTGATATTCCTTTTCTGCAAAGCTCAAAAACAAGGAAAAAAACAGAAACTGGCACTGGGCTCTAGGTTAATAAGTTAGTCCCAAAAATAATATACAATAGCATATTAATGCATGTAAAAATTCAAAATTGATAATATAATAGCATGGAACAATCAAAAATTATATATACGTTGGAGATGTATCAGGGACCGATTGAATCAAGTCGGTGAGACCAAAGTGAACAATGGGCACATAGAGAGTCTGTCAAGCCACCCCGATGGGACCGATTGCATAAACTCGGTGAGATTGAAGTGGATGCAACTGATCACACAGCGCTGGCAAGGCCATCTCGGTGAGACCGAGAACCGTATCGGTCGAACCGACTTGTTAGGGTTTCTGGCAACGGCTATGTCAAATGAACTCAGTGGGTCTGGGTTGGAAATATCAGTGTGGCCGAGTTTGGAATTAGGGTTTGGACATATTCGGATGGAGAAAGTGGCTGAGGGTTTTGGAGCAATATCGCTAAGAAGTTGAGCAACCAGATCATTAAACAACACCTCATCCCCTTTTAGTAGTATTTGCTTTACCTATGGACTCAATGTGATCTTGGATCACTAAAATAGAAATGAAGATTCTTGAGTTTTTGCCAATCTTTGTCCTTAGCATTTTGAGGGGTCCACTTCTCTAATCCATGCCATGCCAATCATTGAATATCCTAAAATATTTATCTTGAAGGGATATTAGTTCAATTAGCTATATGTTGTTATGAATTACTAAAACCACACGGGGATTAGCTACACTTTCAAAGGGGGCCCTAGGACCATTGGCAGTGACCCAGTGGTGGGCCCCAGGGCGGCCACGTCAGCGCGCGGCCGGTAACCACCGGTGACAAAAACGACGGCCACGTGCATGGGAGGCATCGAAAAACCGCTAGGGGGTCGTTTGGTGCGCGGGCGGCACCGTTCAGACGTGTGCACGACGTCGCGTCTGATGGTGGTGGTGTCCAGAGCTGGGGCTGCCGGAAACGATGTCGGCGACGAGCACGGGTGGTGGCGACGTTCTGGAGCATGACGGGACGGGGCTAGGAGGCATGGCGAGGGCAGCGGGCAAGTGCTACGAGCCTAAGGAGCAAGATAGTGGGTTCAGGCGCGGGCTGCGGCCACGGGGGCCACGCCGGCGAGCTCGACCGCGGTGGCGGGAGCGAGATCACGTCAGGGGTGAGCTACGGGCGCGGAAACGAGCTAGCGAGCAAGGAGGGTAATTGTGTGCTCACCGCGGTCCTGTAGATGTGCACGAGTGGGCTCGGGGG
>LR738712.1:304968617-304993780 GCA_902687465.1 Secale cereale | reverse complement strand
TGGAGCGAGACGGCGGAGGCGAGCTCCGGCGTCTGGAGGTTGAAAAAGGGGTTGGGGCGGCACTGAAGAGCTCCTCGGCTCAAGTGGTTGGCACCAGGCAATGTGGACGGTGACGACGAAGCCCTATGACATGGCGTCGAGGCACGAGGTGGCTGGTGGTCGCGGCGTAGCAAGGCAGACGACGACGGCGGGGCGCGAGCGTGGTGGATCGGGATGAGTGGGAAGCGACGGATAGGAAGAGATGGAGCAAGGGAGCAAGTGGGGAGTGGTGAGTGGAGGGGAGGGGCTCGAGGTGTCGAGGGGACGGCGCCCTTATCCCTCCGGGGCGTCGCCGACAAGGAGGTTGGGCGGGAGCGCGCCCCTGTAGTGACGTAATATGTCTCCAACATATCTACTTTCCAAACTCTTTAGCCCTTGTTTTGGACTCTAATTTGCATGATTTGAATGGAACTAATCCGGACTGACGATGTTTTCAGCAGAATTACCATTGTGTTATTTTTGTGCATAAATCAAAGTTCTCGGAATGACCTGAAAATTTACGGAAATTTTTATGGAACATATAAAAAATACTGGCGAAAGAATTATCCATATGGGGGCCACCCAGAGGTCAGAAGCCCTAGGGGCTAGGGCGCGCCTCCCAGGCTTGTGGGCCCCCCGAGCCTCCTCCGACCCTAACTCCAACTCTATATATTCACGTTCGGGGAGAAAAAAAATCAAAGAGAAGGATTCATCGTGTTTTACGATATGGAGCCGCCGCCACCTCATGCTCTTCATTGGGAGGGCTGATCTGGAGTCCGTTCGGGGTTCAGAGAGTGGAATCCGTTGCCATCGTCATCATCAACCTTCCTCCGTCAGCAATTTTATGATGCTCACCGACGTGCGTGAGTAATTCCATCGTATGCTTGCTGTACGGTGATGGGTTGGATGAGATTTATCATGTAAACGAGTTAGTTTTGTTAGGGTTTGATGTCTAGTATCCACTATGTTGTGAGATTGATGTTGCTGACTTTGATATGCTTTATGTTTGTCACTAAGGCCCGAGTGCCATGATTTCAGATCTGAACCTATTATGTTTTCACGAATATACATGTGTTCTTGATCCAATCTTGCAAGTTGTAGACATCTACTATGTGTTATGATTCACGAATATACATGTGTTCTTGATCCAATCTTGGAAGTTGTAGACATCTACTATGTGTTATGATCCAGATACCCCAAGGTGACAATAATTGAGATTCTTTCCGGTGATTGTCGTAGTTTGAGGTGTTCATGTATTCACTAGATGCTAATGCTTTGTTCCGGCTCTCTATTAAAAGGATGTCTTAATATCCCTTAGTTTCCATTAGGACCCCGCTACCACGGGAGTGTAGGACAAAAGATGACATGCAATTTTTTTTCCATAAGCACGTGTGACTATATACGGAATACATGCCTACATTATATTGATGAATTGGAGCTAGTTTGTCGTTGCCCTATGTTATAACTTCTACATGATGAATATCACCCGACACATATCATCACTGACCCATTTCATACGAGTCTGTCTCATATTGATCCTCGCTAAGTTACTTTCGTTATTACTACTGTTACACTCACTACAAAACTGTTATTGTTTACTTTTGCCACTGTTACCGTTACTTTCATATTACTTTGCTACTAAATATTTTGCTGCAGATATTAAGTCTTTCAGGTGTAGTTGAATTGACAACTCAACTGCGAATACTCATGAATATTCTTTGGCTCCCCTTGTGTCGAATCAATAAATTTGGGTTGAATACTCTACCCTCAAAAACTGTTGTGATCCCCTATACTTGTGGGTCATCATGACACGGCTCGGGGAATAGGAGAAGACGATCGGGGAGCAGTGGGCCGATGGGCCTGTTCGGATGGGCCTGTTGGGCTAAGGCCCAGTAAGGGCAGAGGTTTTCCGTTTCCATTTTTTCCTTTTCCTTTTATTCTTTTATGTTTTCTTTTTCTTTTTAAAACAAAATAGTTCTATAAAATATAAAACTTGCACCTAAATTAGTACTATAAATTAGGCCACTACCACAGTAAGTTTAGCACTTAAAATTAATTAGTTTAGGATTTTTATAATTTAAAAAGAATTTAAATAATAATTTTAGCCCTTGTTTTAATTAGTTTAGGGCATTTTTTAATAAAATGTTGGTTTCACCATGACAAATATCCAAGGATTATTTGCAAAACTTTTAACATTTTAGGTTTTCATGTTTGTGAATTTCTAAAATTCACTTAGAATTTGAATTTGAATTTAAGTGAAATTTGAAATAAGATATGAGAAAAAGATGATCAAGATGTTTAGCAAAATGATTTGCTTAATCACACAGGATTACTGTAGCTCAAAATACGAAGTGTTACAATATACCCCGTATGTTAGACAATATTAGTGCTTAACTACTATTTAAATACATTATAACTGAACATTTTTTCTGCCCTCTCAAGCCATTAGCGTTTTCAGTCATTGGATCCTTAGTTCAGTGCATTTGTGGCCGTCAGATTTGCTGTGGGTCGCCCTTAATCAGCCCCACATCATTGTTAACGAGCGTCAACCATTACGGGCCGCTGCTCTGCTCGCATTTTTCCACTTCTATGGTAAACTTCGGCTTAATGGGCCTTTCCCCTCTTCAAGGCCTGCATACCAGCATAAAAAAATACATTATCTCGATCGGCAGAGTCGCGTGCCTCTCATCCCTTTGCCTGGCGGCTCACTCCAGATGCGACCGGCCTGGGTGATGACCGATGCCGGGCTAGAGCAATGGATCCATGGCGACCGCGCTGGTTCGGGAAGCGCCTCGCCAAGCGATGGGGCACGGGGTCGGCTCGATCCGTTGGGTTACACAGCACGGCTGGATGGTCTGTGGAGGCAATACATGCATGCGCCCTTTGAAGTTCTATTGCCAATCCGAAGATTGATTGAGAGTTTAATCAGCCATTACTATGAATCAATGCGCGGACTACTGGTTATTGTACTCCCTCCATTTTTATATACAAGGCCACTATGGAATATACATTTTGCATCTATACAAGGCCACAAACAGCAATCGAGGCAAAATTAATGATGTTTTCTCGTACTAACAAGTTGTTTAATACTTGCATGCATGTAGTCATAATGACAGTCATCTCCTTCCTCCACTTAGTTTCTTTGCATGCATGCGGAGTATTAATAATCCCAGTAAACAAGAAGAAAAGTTGACTTGTAAAGCAGACATTAAATTTTACATTGGTACCTGTAATCCGAGTTTGTGGCCTTGTATATAAAAATGGAGGGAGTAGGTCAGTTACAGTTGGTAATTAATAATTTTGATTCAACCTATACACGCCTATATAATCCCAACCGTGCCGCTGGTGATTTTCGGGTGTCCAATTCTCCCTCCTTCCTGCATCTCCTCCCCCCTCCCCTCCCCAATTCTTCCTCCAACTTTGAAATATGTTTTGTTTACTGATGTTGTTCTTCGTGCCCATGAAAAAACTGCAGGTTCTGTACAAGACGAATTCAAGCACATACTGTTGGGTCTCTTACCTTTTTCCAGCTGAATTTGTCAGTGTCCAATGGCTAACAGATAGGTTAGTGTGAGTTCTTCACTTATGCCCTCGTTTAACTAAATTTATGCCTAACCTCAATATCTGTGTCTATGTGCTTTTTAATCATATGATATGATTTTTCTCTAACTGTTTTAAAATAATTGCATCTAGCAGGTTTTAATTGTTCCTACTCTATTTTGCATACATCAACCTTCCAGCCGAGATGTGATTATATTATCGGAGGGTGTCGAATTCAGTGGCCATATTCTTATTGTTTCCTGCAGATCTTGTATTTGCCAAGAACCTGCCTGTGGTGAGATCAATCGCTGATGGTTTCAGTCTGTGCCACTTCATGGCTGAGAACATGAAAAACCGAGCACTCGAGCTACCTTTGAAGGAGAAGGCTCCGAGCGCGGTTAAGCCAAAATGGCAATATCCAGGTGCAGGTTGGATTAAGATGAATACTGATGGAGCCACTGATTCAGTGAACGGCCGTGGAAGCGCGGGGATCATTATCCAGGATGATCAAGGGGCGTTCTTATGAGCGAAGTGTGCTCAGTAAGTTGGAGTTACTGACCCGCTATCCATTGAGTTACTGGCCTGTCACAACGCGATGATATTAGCACGCAATATGGGACTGCAAAGAGTGATAGTGGAAACAGATTGTCATGAGATTCAGAGTCTGTGGAGTGCACCCCAGAAATCGGTGAGATGAAGGAAATAAGTGATCTTCTAATGGGATTCGAGCTTCGGTACTCGGGACGTCAGACTAACAGGCGGCCCACCGACTAGCTAAGGAAGCATTAGTTATAGATATGCATGCTGTAATCTTTGATGTAATCCCTGGCTGGTTGACTGTATTTGTCCAGTCAGACATGCTTGCACCTATTGAATAAAGTGCCGGAGGGCGTTTAGCTTAAAAAATTGTTAACCACATGAATTAGGAGAGTTGGTTAGGATGTCATGGCGAGCTCAAGGAAAACTCTGTCGACTTTTTTATGACAACTACAAACAAGCATAAAAAAGGTAATATTTCGGTTCTTAATTATTTATCCAGGCCGGAGCAAAAACATAAAAAGGTAATATTCCCGTTCTTAATTATTTATTTATCCAGGTTGGAGAAAAATCAAAGTACTGGGTTGAAGCTCTCATGTGTACTATAGACGGTGCGTGGGATAAGCTGGAAGATTGAGAATCTGTACGGGGCTTTGGCTAATGAAGCTGACTTGCACTCCCAAATTGTGTTACCAACCAAATGCCACGCCATATACTCACTTTTTTGTGATGAGAATTACTCTGAATATACATCCAGTAAAGTTCTCAGAATATATATGGCGTAAATTATTTATAATGCGAGTTATTCTGAATACTCACTTTTTTGTGATGAAAATTACTCTGAATATACATCCAGTAAAGTTCTCAGAATATATATGGCGTAAATTATTTATAATGCGAGTTATTCTGAATATGTAAGTTGTGAACATTAAGAAATATCCTTCGATTTTGCATTCATAATTAATAAATATCCTGTAAACCAATACGTGGTTAGTTTTGTAGTCCTAGTGCGCCCTGATTCTTCAAGAGTTCATGCGTGCTATCACGATTTGCAAATGATTATTACAAACATATTTAAATAGGAAACCCTTTTACAAATATGTGTACATGTAGCTAAAGGGAGATCAAAGCAGGTTGTGACATGTTTGTCTAACGCAGTCTAACACTCGAAGGGCCATGGGCCGAACTTTATGAGAAGGGAAGCAAGGGAAGTACAGAGGGTTATAGTCTAGGAGAACTAGACCTGCAACCAGGACGGTACAGCCCAGCGGCAAAAACAGACACTACAAGAAACCAATACATGCCTACAAATTCAGGCATTGAGGTCGCTGATGCAGCCCGCTGCCCTCCACATGCCGATATCTTCTAGGACCAGATCCCGGACCCTATCTACAAGGCTGTTCACATTATCAAAGATCCTCGCATTCCTTTCCTTCCAGATCATCAAGTGTAATAAAATGACAATAGTGTCAAAGTTCTTCCTCATTGGCTTCGGTATGCCCTTCCTCGCCTTCAGCCACCACTCTTCTGTAGTACTGAAGCTGTCCTTCGGTATTATGAAATCAGTACCTGTCCGTGCCCTAAACCGCAGCCAAACCATTCTGGTAAAGTCACATTGCACAAATAGATGCGTACATGTTTCGGGTGCAGAAGAGCACAATGGGCAGATGCCATTGGATGGCCAGTTCCTTCGTTCCAAATTATCTGCCGTCAAACATCTTCTGTGGACAGCAAGCCACATGAAAAATTTGCACCGCGGCGGCGCTTTGGATCTCCAGATCAGCTTGTGACAAGCGAACCGTAAGTTCCCAAGGAAGAACAATTGATAGGCACTCTTGACCGAGTACCTGAAACAAGAGACGTGGCCTAAACAATGTCCCAGATCTTCAGATATTGGGCCAAAGCTATAAGTGTTAAGCCTCCTGAGATGTCACGGACCCAGGCCCGGCCTAGCAGGGCATCTTTCACCGATCTATCCCTGTTCCTGACAAAGGAAAACAGCTCCGGTGCCAATTTAGCAATAGATTGACCATCCGAGAGCCAATTGTTAGTCCAAAACCTTGCTCGCTCTCCATCACCCAGGCTGATGCGACACGCCGCGCTGAACATGGCCTGAACGTCCTTCTCATTAGCGTCGGGCAACAGCTGCCAAGGTCTCTCCTCAGTATCCCATCTTAACCATGGCCATTTGCAGCGAAGGGCCATGCCGAACCACTTGAGGTTAATTATATCGAGGCCTCCCATCTCCAAGGGCAAACAGACTCTAGACCAAGGTAGTAAACAATGCCCTCCACTGATCTCCTCTTCCCCCTTCCATATAAACCCTCGATAGCGTCTATTAATGATCTTTAATGCCCAAGCCGGCATAGGAAGAACCGCCATCAGATGAATGGGCAAAGCCATAAGAACAGAGCGAGTGAGAGTTAGACGACCCGTAGCAGCCAGCATCTTTGGCTTCCAACCTTTCATCTTTCCCGAGAATTTATCAATGAGAGGAAGAAGATCCTGACGTCGAAGCCGGTAGATGGAAAGAGGCAAGCCCAAGTATTGAATATGGAAGTTCTGCCTCCTACACTGAAAGTGCTCCTCCACTGCTGCCGCAGCCACCTCGTCACAACGGATGGTGGTGACAGTACTCTTGTGCATGTTAACCCTCAGTCCCGAGGCTTCCCCAAGGAGATGTAAAATACTGGAGATGGTCTGGAGATCAGAATGCACCGGCTTGAAGAATAAAATGGCTAACACACCAGAGTTCAGGCTAAGGAGGAGAAGTTGGTCACACATGAAAATGATGGTGAAGGACTTTTACAGATCATTTGTCCATTGACTATCCATAACTCGAGCTAACTTCACAATACGTAGTTTAGTTCATGCCAAATTGCAAATCTAACTTGCATGTTTCGTATCTCCATATATTTATAAAATATCCTATATAAATTTCATGTTTCATGTCTTCATATACTTGCAAAAATCCCTACCATTTTATAGCAAAAATGAACGGGTGCAGCAACGCGCGTCGGCATGATCTAGTAATATTTATAACCCGTTGCAATGCAGTCACCTCGGGGACATTCGATAAAATCCGGTTGTAATGTATGGGCTAACTGTTGAAATCTGAGATGGGCCTAGAGCCCATATGACAATTTCAGTTTTGATCTCTAAGGTCCCATGTAGGTGGCATGACAAAGTGGTGGGAAGTTTAGTCCCACCATGCTAGTGGAAGGAGAGTTGGAGTGGTTTCGGCCCACGTTTGTCATTGGACGTGCAGCATGTCCCCGCCATCAAGAAGAACCTCGTTAGTGGCTCCCTTCTATGTAGAGAAGGGTTTAAGTTGGTTTTCGAGTCTAATAAATTAGTTGTTACGAAATATGGACTCTTTGTTGGAAAAGGTTATGAGAGCGGAGGAATGTTCCGCCTTTCCCTCGCATATTTTTGTAATAAAGTCGTGAACCATATTCATTCGAATGTTAATGAATCAGAAGTTTGGCACTCACGTCTTTGTCACATTAGTTTCGGTGTTATGACGCGGCTAGCTAAGTTGGATTTAATCCCGAGTTTCACTTTAGCCAAAGGTTCTAAGTGCCTTTCATGTGTGCAAGCTAAGCAACCTCGCAAGCCTCACAAGGCCGCGGAGGAGAGACACCTGGCACCATTAGAACTCATACATTCTGATCTTTGTGAGATGAATGGTGTGTTGACTAAAGGTGGAAAGAAATACTTCATGACATTGATAGATGATTCCACTAGATATTGCTATGTTTATCTGTTAAATACTAAAGATGAGGCTCTACACTACTTTAAAATCTATAAGGCAGAAGTTGAGAAACAACTTGAAAAACAAATTAAACGAGTCCGGTCAAATCGTGGTGGAGAGTACTTCTCGAGTGAGTTTGACTCCTTTTGTGCGGAACACGGCATTATTCATGAGAGGACGCCTCCCTATTCACCCCAGTCAAACGGGGTTGCCGAGCGGAAAAACCATACTCTAACTGATTTGGTTAACGCCATGTTAGATACGTCGGGTTTATCCAAGGCATGGTGGGGGGAGGCTATATTGACGGCATGTCATGTCCTGAATAAAGTTCCGACAAAGGACAATGAGATCACTCCCTATGAGAAATGGGCGAAGAGAAGGACAACACTCTCGTACTTGCGTACTTGGGGCTGTTTGGCGAAAGTCAATGTGCCGCTCCCCAAAAAGCGCAAGCTTGGACCGAAGACCGTGGACTGCGTTAATTTGGGCTACGCTAAGAATAGCGTTGGCTATAGATTTCTAGTAGTGAAATCTGAGGTACCTGACCAAAAGGTTGGTACAATTATGGAGTCTAAGGATGCTACATTCTTCGAGGATATATTTTCTATGAGAGATAGGCAAAGAACTTCTAGACAGGAATCTGAGGAGACTCCTGAGCCTGCCATTCCTATGGAATACTATGAACGAACACATGATGAAAATCCTGAGGAGGATGACGAGGAAACCCTTGGTAGGGGAAAGAGACAAAGGACTGCAAAGACCTTTGGTGATGATTTCTTCGTGTACCTCGTGGATGATGCTCCCACTTCTATTTCAGAAGCGTATGCCTCTCCAGAATATGACTACTGGAAGGAAGCGGTCCGTAGCGAGATGGATTCCATCATGGCTAACGGGACATGGGAGATTACTGAGCGTCCCTATGGTTGCAAACCATTGGGATGTAAGTGGGTGTTCAAAAAGAAGCTTAGGCCCGATGGTACGATTGAAAAGTACAAGGCTAGGCTTGTGACCAAGGGCTATGACCAAAAGGAAGAGGAAGATTTCTTTGACACTTATTCACCTGTGGCCAGACTGACCACCATTCGAGTATTACTCTCGTTGGCGGCCTCGCATGGTCTTCTCGTCCACCAGATGGATGTTAAGACAGCTTTCCTGAATGGAGAGCTAAACGAGGAAATCTACATGCAACAGCCAGATGGCTTTGTGATAGATGGTCAGGAAGGAAAAGTGTGTAGGTTGATAAAATCTTTATATGGCCTGAAACAAGCACCTAAGCAATGGCATGATAAGTTTAATACAACACTAACATCTGTTGGCTTCGTCGTTAATGAAGCTGACAAATGTGTATACTATCGCCATGGTGGGGGCGAAGGAGTTATATTGTGCTTGTATGTTGATGACATACTGATATTCGGAACCAACCTCAAAGTAATTGAGGAGGTCAAGTCGTTTCTATCTCAGAACTTTGAGATGAAAGACCTTGGTGTGGCTGATGTTATCTTGAACATCAAGCTACTGAGAGATAATGAGGGTGGGATTACACTTTTACAATCCCATTATGTTGAGAAGGTGTTGAGTCGTTTTGGATACTCGGACTGCACACCATCTCAAACACCATATGATCCTAGCGTGTTGATTCGAAAATCCAAAGGCACGGCTATAGATCAATTGAGATACTCTCAAATCATTGGTTCACTGATGTACCTAGCTAGCGCTACGAGGCCTGACATCGCTTTGGCTGTGAGCAAACTGAGTCGTTTTGTATCAAAACCGGGTGATGTACATTGGCATGCTGTTGAAAGAGTTATGCGTTATCTGAAGGGTACTATGAACTATGGACTTCACTATACCGGATACCCGTCGGTACTTGAAGGGTATAGTGATGCGAATTGGATCTCTGATGCTGATGAGATGAAGGCCACAACTGGGTATATGTTTACTCTTGGAGCTGGCGCTGTTTCCTGGAAGTCTTGCAAGCAAACGATCTTAACGAGATCGACAATGGAAGCAGAATTAACGGCATTAGACACATCTGGTGTCGAAGCGGGATGGCTTCGAGATCTCTTGATGGACTTGCCATTGGTTGATAAACCGGTTCCGGCTATCCTTATGAACTGTGACAATCAGACCGTCATCACCAAGGTGAAGAGTTCAAAGGACAACATGAAGTCCAACAAACACATAAGAATGAGATTAAAAGCTGTCAGAAAATTGAGAAACTCCGGAGTGATAGCGTTGGAATATGTCCATACGGCTAAGAATCTGGCAGATCCCTTTACAAAAGGGCTGTCACGTGTTGTGATAGATAATGCATCGAGGGAGATGGGCATGAGACCCACATGAGTTGCCATGGTGGTAACCCAACCTATGTGATCGGAGATCCCGTGAAGTAGGACCTGGGAAAACAAGCCAGTGGTGAACTGAGGAGAGTAACTATACTAACCCACTCCGCTGGAGATGCAATACTCTCAACACTGTATGGGAGGATGACTACTGTCTTAATGTGTTCCAAGGCTTATATGTATAAGCAAGATGCTATCCTACAGAGCGATCTTTGGAGGAACACACCTATATGAGCCCGACTGCTGGTCACAGTCTATGAGATTGGGGTGATCTCTAGTAAGCTCATGAACAGGCCAGGAGTGTGACTTATATGCTCCACCCGAGGGGTCAGCCTTCGGCAGCCTAGTATCAGTAAGACATGTGGTGAAACTTCTTTACGCCAAACTGATAATTCAAGGCTTAGTCCATTGTTCAGTTGTGAAGGAGTGTAGCTACTTGCTCTAGGTGAAGCTCAACCTTAACAGGTCTTCGCTGAAACACTGGTATATCGAAACAGTAATTGGGACAAGAGCACATAATGGGCCCTCGAGATCTGGTGGGGGATTGTTGAAATCTGAGATGGGCCTAGAGCCCATATGACAATTTCAGTTTTGATCTCTAAGGGCCCATGTAGGTGGCATGACAAAGTGGTGGGAAGTTTAGTCCCACCATGCTAGTGGAAGGAGAGTTGGAGTGGTTTATAAGGGATTCTCTCCCTCATGCTATTGGAGCTTGAGAAGAGATGAGGCCCTCGCGCACTCCTCCTCCTCCGCTCGCCTCGCCACGCCTCGTCACGACGCGCCGCGGGTTGCGGGATTGAGCCGAGCCGAGCTCACTCCTATGCGCTTCTTTTTGCCGGTCAGGAACGGAGAGTCTTTGACAGGTAGGGCCACGATCTGAGACGTCGGATCGTGGGCTACCGACTTGGACGTGGGTTCGGCCCACATTTCTCCACGCGCTGTCGCACATATATATGTGGGGCGTTGCCAACCCTAGCCGCCGCAACACAGAACGCATCTGCCTCCACGCCCGCCGTTGTCCCTTTGCTGCTGCTGCCGCCGGTGACTCCATCCCGTCCGCCGCGTACACGGTCGACGGGAGAGCAGGTCTCCGAAGCCTCGCCTCTCTAGATCCTGTACGGGAGAGGGGCGAATAGGTTTTTGGGAAGCGACTACGCGACTGCTCGCCGTTCATCTACGTCCGCGTCGCCCTCGTCATCACCATGGCCACTGACGCCGAACGTGCCGCCGCCCAGAAGATCGAAGCCAACAAGAAGGCAGCCGAGGACGCTGCTGCCGTCACCGCTGCCGCGGCCTCTGCATGGCCTACTGGAGGGTATAACTCGTTTATCCCGCTCCTACTGTTTTCTGTTTTAGGCATGCTAGCGTTATACGTAGATCTGTCTACAATTAGCGTAGTATGTGATTGCATGATTGAATATCAGTATGCTATTATTTCTGTCAATGCCATGCTAGTAGTTAATTCGTGGATTAAATTAATCGAAAAATTGCCTATTTACTCAGCACTAACTAGTACTCACTCCATTTCAAAATGAGTGATTTAACTTTGTATTAGCTTTAATATAAAGTTAATAGTATAAAGTTGAGGAGTAGGGCGTTTTGGAGCTCGGCCTCCATGGAGGCCGGATTTTTAGAAAAATTCAAAATTCACACTTTTCAGTTTCAAAAGAATCTGAAAAAAATCATACAAGTAAACAAGGATGTTATGTGTATGTATGTAAAATTTGAGGATGAAATGCCCTAAAATGCGTTCTGTGCAAAAAAGACAAATTCATGAACTTTGAGGATGAATAGTGCATCTACTAAAAAGCCTCAGATTTGTTCTTTTTGTGTAGCACTCATTTTAAGGTGTTTCGTCCTGAAAATTTACACACATATGCTTTATGTCTATAAGTATGTGTGTATTTTTTTCACAATTTTTTGAAACGTAAAAATTTGAATTTTGATCAAGTCAAACCCGGCCTCCATGGAGCCCGAGCTCTAAAGAGCATTTTCGAAAGTTGAGTCACTTGTTTGAAGGGAGAGAGTATTATATATATATATTATAAAAAGAAGAAGACGTGCGTAACCGCCGTGCGGTGGCATTTCTTCGGTTCTTCCCGTTCCCTCCCTTCTGCTTCTTCCGGAAATGGCGCACCACCTCCTCTCCACTCCTCCTCTCCACCACTACTTTACTTTGCGATCCCTCCACTCCGCCTTCTCCTTCCCCCCGTCGATCGGATCCAATCCACCGCGACATACGCACGGCCAACCCTACCCCACCCCACCCCACCGGAGAATTCCCAGTTTGATGCGACCACGGGACGGTGGTGAATGCAGCAGCAGCGGCGATGATGCTCGGCCTCGTGCAGCTGCTGGTGGGGTTCGTCGTCTCCTGGGAGGCCCTCGAGTTCGTCCTCCGCTACGGCCTCCTCCTCTCCACCCTCAAGCTCCTACTCCTTGCCGCCTTTGCCGCCGCGGCCTCGTGTGTCGCCGTTCTGTATGCCCTTTGGCTCTTCTCTGTTGCTCTTCACTTTTCTTGGGATTTTTCTCTTGTATAATGTTTAATAAACAAAAACAAACAAACGCAGCTTGTTTGCCAAGGCTCTGGCATGGGTGCTCCGTCGCACGGCCAAGCTCTCCATCGGCTGCCGCTCCTATGGTTTCAATTATCTCACGGGCATCACCATTAATAACTCTCCTAAAGTATGCATCTCCCTGCCCTGCTTCATCATTACTGTAGTGTTCCCTCCGTCGGTCCCATAATATAAAAGCGTTTATACACGCTCTTATGTGCCAATCCTTGTTTTTTCAGGGACCGCTCCAGTCCATCTATGTGGGTGAAATTAGACTCGGCCTGCGCAGGCCACTCACCCAGCTGGGGCTCACCATACTAACTCAAGGCCCAGTCCTGCAACTGCGAATTTCCGAATTGCACATTGTGCTCAGGCAACCCGCCAAATCTGCAAACAAAAAGAAACCTGCCCCGCGCAAGCCAACCTCAGGCTCATCGCCCAAACCAAAAGAAAATTCCAAAGGCCAAGCAAAATGGAGGCTTATAACAAATGTTGCCAGCCTTTTATCACTTTCTCTAGTGGACCTCAGGCTCAAGGTACCTCCCTCCCTCCCTCCCTCCCTCCTCTGTTTATTTTTAGTGATATTACTTTTGACAGAAAACTTGTCATTTTCTTACTGTAGACTCCAAAAGCTGCTCTTGGCATCAAGGACTTTAAGATTGATTTATCTAAATCTGGAGCACTGCATCCAGTTCTTAATGTTCAAATACACCTGATACCTTTATTTGTACAAGCGTTAGAGATAGATGGCACGGAAAATGATACTTCATCACCATTTAACAAATTGGATTGGTGGGTGAGTGGACAATACCCTTCAGCTATGGACACTACTGACTGCAGCTCTTTCTTGCTTGAGGATATAGCACTCTCTTGTGAGCTTCATCAGAGGTAACCCCTCAAGGGGATGCTTTGCAAACACTCTGACACTGTATGGTCATTTTAGTAGAAAAGTAGTCCTTGATGGTTAGTATCTCTGGTGTTTTCATCGAGAAGTAGTAGCTGTTGGCGATTAACTGATTACTATTTTCATCACATGTCTCCGCACACAATTGATTGCTATTTGCTGTACCTTTTTAATGCTTCTTACTGCAACATAACCATAATGTACTCATGTGAACCATAGCAGTCACAAATATAATTTCGGAAACCACCTTCTGCGATTCAACTTTTGCCTCTAATACTCTGGTAGATAAGGCGGTTTTATCTATCCATAAGTTACTTCCTCCACCTCAAGAATTTATCAATAAGGCTTAAAGAAAATGTGCATTTTCAGTCTACTTTTGTTCAATGAAGTTCAGGACAATCAATTATCACAAGGCTAACAATCAGGGTAATACAACAATTGTTCTATGCCTATGTCAAGCTTAAATTGCCACCCTAGCTGTCTTGATCGTATTGGGGGAACCCATTCGATTACAGAAACTGTATGTGTTGCATCATTCGTTGTTGTGAAAGAGCAAAAACTTAACTATTGTTTGTTAAGAGTATATATGTGTGGTAGTCTGATGTCGGTACCAGATTGAATTGGCTTGCTTTAGCTCATCTCCTGCACTCCTATATATTGGCCCGTTCAGCCTGAATACATGTGATCCACGTAACATTATTTATAACACTCTTTAGGGATAAAAGAATTAGAGTCAAGAATTTGGATCTGATGTCTGGTCCAATTGTTGTGAACCTGGAAGAAAAACTGTTCACCAAGAAGCCCTCTGCTTCTACTGTTGCTGATCAGAAGGATGAATCTACTGTGGATAATAAATCAGCTGCCAAATCCGAGGGGAGCAAGCTTTTATCATTGAATAAGAAGATCGATTTAATTCCTGAAAAGGTTGTATTGATTTCCTGCAGTACCACTGATGTTTACCATTTTTTGTTATATATGGGCATTGTCTTTCTCCATGTATAGTTCCATGCTTTCTAGCTTCTTCTTTTGACATTATTAAACAAGACCCGCATAGGCCACTTTTGTCCACCAAATGGATGAGACCATAATATTCTTAGTTATATTCACTTAGCTCCGCAACACACAAATATTTTTGTAGGCTAGATAATTCGAGTTCCTGATGAATGCACAACCAGGCTAAGATGTGTTATTCTTTTTTTTGTTCAGTTACCTAACTACTGTTCTCCACTTGTAATATTTTAGCATGGAAAAACAATCCTCTACCTCTTAATACATTTAACTATGACTCTTTGATTGAAAACATGCTAGTACTCTAAGAAGTGTCCAACACAAATATCATGAGCTGATATGATATAACATGTACTCCCTCTGTAAAGAAATCCCCCCTCCCGGAAATACTTGTCATAGAAATGGATGTATCTAGACGTATTTTAGTTCTAGATACATCTATTTTTATCCATTTCTGTGACAAGTAATTCCGGACGGAGGGAGTATAAGAGTGTTTAGATCACTACTTTAGTGATCTAAACGCTCTTATATTTCTTTACGGAGGGAGTAACACATGTACTGTAGTTCATAACAATTGTATACTCCAGGTGCAATTTCAAATATTTATTGTTGGCATCACCTCAGCATCTTCTACAGCTCTTTGTTTTGCCATTTGAAATTGTTACATGTTACATTTTTTTAATGTAAGTTGGCTACCGGGTTACCATTCACTAAAATGTAGTTGTTCTTTGGAAGGTTAGCTTCAATATGTCCAAGCTAGATCTGAAGGTTTTGCCAAAGGACCATGGCCTTTCGATCAACAACGAAATTGGTAGCATTTCTGTGAGACTTATGAAGTCACAGCCTGAGAATGACTTAGGGGTGGCTCCAACACACCTTTGGTTGGAAACTGACGTGGCAGATATTCATGTATGTTAGCGTGTTCTCCTATGAGTGATCTAGTTTTTTCAACTTAGATTACGTTATGATGATTATTTGTTTCTTCAGCTTCTGATGGATGGTTCTACATCTGTATTAGAGGTTGTGAAAATTGCAACTGTTGTTTCAGCTAATATTCCCACTCAGGTCAGTCTAGTTTGCTTGCATTGTAAATTTGTACTGCTGTTGATCTAATGATTTCTCTTACGAAATTCCTGCTGGCTTCAACTCGATCTTTACTGTAAATTGCTGCATTTTTTGGAAAACACTTCACTTATGAACCAGTAGATTTACAGTTCTTCCATAATTTTGGCTTGACTAGGTCTCTGCGCAAACAAAAGTAAGATATGTATTAACTATGGAATAAAACTACCATTACACTAGTTGTATCTTCCAGTGATGTGGTACAGCCATATCCACTTCTTTTGAAATCTCTGTCTGAGGTATTGCTTTGAGATCGTTAATTAGAATACATGGTTGAACTTGGTGTGTCTACCGTGTGTAGGTGATGTTTGGTACATTGTCATGTCTTGCATTCATGCATATGCATCGTCAGTTCCTCACATGTGCATACAAAGGAGGTGATCATATGGTCAGTTCTTATAGGATTGAGCAAATCGTAGGCAGTCATGTCCTTATTTTCAGGAGGAACTTTTTTTTCACATCTCTGTTTTTTTTCGTTATACTTATTGTTGTGTAATATCTTTCTCATAGCATATGTGTTGATGCATTGTCTTCTCTCAGTCAACAGTGCCAATTCGAGCGGAAGTTAATATCAAGATCAGTGGAGGCCAATTTAATCTTATTATAAGCAGAATTAAGCCACTGATCTTGATGAAGTCAGCTAAAAAGAAGCCCCTTGTTCTTCATGAAAGTCCACAACAAAACAAGGTCCCCAAAGAAAAATTAGCACTGGCTTTGGTACTTACATTCTCAGTACCCGAGTTATCTGTTGTGCTTTATAGTCTTGATGACATACCTCTATTCCATGTAAGTTCCTTATCATGCACTCTGTTCTACACTGAACGTCCATGAGTCTTTGAACAAGTCTTGTAATATGACTACTTCATTAAGCTATACTGATGCTTGATATACACAGTACAAATCACGAATTATTTCAATGTGTTGTTTGTTTCTTTTTACATTTTAAAGAAGAATATTCTCAAAATGCTCCACATTTGTAATGACTGAGCCATGGTAATATGATTAAATGATCAATGCATTTGAATGTCATGACTGAACCCATTTCAAGGTGTTCTGGTTTACATTTGTTCTTTCGATAATAACTTCATTTTAAGGTATTATGTGAGTTTTGAAAAGTTTTAAAATCAATTGGTATTTCAGCATTTCCGAGAGAAATTAATTCAGAACATTCCTTATCTATACTAATTTTAAATGGGACCAATCCTTTGCCTATTCATACACTCATGGAGGCCAAATGCTAGATCCATTTCTACGATATTCCTTGTCGTAGCCATAGCAATACTATATATAACAACAACAACAACAACAACAACAACAACAACAATAAAGCCTTTAGTCCCAAACAAGTTGGGGTAGGCTAGAGGTGAAACCCATAAGATCTCGTGACCAACTCATGGCTTCGGCACATGGATAGCAAGCTTCCACACACCCCTGTCCATAGCTAGTTCTTTGGTGATACATCAATCCTTCAGGTCTCTCTTAACGGACTCCTCCCATGTCAAATTTGGTCTACCCCAACCTCTCTTGATATTGTCCGCACGCTTTAGCCGTCCGATATGCACTGGAGCTTCTGGAGGCCTACGCTGAATATGCCCAAACCATCTTAGACGATGTTGGACAAGCTTCTCTTCAATTGGTGCTACCCCAACTCTATCTCGTATATCATCATTCCAGACTCGATCCTTCCTTGTGTGGCCACATATCCATCTCAACATACGCATCTCCGCCACACCTAACTGTTGAGCATGTTGCCTTTTAGTCGGCCAACACTCAGCGTCATACAGCATTGCGGGTCAAACCACCGTCCTGTAGAACTTGCTTTTTAGCTTTTGTGGCACTCTCTTGTCATAGAGAATGCTAGAAGCTTGGCGCCACTTCATCCATCTGGCTTTGATTCGATGGTTCACATCTTCATCAATACCCCCATCCTCCTGCAGCATTGACCCCAAATATCGAAAGGTGTCCTTTTGAGGCACCACCTGCCCATCAAGGCTAACCTCCTCCTCCTCACACCTAGTAGTACTGAAACCACACATCATGTACTCAGTTTTAGTTCTACTAAGCTTAAAACCTTTCGATTCCAAGGTTTGTCTCCATAACTCTAAATTCCTATTTACCCCCGTTCGACTTTCGTCAACTAGCACCACATCGTCCGCAAAGAGCATACACCATGGGATATCTCCTTGTATATCCCTTGTGACCTCATCCATCACCAAGGCAAACAGATAAGGGCTCAAAGCTGACCCCTGATGCAGTCCTATCTTAATCGGGAAGTCATCAGTGTTGACATCACTTGTTCGAACACTTGTCACAACATTATCGTACATTTCCTTGATGAGGGTAACGTACTTTGCTGGGACTTTGTGTTTCTCCAAGGCCCACCACATGACATTCCGCAGTATCTTATCATAGGCCTTCTCCATGTCAATGAACACCATATGCAAGTCCTTTTGCTCCCTGTATCTCTCCATAAGTTGTCGAACCAAGAAAATGGCTTCCATCGTCGACCTCCCAGGCATGAAACCAAACTGATTTTTTGTCACGCTTGTCATTCTTCTTAAGCGGTGCTCAATGACTTTCTCCCATAGCTTCATTTATGGCTCATCGGCTTAATTCCACGGTAATTAGTACAACTCTGAACATCCCCATTGTTCTTGAAGATTGGTACTAATATACTCCATCCCCATTCTTCTGGCATCTTGTTTGCCCGAAAAATGAGGTTGAAAACCTTGGTTAGGCATACCATCGCTATGTCCCCGAGGCCTTTCCACACCTCAATGGGGATACAATCAGGGCCCATTGCCTTGCCTCCTTCCATCCTTTTTAAAGCCCAGTTCAATGGTAGAACTCTCATTCTCCCCATTGAACAGCTTGTCGAAGTACTCCCGCCACCTATGCTTAATCTCCTCATCCTTCACGAGGAGTTGGTCTGCTCTGTCCTTAATGCATTTGACTTGGCCAATATCCCTCGTCGTCCTCTCTCGGATCTTGGCCATCTTATAGGTGTCCCTTTCACCTTCCTTCGTGCCTAACCGTTGGTAGAGGCCCTCGTACACCCTACCCTTTGGTTCATCGGCAGCTCGCTTTGCGGCCTTCTTCGCCATCTTGTACTTCTCAAGTTGTCTGCACTCCTATCCAGGTATAGGCGTCTAAAGCACTCTTTCTTCTCTTTAATCGCCTTCCGGACATCATCATTCCACCACCAGGTATCCTTATCTTCGCGCCTCTTTCCCCTGGACACTCCAAACTCCTCCGAGGCCACCTTACGAATGCAATTCGCCATCTTCATCCACTCACTGTCAGCATCCCCTCCTTCCTCCCAAGGGCCCTCCTTAATGACCCTCTCCTTGAACGCCTGAGCTACCTCCCCCTTGAGCTTCTACCACTTCGTCCTAGCGACTTTGGCACGCCTATCCCGTTGGACACGAATCCGAAAGCGGAAGTCAGCAACCACCAGCTTATGCTGAGGTACAACACTCTCTCCAGGTATCACCTTACAATCTAGGCAGGCACGCCTATCTTCTCTTCTCGAGAGGATGAAATCAATCTGGCCCGAGTGTTGGCCACTACTAAAAGTCACCAGATGTGATTCTCTCTTTCTAAAGAGGGTGTTAGCTACAATCATGTCGTAGGCTAGAGCAAAGCTTAAGACATCGTCTCCTTCTTGATTCCTGATGGCATAGCCAAAGCCCCCATGCACCCCTTCAAAACCTATGTTAGATGTACCCACGTGGCCATTGAGGTCTCCTCCTATGAAGAGCTTCTCACCAATCGGTACACTCCTAACCATGTCTTCCAGACCTTCCCAGAACTCCCTCTTGGTGTTCTCAGTGTGGCCTACTTGCGGGGCATACGCGTTGATAACATTGAGAACTAAGTCCCCAACTACCAGCTTGACCAGGATAATCTGGTCCCCACGTCTCTTGATGTCTACCACTCCATACAAGAGGCCCTTGTTGATCAAGATGCCTACGTCATTCCTGTTTGCAGCCATCCCCGTGTACCACAACTTGAAGCCGGTAAAAAAAAGAAGCCGGTACCCTCCACCTCCTTCACCTTCTGTCCCCTCCACTTGGTTTCTTGGATGCAAAGGATATCAACACCTCTCCTGACCGTTGCATCGACTAGCTCCCGAAGCTTCCCTGTCAGGGACCCTACGTTCCAGCTACATAAGCGAATCCTCCTAGGCTCGGCTAGCTTCCTTACCCTTCGCAATACTATATCACAAAATGTAATTTGATAAGAGTCGATTCCTTTTGCTGTTCTGTTCACTCACCTGCATGCCAAACTGCCTAAACGTTGGATATGACCAGATGGGATCAACTTAATTTTACAGTAGCATGTTGTTCCACTTCGAAGGCACTTATCCTTGAAACTCTTGGAGATTATATGCTTGTGAAGTAAATGTAGTTATTACTTTCTTAATAATAGAAATTGCTGTCTGCCCACATTCCCATTTAGCAAGACCATGCCAACATGATTTAATGAATTATGAGATTCATGTCTGCTTGGTACTGCAGAAATATTAAGGTTTCAAGCTTTCCTGTGTCCAAATTATGAATCACATCAAATTGGTATGTTGCCATTTATAACTACTAACCTTAGCTGTAAATACTGGATTATGCAGTGTTGCTTGCTGTCTACTCATTTTTCTGCAAGTAAGTTGGTAAACCAAGGACCTGAACTGCATGCAAAGCTTGGAGAATTAAAATTCCTTGTTGATGTGAAACATCAACAGTTGGTAAATGAAAGCATTTCGGGCACCTTACTGCACATTAGCCGCTCAACTCTTAATCTGGAGCAAAAGGAGGCAGGCAAAGATAGCGGTGTTGACCATGCTAAATCTGCTCTCTCTGTTAATATATCTGGAATAGGAATGCATTTCTGTTTTTATTACCTTGAGTTGCTTTGTACAACTGCAATGTCGTACAAGGGTTTTTTGAAAAGCATTCGCCCCCCTAAGAAACGACCTGTACACGAGACTTCTCAAAAAACTACCAAGAATGCTAAAGGAGCACAGCTAGTGAAGATTAGTGTTGAGCAGTGCTCTATTTTGTATGTTGGTGACATGAGGCTTGAAGATATGTCCATAGCAGATCCAAAGCGTGTAAATTTTGGTTCACAGGGTGGCCGTGTTATGATAATCGATGATGCTAATTGTGGCCCAAGGATGGCCTATGTAAACTCGACCAGCCTTCCAGATCATAAGCATGTTAACTTCTCCACTTCTCTTGAGATTAATCGATTTGGTGTATGCCTGAACAAGGAAAAGCACTCCATGCAGGTTGAACTTGGAAGATCCAGATTAACACATAAAGAATATCCGTTTGATGATAGTCCTGCAGAGGAGGTTACACTTTTTGATGTGCAAAAGGCAAAGTTCGTCAAGCGTTCTGGTGGGCAGAATGACAATGCAGTCTGCTCCCTCATCAATGTGACAGATATAGCAGTCAGGTATGAGCCAGATCCCTGTCTGGAATTACTTGAAGTAGCCACGCGGCTTAAATCTGTTCTGCACAGGCTGAAACTCCAGAATTCTGCTACTGAGGTAAAAGATGAAACAGCGCACATGGATACTCCGACAAAAAAAGATCCTACAGACAATAGCCAGCAAGAGAAGGCACAAAAGAAACGGGAATCAATTATTGCCATTGATGTGGAATCATTGAAAATTTCAGGTGAACTTGCTGATGGCGTTGAAGCAATGGTTCATGTTGGCTCTATTTTTTCAGAGAATGCCAAGATTGGTGTTTTAATTGAAGGGGTTGCAATTATTTTTTGTGATGCACAGCTTTTCAAAAGCAGCCGTATGCAGATTTCACGCATCCCGATTTCTGTTTCAGACAGCCTTCCTGATAAGAAGTTTCAGTCTGCAACTACATGTGATTGGGTTATTCAATTGCGAGATGCTTATATATGTCTGCCTTTTAGGTTGCAGCTGCGGGCTATTGATGATGCAGTTGAAGACACATTGCGGGCGTTTAAACTTATTTCTGCAGCAAAAACATCTGTATTGTTTCCTGAGAAGAAATCTAGCAGCAGCAGTAAAAAGAGCAAATCAAAATCCACGGTATTTCGGTACGTCAGGTTAATTGTACGTGACCTCACAGCAGAAATTGAGGAAGAACCTCTCCAAGGTTGGCTTGA
Organism: Secale cereale; assembly: GCA_902687465.1. Taxonomy (NCBI): domain Eukaryota; kingdom Viridiplantae; phylum Streptophyta; class Magnoliopsida; order Poales; family Poaceae; genus Secale; species Secale cereale. The sequence goes on along the minus strand of LR738712.1, from coordinate 304,971,853 downwards.
TGAGCATATGACTTTAATGAAGAATGTATTTAATGAGTCCATAGTTAGGTTGGATCTGCTCGATCAGCTTGAGTCAGCCAAAAACAAAGACTCCCCCAAGGCAAAATTGGATGGCTCTGCTTCTGAAAAGAGCAATGACAGCCCTGATGTTTATGTTGATGCGCCTGGCATGCAATCTCTTGAAAAGCTTAGAGAAGAAATCCATATACAGGCATTTAAATCATATTACCAGGCATGCCAGAAGTTGTCAGTATCAGAAGGGTCAGGTTCATGTTCAAGTGGCTTCCAGTCAGGATTTAAGATGAGTAAACAGAGAGCATCAGTCATGTCAATCTGTGCAAAAGATGTTGACGTGAGCCTATCAAAGATTGATGGGGGTGATGAAGGAATGATTAGTTTTGTTAAAAGTGTGGATCCTGTTTGTGCAAAAAATGATATTCCATTTTCCCGGTTGTATGGCAGCAATTTTACTTTGAAAGCTAAATCATTATCTGTGTATATAAGAGATTACACATTTCCACTCTTTTCTGGAACCTCTGCTAAATGTGATGGACGGCTTGTGCTTGCCCAGCAGGTTAGCCTTTGTTGCTGTTCACTCCTTTCATTTATGGAATACTATTAGAACTATAAACTCACCCTTTGGCAATAGAAAAGAGAAAGACTTAGTCAAACATCATATAGCTGCAATTTCTCTCTTTGTTCAAATACATAATTGTGTTAAAGCTAGGGAATTAAAAATAATTTCTGCAATATGTACTTCATACATTTGAAAAAAAATTGTCCTGGTCAAATATCACTTAAAGTTATATAATTATTCGTTTCTGGTGGCAGGCGACTTGTTTTCAGCCCCAAGTTCGACAAGATGTTTATGTTGGGAAATGGTGGCGAGTAAATCTGCTACGGTCCGCTACTGGCTATACCCCACCAATGAAAACATATGCTGACATACCATTGTCTTTTCAAAAAGGGGAGGTCTCCTTTGGAGTCGGTTATGAGCCAGTTTTTGCCGATATAAGCTATGCTTTTACATGTGCATTGCGGAGGGCAAATCTAGCTAAAAGATGGTACTTTGAGCGCCCCGAACCCCCTAGAAGAGAGCGCAGTTTACCCTGGTGGGATGATATGCGGAACTATATCCACGGTAAATTCAGCTTATGTCTTGCTGAAACAATGTGGCATCTCCCTGCTGCAACAAGTCCTTATGAGAAGCTAGATCAATTACTAATCACAACTGGCTATATAGAAATACGATATGTGGATGGTTATGTCAGTCTGTCTTCAAAGTGTCTAAAGGTGTACATCACTAGCCTAGAGAGTCTTGCAAAGAAGTGCACTCTAGAACCTCCACCTCATACAACTATACCTTTCCTTGAAACACCCTCCTTTTTCATGGACATTGCAATAGAGTGGGGATGTGATTCAGGCAACCCTATGGATCATTATATATTTACTCTACCTGTAGAGGGAAAACCGCGAGACAAAGTACTTGATCCATTTAGATCAACTTCACTCTCACTAAAGTGGAGCTTTTCACTTAAACCTAGTACTGCTGAACCTATGGAGAGTAAACAAAAAACCCAAGCATCTTCAAATGATTCTCCGACTCTGAATGTTGGAGCTCATGATTTGGTCTGGCTATCAAAGTGGTGGAACTTATTTTTCCTTCCTCCCCATAAATTAAGACTTTTCTCTAGGTTTCCACGGTTTGGAGTTCCTAGATTTATCCGGTCCGGAAATCTGCCACTTGATAGAGTTATGACCGAACAGTGTATTCGTTTTGATGCTACATTATTGCAGATCAACAATATACCACTACAGGCTGATGATCCTGCTAAAGGTTTGACACTGCACTTTACAAAGCTCAGGTTGGAAATTTCTTCCAGTCGTGGTAAGCAGATATTTACTTTTGACTGCAAGCGCGAACCTCTTGATCTTGTCTACATGGGCATAGACATGCACTTATTGAAGGTATTTATTAATAATACTCCTGAACAAACAAGTTCGAAGGATGCCCAGGTAGAAAGCAAGAGTCTGCATACCAAAGTTGCAGATAATCCTGCTTGTGAAAAGAGCAAAACAAAAACTAGATCGACTGAGAAAAGCCGGGATGATGGATTTTTTCTGTACTCTGATTATTTCACAATAAGAAAACAAGCTCCCAAGGCCGATGCTGCTAGATTATCAGCATGGCAGGAGGATGGCAGGAAAAAATCTGAGGTGACATCATTCAAGTCTGAGTTTGATGGGGGTGATGAAAGTGACGATGCGCAGTCAGGTAGTGATGAGGAGGGGTTTAATGTTGTTGTTGCTGACAATTGTCAGCGAGTATTCGTTCATGGATTAAAAATTCTGTGGAGTCTAGAAAATAGAGCCGCTATCTTATCTTGGGTTGGTGGTTTAACCCAAGCATTTCAGCCTCCAAAACAATCTCCTTCTCGCCAATACACCCAAAGAAAGATTTTTGAGAAAAAGCAAGCAATTAAAGAAGCTGAGATGTCTAATGATGGTGCTCCCAACTCTTCACCCTCAGCATCACAGTCTTCAGATCCTCTCCAACAAACCAAGAGTTCAGACCCAGCTTCTTCCATCGGATCCAGCAAGCTAGAGCCAACATTGAGTAGTGAAACTGGTATGCTTATCACACAATCCCTTTTCGTGCTAGCTGTTTGTACTGACCCCAGAACTAAGTTGGTATCCTTTTGTTTTATTATCTTCAAAAATGACTTAGTAGCATTGCACTAAACACTTGGAAAATTTGGCAGCTGCATTAATAGTTTTCTTACTTTGACTAGTAACTTGTGGTGTAGCAACGAAGCCTTCAAACAGTAGTGATTCTGAAGATGAAGGCACGAGACTTTTCATGGTTAATATTGTCCAACCTCAGTTCAATCTGCATTCAGAAGAAGCAAATGTGAGTATACAGCTCCCCTGCTTTTTTGGCAGTTCATATTAGCATTTTAAGAAATATCATATAGTTTTTCCTTCAGTCACAGGCTTGTCAAAAACTCAAAACTATGCACAAACCTTTGTCTTCAGCACATTACTGGCAGATAATGACTATAACCAATGTTACCCATACAAGAAATAGTGGACCTAAGCTGATAGTGGTTGTTGTTACGAACTGAACCCTTGTATTGCTATGGGCCAAACAGGCCAGCTAAGTACAAGGTACATATTCAAATAAACCCCTATATAAGGGAGAAACTACACAGCCCTATAACACTTGACAACACCCC
>LR738712.1:304950727-304964794 GCA_902687465.1 Secale cereale | reverse complement strand
CCACCTCCAACCCACCACCCGCATATCCCCCTCCTAGCGGCTGCCTGCTGGCCCGGCGACGCCGGCCTGGCCCGCGCGGCTCTGGCCAGCCTCGCCCCTCCCCCTCCGCCCGCCCTTGGCCGCCGCGGACGCCCCCCTCGCGCGCCTCCTCCTCTCCGCCCGCGCCCCGAGATCCCCTCTGGCGCCTCTCGGGTGCCCTCCACCAACTGCTGCCCAAACTTGCCGGCCGGCGGCTGATCCGGCGCTCCTGGCCTTGCCATGGGCGCCCCCCTTTGCAGCCTCCCTCTTCACGATGGCGTGACCCAGCCCTGCTGGTGTTGTTGCCGGGCGTGAGGCCTGCGGCTGGAGACGAAGGCGTCTGCGGCCTGCCTTCCGTGCAGGCGCCCCCCTTCGTCTCCGGTGGCCCTCCCTTTCCCCGAGTCATGGTGACAGCTCTCGTGTGGAGGCATCGATGCTTTTATGGTGTGGCTGGCACAGGGCTCCTCGCGGCGGATCATTGCTGGTGCTGCTCCGGTCCCGGTTGTCTGGGCCCGCGTCTCTCCGGTGTCCCCTGCTGCCGGCGTCCTCTGGCGGGCAGCTCCGGCCTCGGCGACCGTGTGACTGCGTCCCCTCCAGCTCACTCGGCTTGTCGACGTCACGACGGCTAAGGCCACGGCAGCTCGGATCTGCGTCCCTCCAGTCCTAGCTCGCCGGCGCTGCTGGACGCCGCCGCCCCAGATCTGCTCGCGAGGTTTTGCTTCGTCTCCAGCCCTACCCTATATGCCTCAAGGCTCCACCTTTTGCCAGATCCAGTGCTCGTGGGTTTGTGGGCGCTACCACCCACCGACGGCAAGTGCAGCCCTGCCAACCCCCTCCAGACATGGTAGTTCCGACCAACTTTGGCTTCCACATCATCAATTCCGGACTAGGCGGCTATGGGATTACTCAGCTTCAGGCCAGGGAGAGATCCCTGCTCGGCTTGCCGGTGCCGGCAGCGGCGGCGCCCGCGGGTGTCGCTTCCTTCTTGGAGGCGCTGTCAAGGCCTTCGGCTGCGCCCCTCTTCGAGCTTAGGGGACACCCTAGGTCCGACTCCCGCGGACCGGATAGCGATGGCGTCCCGGCGTCATCTTCCTTCTTGAAGGCGTTATCTTGCGAGCTCGCGGTGTCCCCTATTCTGGCTTGGTAGATATTGGAATTCTTGTGTAGGTTCGGCATTGCCGCTTGGTTCGGGTTTGGTAGGTCTAGTTGTGATGTATCCTCCGTTCGGGCCGAGGATCCCCTTCTCTCTGCTACGGGCACCATGTTCACGCCTGCCTGCGTAAGTGTCATGTGTTGTACCCCCTTTGTACTCATTCTACTCCTTCTATCAATGAAAAGATACGCAAGCTTTGCGTGTTCGTGAAAAAAAAAACCCTTTTTCTTTCTCTTGGTATTCCCAGTGGGTTTGCAAACTTCAGCAAATGCTTCTTCAGCAACTACATTTTAATGGGCCAGAAGTTTGTATTTGATTTAAAAAACATAAATGCAACTACATTTGATATTTGCATCTCACACACAAATTACTGCCATATAATTGGATAATATATAAATTTGGACGAACCTCAAGGTCCCGTTTGGAACATACGATTCCCATATGGATAAATTTGTAAGAAATTCTACTCTCAGTGAGAATGGATGTTTTGATTAATGTCCTATGAAATTCTCGCGTTCTAAATGGTGCCAAAACTTCACAATTTCAGTACGATGGATTTCAGGTACATAGATTGCGCGTGAACACTCCTTGACAGCTAGCGAATTTACTTTCAAGCTCATTGTTTGTTATTTCCTTACTAACTCAGTGCCGTGTTTATGGAAGGATGATTTCAGTTTTGATAATACACTATATTTAGGAACACTGTTGCAATGATTGAGATATCTGTTACAACTACATCAGGGTAGGTTTCTGCTAGCTGCTGGTAGTGGACGGGTGATGGTTCGTTCATTTCAGTCAGTTGTACAAGTTGGTCAAGAAATGTTTGAGAAAGCACTTGGCGCCAGCAACGTATCCATCGGAGAGTCCAAGCCAGAAATGACCTGGTCACGTTTTGAGGTTTCTGTAATGTTGGAGCATGTTCAGGCTCATGTTGCTCCAACTGATGTTGATCCCGGTGCTGGTATTCAGTGGCTGCCAAAAATACATCGCAGATCGTCAGAAGTCAAAAGAACTGGTGCTTTACTTGAGAGGGTATTTATGCCATGCCAAATGTACTTCCGCATCACAAGACACAAGGGAGGAAATCCTGAACTAAAGGTCTATTCTCTGCCACAATTTGATGTTGCTTTGCACCATTTCCAGAGCATCTTTTGGCATAGTCAGTGCCTCAGTGGAAGTAGCAAGTGTATGTGTTTACTCTTTTTTGGTGATGCAGGTCAAGCCACTGAAAGAGCTGGCATTTAACTCTCCAGATATAACTGCTGGTATGACATCGCGCCAATTTCAGGTTATGATGGATGTTTTGACAAATCTGCTCTTTGCAAGAGCTCCCAGGTATTCTGTCTATCTTGTAATACTTCCATTTTAGTATTTGAATACTATTATGCTATCAGTGCCTTCACAACGGATTGGGAAGATTTAACATGGTAGATTCCTTAAAAAGCACTAGGAAATACTCCAATAATGATCATTGGGTGTTTGTTCGTATGGTTACTAACAAACGATGAACATTTTTTTGTTTTATATGAGCTTTTGTCATATAATCCCTCCGGTTGTAAAGAGGTGAAGTTTTAGGCATTGACACGGTCTCCAATATGTATGTTTGACCGTTACTTTTTGTAGCGTAGTATATTATGAAAATGTCTTTATGAAAAATCTTATGGTACTATTTTGACCTTACAAATCTAAAAAATAGTTCACATAATTGTAGTCAAAATCATTATGTTTTTGACCAAATGCTTTTTGGGAAGTCATGTATGTACGAATTGATGGAGTATCACTTGTCAGTGTTAAATGTCAAGTGTGATATATACTCTCTAATCTATATACAACGTAGGATGCCTTGGCCCATGTGGCCCATAAATCCCTTCTACATATCTATATTGCCAGTTTGAACAAGTTGCACATTTATCAATGTTTAAATCCCTTCTCATGCTGTGACGCCCCGATTTAACCGTACACTAATCATGCACGCAAATGTCGCAAATGTGTACGACCACAATCAGGAACTCACTGGAAGATATCACAACACAACTCTAGACACAAATTAAAATAATACAAGCTTTATATTACAAGCCAGGGGCCTCGAGGGCTCGAATACAAAAGCTCGGAAACACAAGAGTTAGCGGAAGCAATAATATCTGAGTACAGACATAAATTAAACAAGTTGCCTTAAGAAGGCTAGCACAAATGTAGCAACGATCGAAAAGGCAAGGCCTCTTGCCTGGGACCTCCTAACAACTCCTCGAAGCCGAACTCCACGTAGAAACATCCTCGGGATCTTCTGGCTCCTGGACTCCATCAATCTGGTTGCATCATTCGAGAAGAAGGAACAAAAGGGGGAAAAGGGGGAGCAAAGCAACCGTGAGTACTCATCCAAAGTACTCACAAGCAAGGATCTACACTACATATGCAATGATATATGTGTAAAGGGGGTAATATCTGTGGGTTAAACTGCAGAATGCCAGAATAAGAGGGGGATAGCTAATCCAATCGAAGACTACGCTTCTGGCAACCTCCATCTTGCAGCAGTAGAAGAGAGTAGATGGAATAGTAACAAGTGTCAAAGCTTCCGGCAGCCTCCGTCTTGCAACAGTAGAAGGGAGTAGATGGTAAGTTCACCAAGTAACATCGTATAGCATAATCCTACTCGGCGATCCTCCCGCACATCACCCTGTGAGAGAGCGACCACCGAGTTATATCTGGAACTTATCTGGGTGTGTTTTATTAAGTATCTGGTTCTGGTTGTCATGAGGTTAGAGTACAACTCCGGGTCGTCCTTTTACCGAGGGACACAGCTATTCGAATAGATTAACTTCCCTGCAGGGGTGCACCACATAACCCAGCACGCTCGATCCCATTTGGCCGGACACACTTTTCAGGGTCATGCCCGGCCTCGAAAGATCAACACGTCGCAGCCCTACCTAAGCACAACAGAGAGGTCAGCACGCCGGTCTAAATCCTAGGCGCGCAGGGGTCCGGGCCCATCGCCCAACGCACACCTGCACGTTGCGTACGCGGCCGGTGAGCAGACCTAGCAACCTCCATTACTAAGGAAGTTACGTTACGCGGTCCAACCCGGCGCGCGCCGCTCAGTGGCTGACGTCAAGAAGGCTTCGGCTGATACCACGACGTCGAGTGCCCATAACTATTCCCACGTAGCTGGTTAGTGCGTATAGGCCAAATGGCCAGACTCGGATCAAATACCAAGATCCCGTTAAACGTGTTATTATGAAATAACCGCGGACAACGACCAGGGCCAGGCCCATCTGTCTCCTAGGTGGTCGCAACCCGCCCTGTCGCTCCGCCACAAAGTAACCATCAGGGGGCTGTCGGGAACCCAGGCCCACCACTACCTGGGTGGAACCACCTGCCCCTTCAGCCCCCATATCCGAATCATCATCATGTGTATGTAATAGCATAATATATACCCGTGATCACCACCCGAGTGATCACGGCCCGATAGTATGGCATGGCAGACGGACAAGAATGTAGGGCCACTGATGGAATACTAGCATCCTATACTAAGCATTAGGATAGCAGGTAATGGCATCAACAGTTGTAGCAACAATGACAGGCTATGCAACAGAATAGGAGCTATCGAACCAACAACAGTAGCAAACCTAATGCAAGAATAAGAGAGAGGGGAATGGGCGATATCTGGTGATCAAGGGGGGGGGGGCTTGCCTGGTTGCTCTGGCAAGAAGGAGGGGTCGTCGTCGACACCGTCGATCATCGTGGCACTGTCAGCGGTCTCAGCCCCGGTGTCTATCGGAGAGAATAGGGGGAAGAAACAATAAATATAAAGCAAACAATTGTAACACAAAGCATAACATGGCAAAACGCGATGCTACGTGTGACCTAACGCGGTACTGAGTGATACTGGCGAGGATGGAAAACATCCGGAAAGGTATTCCCAGTGTTAGTCATTTTCGGGCAGATGAAGCGGAGGGGGAATGTTGCTTGTTTGGTATGATAGAGATGTGTGGCGGACGAACGGACCGCGTATCCGGATTCGTCTCGTCATTCTGAGCAACTTTCATGTATAAAGTTTTTTCATCCGAGTTACGGATTATTTTATATCAATATTTTGAAGTTTTAACTCATTTTCTAATTTTTCTGGTTTTAATTTTAATTCGAAATTAAAAGAATAAAATGCTACGGGTACCCAGAGTTGTACCCAATAGAATGTATGTGTGGCTGGCAGGTGGGGTCAAGGGGGGTCCAGTCAGCATTTGACCAGTCAACTGTTGACTGGTCAACAGGGTCGAAATTGGACCCACCTGTCATGGTCTGGGTCAACCTAGTCAACAGTTTGACTGGTCAAACAGGACAGGGGACCCACATGTCATTGACTGGTAACTAATTAACTAGTTAATTAGTTTAATTAGCAGATTAATTAGGTTAATTAAACATAATTAGTTTAAGTTAATTAATTTAGTTAATTAATTAATATTTTTATTTATTATTTTTACTTTTACATTCCTTCTTTTTTATAACGTTTTAGGGGTTGGGCCGCACGTGTCATTTGCCCTAGGGGCCATAGCGGGTCGGGCGCTGGCGAAACGAGGCGGAGCCCCGGGGTGGCAGTGGCCTCGGCCACCAGAGGGCTTGCGCGCGTGGGCGCACAGAGCCCGGCCGGCGTCCACGGCCGGGAGCTGCGGCGGCGGTGGCCTGCGAGGCCAGCGGCGGAGGGGGGTCGGCGGCCCAAGACGGCAGCGAGCGCGGCCAGGCGCAGCACTGGCGTGGCCAGGCGCGGTCGTAGGCGACAGGCCGAGCGGCTCGGGCGCCGGAGCGCACCGGCGCCTGGCGAGTGGTGAGCAGCGCGGCGAGCGCAGAGGTGAAGGGCGCGGGATGGCGGAGTGGCGAGCCGAGTCGGGGGTAATTGGCGAGGCGCCCGACGACGAGCGCAGGGCTGGACGGGAGCGAGCGGGAGCGTGCGTGCGGGCGGGGTGCTGCGGAACACGGGCCGGAGCGCGGTGCGGTCGTGTGCGCGCGGGGGAAGGGCGAGTAGGCAGGCCGCGGGCGCGGGTGCAACAGGCAGCAGCGCGGGGCCGCGCATGGCGAGGCGCGACGCGGGGCAGGGGCGTCGACCACAGGCAGGGGGTAGCTGCAGGGGGTGCACGCGGGCGACATCGAGCGTGGCGGAGGCGAGGCCAGGGCCGACGGTGAGCTGTCGACAGGGACGGCGTCTGGCGGTGGCTACGGGCAGTGCACAACGACGAAAGTAGGGGAGAACAGAGGGAAACGAACGGCGAAGCTCACTGGGCCCTGTAGGTGTGCAATAGTGAGCTCGTGGAGGCGCGGCGACGACGGTGGCGTCGAGGCGGGGTGGTCGAGGCGGTGGCGCTCCGGGCGGCGGCGATTCCCCCCGATCTAGATCGGAGGAGGCAGAGGAGAGGCGAGGGGTGTGTGGGAGAGTGGGGGAGGGTTCGGTTAGGTCACGGGGGTGAGGGGCCATATAGGCCAGGGAGCAGACCGGCCTGGTGGCCAGCTGGGCCATTTGGCCCGGGGGGGTTTCTTTGTTTTCCTTTTATCTTTTTATTTTATCTTTGTTTTTACAAAACATAAAAGTTGTACCTATAATAGTATCACTAGTTACACTTCTCCTACAAAAAGGTTTGTCCCCCAAATAATTTAGTTTAGTATTTTATAAAATACAAGCGGCAATTATTTAATTGTTTTACCTATTGTATTAATTATTTTAGAGCAGTTAATCATTTTACAAAAATGTGGTTTCTTCACCATACATACCTACTCCCTCCGTTCAGAATTACTTGTCGCAAAAATGGATGTATCTAGATGTATTTTAGTTCTAGATACATCCATTTTCAAGACAAGTAATTCCGAACGGAGGGAGTATGACTTATTTGCCACATCCAAAACATTTTATTTTTAATGTTTGAAAACTTTTATTGTTTGACTTGATTTTGAATTTGAATTCGAACCAGTTTCCAACTAACACGAGATTAACAACCGTAATTGCGGTGACGCGTCGTCATTAGCAGAGGGTTACTGTAGCTTAACTATCCGGGCGTCACACATGCTCTCTAATATGGTATGGATTTGGGATAATCCCTAGAATCCACCATGCTTTGCTCATCAACGGGTGAGGCTTCAATCACTATCACACCACCTCTGTTTTCTAGTACTTGCTGCAAAAACTTAACGGCCTGCCACCTACCAAGTGCAAATTCTACAAAATACTATCTCCAAATTCAATTTTTTTGACCCAAAAATCTCCACATTCGTTGGTCTACTGTTATTAGCCATTTTAAACTGTACATGATAGACTGCAGTTGGCACTCCCATGGAATTTATAAACATGAATATATTTCTTAAAATAAAAACCGAAATAAGTTTATTTAGTTCGTAATAGCATTTTGGTTTCTGCTAGCTGTATTCATCTGTAAACTTGACTGGGCAATATATATCTTGGGTGATATTTGCTTCATACTAATGAAGCTACATTTTTCAGAACTCGGAAGAGTAATCTGTGCTATCCCCTTGATGATGATGATAGCGACATTGCTGAAGAATCTGATGCAGTTGTACCAGATGGAGTCGAAGAGGTCGAATTAGCGAAGATCCATGTTGAAGTAAAAGAAAGAGAACGGAAGATACTGTTTGATGATATCAGAATCTTGTCTACCAGTAGTGAATTATCTGGTGATCCGAGTCAGTCACCAAAATCCAATGATTCTACATCAATTGTTACTGGTTCAAAGTCAATGCTGGTATGTATGAGAGTTACAGTTGTTGTCTGTCCACACAGGCATAAATAATATTTTGCTTCCTGTAAATTGTATTTGTTTGTAACTTCATTGGTTACTTCATATCTTTTTTTCATACTCCCTCCGTCCCAAGATAAGTGACTCAAAAATGACTGAACTTTGTACTAAAGTTAGTATAAAGTTGAGTCATTTTTGAGTCATTTATTTTGGGACGGAGGGAGTACTTGCTTAACACTCATGAAGCAAATATTTAAGCTCTCATTACCATGAATCTTATGAATAAACTACTTCAATCTGAGTTTACCATCATGGCTTTGCCAGGTAAAACGTCTGAAGAAAGAACTTGTGAATGTCCGAAATGGTAGGAAAGAAGCATATTCTATGCTGAGAAGTGCTATGCAGAAAGCTGCACAGTTGAGGTTGATGGAAAAGGAAAAGAACAAAAGCCCTTCATGTGCCATGAGAGTTTCGGTGAGGATAAACAAGGTCGGGTGGAGCATGTTAGCAGATGGAAAAGCCTTTTCTGAAGCTGAGATAAATGATATTGTAAGTTTATTTTTTCTCCAGCCAAGTATAATATTAAGTTTGTGACTTCTAATAGCTCAAAGACTAGGAGTACCTTTTAAAAAAATGGCGGCGAACAATTATCTGGAGAGAGAGAGGGGGAGGGAGGGATGAAGGGAGGGAAATTAATCGTTTATTCCCAGATGCTTTGCCATTCTCTTTTTAAAAATTCTAGTTATTGCTATGGGAGGGATAGATTTCTTCGTGATATGGCAAAATTTTATCCTTTTCAATCTTATTTTAGTATCAGAACGAAAAATAAAGGAAAGATGGATTGGGTTGAAGCTCAAAGTCATGAAAATTTTGGTAATCCCCATTTTTTAAAATAGAAATTCAATTTAAAGGGTTACCCAAGCTAAATAAGGCGGTATGTTGCCTTGAGCCCACATACTCTATCATTGATACGTTCCATCAGAATGTGAGGAACTGCAAGATGCGGGAAGAGATGGCCATGACCAAGGTGAGGGACGTCGCCGAGCTTTAAGCTCTGGCCGACAAGTGTGCACATGCTGAGGAGGGGAGGAAACTTCCCGAGGAAGGTGTTGGCGGAGGATCTGATTCGGAAAATGACGATGCCGCCGCAACCCCGAAGAAGAAGTGCCGCAAGCGCAACAGGAAGCGCAAATGCAAATATGTACTCGTTGTAGAGGGATCCGGCAACAGCGGCCCCGCCAAGAAGATTAAGGTTGAGCTCCGGCCAGGATGTGGCTGCGTACACCTCATGCCAAGCCTTAGCGGCTGATTGGACGGGGGGCTCCGGCAAGCAATATTGCAAGATCCACCGCACCAAGAGCCATGACCTTCAAGAGTGCCGACAGGTTGAGCAACTTGTCGAGAAGCAAAAGGCAGAATACGAGAAGAGAGATAAGGAGAAGGCTGACGGTGCAAGTGGGTCCGACAAGAAGCGTGGCGGCAGAGGAGGTCGTCGCGGCAAGGCCAAGCAACAAAAGGAGAAGCCTGCTAGGGGCCGTGATAAGAAAGAAGGTGAACACGATGATGATGACGAGGACGATGATGAGTCCAACGAGAATGAGTTCCAGAAAGCCACTGAAGCGATGTGCATTGACGGAGGTGCATCTCTGCACTCTTCTCATCGCCAACAAGAAGTGGGTGCGTGAGGTCAATGCAACAAAACTGGTAGTTGGTCCAACACGCCCATCATTTTTTACGTCGAAGACCACCCTGGTCGTGTAACTGCGGTCGGGTGCTTGCCGTTGTTGGTCTCACCAACAATCCGCAACCTCAAGGTGACAAAGATGCTGGTTGACGGTGGGGCTGGTCTCAACTTGATTTCACCAGATGTAATCAAGAGGCTGCAGATCTCTGACGAAGATCTGAAGAAAACTGGCACATTCCAAGGGATCAACCCAGGAAGAAGCCAGCCGAAGGGCAAAATCACCTTGCCGGTAGCGTTTGGCAGTGAGCTCAATTACAGGACAGAGAAGGTTGTCTTCGACGTCATCAAGATTTCGTTGTCGTACAATGGAATCCTTGGACGCCCTACATTAGCAAAGTTCATGGCAGCATCCCACTACACCTACAACACTCAAAATGCTAGGGCCGATAAGTGTCATCACCGTCCACTCTGACAAGAAAGATGCGTTGATCTGCGCTGATCAACTCTACCGGGAAGCAGTTGCAGGATCCGCCGCCAAGGCCCTTGCTCCTACCAACACAGCTCCCTGGGGGAAGAAGAGGAAGAAGACCGGCAAGACCTCTGACAAGGGCTTCGGCAAGTGCACCTGTTTGGAGTGCTGCACCGCTGTTAAGGACGTGCCTGAGAGCTCTGTCGGCAAGAGCAAGAAGAACAAAGCAGCTTCGCCAGAAACCAAGAAGGTATCTACCAAGGATGATGGCACGGGGGAAACTTTCACCATGAGTTCCACCCTTGACGACAAATAGGAAAGCGCGCTCGTTGCCTTCCTGCGGGCGAATGTCGATGTGTTTGCATAACAGCCATTTGATATCCCCGATGTTCCCGGGAGGTAATTGAGCACCACCTTGCCGTCTGCCTTCACGAGCGGTCCGTCAAGCAGAAGGTGCGGAAGCAAGCTCTGGAGCGGCAATCGTTCATTGCCGAAGAAATAAAGAAGTTGAAAGCGGCAAGCTTAGTCAGAGGTGTACTCCATCCTACATGGTTGGCCAATCCAGTTGTTGTGCAGAAGGCGGCAAGTGGCGGCTTTGTATCGACTACGCAGATATTAACAAGGCTTACCGAAGGACCATTTCCCCTTGCCGCGCATTGACCAGATTGTTGACTCCACTGCCGGATGTGATTTACTATCGTTTCTCTATGCCTACTCTGGGTATCCCCAAATTTTCATGTCAAAGGAAGACGAAGAGAAGAGTGCATTTATCACTCCATGCGGCATATACTTCTTTGTATGTATGCCTTTCGGATTGAAAAGTGCCGGTTCAACATTTGCAAGAGTAGTCCAGATTGGTTTTGAGCCTCAGCTGCACAGGACTGTGGAAGCATATATGGTTGATATAGTGGTCAAAACCAATGACAAGTCAACACTGATACAAGATTTAGAAGAAATATTTGCCAATCTGCGCAAGATCAATCTGAAGCTCAACCCCGAAAAGTGTGTGTTTGGGGTTCCATCCGGCAAACTTCTCGGGTTCTTTGTTTATCAACGTGGAATTGAAGCAAATTCCGACAAGATCAAAGCAATTGAGCACATAGAAGCACCGAAGCGCGTCAAGGATGTGCGCCGCCTTGCCGGCTGCATTGCTGCACTAAGCAGGTTCATCTCCAAGTCTACGGAGCGCGCCCTACCATTTTTCAAGATTTTGAAAAAGGTGGGTCCAATGAAATGGACTCCAGAAGTAGAGGCAGCGCTGCAAGACTTTGAGAAGTACCTCTTCTCTGCGCCAACACTGGTCGCGCCAAGGCCACAAGAGCCGTTGTTGTTATATTTGGCGGCAACAAATCAAGTGGTAGCGCTGCACTAGTGGCGGAGAGAGAAGTTGAAAGTGAAGAAGCAGTGGATGCAGGCCTGTCAAACGACAAGCCAGAATCTTCTCCAGCAAGTCTTGGTGTCGACAAATCAAGTGCAGAGCAAGCAGATGAAGCAGAACAAGTTGTGCAGAAGAAGTTGGTGCAGCGCCCAGTCTATTTTGTCAGTTCCCTCCTCCAAGTGGCTAGATCAAGATATTCCGGTATGCAAAAGTTTCTTTTTGGCCTCCTAATGGTCTCAAGGAAGCGGCGCCACTATTTTCAAGCACACCAAATCACCGTCGTCACTCGCTTACCAATGCAAAGGATTTTGAGAAATCCAGATGCAACAGGCGGGATTGTCGAGTGGGTGTTGGAATTGTCAAGCTTTGATCTCAAGTTTGAAAGCACCTCAACTATTCAGAGCAGAGCCTTGGCGGAGTTCATTGCAGAATGGACGCCAACGCCAGACGAAGAAATTCCAGAAACCTCTCTGCCCGACAAGGAAACCACTCAGGAGTGGATTATGTACTTTGATGGGGCGTTCTCGCTGCAAGGCGCCGGTGCCGGAGTGCTGCTTGTCGCACTCACCGGAGAGCACCTCGAATATATAATCCAGATGCATTTCCCTAGGGAGAAGGCGCCAAACAACACTGCTGAGTACGAAGGACTGCTTGCCGGTTTGAGGATTGCGGCAGACCTTGGAATCAGAAAGCTCATTATCAAAGGCGACTCGCAGTTGGTTGTGAAGCAAATCAATAAGGATTATCATAGCCCATTGATGGAAACATATGTTGATGAAGTGAGGAAATTGGAAGAGCACTTTGACAGATTGCAAACAGAGCACATTCCTCGTGCAGAAAACAGAATAGCCGATGATCTGTCGAAACGTGCCGCACTTAAGCTACCCGTGGAACCAGGAACTTTTGTGCTTCGCTTAACTCAGCCATCCGTAACACCATGAATTGGCCAGAATAAGAAAAGAAAGTTGAACTCTTGCAGGTACTTTCTTGCCGAGCCCTCAGAAGATGCTGGCAAGGATGTTGCCGGAGACAACGACAAGCTTGCCGTGAGCAACAGACTTTGGCAAGGACCCGAGTTCTTGCTGTCAAGACAAGCGCTCCCGTGGCTGAAGAAATATCTTTAGTCCTCATCGTCGAGCCGCAGGCTCCGGCATGGGCACAACAGATTGTCAAATTCCTTCAGATAGGAGAACTTCCTAAAAATCAAGAAGAAGCTGAAAGAGTAGCCCGTCAGTCTAGTATGTATCAGTTTGTCGGCAATGACCTATACAGAAAGAGGCCAAATGGGGTGAAATTGAAGTGTATTTATCGGGAAGAAGGACAGAAGCTGTTGGCGGAGATACATGGGGGATATGTGGCTCTCACATAGGATCAAGGGCTCTTGCCGACAAGGCTTCTATTGGCCTACTGCCCTCCAGGATGCAACTGGGCTAGTAACCAAGTGTGAAGCATGCCAATTCCATTCGAAGCAATCACATCAGCCAGCTCAAGCTCTTCAAACGATCCCTCTCTCCTTGCCCTTCCTGTGCGCTGTCGGGGGCTTTGAGTACTTGTATCTAGCAATCGACAAGTTCACAAAGTGGCGAGAAGTGGAGCCGGTGAGGAAGGTGACAACACAGTCGGTCGTCAAGTTTTTCAAAACACTTGTTTGCCGTTTTGGAGTGCCCAACAGGGTCATCACCGACAACGGCGCACAGTTCATGAGCCGCACCTTCATGCAGTACCTTGACGACCTTGGCAACAAGATATGCTTTGCATTCGTTGCTCACCCAAGGAGCAACGGCCAGGCGGAAAGAGCAAATGCTGAAGTGTTGCATGGGCGCAAGACGAGAACTTTCGACAAGCTGCGCAAGTGCGGAAGACGCTGGATTGATGAGTTGCCGGCGGTTCTTTTATCAATCAGGGCGACACCAAATCGAGCTACCAACCAGACACCATTCTCCCTAGTCTATGGGACAGAAGCAGTGCTCCCCACAGAACTCATGTACGGGTCACCTCGAGTGCTCGCTTATGATGAGCTTGAGCAAAGAGTAGCTGCATCAAGATGATGCGACGCTCCTTGAGGAAGATCGTCTCTAGGTCGTTGTACGTGCTGCATGTTACCAGCAAGCTTTGTGCCGCTATCACAGCCACAAAGTTCACACCCGGAGCCTTGAGGAAGGCGACCTTGTTCTTCGGCGAGTTCAGTCTGCCAAGAATTCAAACAAGTTGACGCCAAAGTGGGAAGGTCCTTACCAGGTAGTACGAGTCACTAGGCCCGGCGCAGTCCGCCTAAAGACCGAAGATGACCTTCCAGTGCATAATTTATGGAATATTGAGCATCTTCGTAAGTTCTATCCTTGAGGTGTGGGTTGCCGGGCTGCCCAGCAACCACCTTTTATGAGTTTGCCGCCAAGACATGTAATCCTTTGTACAAGGCCAGGTGCAGACCTATGCATAGTGAAATAAAGATAAGTGTTTCGCAACTCTTGTCAATTCACATGTTTAGTTATATATGTTTTCTTTGTGATGTTGTGATATGCTTGCCTTGTATGGATGATTATTGGATCGTCAAGGTTCCATATCATTATTTTCTCTTATTTCTTTTTCTCAAAAGGACAGAAAGTTGCCTCCTCGCGTGCATGTTTCCCGGGG
>LR738712.1:304758921-304950683 GCA_902687465.1 Secale cereale | reverse complement strand
GATGGTATTGACACAGACAAGAGACGTTCAAGTTAATATTCCACGACAAGAAGTACAACAAAGAAAAGCTAAGTTGAAAAACTTCCAAACATTCTTTGTTGTAGAACTATCTTCCTTGAACATTTTTGACTTTTGTATGGGAAACCTGCACGCGAGGGAACCTTGTCGCGATTAGCCGCGCCCTTATTTTGTTTCAAGTCTGCTCAACAATCTAAGTGGCTGCGTTGAGACCGCCAAGGAACCTTGCCGGAGGCGGCATTTCCAGTAGGCTGCTAAGGACCCATTCCTCAAGCGCTCGCGGCAAGTGTGCGCATCGGCAAGTTTCCAAAACAGCGTAAGCTATATATCATGCAAAAATAGAAATGAACGAGGAAGAACAACACACGTTCACCAGACGCAACAAATGACAGATGCTTCACAAAAAGTGTCCGGCAACATTTTTTCTTACAACCTCCCAGGATTACATCCATTCCAACACACAAGCAAAAGAGATGGAGTCTAGGGAGGAGGTGCGACTTGTCTTCAGGCCCAGCAAGGGCGCCACCTGCACCTAGTCGGAGTCGTTGCCTTCGCTCTTGACGCTCGGGGAGCTCATATCATCTTTACTCTCGCTGGAGGAGTCGATGTCTCTACTGCTCAAGATCTCGGCGCAACAGTCCAAACGGCCGCCGAAGGCCCCAAAGAACTTCACGAAGAATGTGTCAGATCCAACAAACATGTACATGAGGCCGTTGGGGGAAGTCTCCAACGCTACCCAGACGGGGCCGTTGCAGCGGCAGTTCACCCGCAGCCACATGCCAGACAATTGGTTGCCTTCCATCGCCATGGCGAAAGGATACGGGAGTCGCATCCAATTGTGTAGCCGGTGGCGCAGTGCCACAATGAACTCGTGCACCGTCTCCTCAATATGGGCCTCTACCTGGGGGGGAATGGCGAGCGTTCCGCTGTGACCGCCCCGGCCCCGGACGCCGCGTCTTCCGCGGCCGTGAGCTGCCCCCCCCCCTCGAGAACGCTGGAGCCGACCCCGCAGCCGCGACCAGAACCCATGTGTCGTCTCGAGGAGAAGCCCTATTGGCGACGATGGATGCATGAGCTCGGCCCCTACCCCTCGCCATTGTGGTGGTGGACTTCGGGAGAGCAGAGAGAAGAAGGGATGCGAGAAGACGGTGATAGGGACGAACTAGTCTTTCACTACTTGGCAATAATCTCGAATGAATCTGGTTAAATCATCTATTACTACTCAATTGCAATGGAGCTAGGGTTCATGCGGAAAGGGGGAAGTAGGTAGCTATGCCGCCGGTTGCCTGATCCTCTGGATGCCTTCTCCTTCCAGCGATGCCGTTTATGTAGTAGGTGGAAGTAGCTGGGCCGCAGTGACCCAGTCCGGTCCACTAACTGCTGGGTTGGCCTTGCGTGGTCGCCTGGCCCGTGCGTCGCTGGCCACCTGGGCTCTGGCGGGTGGCCCCGTCTTGTCAGGGGCGCTGACATCCCCCTCTTCTTGACGTTTGGGGAAAACGAGCGCGAAGCGCCTCCTTGTCCTCCCAGGCTATGCCGGTGGCTCCAGACCAACGCACCTGAACTTGCTCGATGACGGAGCCGCGACGAGCGCCCCAGCGGGTTTGCAACACTTCCACCGGAACAACAAGATCATCAGTATTCAGAGGCAGAGTAGGCTCGACCGGTGTACCTGAGTGTAGGGCTCGCCGTAGTTGTGAGACGTGAAACACTGGATGCACCGATGCTGTTGCTGGTAACTTGAGTTCATATGCCACCTCGTTGATTTTCTTGATGATAGGAAACGGTCCGAAGAACTTGAACGAGAGCTTGTGATTTGCCCGAGGGGCAATGGAGGTTTGAATGTATGGCTGCAGCTTAAGGAAAACTTGATCACCCACTTGGAATTCTCGGAATGACCTCTTCTTGTCAGCCTGCGACTTCATGCACTGTCGCGCCCTGTTGAAGTGTTGTTGTACAAGGTCCTGCACCACTCGGCGTTCGTCCAGCCATGCTTGAAGCGAAGGCACTGAAGTGCTGGGTGGAGTGGTGATGCCCCAATGCCGAGGTTCATGGCCATACAGCGCCTTGAAGGGTGACATACCGATTGCCGAGTGTGGGGAAGTGTTGTACCAGAATTGTGCCAGGGCGATCTAGAGACTCCAGCGGCGAGGGCAAGCTTGGGTGAAGCAACGGAGGAAAGTCTCTAAGCACTGGTTCACCCGCTCTGTTTGACCGTCCGTCTATGGGTGGTTTGCAGTGCTCATCCTTAGCTCTATGCCTGCGAACTTGAACAGATCACGCCAGAAATGGCTGGTGAATACTGGATCCCTGTCTGAGACGATAGCCCCGGGAAACCCATGCAGCTTGTAGATCTGAGACATGTATATTTGTGCCACTTTAGCTGCTGTGTAGGGGTGGGCGAGAGGAACAAAGTGAGCAAAACGAGTCCTTTTATCCACCACCACCAGTACGCAGTTAAACTTCCCGGATTGAGGCAGGCCGTCGATAAAGTCCATAGTGATGAGGTCCCATGGCTGTTGAGGAATTGGGAGTGGCACCAACAGACCTGGAGACGCAGCACGGTCTGGCTTGGCCTGTTGACAAACTTGGCAGCATGCGACATAGTGCTTGATGTGTGTCTTCATTTTGGGCCATGCAAAAAGACGGCGAATGCGCTTGTATGTCACGGGGAATCCTGAGTGACCGCCCAAGGCACTGTCATGGAAAGCTGCTATGATTCGTTGTTGTAGTGTTGTGGATCCTCCGAGCCAAATCCGGTCGCGAAAGCGCAAGATCCCTTGCTGAAGTGAGAATCTTTTCTTGGGATCGTCCCGAACAGCCAGCTGCTCCAAAAGGCGCTGAGCCTGAGGATTCGAATGGTAGCTGGTGACGATGTCGTCGAACCACGCTGGTTGACATGAAGTGACAGTAGCAAGCATCTCTTTCGGTTCTGCCCGTGACAGAGCATCGGCCGCTGAGTTTTCCACTCCTTTTTTGTACTTGATACAGTAACGCAAGCCCGGCAGCTTGGTAAAGGCCTTCTGTTGCCAAGGGGTGGTCAGACGCTGTTCCTCCAGGTGGACTAGGCTGCGTTGATCTGTGAAGATAGCAAACTCGCCATGTTGTAGGTACGGACGCCACTGGTCGACAGCAACGATGATAGCCAAGTATTCTTTTTCATAAGTCGACAACCCTTGATACCGCGGACAGAGCGCCTTGCTCATGAAGGCAATTGGATGACCCCCCTGTTGGAGGACTGCACCGACCCCCTTGTCGCTGGCATCTGTCTCAACCACGAACTGTTTGGAGAAATCTGGAAGTGCCAAGACTGGAGCTGCGATCAGGTGTTGCTTCAGAGTCTGGAATGTTGTTTCCGTGACCGAAGTCCAGACGAATGGAGTCCCTTTTTTTAGAAGATTGAACAGGGGTCGCGCGATCACACGGAAGTGGCGCACAAACCGGCGATAGTAACCTGCGAGCCCCAGAAAACTCCGGACACCCTTGACATTCGTGGGTGATTGCCAGTCCGCGGCGGCTTGTATCTTACTGGGCTCTGTGGCCACTCCTTGCGGGCTGATGACATGCCCCAGGTAGGAGATTTGCTGCTGGCCGAAGACACACTTGGATGCCTTGACCTTCCATTGATCCTTCCACAGCAATGCCAGCGCCTCCCTGAGGTCCTCCTTGTGTTGCTCCAAGGTCTTGCTGAAGACTAAGATATCATCAAAGAATAGGATCACACACTTTCTGTTGACAGGTTTGAGAGTAGTGTGCACCGCGCCATTTAAGGTGCTCGGGCCTCCTACCAGCCCAAAAGATACAACCTTGTACTCGAACTGCCCAAAGTGTGTTTGGAAGGCTGTTTTGTACTCATCGCCTTCTGCAATCCTGATCTGGTGGTATCCTGCGCGTAGGTCAAGCTTAGAGAACCATTGCGCACCCTGCAGCTCATCCAATAATTCCTCGATGACCAGAACCGGAAACTTGGCCATGCACGTGAGCGCGTTGAGGTGCCGGTAATCGATGCATAGACGCCATGTACCATCCTTCTTCTTGACCAGGATGACTGGATATGAGAAGGGACTGTTGCTGACCTGAATCAATCCTGCTTTGAGAAGTTCAGCCACTTGCCGCTCGATTTCGTCCTTATGCTCTGGCTTGTGCCTGTAGGGCCTGATGCTGAATGGTTGTGCGCCGGGCAGCAGCGGAATATGATGATCACATGATCTTTTTGGTGGCAGCCCTTCTGGTGTTCCAAACACGTCAGCAAAGTCGTCCAAGATCTGCTGCAGACAAGCTGGAGCTTGTGTGGTCACAGCTTCCTGGTTGGTCGTAGCACAGAGATGTACCACGTGGGTGATGGCATTGTTCTTGCACAACCCCTTAAGTTGCACGCTGTTGATGAGGAAGCAGGTCGATGACGTGGCTTTGTGCCCCTGCAGACTGACGGTGCCGGTCGGTGACTGAAATTGCAGCTGCTTGGCGCGCCAGTCCACCGTCATCGGGCTGTGAGCTTCGAGCCAGTCCATACCCAGAATGGCGTCATATACGCCCAAGTGCAACACCTTAAGGTCCGTGATGAATTCGTGCCCTTGGGAGCACCAGACACAACTGGGCACAACTGCAGAGCAGAGCATCTCGCCGCCATCGGTGGCTCGCACTCGATAAGCGCGCGGAAGTGGTTGTGCGCCTGTTAACCGAGTTGCCACCTCGGAGTCGATGAAAGAATTCGTGCTGCCCGAGTCGACGAGCATGAGCACTTCCCGTCCCTGTATCCAGGCACGAAGTTGAAAAGCTTTGGCGGAGACCCCGCCTGAGACGGCAGACTTGGATATGGCCATCACCGTGTCATCCGTTGGAGGCAACTGCGTGTCGATGGTGTTGTCGAGGTCGAACAGGTCGAGGAGTTCCTCAACGACATGGAGTTGGACCGAGGTGGGGCACACGTGGTCGTGCCCCCATCGCTCGCCGCACTTGAAGCAGAGGCCGCGGGCGCAGCGATACTCCCGTAGCGTCTTCAGTTTTGTTGAATCCGCGCGCGCGGCGTCCGTGCCGCTACGATCGGTGGCGCCCGCAGAAGCCGCTGGGCGTGGCGGGGGTGGTGGTAGCGGTAGTGGCGCGCCCGGTCGCTGGGTCGGTTCAGGCGGTCGGGGAAGAGACCCAAGCGAGCCTTCCGCCACCTCCTCCTGCAGCAAGGCGAGGGCGCATGCTGTATCCAAGTTGGGTGGCCGCTGGACGAGTACCACCGCTCGGATATCCGTCCTCAATCCCTCCACAAATCGAGTGAGAAAGTAGTAAGGATGAATCGAATCAGAGTACGAGCTCAAATGATTAATAATCAGTTCAATTTTTTCAATGTAATCTGCAACAGATGACGTTTGCCTGATAGTGTAAAACTGACGAATGAGCATCTGGTGCCGATCACGGCCAAAACGCGTGCAAAGCAGAGAGGTAAATGACTCCCAATCGAACTCAGCCAACCGTTTCTGGATCGTTTGTAACCAAACGGAAGCGGTGCCAGTGAAGTTAAGGGCGGCCATGGGAACCCAGAAGGTGGCATGGATTCCAAACATGGAGAAATATTGCTCACACAAGGTTTTCCACAAATTTGGGTTCTCCCCGGTGAATTGTGGAAACGCAATAGAAGGGTGGGCCTGGCCAAGCCCAGCCAACATCTGACTTGCGTGAGCGAAAGGGGACAAAACAGAAGGTGACATAAGGGAATCGGACTGACTGCTGGCTGGGAGCGGCGGCGGTGTCTGGAACGACACCGACGACTGCCCCCATGGTAGGTCGAAGACGCCGTGGCCATGGGGCCCTGGATGTTGTGTCGCCGCGCCATTCACGGGTCCGATGGGGACGCCGTGTGCCGCAGGTGGAGGTTGGGGCGGCTCGCGAGCGGTCAGATCCGCGCCACCGTCCTTGGGCGGCAGCTTTTGCGCTAGCTGCAGCGCGGTGACCGCGTCCCTGGGATCCGCGACGCGGCGCTCCAGATCGGGACGCCACGTGAGGAGCTCGTCGATCTTGGTCGACGTGATCTGCTGGGCCTTGGTCTGGGCGTCGATCTTGGCCTCCAGGTTGGCTTCCAGCTTGGCGAGGAACGCGGAAACACCGGGATCCATCGCTTCCAACTGTGCGCGAGCTTGGCGCAGGCTTCTGGTCTCGACGAGCTTCGCCAGAGCGAGCGGAGAGGGAGGTGGGTGGTCTCTGATACCAAATGATATGGACGAACTAGTCTTTCACTACTTGGCAATAATCTCGAATGAATCTGGTTAAATCATCTATTACTACTCAATTGCAATGGAGCTAGGGTTCATGCGGAAAGGGGAAAGTAGGTAGCTATGTCGCCGGTTGCCTGATCCTCTGGATGCCTTCTCCTTCCAGCGATGCCGTTTATGTAGTAGGTGGAAGTAGTTGGGCCGCAGTGACCCAGTCCGGCCCACTGACTCGTGGGTTGGCCTTGCGTGGTCGCTTGGCCCGTGCGTCGCTGGCCACCTGGGCTCTAGCGGGTGGCCCCGTCTTGTCAGGGCGCTGACAGACGGTGGTTTGCAGATCGGAAGAGGAGGTGAATGAGCAGCGCTCTCCGCTGCTTCCCCTTTGTAGGGAAGGTGCGGGGGGTTGGCTCTTTAGTGTTGGAAGTGACCGCACGTTGCCAGGCGCACTACTCAAGCCACCGCCCCGTTTCACCAATCCCATGTCCCGCATTTAATGCACGTCGTGGGAGGCACAGTAAAATAGAAGATTACGACAGATTGTGATAGTTATTCTCTGCCATGCGTGCTTGTGCATGTTTTTGGGCCTAGCCCAACAACGCTTCGCACACGTGTGGCCCAGGCCTGGGGACTCATGTCGGTGTACTCAGATTTGGGCCCTTAGTATCCCAGACTTATGCACAGGCAGTAGCAGCTTTCCCAGCAGCAAGGCTTGATGGAGGAGGGAAAAATCCCTTCGTCTCATCCGCTCCCGCGAGCGGCGAGGCGAACCCTAGCGTTCTTCTCCAGCCTCCCCCGCCCCCCTCCTCGCCGCCGCCGGCTCGCGCCGCCGGGCAAAGCCCGGCCGGCAGCGGCGTCGGGGCATCTTCCCCCTCCTCGCGGTGGGCTGGCACAGTACAGCGCCACGACATGGAGGCGCGCCGTTCTGCAGGACGGCGTGGTGTGGCGGCGGCCGGGGCAGCTCTGCGGAGGCGTCCTCGGTTGGCGGCGCGGGCGGCTGCTCGTCAAGGGCGCGGTGGGGCGTGCCAGCTCGGGCGGCAGCGGTGGGCGTCTCGACCCAGATTTGGATCGGGCGGGTGCTCCGACCGGCGGGCCGTGGCGGCTAGGGCCGGCCGGCGGCGTGCGGGGCTGGGTGGTGCAGTCGCCCGCTTCGGGGGCTGGCCTGGTTCTGCCTGGCTTGCGGTGCCGCTCCGGCGGGCAGGTGGCGGCGGCGCGGGGCTCGCGGTGGCGCTCGGCGTGGCTCCTGAGCGCGGTCGGCGGCGTGGTAGGCTTTGTGGTGGTGGCCCCCATGGCGGCGGGGGCCTGCGGGGAGTTTGGTCATCTCCGTGTCCGACCTGGATCGGCCATGTTTGGGGACTTCGGCGGCGTCCCTCCTCTTCGGTGGCTCGACGCGCAGGTGCGTGCCCGGCGACTCCGACGCTTGGAGCTCGGCGGGCGGCGCGGGTTGGGCAGTGGCCGGGGTGGCCGCTGCTCCGGCTGTGGATGGCTCCATGGTGGCTTGGCAAGTCGACTTCGGCGACGGCTGCACGTCCTGGCGTCGGTTCGTCCGTAGGCGTCTTGTATCGACCTTTGACCCCCCATCCTCGTTGTCCGGTCGCTACGTTCAGCGAAGGGCTGGCCTTCTCCCAGCTGCGGCTTGGCAAGTCGGCTTCGGCGACGGCTTGCACGTCATGGCGTCGGTTCGTCCGTAGGCGTCTTGTATTGACCTTTGACCCCTCCTCGTTGTCCGGTCGCTATGTTCGGCGAAGGGCTGGCCTTCTCCCAGCTGCGGTCCATCGCTCGTCTCGCGCCCGGTGTGCAGGTCCGAGCTCGTCTCGCGCACAGTGCCGCAGGACTAAGCTCGTCTCATGCACGGTGCAGCAGGACTGACCTCGTCTCCCGCACGGTGTTGCGGGACCGAGCTCGCGTCGTGCCTGATGCTACAGGACGGTTCGATGAAGGCCAAGTGGCCAGCCTATTGGGTCTCGGTGCTAGGGGTCGCCCAGGAGTGCGAAAGGTGGGACCTTTTCGCTCGTCTCTTTGGTTGGGATGGCGGCAGGTCTCAGGTGAGATGGTGTCAAGGTCTTGGATGCCGGGGCGGCGGCCCTGATGGTGGTTGCGCAGTGCTCTCGGGCGGAGGCCGTGGTTTGGTGCTGCCCGGTGGCTATGGCCGTGTGGGTGGCATGGTCGCCGGGTGTGGCGTTCGGTGGTGGTGAGTTTTGGCCGGGGTGAAAACTTGTTCTATCTTCGGACGTACCGGCGGCGGCGAAGATCGTTCCCTTCTTGAAGGCGTCGTCGCGGCTCTCATTGTCCGTCGTGCGGCTCCGGGGTAAACTCTGATCCTCGGATTGGGTGGTGGCGGCGCTCCGGTGTCGTATCCTTCCTGAAGGTGCCGCCTTGGAGCCCACTATTCATCATATGCGGCTTCATCTCTTCGCAGTGGTAGTGCTAGGGGTGGTGTTGCCGCACTCAGCGCCGATGTATCATGCCTTGGGTGTGTGCGTGTGTTGTGGTGGCGTGCGTTTGTACTGGTTTGTTGGGATCGTGCTTTATATATAAAGCGGGGCGAAAGCCTTTTTCGGTAGGCTTGACGGAGGATAACCAAAGCCAAACACAAGACCAAATTACAAGATTGGAAAGGAGATCTCCAAGTTAGAGGTCACGAATACTAAAAATCCAGCTTGGAAACCCGGCAAGACCCTTGTCGGGGGAGAGCTGACCAAGCCCGCCAAGCTCCGAGCCCGGCAAAGATCCCACTAGCTTGCCACCGCTCCACCTCATCGATCAGGTTGTCACTTGTCGATGAGGTGTCAAGCGGGCATGCAGTTAGGTGAGCCTTGTCTGGGCACGTGGCAGCTCGCCTCTGAAGATACAGCTTTAATGACACCCGTCCAAGCCATGTGTCAAAGGAATAGAAGGTAGATGGGTGAACGACACAGAAGAAGAGACCAACCTTGCCGGGGAGCCCCATCAACGCGCCACATCACGGCACAATAAATACATTTGTCCTAACCCGTCAGAGTTAGGTGTGTGGCACTGTAGCCACTATTTACCCTATGTAATTATCATTTTGCCATTGTGGTGACCCCTTAGTCTATAAAAGGAGGCCCATGGCTACCTTATCAAAGGTCGAAACCCTGCCCATTTGCACGCGTAGCTACACTTCTCGAGCACCTTGCCGGGCTGTGCGCTCCATGTAACTGGATACATACACATCCAATACGCAAAAGCAGGAGTAGGGTTTCACGCTTCGCAGTGGCCCGAACCTGGGTAAACTTCGTGCGTTCTCCTGGTTTTGCTCTTTGTGCTCGTCGATCCCTCCAGTCGAACCACAAGGGATCACCATCATCCCATAGATGGTCGTACGCCACGACAAGGGTTGCTATTGATGCGTGTTCAATGGTACCTTCTTTTGTATCGACAAAATTGGCATAGCTCGCAGCAATCTCCTGTCCTCTTGCAGGTTGCTTCCCTTCAACTGAAGCAGCTAGCATTTCAATGAGGAGCATTCCATGAACCGCCACTCCCATTTCTACCACGACTCCCATTCTGACCACCTAGGCTGCTTGTAAGGGTAGTGGTGGATCTTGCAATTACTAGCAGCAAATGCCTCACAGAGATCCGGTCTGGTAGCGATTACAGAGGAATTACACAAATGGGATAGCTAGGGTTTGTCGCGAGGAAGAAGGGGAAAGGGGAAAGAGCCGGGTGCCGTGTCGTGATCCACTGGATGCCGAGTGCAGCCTCTCTCGTTGGCTCAAGTAGACGAGGAGTGGGCTTCAGTTAATCCAGGCCGGCCCGAAGACGCGGGAGCTGGGCTTCCTGGGCCGGCTTGTGCGCGGAGCAGGGGCGACGCGGTTGTAGTCACTGCCTTGCGGTCCACTGCTATCGGGGACGCTGACATCCCCCCTCCTTGAGACGAGGCTTGTCCCCAAGCCTCCGCGAGCGGGAATCGCTCCCTGAGACTGGCCTTGTCTTCCCAAGTGTCCCCCAGCACCTCTGAGTTGGACCAGCGGATGAGAGCTTGCTCACGCATCTTTCCTTTGGACTGCCTCCATCTCGACTGAAGAATTTTGACAGGCACAGCAAGTTCATCAGAGCAATGAGGAAGATGAGATTCGACCTTCATACCCGTGTTTAGCACGCGGCGAAGCAACGAGACGTGAAACACCGGGTGAATCGTCGCTTGAGTTGGGAGCTGGAGCTTATACGCCACTTCGTTGATCTTGGCTATAATCGGGAACGGGCCATAATACTTGTACGCCAACTTGTGGTTTGCTCTTGGGGCCACTGACGTTTGGATATAAGGTTGCAGCTTCAGGTAGACTTGATCCCCAACTTCAAAGGTTCGAAACGACCTCTTTTTGTCAGCCTGGTTTTTCATCAACTACCTCGCTCTGTTCAGGTGTTGTTGCAAGAGCTCTTGGATGGTGTCTCTCTCTTCAATCCACGATTGGAGTGCTGGCACCGAACAGGTGTTCTCGGCTATGATCCCTCGGTGCCTAGGTTCATAGCCGAACATAGCCTTGTAAGGTGTCATCCCTATAGCTGAATGGTGTGAGTTATTGTACCAGAACTGCGCTAGTGGAACCCAAAAACTCCACCGTCTTGGACAAGCTTGAGTGAAGCATCTCAAGAATGTTTCCACACACTGATTAACTCGTTCCGTCTGCCCATCTGTCTGAGGGTGGTTGGCTGTGCTGAGTTTGAGTTGAGTACCCGCAACCTTGAACAGTTCTTGCCAGAAATGACTTGTGAACACCGGATCACGGTCTGATATTATTGCTCCCGGAAGGCCATGGATTTTGTAGACTTGTTGTATGAATATCTGGGCCACCGATGTTGCTGTGTATGGGTGAGCTAGCGGTATGACGTAGCTGAACTTGGTTCTTTTATCAACAATCACCAGCAGACAATTGAACCGGCTGGACTGTGGAAGACCATCCATGAAATCCATGGATATCATGTCCCAAGGTTTGTTTGGGATTGGCAAAGGAAGCAAAAGGCCCGGAGAAGCAGCCCTGTCTAGTTTGGCCTGCTGACAGACTTCACAGCATTGAACGTATTGTTTGATTTGAATCTTCATCTTGGGCCACGCGAAAAGGCGTCTGATGCGTCTGTAGGTGACCGGGAACCCTGAATGACCTCCAACTGGACTGTCATGAAAAGCTTGAATTATGCGCTGTTGTATTTGTGTTCCTCCTTCCAACCAGATCCTGCCCCTGAATCTGATGATGCCCTGTTGCAGTTTGAACCTGCCCTTGGGGTCCTCGCACAATGCCAGTTGTTCAAGAAGTTTCTGCGCATGGGGGTTGCTGTTGTAGCTGCTGAGGACGTCTTCCAACCAGCTAGGTTGACAAGATGTGACCGCTGTGAGGACCTCAGACTGGTTGGCACGCTACAAGGCATCGGCGCCGTTGCTCTCAATCCCTTTCTTGTATTTGATGCGATACCGTAGACCCTGCAGCTTTGTGAATGCTTTCTGTTGCCATGGTGTATTCAGCCGCTGCTCTTCTAGGTGAGTGAGGCTCTTCTGATCCGTATACACAACAAATTCTGTGTGTTGTAAATATGGACGCCATTGGTCCACGGCAACTATGATTGCCAGATATTCTTTTTCGTAAGTCGATAGACCTTGGTACCTTGGACTCAGCGCTTTGCTCATGAAAGCTATGGGGTGCCCTTGTTGTTGCAGAATGGCACCTATTCCCTGATCGCATGCGTCTGTCTCCACTCTGAAAGGTTGCTCAAAGTTTGGCAATGCTAGCACTGGTGCCGTGATCAGCTGTTGCTTCAAAACCTGGAAAGCAGTTTCTGTGATCGACGTCCAAAGAAACGAGACGCCCTTCTTCAGTAAGTTGAACAGCGGTCGCGCGATCACGCCGAAATTGCGAACGAAACGGCGGCAGTAACCTGCAAGGCCCAAAAAACTGCGGACGCCCTTGACATCTTGCGGAGAGGACCAATTGGCGACTGTTGCTATCTTAGCTGGGTCCGTGGCTACTCCTCGCGCACCGATGACATGCCCCAAATAAGATACCTGATTCTGCCCAAACGCACACTTGCTGAGTTTCACTTTCCATTGATCCTTGCGAAGCAGCTACAGGACTTGCCTCACGTGGCACTTGTGTTCCTCCAAAGTGGCGCTGAAAATTAGGATGTCATCAAAGAAACAGAGAACACAGACAAGTATCATTGGCTTAAGTGTTGTAGTCAGTCCTTCTATGAACGTGCGAGGAGCCCCAGCCAAGCCAAAAGATAACACTTTGAATTCAAAGTGGCCCTGATGAGTGGAGAAAGCTGTCTTGTACTCCTCCCCCGGCGCGAGCCTGATCTGGTGATACCCTGCGCGCAAGTCCAGCTTCGAGAACCACGCTGCTCCATGCAACTCATCCAACAGTTCTTCTGTAACTGGAACCGAAAACTTGCCGACGACTGTGATGGCATTTAACTGTCTATAATCTATGCATAGTCGCCACGTGCCGTCTTCTTCACCAAGATGACCGGGGATGAGAAAGGGCTGTTGCTACGCTGAATGACTCCGGATTTGAGCAGGGCTTCAACCTGAGCTTCAATTTCTGTCTTCTGCTCTGGCTTGTAACGGTACTGTCGGACATTGACTGGTCGAGCCCCTGGGATCAGTGGAATGCGATGATCACACGCCCTCCTAGGAGGGAGACCGGTTGGCTCTTCGAACACGTCCGGGAATTGGTCCAAAACTTCCTGAATGCAAGCAGGTGTCTGTTCTAATTCCTCTTGTTGGGTTGCAACCACACAGAGGTGAATGACATGCGAGATCGACCCTTTGCTGCACAAGTTTTGCAGTTGCAAACTATTGATGGTCTGGCAACTTGTTGAGGCCGCATCGTGGCCCATAAGACGAAGCGGACCCGCTGGAGTGGGGATCTCAATGAAACGAGCGCGCCAATCGACCTGCATCGGGCTGTGCTCCTCCAGCCAGTCCATGCCAAGAATAACATCATAGGTGCCCAGAGCCAGTACCTTCAGATCCGTGTAGAACTCGTGCCCCTGAGCATACCACGCGCATTGCCGGGCGACTTCTGTGCAGAGAAGCTCACCTTCGTGTGCCACCCTCACCCTGCTGGGTTTAGTCAGCGGTTGAACTCCCGAAAGTTGGCTTGCTAAACACTCGTTGATGAAAGAATTGGAGCTGCCAGAGTCAATCAGCATGAGTACTTCTCGCCCCTGGAGCCATGCTCGGAGTTGAAAGGCTTTGGTCGACACCCCCCTGTAACTGCAGAAACTGAGATGGCCATGGCTGTATCTTGCACCCCGTCGTCTGAGCTCACTTGTGTGTCGACGAAACTGTCGAGGCCGAACATATCCAGCAGTTCTTCAACTACATGCAGCTGGACTGTGGTGGGGCACACATGGTCGTGCCCCCATCGTTCGCCGCACTTGAAACACAGACCCCGGGCTCGCCGATAATCCCGGAGTGTCTTGAGCTTGGAGGCATCAGCGCGTGCTGCGTCTGTGCCACGGCGATCTGTTGATGTCGCCGCTGGCACCGAGCGCCCCGGTGGAGCGGGAAGTGGCATGGGTGTGCCTCCCCGCTGCAATGCCTCCGAAGGACGTGGGAGACTGCCGAACGCGCCATCGGCCACTTCTTCTTGAAGGAGCGCCAGAGCGCACGCCGTATCCAGGTCCGGTGGCCTCTGCACCAGCACCACCGCTCGAATATCCCTCCTCAGTCCCTCTACAAAACGAGTCAAGAAATAGAATGGGTGAATCGTGTCAGAATATGATGCTAAATGATTGATGATCAATTCGAATTGCTCAATGTAATGTGCTACTGAAGACGTTTGGCGGACAGTGTAGAACTGCCTGATCAGCGTCTGATGTCGATCGCGGCCAAAACGGGTACAGAGTAAGGTAGTAAAAGCTTCCCAATCAAACTCAGTGAGCCTCTTTTGTATGGACTGTAACCAGACAGTGGCCGACCCCGAAAAATTCAGAGCCGCCATGGGTACCCAAAACGACGGAAGGATACCAAACATTTGGAAGTATTGTTCACACATGGTTTTCCATAGGTTCGGGTTGTCACCCGTGAACTGCGGAAACGCGATGGATGGGTGGGATTGGCCTAGTCCAGACAACAGCTGACTAGCATGAGCAAACGACGACAGCGAAGGCGGGGATGCAATCAGAGAGGATGACGGACCTGTTGCCGGGGGTGGCGGCGGCGTCTGCAAGAACGCCGCCGCGGTCCCCCGTGGCAAGTTGAACACGCCGTGGCCGTTAGGCCCTTGGAACTCGTTGCTCGCGCCGCCACCGGCCCCCGTGAGGACGCCGGTCGTCGCAGAAGAGCTTGGCTTCAGGATTGCCGCTTGAGAGTCCTCGTCTCTCCTCGGTGGCGGCGGCTGCGCCAACTGGAGCGCCGCCACCGCGTCCCCGAGATCGGCGACCCTCTTCTCCAGATCGGGGCGCCAGTTGACCAGATCGTCGATCTTGGCCGTAGAGAGCTGGATCTCCGCGATCGCCTTGTTTTGGGCCTTGAGCGTGTTGTCGAGGCGCTCGAGGAAGGCCTCTATCGCCGGATCCATGGCTACAAGCTGCGCGCGAGCTTGTCGAAGACCCCTGGTCTCAATGATCTGTGCTAGGATGGCGCGGTGGTGGGGGAGAGGACTGGTCTCTGATACCAGATGTAAGGGTAGTGGTGGATCTTGCAATTACTAGCAGCAAATGCCTCACAGAGATTCGGTCTGGTAGCGATTACAGAGAAATTACACAAATGGGATAGCTACGGTTCGTCGCGAGGAAGAAGGGGAAAGGGGAAAGAGCCGGGTGCCGTGCCGTGATCCACTGGATGCCGAGTGCAGCCTCTCTCGTTGGCTCAAGTAGACGAGTAGTGGGCTTCAGTTAATCCAGGCCGGCCCGAAGACGCGGGAGCTGGGCTTCCTGGGTCGGCTTGTGCGCGGAGCAGGGGCGACACGGTTGTAGTCGCTGCCTTGCGGTCCACTGCTATCGGGGACGCTGACACTGCTACTGCCACTATGCCCTCTGCCTCTGCCTCTTCTGGGTCCAGTGCGGAAATGACTCATATGCTCCGTTTGACCAAAATTATAACACCCCCCCAAAACCTTGCTGGCCAGCCACTCTGTAAGCAAATTCATTTCCATCTCCTCTTCTCGACTAGAGCGTACCTCTTCTTGGGACATCACAACAATGGCCTCATCAAGGGACAAAAGCGCCGCTGATGAAGCATCCCATTGTGCTGCTCTCAAAACCATGATCTAAACCTTTGAGAAATTGCATCACACGCCTGCGCTCAACCTAATTCCCGACAATCTCCATGGACTCTGCATGTGGAAGCTCAACGGGATCACACTGATCTAGATCTGTCCAAAAATGTTACAGCTCATTCACATATTGTGACATCCCGACTTGATAGGAATGAAAGACTACTCATATCAACAAATGTGCACCTTCTTTTCCGGGGGCCGTTAAAAAGGAACATCAAGAGAGAACGTCCATTCGGGGACCTTGTGGCTGTGGTGGTGGTTTGCTTTATATGTACCGAAAAAGGCTTTCGCCCTGCTTTATATATAAAGCAAACCGCCAAAGCCACAAAGGATACAAAGGTTCACACACCACACACACAAGAACGACAAAAGCACGAAAGCAAGTACTAGGGTTCTGCTGAGGGCACAACTCAAGAAGCCCAAAAAAGAAGAGAACGACAATGTGGATGCCTTTATATATAAAGCGGGGCGAAAGCCTTTTTCGGTAAAGGAACCTCAAAGTTAAGCGTGCTTCACTTGGAGCAATTTGAGGATGGGTCACCAACTGGGAAATTGATCCCCAGTCCGCAGAGTGTGGACAAAATGCTCAGAAAAGACTCTAGATCCCAGGCGCAATGGCCTGGAACAAGTGGGTTTGGTCAGGGCGTTACAATTGATATCAGAGCCGACACTCACGGTTACACGGGTGTGTGCGGGTCAGTGATGCATACACGGAGCACATGTGGATGCTGGTACTAGCACGACAAGATGTGTTCCAAGAGAGAACATTCCTGCTGGGCCGACTAGGATGTCGGTTCCTTTGAGGGGGGGGGGGGGTATATGTGACATCCCTATTTAATAGGAATGGAAAACTACTCATATCAACAAGGTGCAGCTTCTTTTCTGGGAGCCCAGCCGAAAGGAATCTCAAAGTTAAGCGCGAGAAAGATTAGTGTTGGTCTGTGGGGCCAGTCTAGATCTCAGGAGCAACGGCCATGAACCGTGGGTGAAATGATGGGTTTGGTCGGAGCGTTGCACATACTCACACTTCTATCACCTTGACGACAACATGGACCCTGTCTTCAATTTGGGACATGAGCATCGCGTTGCCCTTACCGGAATACCTCAGGGAAAGCAGGCTCCACACAGCCGAAGCATTCGGCAATGCCTCAACAGACACTGCAATGGTTGGAATCAGGGAGTTTAACATCGAGGCCAATATCAGGGAGCCGGTAACACTCCACATCTTCCATTCTGAGCTCTCCTTGTCAGTCAACCGTTCCAAAAACATACCCCGCCAGGCATTTGTCTTCAAGATCAACAAGGCCCGCCTCAACCAGCTTAGGTAGCTGCTCATGCCGTTCAGCTTTACATCATTTGTCGAAAAAGGCTTTCGCCTCGCTTTATATATAAAGCAATGATCCACAACAACCCGGTACAAACGCACGCCTCCACAACACACGCACACACCCAAGGCAGGATACATAGGCGCTGAGCGCAGCAACACCAATCCTAGCACTACAAGAGCAACAAGGGACTTCAACCGTGAACATGCCACTGCGAAGAGATGAAGCTGCATATGACGAACCGTGGGCTCCAAGGCGGCGCCTTCAAGAAGGTTACGACACCGGAGCGTCGCCACCGCCTGATCCGAGGATCAGAGTTTCCCCTGGAGCAACACAACGAGCGATGAGAGCTGCGGCGATGCCTTCAAGATGGGAACGAGCTTCTCCGCCGCCGGTCCATCCGAAGATAGAGCAGGTTTTGACCCCAGCCAACGCTCACCGCCTCCAAACATCACACCTCGGCAACCACGCACCCGCACGGCCATGGTCACCAGGCATCACCGAGCCACAGGCTCTGCCCAAGAGCACCGTGCTACCACCACCAGGGCCGCCGCCCCGGCATCCAAGACCTTGACACCACCTCACCCGAGACCCGCCGCTACCTCAACCAAAGAGACGAGCGGAAAGGCCCCGCCTTTCGCACCCCTGAGCAGTCCCCAGCGCCGAGACCGAATAGGACGGCCAAAACTAGCCTCCATCGATCGTCCTGCAGCACCGGGCGCGAGACGAGTTCGGTCCTACCGCCGGGCGCGAGACGAGCCGGTCCTGTTGCCGGGTGCGAGATGAGCTCAATCCTGCTGCACCGGACGCGAGACGAGCGATGAACCGCCGGTAGGAGAGGCCAACCCTTCGACCAAAGTAAGGCCCGGATGACGAGGAGAGGGTCGGATGACGAGGAGAGGGTCGAAGGCTGAGCAACCACCATCGCCGAGAACCACCACCAGACCCCGCCTCCACGCGCGCCAGGCCCAAGCCCAACCGCCGCCGGAAGTAGAGCCGCGAGCCCTCGCATCAGATCCGATCCACCTCGACCATGACGAGGACCCGCGCGCCGCCCCCGACGCCCACAACCTCTTCACACGGCCGCCGGCAGCCCGCGCCACCGCCACCAGCTGCTGCCACCGCCACGCCCCGTGCCTGCGCCGCGCCACCGCCCGACTCCGACGACCCGCGCCACCAGCAACCGAGCAGGGGAGGAAAACGCCCTGCCGCCGCCGATGCTGGCCGGGCTTTGCCCGTCAGCTCGCCGTGGCAGCGGCGAGGAGAGGAGAAGGGGAAGGAGAGGCCCTGGGCCGGTGGCTAGGGTTCCCCCCGCGCTCGCTGGAGCGTCGTGGGAGGGGAGAGGAAGGAGTCGGGGGTCTTCTTGAGAGTTTGGTCCAGGAAGAAGTGTTCCTTAAGGCCCTTGACATCATTTGGCATGAGCTCAACCTTGAATCCCTGATCTGCTTGAGGCACAAGAATTACGCCACCTGGAAGAATTGACCCCTCGCAGCCTTCGGTCATGAGTTGCACAACTTTCTTTATAGCAGCGATCAGTTCAGCCCCCATGACTGCCTCCACCTCTTTTTCTCCTAGCTGTGCCACCTCTAGTGCTGCCTTGTTCCTCTGCATTCAGCAGCCACTCAGCTCTTCTACGCGCGCTAGCACCACGAAACTAGCCACCAACTCCAGGAGCCCAGCAGCAGCAGCAGCTCCAGTCACACTCTCTTTTCTTCTTCTCCACTAGCACCAACTCCAGCAGCTGAGTAGCAGTGCCAACTGCCAACAGCAGCAGCAGTCGCTGCCACCTTCAGGACCACAGCCCCTACCGGACAGTCTGGTCGCAATCTGGTCACTCAAACCCTTCTTCTCCAATCAGCACGCACGTAGAAGCAAGTCAGCAGCAGCGCAGCACTGCATGTTGTTCCCTCTCACCACAAACAGCACGCAGCAGCCACAGCTCCTCCTTCTCCTCCCCTATCACCTTCCCCTCTTCTCAGCAGCAGCAGCCGCAGCTCCTTCTCCTCTCCTCAGCCAAGCTCGCCGCCTCCAGCTTCACCTCCTCGCCGGACCCGGCAGTGCCGTCTCCAGTGCCCTGACCTGGTCTGATACCTTGGAAAGAAGTCCACATAACCCCCTCATGTTTCAGGAATCGGCTACTTAACCCCCTCAACTCTGAAACCAGATATCTAACCCCCTGATGTTTACAAAACTAGATGAATGACCCCACACCCTGTTATAAGCTGTTTCATTAAGCGGTTTTGCAACCTGGCATGAGTCAACGAGCTGAGGTGAACATTGTGCCTTACATGTCAGAGACTCAATATATCTACCCTACTATGACGCGACTCGTACTGCCTGGCGGTGCTGGTCCTGCTGCTTCCGCCGGTGGCGCACGAGTGGTACAACGTGGCGGTGCAGAACCACGGCATCTGGGGCTGGACCCATGGCGACGATGTGTGCAAGTTCTCTAGCGTGGCTGCATCGAGGTAGATGGCAACTCAACGCCCTTGCCGAAACTTGTCGAGCTCCGCGAGTTCATGTCTTCGACAACGGCAACGGGAATGCCTGCTAGACCTGGACGCAACAAGCGACGGAGCTCGGAGCGGCCATGGCGCCATGCCACCACCCGAGATAAATGGCAAGTTGGCAACGCAACGCCCTTGCCAGAACTTGATGACCTCTGCGAGTTCATGTCTTGGACGACAACAGCGAGAAGGCCTGCACGGAGCTGGACGCAGCAATCCACAGAGCCCGGAGCGACCATGGCGCCACCAAAGGCAGACGAGAAAGCATGCACGCAAGGGCCATGCAGCAGCTGGAGTAATGCTTCTGGCGATCCGACCGTTTTGAGTCTCGCGTGCATGGCACTACTAGTGCTGAGCAAGGACCGATCAGGACTCAGGAGCATGTGTACGTGCATGTGTTGCTTTCCGGTCAGCGGCAAAGATCGATCAGCGGGCTACGGGCTCTGGCGCCTGCTCCTGCGTAGGCATGTGTTGCTAACTGAACAAGGATAGATCAAGCTAGCCACATAGGAAGCGGATATGTCAGCGTACTTTGCCGTACCATGCCATCGTCGTAGTCATGTGTCAGCGGAGAGTACTCAGCGGTGTGTGGAGCTTGCCCAACAATGTGAAGACGGATATGGCGACTGCGGCTGTACAATAGCGTTTGTGCGGCAGCATGAAGTCGACCGAAAGTAACTTAGTCTGGGGTCAGGTCGGGAGGCAGTGCGAGTTGCAGCATCAGGTGGCGGTGAGGATTGGATGGTGTTGAAGCACACTCCGAAATGACGACGGCAGCCTAGACCAGCCATGGGGACAAAACCACTCTCAAAACCACTTGTAAATCTCTTAGGGGATGTATTGAATGGTTTTGTAAAGTTTAGGGGGTGATATACCTGGTTTTAGAGTTGAGGGGGTTAAGTAGCCTGTTCGTCAAACCTGAGGGGGTTATTTGGACTTCTTTCGATACCTTGTGCTCTGACCGGACATGATTTGGCTCCTTTTTTTTGGAAGGCAATCTGGCACCTCTTTTTTCTTTTGGGTGGAGTCTGGCTCCTCTTCTTTTTTTAGGTACTGGCCTGGGCCTTATGGGCCAGACGGGGACACACCTTGTGCTCTGACCGGACATGATTTGGCTCCTTTTTTTTTTTGGAAGGCAATCTGGCACCTCTTTTTTGTTTTGAGTGGAGTCTGGCTCCTCTTCTTTTTTTAGGTACTGGCCTGGGCCTTATGGGCCAGACGGAACATGGGCTCACATACAACATTATCTTTGGTTTCTTCTCCGAATAACAGAATGTGCATGCTTATTTAGATCTTTTGCTGACCTATTCTGTATGTATCTGTAGATTTATGATTTTGACCGGGACTACAAAGACATAGGCATTGCTCAGTTGACAACCAAGTTGTTTGTTCTCAGAAATGGTCTTGCTAATGCAAAATCAGATACTGTTGTTGCACCCTGGAATCCACCGTCTGAATGGGGCAAGTAAGAATGGCTTCTTCTCCCCTTGCAGTATTAAGCGATAGTAACTACAATATCTCTTTTACAAGAATGAAGTGACTTGTGATTTCTTTTAGGCATGTGTGGACTCTTCAGGCTCTCATTTTGCCAACTTAATTGCAGATTCTTTCATTTTGTAAGATATTACTTTTAGTCTGGGATCTGCATTTTCCAACAACAGGAATATTGCCTATGTGAAACTTTGTCACACACAAAATATATCTCAAAGCAACTTTGCACTGCTAACTGTGAAATATATAAGGGCATCACAAAGGTACAGCGCAAGAAGTTTCTGCATGGGCAATTAAAGAGAGTGAGAGAACACAGCTACACTTTGTGGGTGCTTAGATGGAGATCACAAAGGTGCAGCGCATGAAGTATCACAAAGTATCCATCTGATGTTATCTCCGCCAATGCAAGCACCTCTTTGTGGGTGCTTAGATGGTTGTATAGTTTACTTGCTGGAGATAGCTACACTAAATATATCTCAGTGTAACTTTGGAATACTACTAAAAATGAAATATATAATAGCATGCACAAAAGCACAATGCAAGAAGCTTCTGAATGGGCACTCAAAAGAGAAGCATAGCCACGGCACCAAGCACCCGTCTGAGAGTTATCTCCTTCTATGCAAGCACCTCTTTATAGAGGCTTAGATGGTGATCAAGCATATAATAAGAACCTTAACACTAGTAATGTCTAATCCAGCACCGGCACTAAAAATCTAGCACCCTGCCTTCGCTGCGGGGCAAGAAAAAACATTTTATTTTTGGTAAGCATGTCTCTAAGCATCTGCATCACGCATTATTAATAAGTGACACATGTAGAGTTCATGGACTATGGATTCTGACTCTTCATTTCTGTGTGAGTTGAGCTCAGCAGAAGTACATCCAAGATTAACTGTGGCTCCATTAAGACAAAGGAGTGAACTAAGCTAAAGGCATGGATGCCGCGTGTGATATTTGAATCTGAACTTTTGTTCTTCATTTTCTGTTCCTTTTCCTGATTCATATGTATTTGATTCATTTTAGCTTGGAAGAACATCTATTCTCCATTCTGAGCAACCATGTTGGTTCAACACTAATTTTCAATGCAGGAATGCAATGCTTCGCGTTAATGCTAGGCAAGGAGCTCCGACTGATGGAAACTCAGTAATTGAGAGTTTGCTGGTAGGTTCAGTTGATTTTAAATTTGATGAACTGAAGTTTAGTGACAGTTTTTTCCTTTGATTGCTAGCTTTACCCACCTCTGTAGTTTACATGAACAAGAGTAACAGATCAGGCTGTATGAATACACATTAAACAGTATTACTGTCAGGTTATTTTCGGTTGTGTATATACATGCATAGTGAATAATTTTGCTCAAACGAAACAGTTTGGCGAATGACAGTGTTTCCTTTCCACCTTGTTAATGTAGGTGGACATCTATCCGCTGAAAATTTATTTAACAGAATCAATGTACAGAATGATGTGGGGATATTTCTTCCCTGGTGATGAGCAGCACCCACAAAAGCGGCAGGTTAAAATAGCATTTCATGGTATTTGTGCTGTGATTTATTAGTTATGCTTTCTCCTTTGTTGCTCATTTTGTGCTTGTCCTTTTCCTTATATAGGAACTTTTCAAAGTCTCTACTACGGCAGGGACACGGCGTGTTAAGAAAGGCACTTTGGTTGCAGAAACAAACAGTCCCAGTAACCAGTCATCATTTGACAGAACATGGGAGGAAAATGTGGCTGAATCTGTAGCTAATGAACTTGTTTCACAAATCCAGGGTCAGTCAAATGCTCAAACTGAATCGCACGATGCTGCTAAGGATTCAAAGCTAGTACGAGCTGCTCGTTCTGCTCGTGAAGAGAAGAAGCCTGTAGAACCTAATGAGGTGAAGCAATCTAGACCTCAGAAGATGATGGACTTCCGCAATATAAAGATAAGCCAGGTTGGTTGGTATATACTTCATCAAATTATGTTCTATTTATGCAATGTAGTAAACGTAGTACACAGCCTGCTGAAACAATTGTCATTTTCTTTAATATGCTCGCTGTTATTCCATATAATGTAAGCTTTTGATGATATGCTAGGTCGAATTGCTTCTCACGTATGAGGGATTGCCATTTGCTGTTAGTGATGTAAGGCTACTCATGGATACCTTTCATCGTGAAGATTTTACTGGGACATGGCCAAGACTGTTTTCACGAGTGAAGAAACATATTGTATGGGGAGTACTGAAGTCAGTAACTGGCATGCAGGTGCTTTTCTTTCATTTTGCTTTCTAACTTTTGAAGTTGAATGGCATTCCAATTGAATGCTAAGTAGTTAAATAGCACATCATGCGATGCCTCGTATGGATCTTTAAGGTTGTCAAGGTGATCCTTTGACTTAGACGTCGCTTCTTGTTTACAGGGTAAAAAGTTTAAAGCTAAATCCACTAGCCAAAAAGAGCCAATTGCAGGATTAATCGCAGCCAGTGATTTAAATTTGAGTGACAGCGATGGTGATGAAAGTGGGAACTCTGATCAACTACCAGCTTTCCTTAGAAAACCAAGTGATGGTGCTGGTGATGGATTTGCCACCTCTGTGAAGGGATTGTTCAGTTCACAAAAAAAGAAAGCAATGCATTTTGTCCTGAAGACTATGAAAGGAGACGGTGATCAGGATTTACAGGGTGAACGGAGTGAGAATGATATCGAGTTTTCTCCATTTGCTCGGCAGTTGACTATAACAAAAACAAAGAAGCTTATAAGGAAGCACACGAAAAAGTTACAGTCTAAAGTTCCCCAAAATGCAGGTGAGTTACGAGCCATCGCTTCAGTGATTCTATTTGTCAGCTCTAACTGAAGTAGAAATAGAGGAAGAAATAGCACTGATCAGACATTTTAATCATTGAAATATTTTCCTTGTTTGAAATAAATAAAGAGAAGATCTAATTGGTCTGTCTATAAGAGTACCTGCCTAATCATGCGACCGCTCTAGCTTGTATAGTTAAAACAATATTTCTCGCATTCGTTAGTATACAGGGTTAAGGAAATTGCTGTATTTTGTGCTACAAGCAAGCACTTGGATACTATATTGGACCCCATATCTAAATGGTATCATCATGCACCTTATTATTCTCATTATTAGTGAAACAATTTGTAGACTGTTAAGACTATCTGAGGAACATGCCTGAACAAAATGGAGACTAGTGTGTGTGAGCTGGAACAAATCTATTCTCATTGTGATAATTTCCACAAAAAATAGAGGGTTCTGACGTGTTTTTTTTTGTCCAGGTAGTCAGCAAGAACACGGGTCAGAGTTGCCACCGCGCGGCCCTTCTGGGCACCATACGGACTCGTCGTCCTCCTCCTCTTCATCCTCTTCTGACAACGATGAGCCACAGCAGGTGGAAATGAGCCCGAAAGATCAGGCTGCATAGGCGTAGGCGTGGACGATTCTTAAGCTGGATGGATGCTTCTAGTTTGTGGACTAAAACAGCTGCGTCTGAAGAAATGCTTTAATCCAGGAGGAATATTGTTGACGCTTACGAAGCATTATTTTACCGAGCTTCTGAAAATAAGGCGTTAAAATAAGCTGTGTCTGTGTGTGAGCTACGTTTGAATTTCCTGCGACCAGTAGTGCTAGTATCTAAGGCCTTCTTTGGTTTGGAGGAATTTCATAGGAATTCTATAGGATAGGATTCTTATAGGAATTTGCTCCTTGTTTTTCTTTTTCTTTTTGCAATGCAGTAAAATAGGACAACAAATGTGCAGTACATAGCAACATCAATGAGTCAATGACCATATATCGATAATAGTAGCAAAATATGCAATGTCTCTAACTATTAAGAAGGATTACAAAACAACAAAGGAAATTATAATATAACTCTACAATCCCCTTTGCGGAAGAGATTGATGACATACTCATCTTTCACTTGCTTGAAGAATTCTTTCTCAACAAATGTAACCAAGCAATTATTTAGATATTCATCATCCATTTTGTGTGATGACGATGACGCTTGCGTGTTGTCTCGACGAGGCCCTCTTTGCAGTGATGTGTGCGCATTTCTTGTGTACAACGCTCAATGGTGTGATGGTTTTCGCCTGGTTCTTCATAATTAATTGGGCAATTTGGTTTTCGCTTGGTTTTTCTATTTTTTTTAGAACATAGACGTCAGGGACGTCCAGCTTTAAATTAATAAAGCCCACACAGGCAGCGTACATAGTGAACAAACGTAACCTCGATCACAGAAGTTTTAAGGGACCAACGCACTACATCAAAAGGGAGCATCGAAGGCTTAAGTGCAATACACGGCTAGACAGCCAAGATAAGAGCGCGCAGGCTCGGCGGAAACACAACCAAAAGAGGCCATCCATCCCTATGGAGCATCGGAGACGGGCGTCGGGGCTCGGGATGACGCGTAGACCGCTCGCAGACGAGTGAGAGCTTGTTGGTGTAGATCAGAGTCCTGTAGTCTTCCCAGCGGTGCCCACAGCTGCAAGAACACGATGCATTTAAAGAGAACATCGGCCGGGTGGGAGGGGAAAACACCCTCAATAGAAAACTTGTTCCGAATTTGCCACAAAGCCCACATTAGAGCCGCCGCGCATGTCCACATGACACGACGCGCCGGCCCCTGAACCGAAGACAGCAGGGTCACAAGCGCGGCACGTGAACGTGGATCCCAATCCACTCCCGCGGCCTCGCGAACCGCGCTCCAGGCAAAACGCGCTCCAGGCAAAACGCACCAAAGGGCATCGAAAACAAGGGTGGTCGGCGTCTTCAGGAGCAGCACACAACGCACACGGCCCGGAAGCCGGACCATTGCGTTTGGCAATGTTTATCGAAGTGGGGAGACGATCTTGGCAGAGTTGCCAGAGAAAAACTTTAACTTTGAGAGGGATACGGGCCTTCCAAAGGCCCAAAGCGGCCGAGGGCCCAGCCCCACGCGTAAGCGTACGGTACAGAGACTTGACAGTGAACTTGCCAGAAGCCGAAAGTGTCCAAGACACCGTTTCCTCGACGGGTGTTAAAATGACATCCGCAATCAAAGCCCGGAGGCGTTCCCAGTCCGCCAACTCCGGGCCTGATAGTTCCCTTCTAAAGTGAATGGGGGGCGGGGAGGTGCTTAGGGCGGAAGAAACCAATTGGTTTGGGTCAACCGCAATGGCATAGAGTTGGCTAAACTCCGACCGAAGGGGTTGTTGGCAAATCCACACATCATGCCAAAAACGACTGGAGCGACCATTATTAACCGAGAACTTTGCACCCCTGACAAAGAACGGTTTGAGGGATTGGATGGAGTTCCAGAAAGGGGATCCCCGAGGTACTGCCTCAAAAAAAATTCCCATTTGGGAAATACTTGGCATGTAGAAGTTCCATTGAGAAGCCATCCACGCCCTGGGACAGCTTCCAAATCCACTTACACATGAGTGCAATGTTCATCAACTTTGAGTTGATGATCCCGAGGCCCCCCTGGGCCTTAGGTCTACACACCGCC
This sequence comes from Secale cereale, assembly GCA_902687465.1. Lineage (NCBI taxonomy): Eukaryota > Viridiplantae > Streptophyta > Magnoliopsida > Poales > Poaceae > Secale > Secale cereale. The sequence continues at coordinate 304,924,447 of LR738712.1, read as the reverse complement.
TGCCCTTTTACCATATGATATTTACATTTCGGGCCCGCTCCCTCCCAAAAGAAGCGACACCGCGGAGTGTCCATTTTGGTATGAACCCCATCCGCCAACAGAAAAAGGCCCATAACAAACATTGGTAAAGACGAGAGGCTGGAGTTGGTTAGGACCAGTCTTGCCCCTGAAGACATAAAACGGCCCCTCCACGGGCACACCCTGCCCGCCACCTTTGTACACAAAGGTTCCCAATCAGAGATCGAGCATTTCTTCTCTGCAATAGGGAGTCCTAGGTACGTGAAAGGTAGTTTTCCAAGTTTGCAATTAAGCAAATTGGCTACCCTAAGGCTTTCGGCCGCATCCATCCCTACGGATATGACTTCACATTTGTGAAAGTTGATTTTGAGCCCTGACATAAGTTCAAAGCAAAGAAGAATAGCCTTGACCGTTGCAATACTATGCTGGTCCGGCTCGAACAGAAGAAGCGTGTCATCTGCGTACTGTCGGTGTGACACCCCCCTGGGATCAAGTGCTCAACCACTCCCCTGATGTGGCCAGCATTGAGAGCTTTGTCTAGCATGGCTCCGAGGGCGTCTGCCACAAAGTTAAACAACAGCGGCGAGGCCGAGTCCCCTTGGCGCAGACCCCGTTTGTTGTGGAAGAAGTTCCCTACTTCTCCATTTACCGCAATCGCCGTTTGGCCCCCCGAGACCAGTTGCATCATGCGATGGACCTAGACCGCCGAGAAGCCTCTATCCCGCAGGATTTGACGGAGGAACTCCCAGTTCACTCGATCGTAGGCCTTCTCGAAATCCAGTTTCAGAAGGATGGCCGGCTGTCGAGCCGTTTTGAGCGAGTGCACAATCTCCTGGAGGACTAGCGATCCTTCCAAAATGTTACGGCCTCGAATAAAGGCCGTCTGGTTCCTACTAATGATACAGTGAGCAATCGAAGACAAGCGAGTAGAACAGGCCTTAGAGCAAATTTTAAACGGGACATTAATGAGCGTAATGGGGCGAAAGAGACGAATGTTGTCGGCACCCTGCACTTTGGGAATCAGGAAGAGGACCCCAAAGTTTAGGCGAGAAATGTCTACACTACCGCGCATGAAACCATTGCATACATCGAAGATTGGCCCTTTAAGGACTTGCCAAAAACGTTTGAACATTGCCACTGGCCACCCATCCGGGCCCAGCGCAGTGACGGATTTCATCCCTAGGGCCGCCGCGTCTATTTCCTCGGGGAGGAAGGCCAGCCCCAGGCCCTCATTCTCCTCATCCGTGACCCACAGCGCGGAGTTCCACGCATCTACCCGCAGCCGACCACGAGACTCCTCCCTGGAGCCCATCAACTGGATGTAGAACTCATAGATATGACGGACGATGTCCTGTTGGCGCAGTACGAGCCCCTTCTCGGATTGCAGCCTTAGGATGGCACACTTCCGTCGACGGCCATTAGCGAAAGCCTGGAAGTACTTAGTGTTCGCATCACCCTTGAGCGTCCATTTTAATCCACCGCGTCTACGCCAGTACTCCTCCTCTGCCCTGAGGAGAGACTCAACTTGGGCTTCCACCGCGTAACGCCGCGCCCAGTCTTGCTCCGAGAAGCCGTGCGCGTCAGCGATCGCATCCATATGGGCCAGCTCTGCGGTCAGCCGCACCCGGAGCAACTTATCGTCACGACCCTGGTTGGCCCCCCAGCCTTTAAGATTCGCACGCGTTGCTGCACCAGCGGCGATCCAAAACTCCATTGGTCCACGCGTGTGGCCGACCCGGGACACACTTAACTCCCATTTGGATAGGAAGATTTGGTAAAAATCCGGGCATTCAAACCACGCTGTTTCGAAGAAGAAGCGTGGGCTGCGTTTGAGCCTGTCCTCCCCTAAGGAGAGGATTAGGGGAATGTGGTCCGACCCAATCCTTGTTTCGGCATGTAGAGCGCACAAGGGGAAGAGCAATTGCAAATTAGCAGACATGAAGACCCTGTCCAGCACAGACCGCACCGGCGTGAGCTGCTTGTTGGTCCAGGTGTAGCGCACGCCTACACGAGCGACTTCCCTAAGTGCCATAGACGCAATCATGTTATTAAACAGAGACACCCTTATCCAATTGATGATCCCGTTATTCTTATCCGCTCCCGAGCGGATTAGGTTAAAATCACCCCCACAAGCGTAGGGAGATTACGCAACGCAGCGTGGCCACCTTATCTTGAAGTTCCACCAGGAACTCTTGTGAGCGTGAGTGATCGGCCGGCCCATAGACAACTATGACCTCCCACTCACGGAGAGTCGTACGATGGCGCACGTGAGCCGACAAGAAGAACCTGCCAGCGTCCCACAACACCACTTCGTAGCAAACATGGATGATGCCTAGCAGTAAGCCTCCAGAGTGACCCTCCGCAGGCACCCATTGCCACGCGAAGCGTTCAAGCGGATCGACAGCGAGCAGATCTCTATGAGTGAAATCAGCCTTGATGGTTTCCTGCAAGCCAACCACGTCGATTGCTTCCGCTCGCATGAACTCTTTCAACTGGGTCCGCCTCCCAGCGTGGCCGAAGCCACATATGTTCCAAAAGATGAACCACATCAGATAATGCGGTTGCGGAGGTGGATACCGCGAGCAGTAACCGCTTTGGCCACGCGCCGGGTCTTAACATTACCACGGGCTGGGGGGACAGCGCAGCTCCTGCTGCTGTGTCCGCCAAATCGGGCCGCATCACGGCAGGCTGAGGAGCCCCTGCTTCCTCAACAGCCTGCACTGCACGGGCCGCCGCAGCCTGGGCGAGCGCGGCCTGCGCTAATTCCTTCGAACGGATGAGTGAAAGAAGGTATCGTGCTTCACCTACCTCGGACATATCGACGCCACTATCATCTAAGATGCCCCCAAGTGCTCATCAAAATAATCATCGAGAATCGTAAAACAGGGCACAGGATTACCTTCAATCTCCATGTTCTTCTGGGCCACCAGGAGTTGGGCGCGTTGCAGAGCCGGAAGGTTTCCCTTGGCGCCTTTCAGGTGCGAGCTAGTCCACTCAAGCGACGCCGGCGTTGCCACTACCGCCTTTGAGCGCTTGGCCGTGCCAATGGGAACCGCCTTGTTTACCTCGGCCCGGAGCGCGTCAGACGAAGAGGGATGAGAGGCCAGCCCATGGCCACCAGCCGGGCCCCCTGGGGAGGCCAGCGCCATCACCACCGGGCGGAGCGAGGCCGACGTGCCCGCACAGACCGAAGGAGGGCTTGGCATGGCAGCCGGCGGAGGCTTGCGGCCCGCCGTCTTCTGGATGCTTCTCTTCCCGCCACCGCCTTGGCCCAGCACAGGCGGAGGAGAGCCCACCACCACCGTACGGACCCCACCCGTCTCCGCAGCCGACGGGGAGATCAGCATCGAGCGTCCTTCCGAGTCGCAAGATGCAGAGACGCCCTTGTCGATGTCGAGGCCGAGGGAGAGGTTGGAGCCGTACTGGTTGAAGCCTATGTCATTGCTCCCCCCACCACTTGCCGCCCCCCTGGTCTTTAGTAGCCCCACCCTTTGGAGCCGCCTCCTCGGAGTCCCTATCCTTGAGACCCAGCTTGTTCCACGTCGCCGTGTCAATCAAGTCATCCTCCATGCTCGTGTCGTGGTCTTTATCCGTGCTGTCCGGGCCCTTGTCAAGGCAAGCAGGTGGAGGGGGGAGACACTACGCACTGCGCACCGTCCGCCTCTGCCTCCATCCGAATCGTGTAACCTTCACTGTTGAACCACACTTGCACATAGCCTCGCAGCTTGGCCGGAGCACGACATGCAAAACGCATCCGCACCGGGCCCAGACGGCCTAGCGACGCCTTGTCCACCTCCATGGGGCGGCCAATCATCACTGTCCCCGCCATGAGACGATCGACATGACGGTGCTTTGACGGCACACCCCACAGCTCGACCCACACATCCGGCATGATCTCCGCCTTGGGCTCCTCCTGGAGGGATTCCTTGATGTCCGCCATGATGTTGTTGAGGGAAAGGAAGAGCTTGCCACTGCGGGTCGCCATGCATAGCATAGCCTTGTTGGGGAAGATGACAGAGAAGGCATTATCCCCCACCGCCTTCACCTGCCAGTCCCACTCCCCCTCGAAGAGGTGGGGGAGCTCCGCCTCCAAGATGGGGACCGACAGCGAGCCCGGAGCCGCCGAGATGACCGCGGCATCAGACACCACCGGAGCGCGCACCTCCGCCCCCTCCGTCTCCACGAACGGGAGGCAGAAGAAGCCCTCGCCAGGTATCACGTTTCCCATGATCTGCATCAGCAACGGCCGGCTGCGCGTGGGGCAGTGCGCCGACGCATGCCCCTCCTCATGGCAGACGACGCAAAGAGGCTTGAACTGACATGTATTTTGGTAATGGCCCACCCTGCCGCACTTGAAACACTCCGGCCCATCGGATTCCTCGACGGGGATTGGAGCGTCCGCCGAGCCCTTCGACGCCAGCGGCCCGACCGCCCTAGCCGACAGCGTGGAGCTCCCCCCTTGCTGCTTCTGCTTCTTGGCGAGGGGATCCCCAATCCGCTCACCGCCAGGGGGAAGCTGAGCTTCCTTCCGCTTGAGTTCTTTCTTTTGCTCCAAACCACGCCGCCGGTACTCCTCCTTCTTCTTCCTCTTGCGCTCGCGCTCCTCTTGCTTCTTCCTTTCCTGCTCCTCGAGCCACCATGGAGGCGGCAGCCCCCAGCCCTCCTCGTCCGCGTGGTGTGCCATCTTCTTGGACAACACCTATGCCCGTAGGTCTTGCTCCCGCTGGCGCTCCGTCGCGGAGAGCGGGGGAGACATGGAGGGTTTCTCCACCCGACGAGATCCCATACGGACCACGGTCGCAAACGAGAAGGTGAGGGGGAGGGGGGAGTGGATCGGAGAAGACGACGGGTGCGATGCCCGAATCGCCGCACTTGAGAGTGAGAGGCAGGAAACCCTAGCGCAAGATCCAGGGCACCCTTCGGCAGCCACATCCATTTATATAGGATGGGGGTCGGCTGCGCCTCCACCGCTGCGCTAGGGCCGGGCCGCAGCACAGGTGGGTTGGCAGCCCGCAGGCCAGAGGAGCCAGGCCCACGCGCTGGAGAGCGTCCCTGCGTCTCCACCAGTATCGAACTAGGATCCGCGCTCCCTGGGCCCCCAGGCCCAGTAGAAGGTAAGCTGGTCCAGTCCAGCAGGCCCAACAGGGGAACCGACCCGGCAGGCGTCATCGGTGGAACCCTAGCGGGGAACAGCGTCGCCCGTTCCATAGCATCTCTGCCGTCGCCATCATCCCCTGTCGCCGACGGCGAGCTCGCCATCACGAGCGGCGGCTCCACCCGCACCAGATCTCGCCGCCCCACCACCTGCGGGGGACGAGAACGACCCTCAGGACCCGCATCCACGCACTTCGGTGGACGCCAGATCTGAGAGGTCAGGCGGCGCCCGCCATGCCCACCGGGGGCAAAGGCACGCCGGCGACCAGCCGCGTAGGAACCCCCAAGCTCCACCGCGCGGGTGACAAAATAACCCACCGAGCACACCGCATTTGCCTTCGCGGCACCATGGGCACTTACCTCGCTTGCTTCTTCATCCACGTTGTCGTCGGAGTCGCCTTCCGCCAGCGCCTAGAACCTGCTGCCGGAGGGAGACGGGGCGGGGGACCAGCCACCAGGCGGGGCGCACCGCCGCGGACGGCCATCGCCGGCCTGGACCGCGACCCACCCATCCTCCGCCGCGTGGGAGAGGCCGCACCCCACGCCAACGGGAGCGCCACCCGCGTCGCCGCGCACGCTCCCACTCTCGCTCTCACACATGCGTCCCCCAAGCTCCACCGCGCGGGCCTGGTTTTTCCTAATTAACTAAGCAACTCTTAATGAATGCATAAATTCTGCCATTTCAATTTGTTTGTTCCTTAGTTGATTCTTCACATAGTTCATTTGATGAAAATACTCTTTCAACACTATAGTGCTATTGAAAGAAGGAGCGCCAACTTAAGAAGTTTGCAAACAATATTAATATTGTTCATGCTTTCTTGACTCAACCATCACAACTGGAAGCTCACATAAATTCTTCAAACTCCTAAATCTTTGATCCATACTCGTCTTGTACATGCTTAATGCCTAATTGACATAAAAGTCTTGGTAGTTCATCATTTGTGAAATCCTATTCTTTGGGACATTACCATTAGCTTTCATGTTACTAGTCCCATCATATACTTGCCCATGGACCATTCCAAAGATAAAATTCTATGTTATAAGCATGTGTTTAACATGGGCAAGACCAAGAAATCTCACAACTATCCTTCCTTTCTTATCAACACTAGACCATGATGGCGCTCGTTGCCGCGCCCAACTATTTTGTGATAATGATTGAATTTTCATAAATATATAAGTAGACAAAATATCTAGATTAGCTTTCCATAAACCGGTCCTTATAGTGGTAATTTTTGATGAGGATCATATTGCAGTTAATTCTAGATAATTGTTCACCTAACCACAACATTTTTTTGAGAAATAGGAGAGTAAAAATGTAAGTGAAATTACAAAACTTTGTTGTATCATTTTCAGAACATAAGCACAACTAAGGAGCCAATGTATATATAGGATCGATAAAGGTGCATGGACATAATGCAGAGTCTGCGCCTGCATTGGACATAATATATAGGAACCTGCGCCTGCATTGTCTCCTTTGCACCAAAACGGCAACTGCGCCGCTGTCACGCGCTCGCACCCGCTGGCGTGGTGCGTCACTGCTCGCGTCACTGCCTCCTCCTGAGGCAGGCTTGACCTTGAGCCCTCTGCCCCTCTGGAGCAGCCTACCCGAGGCCGCTCCTGAGAGAGTCTTGGTGTCGTTCTCCTCGCGAGGCTTAGCCCCCTCGCGAGGGTCTTGAGCAGCTGGTCGATCAGCTGGGCCGTACCAGGCCGTAGTAGGAGCGCGTCGCAGGCCGCAGGCAGGCAAGTCTAGGCACCCTGGTTCCCAGGACGCCGAAAGTAGCCCCCGGGCCCAAGGCGCGTGCGCAGTTGGCTTCGGGGCGAAGCCTTAGTCGAGGACGAAGCGTCGCAGGCCCCAAAAGACTACGGGCCAGGCTGGCGCGTGACGGTCGGATGGGACGTGGCGTCTCTGCTTCCCCAGGCAGCTTTGGTGACCGTGCGACTTGACAGAAAGGGACTGCCTTCGCTGCAGAGGGGTTATCGCTTCCTTTCCTTCCTGCTCAGATTCCCTTCTCCTTTGCCCCCAGCCTTCCCAAATCACCTGCATCCTCCATCGCCTCCAGCAATGGTGAAGAAAGGCAAGGGTGCCGCGCAGGCGTCCGGATCTGCTTCCTCCCCCGAGGCGGCGCTCGAGGAGTCCACCATCACCGAGGAGGGGGACTACGCGGAGGTCCAGTCTTTCTTGTCGAGCGACCATAACGAGCATGGCCCGACGAAGATTTGGGTTGGGTCCACCGCGGTGCGGACCTTGCCGAAGTCTTGCTACCCCTTCTTCCTCCACAGCATCTCCGTCGGGCTCGTGCCACCCTTCTCGGAGTTCTTCTACGCCATCCTGAATCACCACCAGGTGCACGCCCTCCACATCCAGCCTCGCTCCATCTTCATCCTGTCGCTCTTCGCCTTTTACGCCGAGACGTGTGTGGGGGTGAAACTGACTGTCGCCCTCTTCCGCCACTTCTTCTCCATGCGGCGGTATGACGAGGGTCCGTGTTCGGGTTGAGTCTCCTTCGTCTTCCAGTGCCAGGGCTGCAGGCTGATGACAGCCGGGAAGAAGATAGCCACCCATCGGAAGAGGTGGTCTATCTGGATGCCCAACGTATTCACCCGCTGCTGACGCTACCTACCGACCGTCCGGAGAAACACGCCTGCTGGAGCTATGCGAAGCTCAACGACCCCCTTGCCGAGCCTGTCTTGGCAAGGATCGAGGCCGACCTGGGCTCGAGGCTTGAAGGGGCCTAGATTGTGAAGGAGTTCCCGAGGCAGCAGCTGGCGTCGCTCCAGGGACACTCGCGCCCCCATGTGGGAGCTGATGGGAGACGATGACATGCTTCAGCTGCGCTCGGGGACGCTGGCCGTGGTCAAGCTGGGCCTCGTCTCGAACGCTCTCCTAGGGATGGTTCCTGAGGACCTCTCGGGGTCCCATCTGCCGCTGTACCGCCGTCCTGACAAGGCCGAGCTGCTGAAGGTCGTGTCAGGCTTCGGGGTGCCCGTGCCTGCTCCGCCCACGGTCGACGTGTCTTCCGGTGTCTAGGAGGGGAGTGACGAGGAGGAGGACTTGGAGGAGACCCTGGGCGACGGGGACCGGGTTGACGAGGAGGACGCCTCTGAGGCGTCTGCTGAGGAAGTGGCGCCGGGCGCAGATGCTGCAGGGCGGCCCAAGGCAACCACTTTGCGTCGATCCGGGCGCGCTGCGCCCGGAGGGAGCGATGCGGCGACCCCGCCGAGGAGCGCCGCGCCAACGAAGCCAGTGGTCGCAGCCGCGCCCAAGTCCATGGCCTCGCACCTTGCCAGCATCCGGACTGCTCGCGCGCCCGTAGCACCGGCGGCCGCGGTCGGTCTGCTGATGAAGAGGAGGGCGCGCCTCGCCTCCGATGAGTAAGTGTGTAGTCTCCCATAATTCCTTGATCGCTGTGTTCCTCACGTATTTCTCCTGGCGCAGCAGCCTGGTTGGCGTGATGAATAAGGCGAAGGGGGAGGCCATATCGCGGTGCCCCACTCCACGTGTTGCTGCTGTCGCCGTGGAGAAGGGTGCCGTAGCCTTGCACGCCTCGGCCAGCCAGGCTGCCGAGCACGCGGTGGCGGTGTCGCCTGAGGGCGTCGTTGCTGCTTGCGAGGCCGCGGTGGCTCCTGCTCCCTCCGCTCCAGCGAGGGGAGCCAGAGCCCCCGAGCCCCTAGTCGAGCAGGCGATCGTGGTGGCACCCATCCACCAGCCGGTGCAGCCTGGCCCTGAGACCTTGGAGGCCGCTTCCGCTACGCTGGGTCGGCTCCACGCCGATCTTCTGGGTGGTGATGGCCGTGCGATGGAAGGACGCCTGGGCCTGATCTCCGGGTGGCTCCTGGCAGACGAGTCTGCGCGGGCCTCCTGGAGCCAGGCCTCAGCGGCCGCCGCCAAGGGTCAGGAGGAGGCCACGGCAGCCGTGCGGGCATGCGAGGCCACGCGAGCCGACACATCATCCTCCGAGAAGCGCTGCCACGAGGTGGAGAGCGAGCTGAAGGCCCTTCGCGAGGAAGGCACCAGGCGCGCCCTGGAGCTCGAAAGGTTGCAGAAGGAGCTCGAGGCCCAGAAGGCTGAGACGTCTTGGCTGCAGCAGGAGCAGCTCCTTGATCGCGCGAGCCTAGAGAAGCTGAAGGCTGAGGCCGAGCAGGCCAAGGCGACCCAAGCTGCGTGCGACTCCGAGGTGAGGGCCAAGGAAGACGCCCTCGCGACCTTGGCAGCAGTGGGTCGCGAGGCCCTCGCCACCTTCGAGCTCGAGGCCCGCACGACGCTGCAAATTGCCTACGGGGAAGGGTTCGAGGAGCTGCTGGCCACCCAGGAGGATGGCTCCGCCGGGCTCCTTGCCGCGCTCGTGACGGCCCTGTGCGAGGTTGCGGCCGTGATTGGCCAGTTAGCCGACATCGAGAGTCACACGCTCCTTACCTTGGCCCTGACGCGGGTGTGCGGCCACCTCTATCTCCGCGACCCCACCCTTGACCTGTCCTAGCTGTCCGAGCCCGTGACCGCGAGCATAGAGGGCGCGGCTGCCAAGGCCCTGGAGGAGAAGGTCAAGGGGCTGGTGGAGGCGTTCCTTCGGGTCGCTGCTGCCGCGGCCGAGGAGGCGGAGGCTGGTGATGGCGCGCTCGGCGATGCCTGACCTGTCCCTATCAAGATGAGAGAAATGCAAGTGCCTCGGGGAGGCGTAAGGACTCACTTGAATTTGGAGAACTTGATGTTATTGTAATAACTAGGCTTGAACTTGGTGATTTTCGTGCTTGCTTCCTTTCATGTTTGATTAGGTGCTCTGCGTCGGCATGGCCCAACCCCGCGCATACCTCGATCGCCATTGAGCCCTTCGGGTCACCGGGGCAGGCTCAAGGAATGAGGGGCTACGTGTCTAGTGAGGCCCCTGGGCCGCGATGCCCAGGGGTCCCCCTTAACGGTCAAGCAATCATGTTTGCATTCTGCGTCGGCAGGGCCTAGCCCCGCGCATACCTCGACCACCATTGAACACCGGGCTCAAGGAGTGAGGGGCTACGTGACTAGCGAGGCCCCTGGGTCGCGATGCCCAGGGGTCCCCCTTGACGTGCGAACGGCTCTCATGAGGAAGAATGAGCATCATACCTTGCTCACGAGCCTTCACCTAGGATGGGGGCGCGAGAAAGCCAGGTGTCTGGGCACATGGTAGGGTGGTGTCTGCCAGGCGTGACCTGAGCATACCCCCGTGCCTAGCCCCCCTCGCGACAACCTTACATGGAGAAGCTATGAGCGCCTTGAGCTGAAAAGCTCCCTGAGGTTGGTGCGATCGCTGGGGGCTGCCCTCAGTTGTTTATAACTAGCGCGGAGCATAGAGCTACCACACTTGCACGGAGTGTGGGCATAACCGCGCCTCGGTCGTAGCGGCCAGCATGGAGCTTGGTGCTTCCACTGGTTCATGGGCAAAACCGCTCCTCGGTTGGTTCTGCCAGCGCGGAGCATGGTACTTCCACTGGACCGTGGGAGGGAGCTTCCCACCGGGAGAGATTCCGAGGCGTGTACAACCCCGTCCTGGCACGTGGCTTGCACGGCAGGACAGCCAAGCTGTATATGGGCCCTCCTCAGGATGAGATGAACGACTCTGAGGAAGTTCTCGTGAGCTTACGCATCACCCACAAGACCCTACCCTGAGGCGGGTTGTGCCCGAGTCTTCTTCTGTAAATTGTGAAAAGAGATGCGTTGTGTCGACCTACGCCGAGTGCATCTCTAGAGGGCATCGCATGAGAAGGCCACAGCACCAACGACCCCAGGAGGTGACGTTAGCGGGACCGACCCGTAAGATAGAGCTTAGCTACTGGATTTATCGACGCTGCACGGACGGACCCGAGCACAGACGCCGTGGCCAGTCTTCTCATGCAAAAGTCCAAAAGAAAGACAACTGACGCGTGGTTCCCGCGTGAGCGAGGCACCTGCCATGGGTCCCCACTTACCCATCCACGATTAGCCCATGCGAGAACAAGGCACCAAGGACCACGGGAGGTGACGTCACGGGAATGGCTCGCGAGACAGAGCTCAGCCCTTGGATTTAGCGACACTGCAGGGACGGACCTGAGCACAGACGCCGTGCTAGTCCTTAATCATGGGGCGGTTGCGGGCGGGCTCGCAAGGGCTCATGACCTTAGTGGCGGTGAGGACGCCAAGCATACAGATAATGCAAGTAGGGAGAAACAATGAGCCTTGATTTATGCGCAAAAGAGACAACTATGGGGGTGAGCCCCCGACAGCTCGAGGATGGTGCAGCCCGGGGGGCGCCCTCGATTGAATACCTGAGACATCACCTAACACTTGTCGTCGAAGAAGAGTTGGGGTAGCTGAAGACGCGAGTCGTGCGGGTCGCTCCTGAGGATCGCCGGGCTCCTGAGGCCCAGGGGCTCCGGAGGCCCTTAGTGGTCACGGGGGTCCAGCTCCTGCTCCATCAGGATCACCTGCCATTGAGCCTCCTGAGCCCCCAAAGCCTGCCGCGTGAGGTACTGGAGCATGGCAGCTGCGTTGCGGAAGCCGAAGAGCGTGCGAATGTAACTGCATGGGAGAGTCCTCCTCCAGCCAACAACCGTCGGCCAGAAGGACTCCAGAGAAGCGGCTCAGTTGAGGCCTACGATCTCGACGCAGACGCGGAATTGCTTGCTTGGGTTGCGGGTAGGCGAGGTTGGTGCCGTGCGGTTGTGCCCACCACGTATGAGCCTTGCGTACTGAAGTTCCTCGGTAGCCTGGTCGATGAAGTCCTGAGCCCCCAGCGCTGTATGGCTCACGCCGGGCTCACAAAAACGCGCGTCGAGATACGCCTGCAGGTGGTGCCCGAACACCTCCCTCGTGATGCTGGTCAGACCAGAGGCACTCCAGAGGAGAGCCCCCGAGCCCATCCTGAGAGGGGCGCCGGGCGTGCCTCCCTATGCGAGGGTGGAGGGTGCCTCGTCAGCAGGCGCGGGACCCGAGCAGTGCCGTCAGGAGCCCCTGCATCCTGAGGTCCGTTTGCGGGCAGGTGCTTCTTCTTCTTGGGGGCGGTCTGTAGGGTGAATACGGCTCCATCTCCGTCGGAGCTCTCGACCGCTGCAGTCTGGTAGGCGCGCTCCAGGGAACGCACTGCTTCCTTCTCATCGCAGGCGATCGTGATGACCCCGCCACTCCCAGCCATCTTGAGGACGTTGTAGCCGTGATGGGTCGCCGCCATGAACTTGGCGAGGGCCGGATACCCTAGGATGGCGTTGTACGGGAGGTGAATGTTGGCAACATTGAAGTCGATGAGCTCGGTGTGATAGTTGTCGCGATCGCCGAAGGTGACGGGGAGGCGGACCTGCCCCATCGGGAGTGTGGAGCCATCTGTGACTCCATAGAATGGCTTGGTTGGGTGCAGCTGATCGTAGGGGACTCGGAGCGTCTCGAAGGTCTGGACGGAGAGGACGTTGACCCTGCTCCACCGTCGATGAGGGTCTTGGTCACGGGGACATTGCTGATGGTCGGAGTGCAGAGCATCAGGAGAGTGCCTGGGGCTGCGGTGCACTTGAGCTGGTCCTTGGGATCGAAGGCAATGACCTGCTTGGTCCACCTGAGATTGCGCACGGTGTCAGGCCTAGGGAGCGCCGCGTTCACCTCACGAGCGAACTGCTTGAAGATGCGGTGGGAAGCAGGAGCATGGGCTCCTCCTAGGATGCATGCAACCGCGCGTGGCTCCTGAAAGCCCCCTGCTTCGTCTCCCTGGCGGTCATCGTCGTTCCTTCTTGGCGGTGGTGGCAGCGGAGGCAGGCCCGCGTTGCCCTGAGGGCGACCCTCACTAGGCTGGCCGCGCCAGGGGGCGTCACGAGGCTGCTCCTACCAGCGGTCTTCACGAGGTTGGTCACGCCATCCTTGGCGCGAGTTCCTGCCGTCCCAACGTCCTCCACCACGGCCCCCTCCGCGGTCGTAGCCGCGGTTATCGTGCTCAGAATGCTGCCCGACGCGCGCATCACACATCGCCCTGAGTTCTTGGCAGTCGTTAGTGTTGTGGCTGTGAACATCGTGGAAGACGTAGTACGGACGGTTGTCTCTGGGGGGTCATTGTAGCCGCAGTCACACTTCACTTCTGGCTCCGCAGCCAGTACGATGGGTCCCTTGCGCTTTGCTTCCTTGTCCTTGGCCTTCTTGTCGTCAGCCTCCGCTTCAGGCAGCTCCAGGAGAGAGAGGCGACCTTCCTCTGCCCCGGTGCACTTCGCCGCAAGGTTGAACATCTCGAGGGCCATGCACAGGTCCTCGTGGATGGCGAGCTCCTCCTTCATCCTGACGTTGCGTACACCGTCGGAGAACGCCGAGATGAAGGCCTCGTCCGAGACCCTAGGGATCTTGAGGCGCAACGTTGGTTGTACTTCTGCAGGGTCTCCCCAGGTTGCTGCTTCACACGGCGTAGATCCGCGGCTGCCGGGGCTCGGTCGCGGGTACCTTGGAAGTTGGCGACGAAACGGTCACGAAGCTCCCCCAGGAGGAGATGGATCCTGCGGGGAGGTTCAGGAGCCAGGAGCGAGCACCGTCCTTGAGGGCCATGGGGAACCAATTTGCCATGACCTTCTCGGTGCCGTTGGACGCCTTGATGCTCAGCTCGTAGAGCTGGAGGAACTTTGCGGGGTCGGCGGTGCCATCGTAGCACGGAGGCAGATCCAGCTAGAACTTGCCGGGCCAGACGAGGCGCCGCAGCTCTGGAGCTAGGGCGCGACATCCAGCCATGCTCATGATTGCAGGCGCCCCCTGCGCCTGCGATGCTGGTTCCTGGGGTATAGGCGCCACCACCTCCTGTGGTGGTGGTTCTGGTGCTGCGGAATGGGGAGCCCGCGAGCTTCTGCCTGGGGATAGAGGACCACCTAGCAGCTCTCCTCCTCGCGCGCAGGGGCCCTGCGGGGCTGCTCGCGCCATGGAGCCTCGCGTCTGAGCCCCTGGCCAGCGCCGTGCAGTGGAGGTGGAGCCAGGACCCCGTGGTCCACGTTCCCCGCCATGAGCGACGAAGGACGGGAGGAGTGAGTCAGTGCAGGTACCTCCCCGGTGGCGTTGACGAGCTCGGTGATGCGGTGGAGCCACTCGTCGTAGAGTTCGTCCGATGGACGATAGCGTAGGAGCTCGCGCGCCATCAATAGCACATGCTGCTGGTAGACCGGCCCACGGCGGATCAGCGAGGACGACGCTGCGGCTGATGAGGGTGATGGTGTCACCGTGCGGCCATCGCGCTGCACGGACAGCGGCAGCGACGAGTCCTGCTGCTCGTGGACGGCCGGGTCGGTGGCAGCGTTGGCGACCGATGAGTTGGGGCGGAGCGGTGCACCGTTGCCCGCGGGCGCCGTCCGAGCGACGTTGGCGGCGCGGCGGGCGGCGCGCGCTCGGCGTGTGTCCACCATGGCGGTGAAACGAGGTCGACGAACGAGAGCAGGACGAGGTCGTCGGAGAGGCGAGATTTCGACACGCCCCCTACCTGGCGCGCCAAATGTCGGATTACGGGCTCCGCAAACCCAAAGAAGTTCGAACACAGGGGCGTGAGCAAAGATCTCCCCCGCTCACGTCTACCTAGCGCCACACCCTCGCCCGGCGGTGAGATTCAAGCAAGCAACAAGTAAAAGCACACACGAGTTTACCCAGGTTCAGGCCACCTTGCGGTGTAAAACCCTACGTCGTGCTTGAGTGGATTAGCCTCAGGAGGGCTTGAGTATGAACAAGTAAAATGGTTCTTGAGCTCAGGAGGAGAGATCAAGAGGGTCAGGAGGCAAGTGTTCTTGCTCCTTGAAGCGAAGGTGGGGTGTTCAAGATGAGGTCCATACCGATGCCTCCATAGTGGAAACCCTAGCTACTTATATAGGCGGCCAGGGTCCTCTTCCCCCGAAATGTTTAGGCGGGAAGGGATCCCACAACGGCCATTTTGAGCGGGAACACAAGGACGTTCCTATCCTCACAAAAGCGGTCTTCGCCTGCAAAGAGATCAGACGATGACGCGGTGGTGGGCTCGGTGGTGACATCCTCCCTGTCGTCCTTGCGGTCTTCGGTCTTGTTGCACCGAAGGGGAAACCTTTGTCTCGCCCCTCGGGAACCTGCGCCTACGTTGTCTCCTTTGCACCAAAACGGCAACTCCGCCGCTGGCGCGGTGCGTCACTGCTCGCGTCATTGCCTCCTCCCAAGGCAGGCTTGGCCTTGAGTTCTCCGCCCCTCCGGAGCAGCCTAGCCGAGGCCGCTCCTCAGAGGGTCTTGGTGTCGTTCTCCTCGCGAGGCTTAGCCACCTCGCGAGGGTCTTGAATAGCTGGTTGATCAGCTGGGCCATACCAGGCCGTAGTAGGAGCGCGTCGCTGGCCGCATGCAGGCAAGTCTGGGTACCCTGGTTCCCAGGACGCCGACAATATGGATTTGACCTAGCCCGGGATATTGATAGAAGATAGTAGACATTACAAAGATGATTTGGGGGGAAACATGTAGGAACTCTCGTTAGACCTGAGATTTGGATTTAAGTAGGTGATTCTAGTTGAGTACAAATACTATGTATGTCTATGAGGTTCGGAGTAAATTGGATTTAGGCTGATGATCTCGATCATGGTACCATTTTTCTCGATGGACGACAAACTAGGAGATTGGGTTAAATGTCGGAATTGTAGGGGGTTATATAAGCATGACCTTGGAGTTTACTTGACCCCGATAATGGAAATTGGTGGACTTACTATAGCAGAGTTAGCCCTTTCAAGTATTTGGGGATTATAGGGACTTTAGGAGATCACATGGAACACCATAAACATTGGATTTGTAGAATTAATGGATTGTGTAATGATTTATGGAAGATAATGGGCTATTGGAGTTGATTCATAGGAAGGGAACAAGATCTTGGAGTGGCACACGACGTGTTTCCCTAGGATAGAGATGCATTTTCTTAAACCTTGGAAGAATAGGCAGAGCATTTGGATGGTCGTGTTTAATTCAAACTTAGCATCTTGTATGCATTACCCATGGATTCTTAGGGGTGGTCGTACATATGATTTTGGGAATCGTTAACATGTATGATTATGTTAAAACTCCTCTCGGGCGTCTTGAGGATAATAATAGCATGAGCGATGATTGGAGCTGACCTAACGAGTTGATGCTTTCGGTGGTATAAGGTTGTCTGTTTGAAAAGACTAGGTAGAACTATTGGCATCTCAGAAATTGTGCTCAAGGATAAGATGATAAACATTCACTCGCACACTACAATACTTGAAACCCTTAAGCCCCACCAAGCCACAACGTGGTTGGGTCATGACCACGGGCTTTGGCTCTAGGTCAAGAAGACCTTTGCCGATTCCCAACCATGACCACCACTACTACCCCAACCCACCTTATGAACCCCATGGATAAATCGCCATGAAGTACTTGGACAATTTGGTTAACATCATTATTTGGTGACCTACTTGTCTACCCTATGATGAAAGAAGGGCCATTCAGCTAATTAGAAGACATTTGAACACCACCATGTCAAGAAGGAAGAACTACACCAACCACCGTAATGAAGAAGTAAACTTACACGTCAAAGACCATGTGTATCTGCAAGCCCCTACTCTTGAAGGAACCGAGCATTCCCATGACAAAGGGAAAGCTCACACCAAGACTTATCGGCACTCCCCAAGACCACTTTAATACGAAGAATAAACGGCTACCAGCTAGAGTTACCACCTGAGTCACTCACTGTGCACAACGTTTTTCCACACAACACCAGTCGGAAAACGTTTCCAACTTCATAACTAGCCCAGTCTCTGCGAGGACATCGATCACCGAGCCATTGACATCTAGCCAACCTGACCTACGCAAGAGACCCCTCAGCAACCTGGATAAAAAAGAACAGCATACACAAAGCCACACAATCAAGTACTTCAAGGTTCAATGGAGCACCACTCGGAAGCAGAAGCAACATGAAGAAGTGAAGACTACCCCAGATCCAAGTTTTCGTAAACCCTTCCACGCCTAGTTTGGGAATCTCGGGGATGAGATTCTTGTACGGCGGGTAGGTCTGTCACGCCCTAATTTTCATGCCACAACACTTAAGCTAATAATCATGCTAAAATATGGTTTGACAAAAACTTTTGGGTGTTTTGGTCTTTGCTTGATTGCTTTTTGTTTTTCTGTTTGCAAACGCTCTAAAAATCAAATAAATCCTCCAACTCTTATACTCCTTCTCCTTGGTCCAAAACTATGCCCAATGATCATGCCATGTGTATAGAACATAATAGTATTTTCTTACAAAAATGGTTTGGCCAAAAAGTATTTTCTAATTTAGCTTTTTCAAAAACCCCTGAATCGAGACTTGAACTACAAGTACTTAATTAAGGGTGTGAAAAATCTTTCAAAAAGTATATTTGAATCCTATTAGATATAGGACTCCCATAAACCACAAAAATATAGTTTTAAAAGTTATTTTCCTATTTTATTTAAAGGCTTTTTATTTAGGCCAGAAAGGGTCTGTAATAGGTTACAATTATTTAACTATTTCAAAAATATTTGAGAAAATTCAGGGAAGTTCATAGGACATATATTGTCCATATATAAGAGTTTCAATACATGGTCATGTTCAAAATATTGGTCCAATCCCTCAAAAACCCTTTATGGATATTTCAAACTTTTGAAATATTTACAAAGGAAATTTTATTCATTAATTCCAAGAAAATTCTAGCATGTTAGATATGACATATTTGATGATCTTGCAAAGCCTCATGCCTTGAAGACCAAGAAAACATCATCAAACCCCCTCAAAACCATTTCTGTCTATTTTGAAGTTTGAGCAACTTTACATGGCCAAACATGTCCGAATGCTCTCAAACTTGGTGCACATGATAAAATGGTCTAATTATGTATCTACACCAAATGGAACAAGTTTTAGAGAAGGATAACTTGACCGAAGTGCCCTAATGCCCTTTTTGACCAGATCCAAATTTGAACAACTCTACATTACCAACTTTTTACTTGTAACCTCAAATTTTGTGGACATGGTCACAACCCCAAATGATGACACTACACCAAGTGGTGCATCAAGGAGGAATGATTTGGATGACTAAATCTTTCAAAAAGTTATACTTGTTGATTTGTAGGGTTTGCCAAAGTTACATGGGCCACTTTCTCCAAATGATCTCAAAATTGGTGGACAACCTCAATTCTACATGCCACTTGACCCTGTTAATTTTCATATCAATTGGACTTCTTTTAATTGCCCAAACTTACATCAAACACTTTCTGCTATTTTTCCAAAACCCCTATTTTGACCCCTTCCACTTTTCTCCCTTGCCCCAAATTTTTACAACAACTACTCCTAGTCATCCTCTACCTCCAGCAACTCACCCAAGCCATCAGCTCAATGATGATGGGGTAAAACCCCACTTTCCCTTTTGTTTTCACCATGGCAGCACCTTTTCTATCCTCCTACTATTTACCCCTCCCTTCTAACTCAGCTAATGGACAAACTGGGACGCGTCCAGAGCATGCACGGCACGCCATGGCATGCCAAAGATGCGCTCTGGAGCACTCTATAGTGCCCAGCCGCACTGTAGCTTGCCCAATCCGAGGCACTCGACGACCTTGGGCGTCGGGACCGTGTCCCCCGAGGCCGCCTCGGCGTGCGTGATATGCCACCATGCTGGCCCCCTCCTTCCCTCTCTCCTCACCCCTCCGTAGAGCTCGCCCGAGCGTGGCCTGGACCGCGCCCATGGTGCACCGGCGCCTCCCCCATATAAGCCACCCCGAGCTCCCTCTCTCGCCTCCTCTGGTTCCCTCTCCCTCCCAGCTGCTTCCTGGACATGCTCTCCCTCTCCCTCTGGCTCTCCCTGCCTCTCCATCGCCGCCTCGGTCGCCGTCGACCTCCGCTTGGCTCCGGTGAACCAGTGCATTTCCTCCCTCTCCTTTAACCTCCAGGAGAACCATCAATGTGCTACGGAGCACCCCCGCTCCTTGTCGCCTCTTCCCGTGCCTCTTAGTGCCTGTGCCACCACCGCTCGACAAGGCCGTCTGCCACGACCGGTGCAAGAGTCGCTCCGGTCCTTGCCTGTAGTCCCCAAGGGTCCTCCCTAACGCACCGCTCCTCAGTGACCCCTCCGGAGGCCGGACCTTGGCCGAGGGTGGCCTGTGCCGCCGGGGGCAAGCGCCGGCTGCCGCACGGCTAGGGGCTCGATCCCCTCTATCGCGGGCGCTGGGGGAGGGAGACGACCCTGCGGGTGGTCCCCGCGGGTGAGCGACCCGGCGGCAGGCCCCCACTCCGTTTAACTGGAGACGGACCAAAGGCGATCCACCTCCCCTAGGCGAAGGCGCACACAACGAAATGCGCCTTTGACGTCGCCATGTAGGTCACGTGGCCGAGCCGCTGGGCCGGCTGATGAAGGGTGGAACCCTAGATGGCCGATCTTTCACGAAATGGAGAGGATCCCACAAAGGACACGATGAACACGAGGAGAAAACACAAGGGAAAACACTCAAGAAAAGGTCCAATCACACATCCAGTAGACAGTCAAACACACAAGATCACAAGGTACATGAACAACAAAGGGAAAGATACAAGGTAAAGTTCATCTTCGTGAGGAGGTGTTGAATCTGCGAAGGATCTTCCCGTTTAGGGGTCTTGAATCCAAGGTGGATCTTCTCCGTAGTGGGGCCGCGGTCTCTCTTGTGGAGTAGATCCGTAATGGATGAGCAAAGCTCTATCTCTCATATGAGCTAAATCAATGCTAACCCTAAAATGGTGGAGGTGGAGGAGTATATATAGTCTAAGGCCACGAAGGGGTAAGTGAGGGGCGAAAGGGGTACATGGCCAAAAGGCCCGTGGCTGCGCACAGGCAGGGAGCGGACGTCCGCTGGGCACCGGACGTCCGGTGGCTCGGGAGGGACCGGACGTCCGGTAGCTCTCGAACTTCCGCTATTTTCCACCGATTACGTTCTGTTGACGATGTCACGGACGTCTGGTGGCTGCCAGTCGTCCGGTCGCCTGGGACGCGTCGGACGTCCGGTGTGTAGCGGACGTCCGGAGCCTGTAGCTTGCAGCAACTCCGTTTCTTCCGTCTTCTCTTCCACGCTTCCCTCGCTGATGGTGTAGGTAATCCTTGCCGCTTGCACTCCTCCTCATCATCCGTGAAGCTCCAACAATACCTATGCACGCACACGAGTGGAGTGTCAAGTAGTATACCAGCCTTGAAGGGGTCAAGTGAACACGTGTAAAGGAGATGATTCACCTTTAAGTATGAGAAGTAGAGGTCACACGTGTCACTTGCCAAACAGACTCTTGGCATGGTGATGTCCATAGGATGCTCCGCATCATCCCCTCCCCCTTGGGAAATATCCAACCTCGGATCGAAAACCAAATCACCATGGGAAAGAGAAGACACAATAGAGGTAGAGGTTAAGTCGTTAGTGTTGAAATTGGCCTCACATGCCGTATCAACTATCTCACTCTCTCTATGTGGTGGCTCACTCACTCCCTTAAGGTAGGTGCACTCAAACTCACATATGGCGTAGTCACTCATCTCACTCAAGTGGTGGGGGCTGTGTCTCTCCTCACATGGGAATTTGGGCAGCTCATCATATATGGGGCTAGTGGTGAACTTGCTCTCACTCTCAATATGGTGGCACAAGTTACTCAATTCATCATACGTCGCTGTGGTCGAAGGAAAACTCCCATGCTCAACCATCTCGTCACCGTCATCGTGGATGAAGGCCGAAGATGGCACATCATCACTCTCGCCTCCAAAGATGGAAGCATCATCCTTGCTCGTCACCTTGTCGTTCGCCTCCAAAGCTTGGTCCTCGACTGGCTCCGTAGTCGCACTCGTCACCGCACCGTCTTGAAAAAGATTCGAAGTAGGCTCGGCATCATCAATGCGACAAAGAGGGATGTCGGTGGAGTCGAACTTGGGAGCGTCGTCTTGGAGCTCGTTGGGCTTGGACATCATGGTGGTACTAGCCTCATGCTCGCCGTCTTGGAGCTTGGTCTTCGAGAAGTGTGCTTGCGGTGGAGAAGCCTTGGCCTTAATGAGTTCTTGTTCCGCCTTGAGAGCACCAATGTAGTTGTCGTCGAGGGACTTGTAGTTCTCGAGGAAGATAGTCTTGTGGATGTCATTGTGCAATCCCATCATGAAGTGGAGCTTCATCGAAATGGGGTCATCCACGCCGGCTCATCGCAAGGCCATCTTCATCTCCTGGAAGTACTTGTCAATGGACTTGGATCCTTGAATGGTGTTCTCCAATTGGCGTAGAAGTTGTTCCGTGTATGTGGGAGGCACGAACTCTCGCCGCAAAGCTTTCTTCGTCTTGGGCCAATTCACGTTGAAGCTCGTCGAAGGTGTGTGAAGCCACCATGTTGACGCATTGTCGTGGAAGTTTCTTGTCACGCACTTCACTTGATCTTCGTAGGAAACTTGATGTAGCTTGAGGTAGTCGTCCATCTTGCGCTCCCACTCGAGATACTCCTCGGGGTCTTGAGTCTCATAGAAAGGAATCTCGTGGTCGTTGTCGAGGTCGTAGTAGCTCGTGGTAGTCGCGGACTTGAGCTTGGGGAGCTTCTCTTGATCATAAGCTTAAGGTGCTTGTGGGCGAAGATGCCGTATGTCCAAAGGAGAATATGCCTTGAAGTCGCTTGGCGAAGATGCCAAAGTACATGGTGAAGTCGTTGAGTGGTTGTTGGTGTTGAGCTCATGACCTTCACGTTCTTGTCGTTGATGGTGTCGATGCCGATGTGATCTTGCCGAAGATGGTAGCTCGGAGGGATGTGCACTTGAGCATCTTCTCGAAGTTGAGGGAGACCTTGTGCGGTTCTTGATGAGGGCTTTGAGCTCCTCCCTTTGAGCATCCATGTTGGCGCACAAGTTGTTTGTCATGGCATCAAACTTGTCGTTGTTGGTGTAGACCAAAGTAGATGAAATGATTTGCCTATCCATCACAAGACTCGAGCAAAGGTGAGTAGGAGATGAGATAAACAATACCAAGTTACATTTTCCCAACGTTGAGGATGTATCCCGTTTCACTCAATGTGAAATGAAAGAATAGTGGAATTGGTACCGGACTTGTTCACTCACACCTATCAAGTAAAGCTTATCGAGTGGCTTGGTTAGGATAAATGGCACAAAAATCTGATGCAAAATGTTAGAAAGAGTCAATAATGTTGAAATAGATTCACAAATTCGCAAATGTAACAAGTAGACCAATAACAATATGTGGCACACGGAAACACACACACGGATAGATAAATGGGGTCGTGCAACCAAGGAATGAGCACAAAATGTGGAATCCACAGAAACGCTCGTGTTGCACAACTCAAGAGAGACGCTAGCACGATTTCTCAATAGACGGATACGACACTTGTGCACAACCTATAAGATGCAAAATGTATGAACTTTCTATCCCAAGTATGCTATCTATGTATGGTTCCCGTTGTTGATCCAAGATGATCGGATATGATATCATAAGATGCGATGCTATGGCTCTTGCTTACAAGCTTCTTTGTCTTTCTCTTTTTTTTTTTGCTTAAAAGCTTATTCTTTTTTTATATGGCCACGATGCACAAACCAAGATAGCAATTGTGTATATGCGGGAACAATCTTGTGACACAAGGGATGATATGATGATACCAATATGATATGGTATGTATGCAATGGAAGAGCGGATCAATGATCACTAATGTGCACAAGTAACGTTGCCGGCAATACTCAAAGTCTAGTCTCGATAGGTAAGTGAAGCAAAATGGGCTAGGGGTTAACAATGCAATTGCAAGGGGAATATATAATGATGTCATCGAGGTTACCGTCCGTATGTGTGATGACGACCTCGTGGCGATGATGAGTGGTGGTGTTCTCGATGTAGACCCGTTCCTAATTAGCCGAAACACCTTAGGAAATGGAAAAACCACAACTCAAAATCTCAAGGACAAATGTCAAATGGTGGTAGCGGACAAGCGGTGGTGGTTGCGAAAATGTTGGTGGAAACCCGGCCAAATGGGTTATGGTGGCGGAAGGGTATGATGGGCTATACACGATGTTGGAGTTGAAATCATGGTCCCTAAGTAGCCGAAACACCTTAGGAGACACAAGCCACAACTCATACAAGCTCAAAAAAATTGGGTTAGGTTGGGTTGTCGGGAATGTATAGTGGGTAATGGGTATGCGGAAGTGGTGGTGGTAGTGGATGAAGAAGAAATTGTCCCTAAGTAGCCTAAACACCTTAGGAGACTCAAATCACTACTCAAGCAACCACTAATGCGATGGGGAACAAAATGGGTTAGGTTGCGGAAGTCGGTGGTGGATATATGGATGATATGGTGGAAGCCCTAGGCAAAGATGCTAAAATCCACAAAATATGATGGAGTCAAATGATGGTGGTAGTATTTTTGTGGTATGAGGAATGTCAAGAGCTTCAAAACGAGCTAAAGAACGTCCAAATCGGAGTTCGGAAGAATTAGTTTTGACCAAACCAAAAATCAGCCGAAATGGGAATCTACACGCACCGGACGTCCAGAAAGTGACAGACGACTGGTGACCGGACGTCCGGTTGGGCTCGGAAATCCGATAATTTCTTCTGTATAGGTGGTTCCGGTCGTCCGGTGCTTCGTGAGGGTCTGGACATCCGGTAAAACGTCGGTCGTCCGGTGGGTCGGGGTCAACGCGAGATTTGAGCTCGGGAACGCGATTTTGGGTGGAATTTGATGATTTTGGGGTCAAAATTGATGAGATTTCGTGGATGGAAAGTGGTGAAACTTGGGGAAATGCTAGATCCACTTGAAACCAAGCAAATCCATGGATCAAAATCAACAAAAGATCATCAAACCAACAAATCACAAAAAAACATTGGGGCTATTTTTGGTGGGGATTTTCGAATTTTAGGACGAAATCACACAAAAGAAGGCTAGAGAACGGTGAAGGGGACTCCAAATTCGTGAGAAACCTTGCTCTTGATACCATATGATGTAGGGTGGAACCCTAGATGGCTGATCTTTCACGAAATGGAGAGGATCCCACAAAGTACACGATGAACACGAGGAGAAAACACAAGGGAAAACACTCAAGAACAAGTCCAATCACACATCCACTAGACAATCAAACACACAAGATCACAAGGTACATGAACAACAAAGGGAAAGATACAAGGCAAAGTTCATCTCCGTGAGGAGGTCTTGAATCCGCGATGGATCTTCCCATTTAGGGGTCTTGAATCCAATGTGGATCTTCTCCGTAGGGGGGCCGCGGTCTCTCTCGTGGAGTAGATCCGTAATGGATGAGCAAAGCTCTATCTCTCATATGAGCTAAATCAATGCTAACCCTAAAATGGTGGAGGTGGAGGAGTATATATAGTCTAAGGCCACGAAGGGGTAAGTGAGGGGCGAAAGGGGTACATGGCCAAAAGGCCCGCGGCTGCGCACTGGCAGGGAGCGGACGTCCGCTGGGCATCGGACGTCCGGTGGCTCGGGAGGGGCCGGACGTCCAGTAGCTCTCGGACTTCCACTATTTTCCACCGATTACGTTCTGTTGAAGATGTCACGGACGTCCGGTGGCTGCCGGTCGTCCGGTCGCCTGGGACGCGTCGGACGTCCGGTGTGTTGCGGACGTCGGGAGTCTGTAGCTTGCAGCAGCTCCGTTTCTTCCATCTTATTTTCCACGCTTCCCTCGCTGATGGTGTAGGTGATCCTTGCCGCTTGCACTCCTCCTCATCATCCGTGAATCTCCAACAATACCTATGCATGCACACGAGTGGAGTGTCAAGTAGTATACCATCCTCGAAGGGGTCAAGTGAACACGTGTAAAGGAGATGATTCACCTTTAAGTATGAGAAGTAGAGGTCACACGTGTCACTTGCCAAACGGACTCTTGGCATGGTGATGTCCATAGGATGCTCTGCATCACCGGCCCAGGTGCACCTCGCCGTTAATTCCCGCCCAGTGCGCGTTGCCGCCGCTGGATTTTGGCCCATTAAGGTATTTTCCTTTTTCTTTTCTTAGCAGATTCAAACTGTTCAAGAGAGCTCATTTCAAATCCATACTCGATGATTCAAATTTCTAGTGACTTAGTGAATCAGTGTCTATTTGATAAGCAGCAGTGAACATTTTTACTCTACCTAGTTTCCCCTGATCTAATGAATAGGTCATTTATACTCCTAACCAGCTTCAAAAATCCATAGTGTATTCATTTGGATTCCAAATCTGGTGAAACAAAATTCTAAATGTTTCTAAAAGCATGCCTAATTTAATGGGTACTTTTACTCATTTTTATAAAAGAACATTCTGTAGACAACTTGCAGATGCATTAAACCTCTTGATTCCATCATATTGAAATGTTCCAGACTATCCATTGATCCATTGCCAATGAAACCACTTTGGCCATTTTTCATATGACCAAAGGTATCCTAGAAAAGTCCAACTCCTATTTTTAGAGCACTTTTATTTTTGCCTTGTCGTGTTGCTTATTGTGATTGTTTCCGACGTTAGTTGACGGGGTATACGGAGTAGTTGGAGGAGGACCAGAGGATTTGAAGACCCCAAGGACTTGGTTAAGACAGGCAAGCAACCCTTTGACCATGTTGAACCCTTTTATGTCATGAAAGTATTATCATTGTTTCGTCGAGTGCATGATATAACTTGAATGGCAACCTTGCTAGGCTTGCCTCCGTTGCATACCCCGTTGATACTTGCATTTTTCATGACTCTGACCTTGTTTAGAGTTATGTTGGTGGGTTGTAGAAATAAGCTATAGTAGTTGGCTACATAAAATGGATCAAGGTTATGCATTGGAAAAAACAAGTGTGGTTTGACATACTTGCAAATAACCCAGTGGGTGACACTAATGCCCCTGGGAGATGATGAGGAACTAGGGCACTACTTGATGCAGAAGTAGTGTACCGAGGCTTGATGAAAGTGTTGTTTACATAGACGAATTAAATTTAAGATTTGTCGACCGTCCCAACCAAACATGTGCAACCACTCTACCCCTTTATGTGACGGGGAATTATTGATTACTTAGGCTGATACTAGCATGGTTCCCACATTACTAGTGACGGGGTGACTTGAGGTCACTCTCGGGATGGGGTCGTGCTTGGATAGGCCGCCATGACTGTTTTCACAGGGCACCGGACACACCGTTGGTCCCTTCGTGTATGCGTGATAATGTGAAAAGGGTAGAGTCCCACGATCTTTTACTTATACATGAGGGTCGTGCACCGACGAGTGGACCCTATGTTAGTGTCGTCTAGGGAAAGATAATGATCGGGTGCTTCCCCTGTGTACTTGAGTTACTGCAGGATCTGGATGACATGAAAGCTTCCCAGATCTTGTGGGTAAAGTGCACAACCTCTGCAGAGTGTCAAACTATTGGAATATCTGTGTCCACGGTCAAGGACAGTTGGGTGGTGCTGCTTAGACTATGTCCATATGTTTTTGGAAAACAACACGGTTTGGTAAATCTATTGACTTGATTTGTGAGGAAGTCACTATGAGCTTGAGCATGAGTTGTTCATGACTCTTTCTCGATGTTGATGTCTGTAACCTCCCGATACTTGTTGCAGACGCATTCATATCCTTGATAAATATTGATCGTACTTGCATGACAAAAACTAGATCCGCAAAACTACCAATTTTAGCAGTAGAGCCTTGCATAATTATTCTATTATCACTCTTTGGTTGCTTGCGAGTACATTCAAAGTACTCATTGGCTTGCCACTGGTTATTTTATTGGCCAGGCATGAAGGAACAGGATATGATGAAGATTTCTTGGTGACGAACATGCGAGCTAGGACGCTTCCCAGTCAGAATGCCTGTAGGGTTAAGGCAGATGGCGTGGGTCCAAGTTGTTATTGAAGATTTCCGCTGCGATGATATACTCAAGACTTGACCATAATGGTCCTACTTGTGTAAAACGTTATGTATGGATGTAAGACTCTCTTTATTCAGCTTCTGTGTGTTCAGTGAGCATTGATTTCTGGGATCACCGTACACGTGCATTCGGTGATCTCGACTTATGAGTCGGGGTGCCCACAATTAGAATCCTCCAATTCAAACAAGCCCTTACAGAATTACTTCTATTACAGATATGCGTCAAAGAAAACCTTGTGTGGTTTGTCCTGCTCGTGGTGCGTTGTGGTCCACCCCAGCTCAGCTGCTCCAACGACGGAAGGTTTCACCACAGCAGGAATCCGCCCTCCAGACTGTCTTTCGCCGCCTCAGATCTTATTCCCCGCCGCCGGCAGCCACGACAACCGCATTAGCATCGTCAACTGAGCAAAGGACCTTGAGGATGACATGGAGCCGCAAGAGAAGTCACACTCTTTTGTGCCTGCTTACCTCATGCATCGCTTAACATGATTACATGCTACTTTATTGTCCTGTTCACTGATTAGACTCCGAGTCAGGTCCAAACTAATGCTCAAACTTGAGTTTTTAAATGGTTGTGGGGTATATATTGGGGCAACAATCAATACTACCTATCTACTATCTGAATAATCTCAGGTGTCTACTGTGAGTTTCATGTTGGGTGGAAACAAACATTAAAGGATCCATTATTTATATTTTAACTAAAGCTCTTATCTGCCCGCTAACATTGGGTTTTGGGTCTATCCACAGTATGCGCTCCTTACGTAATCTCACTATATTTTATTCCTATGCTTGTCAGTTATTGTACACAATGGTACTGAACATGTAGAGAAAAAGAGACGAGCCTTGCGTGGCAATAAATTTCATGCAAACGTCGCTCCATAGTGGGCACAAAAGCAACCCCCTCCCCCCATTCCAGACTGTAATCAAGAGGAAGATAACTGTTCAGAGGGGGATTCAAAGGTAGTAGACCACTCCTATGTAACCCCTTAGGTCTTTTGCTCTAACTTGGTATGCCAATGTTAGTCATATCATGCATATGGTGCCTTGCATTGCTTACTTTACACATAAAATATGTCATCTGCTTAGTTTAGACATGTATTCTGTGAATGCCATCAGTTTAGTTTCTATATCATATATGTGAATGATGCAATGCCATCTTGTTTAGCCAGGCATCATATATGTGAATTTTGCAATGCGATCCTGGTTAGCCAGTCATGTTATATGTGAATTATATAATGCCATTCTTTTTTATTACGTAATAAATTTGTCAACAATGTTAGTACATTCAATTACTCTTCTTGTGCATCAGCCATTCGACACAGTCATGGAAATATCTGGAGTGAAATCAACGTCTTCAGAGCAGACAATGCTATCTGATGAAGCGCATGTCTTGCTGGTTACGGACAACTCCTCAGACGAGGATTCAAAGATAGATGACCAGTCCTATTTACCCCCGAGATGCATGCTCTAACTTGGTAGGGTTATATTGCTCATATCGTGCATATCGTGTCTTGCATTGCCATGTTATTTGCTTAGTTAAGATATGCTTTGTGTGAATGCCACCTGTTTAGTGTCTAGTTACAGTATATGTGAATTATGCAATACCATCTTGTTGCAAGACATTATATTTGTGAATTATGCAATGCTATCATGTCGCCAGGCATTATATATGTGAATTATGCAATGCCATGATGTTTAGCCAAGCATCATATATATGAATTATATCATGCCATCCTTTTTTTGTATCACATATTCTATTTGCCGACAATGTTTATATATTCAACTACTCTTCCTGTGCATCAGCAATTTGAATTGGTGATGCAAAAATCTGGAGTGAAAACAAGGTCCTCAGATGAGACAATGCTACCTGCTGAAGCAGATATCTTGCTGGTTATAGATAGCTCCTTAGAGGAGCATTCAGAGACATATGACCACTCCTATTTCCCCCCTGAGGTGTATGGTCAAACTTGGCAGGGTTATATTACTCATATCATGCATATGTTGTCTTGCAATGCTTAGTTTTTACATCATATACACAATATCGAATGACATCTGCTTAGTTGACACATCATATATGTGATTGCCCTCTGCTCACTTTCCTAGTATATAAATCATATATTTGAATTATATCATGCCATGATGTTTACATAGACAACATGTATGTGAATTATGGTATGCCAACCCATTTTCTAAAGAAATAATATAGTTATATCATCTTATCCTGTTTACATAGTCATCATGTTTTGAATTATGTCATTCTATCCGTGAATTCTATCATGCCATCATGTTTCCATCCATATATGTGAATTATGGCATGCCAACCACTTTAATAGACACATCGTATAGTTATATCATGTCATCCTTTTACATAGTCATCATTGTTTGAAATATGTCATTCTATCCTGTTTAGGTAGACATCATATATGTGAATTTGTGTCATGCTATCCTGTTTAATTAGCTATCATATATGTGAAATTGTGTCATGCTATCTTGTTTGGTTATACAACATAAATGTGAATTATTTCATGCCCTGTTTTCTTCCCTACTATCCATTGCACCTATCTATCATACAATGTCTATACATTCAATTACATTTCTTGTTTATCAGCCATTTGTATTGGAGAGGGTGATGGCAATATCTATGGGAGTAAAAACATGGTCTTCAGAAAAGATCGTGTTACCCGTCGATGCAGATAGAACCACAGTTGTACTTGCCCAAGAACCAACCCCACCACGCATAACCTAGACTCACGCAGATTGTACCCCTACCCAGTTGGACAGAGAACCAGCTACACCCCTTCTAAACCCGACCCTAGTAGACAATAACCCTCTTCCAGTTGACACATCACCGTCTCCAGCACATAGCACCCAAACAAGAGCAGTTAGTAAGGCAAGTGCAGTAC
The DNA here is from genome assembly GCA_902687465.1 of Secale cereale. NCBI lineage: Eukaryota > Viridiplantae > Streptophyta > Magnoliopsida > Poales > Poaceae > Secale > Secale cereale. The sequence continues at coordinate 304,894,578 of LR738712.1, read as the reverse complement.
CCAAAGCACGAGGACCACCACTCTGAACCCCAAGTCAACTCTTAAAGCAGAAGAAGAATTGTTCTCAGGTCGGGTTCCATAGCTATGGTTCATACTCCTTTGCTCCAGCATCACTGTATTTAATCATACTAACTATTTCAAATTTGAAGGATGCAATTGAAACTCCAGTGGTACAAAAGGTATGTTTTAAACCTGTTTCTTTAACTGGTTTGTTGTTATAACTTGCTCTATGTTGATTTCAGTTTCAATTGAATAAACATTTATGTTCTCATGGCATGCACATTACAAGTGTTGTTAGTGCTGTGTAGTTTCCCACACGTATATTCTGTCTATGCTGCTTTGTCTTAAACATATATGTTTTGAACTATCTCTATCTTCATTTGGAGACATAAACTAGAATGATATAGACCATACAGTGACCATACTACATAGATATATGTTTGTTTCATGCTGTTATCCTATCCACCTTACAACTGAACTAGTGTACCAAAATGAGTTTCATATACAACATGGTATACCCGTGACGTGTCTGCTTGTTCCTCTTGTAGAATGTCGACATAATATTGGAGAAGAGCACCCCATTATGCAATGGTAGAGAAAGTAATACAGATAAGGTTCAAGACAGTGAGACAACCCTGTTGGTCTCCAAGAAAGCTGATAAAAACTATCTTTTGGATAGTGAGACAACCCCAAAGTCGTGCCTTGATGTAGAGTTTGAGTTACGGGCCACTACTGCTGGCACAAGGTCTTCGAACTCGCTGCCTAAATCAGTTCGGCTTCTTGAGTCTCAACTTCAAGTTGAAAGACATCAATCAGATGTGCTGTGATAGGAAGCCGAGTGACTGAGGAAGTCCCTGCCGAATTCAGATGCATACTTTCTGGTGCAACAGCAAGTGCTGGAGGATTTAAGCGCCAAAGAAGAGAAAGCTAATAAGCTTGCTAAGCGTCTTGCCAGCATGGTGGATACCTATGATATTGTTTCTTGAGCTCTTGTGAAGTGGTTTCAGTTCTGGACTTGTTTTGCTGCAGCGTTTATTTGCACTAGTGGCCAACTTTGACAACATTGTATGTAATATGCTGCTTTCTTCCCCATATATACACTGGTGGCGAACTTTAATGCCCAGTGGTTGTAATATGTATAATAGCCGTAATAGCCTAGCGTATGTTGCTTACTTATTTGTTTATTTGTTTGCTTGTAGTCAGTGTAGTTCTTTTTCCATGGTTCGCTTGTGGCCGCAATAACTTATTATATAAAACTAGGCCACAATAACCGCGGGCAACATGAGGACCGTTGTCACCATGGCCTTCTACGGGCCATAGATTCGATTGGCCTTCTACGGGCCGTATGATCGATTGGCCAAACAACGGACCGCATTATGGGCCGTAAACGGGCTATAGTGGCAGTTGTCCGTTCATGGGCCGACCATAACGGGTCTTTAAGAGGCTGACAAGTATAACGGGCTTAATTCCATCGACAGGCATAACGGGTCGTTAATGGGCCATTTTTATGATGCTATGAAAACAGCCCAATGGGTCAACTGGCCACAAACAGGCTGACTTTAACCACGGGCTGAATTTGGCGCACAAGCGGAAAAGGCCAGTAACAGACCAAAAGCTACCGAATGCGCCCTTAAAAGACCGAAAGATAACACGGGCTTGGAACGGCCCAATGGAGTAATGAGCCGTTAATGGGCATGAAGTGACATACTGCTTATTATGGGCCCGTTTCACTACGGGCCGTTAATGGGCCGAGAGTCACAAAGGGCCTCATAAGGGCCAAAAGACATCATGGGCCGTACATGGGCCGAAAGTTACAATGGGCTGGAATCGTATTGGACGGCCCAAATGAAGCTAGTGGGCCGAATTATGAAAGGCCATAATGGGTCGTGAGTTATCAGGCCTAAATGGGCTATATGCAAGCAAGCCGTTAGCAGGCTTTCGATGGGCTGTCCCGTTATCCTTTGACCAAGTCAAACATGCCGGCCTTTTGACCTGAATGGGCCCCTGTTGGGCCGTGCCATGTGTCGACGTATCATTGGCCCCTCCTGTCCATTGGTTGGTTGACATTTGTCCGCACGTGGTTCGTTCGACCAGTGAGAATTTTAAACGTGGAAAATCCTTGAAAGTGCGGTATATCGACTAGAGGGGGGGTGAATAGGTGATTTTTATGAAATGCTTCAAAACATGGTAGTTTCAAAGTCAAACGATAAGCTCAAGCCTATTAGTATGCAGCGGAAAGTGGACTACACTAGATAAGCCATAGTCATGTATTCAATGAAGTGAAAGCATGAAGACTAATAGCAACTAGGCAGTAGTGATCATAAAGGAAGAAGGAATGAAGCCAATCACAACAAGTAGATACTCAGTGAAGACAATCAGATAAGTCAAGCATGCAATGACTTCACAACGTGTAGCAGTAAGTAAAAGGAAGGGAAGGATAGAACCAGTAGCTCGGGGAAGACGGTGATTTGTTAGACCAGTTCCAGTTGCTGTGACAACTGTACGTCTGGTTAGGGAGGCTGAGATTTAACTCAGAAGACCGCGTCTTCACCTTGTTCCCGTTGAGCTAAGGACACCTAGTCCTCGCCCAATCACTCTGGTAAGTCTTCAAGGTAGACTTCCAAACCTTCACATACTTCGTTCACCGGCGATCCACAATGACTCTTGGATGCTCAGAACGCGACGCCTAACCGGCTGGAGGAAACACAGTCCTCAAGTGTAATAAGTCTTCAGGTCACACAGACAGAAAGACTTCAGTGATGCCTAACACTCTTTGGCTCTGGGTGTTTGGGCTTTGTCCTCGCAAGGATTTCTCTCTCAAATGCTTCGGAGGTGGGTTGCTCTCAAACGACAAAAGCTGTGCAATAACTCTAAGAAGCCACCAATTTATGGTGTAGGGGGTGGGCTATTTATAGCCACTGGGCAACTCGACCTGATTTGTCCGAAGTGACCCTGGGTCACTAAGGAACTGACGCGTGTTCCAACGGTCAGATTTCAAACACACACGACAACTTTACTTGAGCTCCAAGTAAAGCTGACTCATCCGCCTCTGGATAAGATTTGCTCTCATAGTCTTCGCTCGAAGACATAGGATTTGGTTGAGCATCACTTCAGTCACTCTGACTTAGTTCACTTGGACCCCACTTAACAGTGCGGTGGTTCCTATGACTCATCAAAGAAGAAAAGGAAACAACGAAACATCTACGTCTTCGCTCTCCATAGTCTTCACACAATGTCTTCTCATGTCATAGTCTTCAATATGATTATCTTCATATACCACCACTGATATCAATGTCTTCATACATTTTTAGGGGTCATCCCCGGTAGGTTAACCGAATCAATGAGGGACTACTACCTGTGTTATCCTGCAATTCTCACAAACACATTAGTCCCTCAACCAAGTTTGTCGTCAATACTCCAAAACCAACTAGGGGTGGCACTAGATGCACTTACAATCTCCCCCTTTTTGGTGATTGATGACAAACTGGTTGAAGTTTTCAACGGGGATAAAGATATGTGAAATTGTAAAGGATAAAGGTATTGTCTTCGTAAGTAGTGAAAGGCTCCCCCTGAAGATGTGCATATAGTTGATTTGCCTTTGAATGCAAATGCACATGGCAGGTTGTACTTGTGGAGATCCTCTTCAACTTATGAAGACAGTTCATCATGCACAATTGATATGTCGAAGATAATGACATGCATAATGAAAAATGGATGTTTGCAATAATGACTAAGTGCGGAATATAAGATAGCAGATGCGGAATTTATCATCGCATTACAGAGTAGCATAAAAACGTAGCAGACGACCATCAGTTGAAGTGTTACAACTCAAAGAACCAAATGTAGCAAAACAAGAGTTGTAAACACTAGGCAAATTATAAAGCACCCGCCCATATGGACCCGCTTGAAGACTATCAACTCATATGCTTCTCCCCCTTTTGTCAGTAAAGACCAAAAAGGTTTGAAGTCATAGAGCCTCTACTCGTTCCTAGTTGGAGCCGAAGAGGATGCTGGGTCGGTGTTGTTGTTTGGCGGTGCAGAAGTGGTTGGTGCAGTGTCGATGCGCGCTGAAGTAGGAGGCGGTGAAGTAGCATCATCTTGATCATCGATCACCCTGGCGTCAATTGTTGCAGCGGAGGAGGAGTATTCAGAATCTTCAAGAGATGGAGTTCGACGCATAACAACAGTCCTTGGAGGAGTGTTGTCAAACTTGAATCTCTCTGTGAAGCCATCGTCTTGAAGATCCGCTTCAACACTCAGCAAGGTAAAACTCTTCCAAGACCTCCGACATGTTTCATGAGCAACAAAAGCATTCTTGGTGGCAAGATTGCGAATGCGATTTACATCCACCAAGAGGCTTTGCATCTGACGCTTTAACCAGAGGTGATGCTTGTCCTGTTTCTGATGAAGGGCTACCAGAAGCTCTCGGTTATTCAAGACACGAGATCGCTTCTGAGGCCTTTGAGCGATGGTGCTTTCAATGGCTTCGGTTTCAGCGTGTCGAGGTAGACGAGTACGGCCAGCCAGAGGATAAACGCGTGAGACTGCTGGAACCCCTTCAATCTGCTGAGTGAAGCTCTGGTGATCAGCGTTGTGAAGACTAACATGCTCTTTAGCAGGCTCTTGGTAGATGGCTTCAGCTGACATATCAACCTCAGGCAAGAAAATCTGATGGTTGCGAGCAGAGGGCTGATAGGTGACAGCTGAATGCAACTTGATGAGGCGCATTATCCAAGGGGCATAAAATTTCAGACCAAATAGATCAGCTCCAGACATAGACATTTGCCTGATGAAGAAATCTTGAGCATTGAAGCTGATGCCATTGAAGATATAGAAGACAAAAGTCTTCATAGTGCCCTCAAGCTTGGCTGATGAAGAATATCCTTTGACGGGCCATAGAGTACGCCTGATGATATGATAGATGGTGCGCGGCAGGTACTCTAGGTCTTCAACAAAGAATTCCTTAGGATATTCAGCATCACTTGGCAAAGGCTTCATCATGCTTAGCATTTGGCTCATGTTGGGCTGGCGCTTCTGAAATATACTCTCCAAGGCTTCAGTGTGCAATTGACAGCTAGGCTCATATAGATCTCCTGGAGTGGGCAGGCCAGTAAGCTCAATGAGATCAAAGGCTTTAGCTTCATGATGCACATTGCCTGTCATCCACTCAAGGACCCATGTCTTCGGATCCCTGCTGTAGCCTCGGATGTGGAGGGTTGCATAGAATTGCAGAAGCAGCTCTTCATTCCAATGCTCTTTTTGTCTGTGAAAAAATTGAGTAGGCCAGCATCACGAAAGCAGTCAAGAGCTTCCTCCAGGCAAGGGAGACCAGCAATAGCTTCAGTGTCAAGACGCATATGAGGGAAAATGCGCCCTTGATCATAGAGTACTCTTGAGTAGTAGCTGCGCTGCTGATGGCTCCAGAACCTATCTGATGATATTCTTGGCTTGGAATATGGGTTCTTGGCGCTGTCAAAGAAGGTGTTGTGCGCAGTGAAGCTATTTTCATTGAATGACCCTGAAGAGGTTGCAATACCTGGAAACCTTGGCAGTCTTGGCTTAGGCTTCTGAACTTGGGGCCTGTGAGCAACATGATGATCAAACTGAGGACCAGCAGCACGCAGTTCAGTGGTAGGTGGTGGAATCAGAATGGGCCACCGGACAGTAACAAGCTGATCATCCTTGTGTATGCTTGCTCAATGGTGTGGGGCCGTGGAGACGGAACAGGAGCAGAGGCATTATCTTCAAGCTGCAGATGTGCTTCAGGTGCAGCATTGGCATCAGGCGCAACACTGGCTTCAGGCACAACACTGGCTTCAGGAGCAGTCAATTCAGGCGCAATCACTTCAGGCGCCACTGTGTCTTCAGGTGCCACATTAGCTTCAGCCATGACCACGTCATTGGCTTCAGTGTTGGTGGTGGCAGCCTCTGAATTTGTAGCCTCCACTTCAGGAGCTGGAGGGTCGGACACGTTCTCCTCGAGAACAGGGGGTGTGGCAGTGTAATGCCCAGGATGGGACTATACCTCCTACGTGTCGAGGCACGACTTAAAGGTATAAGCCCATTCTGGAATGATCTCAAGTTTGGTATCTTTGCACATCTCATGTAAAAATAGGGATGAAAGCGAAAAGATAGTTGGCTTACACTCGCCACGTCACACAATTCATTACATATCCAAACATCATTCAAAACACCACAACCCGTCTATGGGTGAAGATCCAAATGAAAGATACCAAACATACATTAAACCACAGGTCTGAATCGCCCCTAGTAGAAACCTCTACTGATCGTCGGGATAGTGCACATAGTAACGGCTACGGTCCTCGTCGTACTCCCAGTACAGCTCGGTGCCGTCACTTGAATAGATCGCCCGAGGACCTGCATCTGGTGTGGTGTAGAATCTGTGAGCCACAGAGGACTCAGCAATCCCGTTCCCGGGTAACACAACTATCCAAGCCTTGGGTGTGGAACAAGGCTGAAGAAAGAACAAGAGGTTGCAGCAGCACTAGCACTAACTTACGTAAAAGAGAGCGAGCAGAGAAGTGCCTCGGACGAAAGGATGATCACGAAGTGATCCTAACTAAGCAAGTCAAACATAACCCCATCGTGTTCACTTCCCGAACCCCTTTCGGAAAATGACCGTCACGGTACTCACGCTGGTAGTGTATTCTGATCATGGTGTCAAGTTTTCTACAACCGGATATTAACAAATTCCCATCTGCCACATAACCGCGGGCACGGCTTTCGAAAGTTCATAACCCTGCACGGGTGTTCCAACTCGGCCCATGACAAGCCCACGATCCGCGGAGTCGCAACTCCAAGGTGGGAAGGCCCGAGTATCCTCGGAATCCCGTGCTCAAGATACTCTGACTAAGGTAAGGCTAATCCAGCAAATCCTCCCGGCGTGCCGACACCCTGACAGTAGCCGCGCGTATCTAGTCTCAGGCCACGACCGGATGAGCAGTACGTACAGATACCGAAGACCCCAGCGAACTGGGTGGCACCGCAAGTGGCTCTAGTTTGGACCAACACTCAAATCGAGCACTGGCCCAGGGGGGTTGATTAATTAATCCTCGGGTTAATTACTCCCTCGGTAAGTTTTAGTTGTTTAGGCAAATAGTACCAATGTTGGGACTTGCTGGAAAAGACTTAGCACTTAGCGGTTTATCGAGGGGGTCCCATAGCCCCAACTGTGTGAGGAACGCATAATCAAGGAACATAACACCAGTTTATACGGTTCCTAGGGCGGCATGAGTGGAACAAATCACCAAGCAAGAGGCTTAGCCTTCCACCCATTACCAATATATAGATGATTTCATTTAAGAGTTAATATAGTGTGATATCCCAACAAGCTTCAACAAGACGCAAGAATCTTCAAATCTTCTCCTGCAACTAGCAATGCTATAAGAGGGGCTGAGCGAAGCTTACTTAGCCAATCAAAGGTTTGCATAGGTAGGGTGGTTAGACAAATTCATGGTTACAATAGGAGGCTGACAGGAAAAACATGGGCATCGAGGCAAAAGCTATAGAGCGAGACTTCTAGCAATAGGCAAAGATAGTAATGATATCCGGGTCAGGTCATCCTGCCTGTCGAGTCGTCGATGGGATCGTAAGAGAGCTTCTCGTTCTCAACCTCGGTAGTAACCTCGTTCTCGTACTCGTTCTCGGCTTCCGGCTCTACTCAACACAAAACACACGAGGCACGAAATCAACAAGATGCAATGCGCAAACCACAGGATGCAAAGCTGATGCACTAAGGAAGCACTACAGATGCACTATGGATGCACAGAAAGTCAACATAGGAAACACAGAGATACAGCACAAGGAACATGACAATGTGCATCAAGCAAGAAACTTCAAAACATGCTAACAAGAGGATATTATGAATCTACATGCAAAACCACACAAGTTTCATATAGGACTTACTCAAAACGAAGCAACGGGCTAAAAGATACACCCGAAACAATAAACATGCAAAAGCTGAAACTAACAGCCACATAGCAACTTCAGAGCAAGAAATATATATTCTACAACACTCAAACATCATGAAAAGAAGCATGGACATAAAGTAGACATATCCTACAGCAAACAATTCCATTGGAGCATCTCCAAAGGAGGCATAGATCAATAGCAACAAGCTATAACATTTTGAACATGACAACAAAAACCTGACAGCATATTTTATAGCAACTTGGGAGCAAGAGTTAAATATGCTACAGCCACCCAAAAGAGCATGTGAGAGCATGAATGGATAGCCAACAACATATACAACAAGGAATCATCAATAGTCACCCCAAAACTATCATGGATTTGCCTAGAACAACAAGCAAACATGGCATCTGGAAATTACAGATTCCAGACTTAGTGAAATTTCACGAAGTGTTAAAACATCAGTAATATCATGGCATGTTTGTGAGCAAGTTTAAGTCACCTCACAGCATAACATGGGAAGTGGTTTGCACCACAACAAAGTACACATGATGGGGAGTCCAAAACATCTAAGCATGCAACAAGGGGACAACCACATCAATAGCAACGAGCTCCTCAACTAGGCATCTCGTAACAAGTTTAACAATCTAACAGCCACATGCACTTTTGCAAAGGAGATGAACATGGCAAGATGAAATCTATCATGCAAGCTAAAGCAACCAACATGTAGAGCATCTCATGATGAACATGTGGACATATCATTTGCTTCATTTGGATAAACATGCATCAAGTTATCACATTGCAAACATGGCATGAAAACAACTAATAGCAGCAGTTTATAACAAGTAGCACTCTTCTCATGTAGATTAAGACATCTAGATGACCTCAAACATGTATGGCACAATGGAACAAAACATAGTACATGTCAACCACGATCATTTTGACATATCATAAACACAAAACGGACATGCATAGTAAAAGATATCCTCATCACAAATATGCATCAGACACTGAAAAACTAGGGACTTGGCAGAAAAACGAAGTCAACCTCAGGGTCAAACGGGTCCGGGTGCGGATCTGGAGCGGAGTCAACGGGCGCGGATGCGGGCTACCGGGCCGTGGGCGGTCAGCACCCGTTAGGGTTCGTCCCAGGAGATCCCGATCGGATCGGGCGACCCCGATCGAGGGCTCGGCGGCTGGCTATCGAAGGGGATCGGGGCGGCGGCCTTCCTGGCGAGGCGGCTGGCGCGAGGGGGCCGGGAGGCGGCGGCTGGCCGGCGAGGAGGCGGCGAGGGGCGGTGAGGGCCCGGCGTCCCGGCGGCGAGCTGGAGAAGGGGCGACGCGGGGCGCTCCGGCCGAGGCGGCGGGGCGGCCTGAGTCCGGCAGGGCGGCGAGGAGGCTCCGGCCGGCGGTGACTGGCCGGAGACGGAGGCGAAGGTGGCGGCCCGCGGGAGAAGACGAAGGCGGGGTCGGCTCGGATCTGGCCCGGTCGCGGGCTGGCCTCTGGGCCCCGCGGCCCACGCGGTGGAAGCACGGCGGCGGGGTCGGAAGCACCGAGCGGCAAGGTTGGAAGCACGGCTCGGTAACGGTGGAAGCACGGCGCGGCAGAGGTGGAAACCCTAGGGTTTTGGACGCAAAATTGGAGGGGGTGGACGTTTATATAGGCACAAGGAGCTAGGGTAGTCCAAATGAGGAGTGGTTTTTGGCCACGAGATCACAATTGAACGGCCTAGATGAAGGGAAGGGTTTGCGTTGGGTTGGTGGGCTGTTGGAGGGGTTTCTTGGGCCTCAAAGAGGAGGCATTTTTAGCCCACAAGGATAACTGTTGGAGCAACAAACGAACTCCAAACGCGACGCAACTTGACAGGCGGGTCACACGTAACAAAACAACATCGCACGAAAGGTCTCACGCCAAACCGGAAACGTTACACGGCCAAGCACAAAAGAAGGACTCCGGGAAGCTTCGGGCACGTGTGAGAGCGTCGGAACTCGAAACGGACAACGGGAATGAACAAGTGGGACCGGATGCAAACGACAACACAAATGCAATGCAATGCACATGACAACATGACATGGATGAATGCACACACGCACACGACAAAACGACGAAAAACCCGAAAAGACGAAGAACCCGGAATGGAATTGACGAAGCCAAAGTTATATATTGCCAAAAAGGGAAAGTATTACATCCGGGGCATTACAAACTCTCCTCTACTACGAAAAGATCTCGTCCCGAGATCTAGAACTGGAAGAAGGAAGGGTACTCGAAACGAAGGTGATCTTCTCGTTCCCACGTAGCTTCTAGGTCGGTATGGTGTGACCACTTGACTTTCAAGAACTTGATTGACTTGTTGCGGGTCTTGCACTCGGTTTCTTCGAGAATAGCAACGGGATGCTCTCGGTAAGACAAGTCTTGTTGAAGATCAATCTCCTCAAACAGAATGGTGCATTCAGGTGTCTTGAAGCACTTGCGGAGTTGAGACACATGAAACACATCATGAACATAAGCGAAGTTGGAAGGGAGCTCAAGTTGATAGGCTAGATCGCCTCTTTTGCCAAGGATCTTGAAAGGGCCCACGTATCTAGGAGCAAGCTTTCCTTTGATACCGAATCTTTGGGTGCCTTTCATAGGAGAAACACGGAGATAGACATGATCCCCAATGTTGAAGGCCAAATCACGATGCTTGCCATCATAGTAGCTCTTCTGACGCGACTGAGCGGCCTTGAGATTCTCACGTATGACTTTGCACATTTCTTCGGCTTCTGAGATCAAGTCATTGCCAAGAAGTTAACGTTCAACAGTCTCGGACCAGTTGAGAGGGGTACGACACTTCCTGCCATAGAGAATTTGAAACGGAGCTTTGCCGGCACTTGCTTGGAAGCTGTTGTTGTAAGAGAACTCGACAAACGGAAGGCAATCTTCCCATTTCATGCCAAAAGATATGACACATGCTCTGAGCATGTCTTCTAGAATCTGATTCACTCTCTCGACTTGACCACTAGTCTGAGGGTGAAATGTAGTGCTGAAACGGATCTTAGTGCCCATGGCAGACTGAAAGGAGTCCCAGAACTTGGAAGTGAACAAACTTCCACGGTCTGAGGAGATAACTTGAGGAATGCCATGTAAGGACACAATTCTGGAAGTGTACAACTCTGCCAGTTGAGCTGCATTGATGGATTCTTTGACTGGAAAGAAGTGAGCGACTTTGGTAAGCTTGTCAATCACCACAAAGATAGAATCATTCCCTTTCTTGGACATAGGAAAGCCAGTGACGAAATCCATTTCAATGTGGTCGAATTTCCACTCGGGAATAGGAAGAGGTTGGAGAAGACCGGCTGGACGTTGATGCTCTGCCTTCACTCTTCTGCAGACATCACATTCATTCACGAATTGGGCAATCTCCCTATTCATGCGTGTCCACCAGTAAGATTGCTTGAGGTCTTGGTACATCTTGGAACTGCCAGGATGAATCGAAAGGAGGGAATCATGTGCTTCGTCCATTATGAGCTTCCTGAGATCCCCTTTGGGAACCACAAGTCTGTCCTCAAAGAACAAGGTATCTCTCTCATCAACGCGATAGCACTTGTATTTAGGAGTACCCTTTGCAATACCATGTTTCACTTTCTGCACCATAACATCACTGAGTTGGGCCTCACGAATATGATCTTCCAAGGTGGGAGCAACTTGAAGAGTTGCAAGAAAGCCTTGCGGAACAACTTGGAGGTTGAGCTTCCTGAATGCTTCACAAAGCTCAGGCTGAAACGGCTTGATAAGGAGACTGTTGCAATATGCCTTTCTGCTCAAAGCATCTGCAATCACATTTGCCTTGCCAGGTGTGTATTCGATGCTTGGATCATACTCTTGGATCATTTCGACCCAACGAGTCTGGCGAAGGTTCAGATTCGGCTGTGTGAAGATGTACTTCAAGCTCTTGTGATCGGTGAAGATGTCGACTTTTCTGCCCAACAGAAGGTGTCTCCACGTAATCAAAGCATGTACCACAGCTTCTAGTTCGAGATCATGTGTGGGGTAGTTCTTCTCACTTGGCTTCAGTTGACGACAAGTGTATGCCACAATCTTCTTGTCCTGCATTAGCACACCACCAAGTCCTTGAAGAGAAGCATCACAGAATACTTCGTAGGGCTTGGACTCATCTGGAGGAGTAAGAACTGGAGCAGAGATGAGCTTTTGTTTGAGAGTTTTGAATGCCACATCACAATCTGGAGACTAGTTGTACTTGACATTCTTCTGCAGCAAGTTGGAGAGAGGCTTGGCAATCTTGGAGAAGTTCTCAACGAACCTTCTGCAATAGCTAGCAAGACCAAGGAAGCTTCGGAGTTGCTTGACGTTCTGAGGAGGTTCCCAGTTGACAATCGCTTCAACTTTCTCGGGGTTTACATCAATACCGTCAGCGGAGATGATATGGCCCAGATATAAGACCTTATCGAGCCAAAATTCGCACTTGGGGAAATTGGCATAGAACTTATGTTCACGGAGTCTGTCGAGAACCAGACGGAGGTGCTTTTCGTGATCTTCTTCACTCTTGGAGAATACCAAAATGTCATCCAGATACACAAGCACAAACTCGTTGGTGTAGGGGTTGAAAATGTAGTGCATCATTCTCGAGAAGGTAGGTGGAGCATTAGCGAGGCCAAAGGACATGACTGTATACTCATAGGAGTCGTAGCTCGTTCTGAAGGCAGTCTTGTGGATATCTTCTTCATGAATGCGAATTTGGTGATAACCCATTCGAAGATCGAGCTTTGAGAACACTTTAGCTCCTTTGAGCTGCTCGAACAATTCATTGATGTTGGGGAGCGGATACTTGTTCTTTATTGTCTTCTTGTTCAATGGCCGGTAATCGACGCAAAGGCGCTCCGTGCCATCCTTCTTCTTGACAAATAAGACACCACAACCCCAAGGAGACGTACTAGGCCTGATCAGACCCATACGCTCCTGTTCATCAAGCTGTTTCTTCAACTCCTTCAACTCTTCAGGAGAGAGCTTGTACGGACGCCGGCATGCTGGCTCAGTACCTGGCTCGAGTTCAATGACGAATTTCACTTGACGATGTGGAGGCATGCCTGGAAGTTCTTCAAGAAAAACGTCTTCGTATTCATTAACCACCAGAATTTGAGAGATGGCATTAATCTCTCCCTTGTCATTGAGAGAGAAAAGCCTGATTGTGTTATCCCGAGAGGCAAAGATAATCACGTCTTCGTTAGGATGAGTAATCTTGACTTCCTTATTTGCACAATCAATGTGAGCATCATGCTGAGAAAGCCAATCCATCCCGAGGATGAGGTCAATGTCGGAGTTGCCGAGAACAACCGGATTAGCCAGAAAGCGGTAATCACCCATGCGAATAGATACGTCCGGAACATGCACCCGAGAGGACATTTGCAATCCAGGAGAAATAATGCTCAAAGGCTTTGGCAACACTTGAGTGACGAAATCATGCTTGGCAACAAAAGGTTTTGAAATGAAGGACAACGATGCACCCGAATCAAACAATACTTTAGCAGGTATAGAGTTAACTGGAAGGTTACCAAGTATCACATCTGAAGAATTCTCTGCTTGCGCTGCATTCATCAGATTCACTCTTGCAACCTTTGGATTATGCTTGACAATAGCTGTGCTGACAGGTGGAGGAGGCGGAAGGCGCCTTGGGTTGGGGCACTTGTTAGCTTAATGACCCTTTTGGCCACACTTGTTGCAGACCACTTCTGAGAGAGGACGGAAATGAGGAGCACTTGACTTGGAACCTTGAAACTGATTCTTTGACTGGTTGCTTGGGTTGGGTGGGTGGGAGAAACCACGGCCACCAGAGTTCTTGTTGTTGTTGTAGGGAGCTCGGATCACTGGAGGAGGTGGAAGCCAAAAGTTCTGTTGCTTTGCGACCACTTGAGAAGATGAGGAGGAGTGAACAGCGTCTCTGATCCTCTTTTTGGAAGCTTCCATCTTGAGCTGGGCTGCCTCTTGCTTAAGTGCCATATTATAGAATTTGTCAAACTCATCAGGCTCGAACAAGGTGAGAGCAAGTTGGAGTTCATCCTTCAGACCACCACGGAACTGATAGATCTTGCTCTTGGCATCTGGGATGTCTTTCTTAGCATAGCGGGCAAGGTTCTGGAACTTGACATTATATTGGTAGACAGTCATACAGCCTTGCTTCAGGTTGCGGAATTGCTCACGCATACCCTCGATGACACTTGTTGGAATGTGGTGAGAGCGAAAGTCCTTGCAGAAATCATCCCAGGAGATTACACGCCCTTCTCTGGAGTCTTTGTACTGCTGCCACCATACAGCTGCTTGGTCCTTGAGTTGGAAGGCTGCAAACTTCACATAGTCCTCGGGCCTAACATTACTGCATTCAAAATGCTTCTTGATATCCGTAATCCAGTCTTCAGCATTGAGAGGGTCCACGCAGTAACTGAAAGCCTTTGGTTGATTTGCCAAGAACTGGTTGAGCGTAGCAAAATGCTGTTGGTTGAACAAATTGCCTTGGTTCCCGTGAGCACCCTGATTTGCTTGATTTGCTTGTATTTGCTGCATCATCTGCATAAGCATCTGGGTGTTCTGGTTCGTAGTTTGCATAATTGCTCTCCAGGCCTCAGACGAAGGAGGAGGGGAAGGAGGACGATCAGGAACCTCTTCACCCTCTGGGTTAGCGTTGGGAACCTTTTTAGGAGCCATCCTGAAAGAGATGACCACCATTAGCCATTTGATTGAAAGAAGATATAAGCTGAAACAACGGCTAGAAATGCAACATAGTCTTCACAAGAATCATTCGAACAAGAGGAACGAATGAAATTCTCAGTTTACTGATAACAACAATCTTCACGAGAAGCCACTTGGGAGACAAAAGGTAAATAAGAAAAACAACAAGGTGCAGATAGAACAAATACAAGATAGGAGCTTCGTTCGACATCTTTGTGCTGAAAGCTTATGGAACGTGTTACGAAAGGGTTTTGCAATCCCCGGATCAGCATAGCCAAGGACCCTTTAAGATGCAACTCCCGATCAGAACAACGGCCATAAAACCACTTCACTCAATGTAGAACCCCGAACTCCATAACCTGCATTCGTTGGAAGAATGCCTACGAGCTACTAGATGAACCCACCTATTAATTTCCGAAAGTTTCCAGTTATGCAATCAGGTGTTGGGGATACAGGGGAAGCATCGCGCACTCAACTCTAATCCTACATCCAGCTGTATCCATCCTTCAACACATAACCAGTTATTTTCGGAAACCGTCTACCTCGGACCTTCGAAACGCATCTACTATACAAGCTATGGCAATACTCCCGAACTACCTCCCCAGTACTGGGTGATGTCGGGGTTATCTTGCCACTAACCGCATAGGAGAGTTTTCGATGTCGGCCATCTTAAGTATTCTAGAACTGCCGCGATATGTTTGTGACGACAACACCTCGGAGCTCAACTCCCCGGGACACTGCCACAACCCCTAATGACAGGAGGCATCGAGAACAATATTCTCATCACAAAGACATCGGAACAATCCAAACAATACTCGCGAGATTCGTAAAAAAAAATTGGTGCAATTTTTGAGAGTAGAAGAGGCAAGAGTAATCGTCAGGAGTCCTCACCAGAGTGAAAAGAGATGAGGAGCAAAATAATTCCTACTCTCCGATATAAATATAGGACTCAAAACATTTTAAGTGTGTGCCTAGACTAAACCGTCAACGATTCAATCAAACAGTGGGGGCTTCTAGGTCGGAGAAGGCTCTGGTACCAACTTGTAATGCCCAGGATGGGACTATACCTCCTACGTGTCGAGGCACGACTTAAAGGTATAAGCCCATTCTGGAATGATCTCAAGTTTGGTATCTTTGCACATCTCATGTAAAAATAGGGATGAAAGCGAAAAGATAGTTGGCTTACACTCGCCACGTCACACAATTCATTACATATTCAAACATCATTCAAAACATCACAACCCGTCTACGGGTGAAGATCCAAATGAAAGATACCAAACATACATTAAACCACAGGTCTGAATCGCCCCTAGTAGAAACCTCTACTGATCGTCGGGATAGTGCACATAGTAACGGCTACGGTCCTCGTCGTACTCCCAGTACAGCTCGGTGCCGTCACTTGAATAGATCGCTTGAGTACCTGCATCTGGTGTGGTGTAGAATCTGTGAGCCACAGAGGACTCAGCAATCCCGTTCCCGGGTAACACAACTATCCAAGCCTTGGGTGTGGAACAAGGCTGAAGAAAGAACAAGAGGTTGCAGCAGCACTAGCACTAACTTACGTAAAAGAGAGCGAGAAGAGAAGTGCCTCGGACGAAAAGATGATCACGAAGTGATCCTAACTAAGCAAGTCAAACATAACCCCACCGTATTCACTTCCCGAACCCCTTTCGGAAAATGACCGTCACGGTACTCACGCTGGTAGTGTATTCTGATCATGGTGTCAAGTTTTCTACAACCAGATATTAACAAATTCCCATCTGCCACATAACCGCGGGCATGGCTTTCGAAAGTTCATAACCCTGCAGGGGTGTTCCAACTTGGCCCATGACAAGCCCACGATCCGCGGAGTCACAACTCCAAGGTGGGAAGGCCCGAGTATCCTCGAATCCCGTGCTCAAGATACTCTGACTAAGGTAAGGCTAATCTAGCAAATCCTCCCGGCGTGCCGACACCCTGACAGTGGCCGCGCGTATCTAGTCTCAGGCCACGATCGGATGAGCAGTACGTATAGATACCGAAGACCCTAGCGAACTGGGTGGCACCGCAAGTGGCTCTAGTTTGGACCAACACTCAAATCGAGCACTGGCCCAGGGGGGTTGATTAATTAATCCTCGGGTTAATTACTCCCTCGGTAAGTTTTTAGTTGTTTAGGCAAATAGTACCAATGTTGGGACTTGCTGGAAAAGACTTAGCACTTAACTGTTTATCGAGGGGGTCCCATAACCCCAACCGTGTGAGGAACGCATAATCAAGGAACATAACACCGGTTTATACGGTTCCTAGGGCGGCATGAGTGGAACAAATCACCAAGCGAGAGGCTTAGCCTTCCACCCATTACCAATATATAGATGATTTCATTTTAGAGTTAATATAGTGTGATATCCCAACAAGCTTCAACAAGAAGCAAGAATCTTCAAATCTTCTCCTGCAACTAGCAATGCTATAAGAGGGGCTGAGCGAAGCTTACTTAGCCAATCAAAGGTTTGCATAGGTAGGGTGGTTAGACAAATTCATGGTTACAATAGGAGGCTGACAGGAAAAACATGGGCATCGAGGCAAAAGCTATAGAGCGAGACTTCTAGCAATAGGCAAAGATAGTAATGATATCCGGGCCAGGTCATCTTGCCTGTCGAGTCGTCGATGGGATCGTAAGAAGGCTCCTCGTTCTCAACCTCGGTAGTAACCTCGTTCTCGTACTCGTTCTCGGCTTCCGGCTCTACTCAACACAAAACACACGAGGCACGAAATCAACAAGATGCAATGCGCAAACCACAGGATGCATGGCTGATGCACTAAGGAGGCACTACAGATGCACTATGGATGCACAGAAAGTCAACATAGGAAACACAGAGATACAGCACAAGGAACATCACAATGCGCATCAAGCAAGAAACTTCAAAACATGCTAACAAGAGGATATTATGAATCTACATGCAAAACCACACAAGTTTCATATAGGACTTGCTCAAAATGGAGCAACGAGCTAAAAGATACACCCGAAACAATGAACATGCAAAAGCTGAAACTAACAGCCACATAGCAACTTCGGAGCAAGAAATATATATTCTACAGCACTCAAACATCATGACAAGAAGCATGGACATACAGTAGACATATCCTACAACAAACAATTCCATTGGAGCATCTCCAAAGGAGGCATGGATCAATAGCAACAAGCTATAACATTTTGAACATGACAACAAAAACCTGACATCAGTATTTTATAGCAACTTGGGAGCAAGAGTTAAATATGCTACAGCCACCCAAAAGAGCATATGAGAGCATGAATGGATAGCCAACAACATATACAACAAGGAATCATCAATAGTCACCCCAAAACTATCATGGATTTGCCTAGAACGACAAGCAAACATGGCATCTGGAAATTACAGATTCCAGACTTAGTGAAATTACACTAAGTGTTAAAACAGCAGTAATATCATGGCATGTTTGTGAGCAAGTTTAAGTCACCTCAAAGCATAACATGGCAATTGGTTTGCACCACAACAAAGTACACATGATGGGGAGTCTAAAACATCTAAGCATGCAACAAGGGGACAACCACATCAATAGCAACGAGCTCCTCAACTAGGCATCTCGTAACAAGTTTAACAATCTATCAGCCACATGCACTTTTGCAAAGGAGATAAACATGGCAAGATGAAATCTATCATGCAAGCTAAAGCAACCAACATGTAGAGCATCTCATGATGAACATGTGGACATATCATTTGCTTCATTTGGATAAACATGCATCAAGTTATCACATTGCAAACATGGCATGAAAACAACTAATAGCAGCAGTTTATAACAAGTAGCACTCTTCTCATGTAGATTAAGACATCTAGATGACCTCAAACATGTATGGCACAATGGAACAAAACATAGTACATGTCACCACGATCATTTTGACATATCATACACACAAAACGGACATGCACAATAAAAGATATCATCATCACAAATATGCATTAGACACTGAAAAACTAGGGACTTAGCAGAAAAACGAAGTCAACCTCAGGGTCAAACGGGTCCGGGTGCGGATCTGGAGCGGAGTCAACGGGCGCGGATGCGGCTACCAGGTCGCGGGCGGTCAGCACCCGTTAGGGTTCGTCCCGGGAGATCCTAATCGGATCGGGCGACCCCGATCGAGGGCTCGTCGGCTGGCTGTCAAAGGGGATTGGGGCGGCGGCCTTCCCGGCAAGGCGGCCGGCGCGAGGGGGCCGGGAGGCGGCGGCTGGCCGGCGAGGAGGCGGCGAGGGGTGGCAAGGGCCCGGCGTCCCGACGGCGAGCTGGAGAAGGGGCGGCGCGGGGCGCTGCGGCCGAGGCGGCGGGGCGGCCTGAGTCCGGCGGGGCGGCGAGGAGGCTCCGGCCGGCGGCGACTGGCCGGAGACGGAGGCGAAGGCGGCGGCCTGCGGGAGAAGACGAAGGCGGGGTCGGCTCGGATCTGGCCCGGTCGCGGGCTGGCCTCTGGGCCCCACGGCCCACGCGGTGGAAGCACGGCGGCGGGGTCGGAAGCACCGAGCGGCAAGGTTGGAAGCACGGCTCGGTAACGGTGGAAGCACGGCGCGACAGAGGTAGAAACCCTAGGGTTTTGGACGCAAAATTGGAGGGGGTGGACGTTTATATAGGCACAAGGAGCTAGGGTAGTCCAAATGAGGAGTGGTTTTCGGCCACGAGATCACAATTGAACGGCCTAGATGAAGGGAAGGGTTTGAGTTGGGTTGGTGGGCTGTTGGAGGGGTTTCTTGGGCCTCAAAGAGGAGGTACTTTTAGCCCACGAGGATAACTGTTGGAGCAACAAACGAACTCCAAACGCGACGCAACTTGACAGGCGGGTCACACGTAACAAAACAACATCGCACGACTAGTCTCACGCCAAACCGGAAACGTTACACGACCAAACACAAAAGAAGGACTCCCGGAAGCCTCGGGCACGTGTGAGAGCGTCGGAACTCGAAACGGACAACGAGAAGGAACAAGTGGGACCGGATGCAAACGACAACACAAATGCAATGCAATGCACATGACAACATGACATGGATGAATGCACACATGCACACGACAAAACGACGAAAAACCCGAAAAGATGAAGAACCCGGAATGGAATTGACAATGCCAAAGTTATATATTGCCAAAAAGGGAAAGTATTACATCCGGGGCATTACAGGCTGTACATTCTTCTTCAACTTGTGGTTGTTCTTCTTCTTGGGGTAGTTCTTCTTCGGCTGATGCAGCCGGAATATCTTCAGCCGTTTTGGCTTCAGATTCTGAGGAGTTCAAAGTAGGAGCAGCATCAGGTGCAGATGGGTGCTCTACTCCTACTGGAACACTTGGGGCGACGACTTGAGGCCTTGGTCCTTTGCGAAGCCTACGAAAAGCTGGCGACGCCTGAGGAGATGGAGGTTGTTGGGCCTCAAAGTCTTCATCTTCAAGCACCGTACTGGTGTCTTGAGTTTGCAGAGGTGTGGCTGGTGTATCCTGTGGGTGATCAGCCCACGAGTCATCATGTGCAATTGGCGTCAATGGACGACCAATGCTGATGCGTTCGCTGTTCGTAAGAACAGGCGAAGATTCAATGTTGTATTCGATCTGAGGAAGGACTTCATCATCTTCAACATTGTCATTAGGACCAATGTCTTCAGCTGCGGTGGGGTCAACAGCTGGAATGTCTTCAGCCTCTGTGGGAGCAGGCTCATGAACAGTCATTCTTCGTTCTCTCTGGGCAGATGCAAGGCGAGCAACTCAGATTGGCTCGACAAAGATAGGCTCTTTGGAAGCAGCCTTATCCTTCTTGGTCTTGCACTTCTTGGTAGGTGGAGCTTCATCAGTAGATTGCTTGCGCTTGTGAGCTTCCGCTTCAGACACCTTAGTCTTCTTGAGCTTTGAAGCGGTTTGGATTGCCTTAGGCTTCATGCCAGTTATGCTAGTAGGGAAGACTATGCGAGGCATTTCCTGCCCAGATTCTTCAGCTTTGGGCACAAGTTGCTTCTTCTTCTTCTTGGCAGCTATCCGTGGGTCAATGCCAGGACGCCCAAGAGCCTTGCGCTTTTCATCTTCATTGAACGCATTTGGCAGCCAAGTCCTTGATTCGCTCCCGAGAACCTTTAGCTTCATCACGCCGCTGACGAAAGGCTTCCTTGAGCTCATGCATCATAACCTTGAAGTTTTGAATCTCTTGCACGCTGAGCTTGTCCACATGCTTCTTGAACTGAGCCTTTTCATAGTCTATCTTTTGCTTCAGCTCAACAATTCTCTGAGCAAGAGCCAGCTCAGAAGCAATGGCGCCATGGAAGGAGACGCTGAGGCCAACTGGAAGTTGAAGATCGTCAAAGCTCAGGTTGGGTGTGTCAAACCATTCATCAATGAAGTTGTTGAGCACTTCAACGTCAAAGAGCGGCAAATCATTGAAGATTTCAGCATCTTGCTTGCTCTTGATCAATAGCTCCAGAGCATCATCACCAAGATCTTCATCACTTGAGAGATCAAGGGCATCATTGGCAGTCTTCAGCACTGCATCAGGAGTGAGAGCTGGACTGGGGTTGCGTGATGGCTTCCTCTTCAGCTGTCTGCTCTTGGAGATACGAGAGTGTTCCTCAGATTGCACACTTGGTGCTGGTGGAGCAGTGGCCAAAGGCTTCACTCTAGAAACAGTTGGAGGAGTGGTCTTCGAAGCTTTTGATTTCTTCTTCTTGGGCTTCGGTGATGCAGGTGCTTCTTTAGAATCTGCATCTGCTTCAGGCTGATCCATATCCGCCCCTTGAACCCTTATGTGAATGATGAGGCCTTCTAAGTTGTAGAAGGGCCCAACCAGATTTGGTTCAGCTTTGCGCGTGCCATCAGCGCGGGGCGCAGAGGGGCCAGGATTGAAGTCTAATCCCCAATGCTTCTTGTTCTCTTTGGCCGAGTTCTTGGCGTACTGAAGATTTTGCTTGAACAGATTGTCGTCGCGACACCAGAGCAGAGAGCTTGGATCAGCATCAGCAGGCTGAGGTCCTCTGACCATGCAAGGATAGAAGCCTTGAGCAATGGCTTCAGCACGAGTCTTGGGGGGGAGATTTTTATAAGTGATATCTCCCCATGGGTGCTTGATGGCGTTCTTCTCAGCATACTCTTGGGTCACGAACCTATACTTGAACCACTGTTCAGCCCAGTATCTTCGAATCCATTGGAGTCGTGTCTTCCTCTGATTATAATCCTCCTCAGGATCAGTCCTGTATATCTCACTGAGATCAGGAGGCAAATCAATGGAGGTGTTGCCACGGCGCTGTCTGCCACCCTTTCTAACTGTCTTGTCAGTTGCCATTTGCTTCAATCTGAAGGGCTTCAAACTGAATGGCTTCAAAACAGGCAAATGCTTCGGTCTGCTGGTCAGACAGGAACTGTCTTCAGGGGAGTGAATGTGACGCTGCAAAAACTCTGCAAATGAATGCAGACTATGGGAACCAAGGGGTTCTCCCATGGACATGTACCTGTGACAGCATTAGAGATGCGAGGGAAGGGGAAGAGGTCATATGCATTCTCAGAAGTTTTGAAGATTAAAACAGTTTTGAAGACTTTGACCTCATAGCGCGAAGACATTCACTCATGAGAGTTGGTTCCAGATTTGTACGAATCCACGAATAGGTACAAGTGAGGAATCTAACTATGGTTGAAGCATATGTGAATGTACTAGGCAAAATATGAGATGCAGAAAGGATAGATTTATATATCTAAGTAGGCAGAAACTTCTTGTGGTAAAATAGATGAATCTTTATGGATCTAGAAGATGGTAGAAAGCAAGTTTTATTTACCACACGATGAACTGCTTAGACGGAGAGGAGTTGGATGCACAGTAGTTCGATCTTCCGTGCCCTAACTTGGCGACGGAGGACAACTACGGCGACGACAGAGTAGAAGATGTCCGCGGCCGGTGTGAGGACGGCGTCGACAAAGTTGCGGCAGCGAAGCGCTTCGTCGCCGGTGTCGTCGAAAGCTAGCGGAGGCGCTAGGGTTGGTCGAGGTGGAAAGGTGGTAGAAGAGCTTTTGACCGTGATGGGACGTGCATTTATAGGCATGGGAGACGGC
This sequence comes from Secale cereale, assembly GCA_902687465.1. Classification (NCBI taxonomy): domain Eukaryota; kingdom Viridiplantae; phylum Streptophyta; class Magnoliopsida; order Poales; family Poaceae; genus Secale; species Secale cereale. The sequence continues at coordinate 304,871,858 of LR738712.1, read as the reverse complement.
ACAACGTAATTACTCAGGTGCCCCTGACGGTTCACGTACGAGTGACACGTGGCGGTCATGTAACGCATTGGGAGTTGTCCCACCATCCCACGTACACCACGACTGTCGGAGTGGTCATTCCGGCTTCTCCGGATTTCAGGCATAACGGATGGAGCATTAAAATCAGATTTAAAGTTTGTCTCCGCATCTTCTGCTGACAAGGACGCAGAGAAGATATTCGACAGTTTCAACATAATGCATATGATTTGGACAGACAGAGTGTGAGTTAAGAAAGCATAGAGAGGTTAGGGTCCGATCACATTCACTTAGTCCAAAAGATTCAAATATGAAGACATAGCTATAAGTGAATGCTGTTGAGGACAGAACACAACTCTATATATTTATATATGTCCTATATGAAGATAAACCAAGTGTGAAGACTTTCCAAATGTAATGCCAAGAGAAATACTTCAAGAAAGAATTTGGTGGTGGCGTTACCCACCGTATAGGAAGTATTAGACCCAGACACGGCGCACAATTATCGTGGCGCTCCGAAGTCAAATTCCATGTTAATGTATTCACATTTAGAATGTAAGTCTTCATTGATTGAAGATATACTTTACTTCGTGTGTTGCACATCTAAGTCGTCAATATGCATAAGTGTTAGGATGTGTGCCTGATTACATGACATTTGAGGATTATAAGATATTTAGCTCAGACCGCAACTTGCAAAACCTTTTCTCATCCAAGGGCTTTGTGAAGATATCTGCCAGTTGCTCTTCAGTGTTGACGTGTATGATATCAATATCTTCCTTCATAACATCATCTCTGAGAAAGTGATGACAAATTTCAATGTGCTTTGTCTTCGAGTGCTGAACTGGGTTGTTGGCAATCTTGATGGCGCTTTCATTATCACAGTAGAGTGGCACATGCTTCAGATGGACTCCATAGTCCTTGAGTGTTTGCTTCATCCAGAGAAGCTGAGCGCAGCAAGATCCAGCAGCAATGTATTCAGATTCAACAGTGGAGAGTGATACACAGTACTGCTTCTTTGAAGACCAACAGACAAGTGATCGTCCTAGAAAGTGACATGTGCTTGATGTGGACTTGCGATCAACTTTGTCACCAGCATAATCAACATCTGAAAATCCTACTAGATCAAACTCTGAGCCCTTTGGATACCATAATCCTAGTGTTGGGGTGTAAGCCAAATATCGAAGTATTCGCTTCACAGCTAAGTGATGCGACTCCTTTGGTGCCGCTTGATATCGATCACACATGCAAACACTAAGCATAATATCTGGCCTAGATGCACATAAATAATGTAAAGAACCAATCATGGAGCGGTATACCTGTTGATCAAACTCTTTACCATTGGCGTCGGGACCCAAATGATGTTTAGCAGGCATTGGCGTCGAGTACCCTTTGCAGTCTTGCATTCCAAACTTTTTCAGGTAATCTTTGAGGTACTTCTCTTGAGATATGAAGATGCCGTTGCTTTGCTGATGAATTTGAAGACCAAGGAAGAACTTCAGCTCACCCATCATGGACATTTGATATTGCTCTTGCATCATGTGACCAAACTCATCACTATATTTCTTGTCCGTGCAGTCGAAGATAATGTCATCCACATAGATTTGGCAGACAAATAGATCATCATCATATGTCTTCGTGAAGAGTGTGGGGTCTAGTGATCCAGGTTTGAAGCCTTTACTCTTCAGGAAGTCTTTGAGTGTGTCATACCAAGCACGAGGCGCTTGTTTGAGGCCATACAGTGCCTTGTTGAGCTTGTATACCATATCAGGACGTTTTGGGTCTTCAAAGCCAGGTGGTTGTGCAACATACACTTCTTCTTCAATTCTTCCATTGAGAAAGGCACTCTTTACATCCACTTGATATAGAAATATGTTGTGATGATTTGCATAGGCTAGCAGTATACGAATAGCTTCAAGCCTAGCCACAGGAGCAAATGTTTCATCGAAGTCAATCCCTTCAACTTGAGTGTATCCTTGAGCAACGAGACGAGCTTTGTTTCTGACCACTTGACCATGCTCATCTTGCTTGTTGCGATAGATCCATTTTGTGCCTATTATGTTGTGCTTGCGAGGATCAGGACGCTTGACAAGTTCCCACACATTGTTCAGCTCAAACTGTTGAAGCTCTTCTTGCATTGCTTGAATCCATTCAGGCTCCATAAAAGCTTCAACAACTTTCTTGGGTTCAAATATTGAGACAAAAGCAAAGTGCCCATAGAAATTTGCAAGCTGTGTTGCTCTTGAGCGAGTGAGTGGACCAGGAGCATTTATGCTATCAATTATCTTCTCAACTTGTACTTCATTTGCAACACGAGGATGAGCTGGACAAAGATTTTGCTCTTGCTGTACATTGTCTTCATCAGGAGTGTTGTCTTCAGGCTGAGCATTGTCGTCAGGTTGATTTGGAGCAGAGATGATGAGTTCCTCATCAGGTTGTGCTTCAGAAGGCATGATCTCACCAGTTCCCATTAGCTTGATAGATTCATTTGGTGAAGCTTCATCTAGCACATTTGGTAGAGACTCTCTTTGTGAACCATTTGTCTCATCAAACCGCACATCCACAGTTTCAACAGTTTTATAGAGAAAAATGTTGAAGACTCTGTAGGAGTGTGAGTCCTTTCCATATCCGAGCATGAAGCCTTCATGAGCTTTGGGTGCAAATTTTGACTTATGACGAGGATCCTTGATCCAACACTTAGCTCCAAATACTCTGAAGTAGCTTACATTAGGCTTCTTTCCAGTGAGGAGTTCATAGGATGTTTTCTTCAGAAGCTTGTGAAGATAAACACGGTTGATGATATGGCATGCAATATCAATAGCTTCGGGCCAGAACCTTCTTGGTGTTTTGTATTCATCGAGCATCGTTCGAGCCATCTCAATTAGAGTTCTGTTCTTGCGCTCAACAATCCCATTTTGCTGATGTACACGGGGCTGAGAATTCGTGAGTGATTCCCATCTCATCCAGATAAAGATCGAGGAATACTGTGCCATTGTCACTTCTGATATGCTCGATCTTGATGCCATAGTTGTTCATGGCATGGTTAGCGAAGCGTCTGAAGACATCTTGCACTTCAGTCTTGTAGAGTATTATGTGCACCCATGTGTATCTTGAATAATCATCAACAATGACTAAGCCATAGAGACAGGCTGTGGTAGAGAATGTGGAGTAGTGAGTAGGGCCAAATAAGTCCATATGAAGCAGCTTGAAGGGTTTGGATGTCGTCATGATTGTCTTCGAGGGGTGCTTGGCTCTAGTCATCTTCCCAGCTTCACAGGCACCACATAGATGATCTTTCTTGAACTTGACTTCCTCGATGCCTATGACATGCTTCTTCTTTCCGAGAGTGTGCAAGTTCCTCATGCCAGCATGTCCTAGCCTTCGATGCTAGAGCCAGCACTCTGAAGCTTTTGCTAGAAGACATACGGCCATCTGTGGTCCGGCTGAGAAATCTACCATATACAGATCACCTTTTTTGTATCCTTCAAATACTAAAGACTTGTCAGATTCCATTAGTACAAGGCAACAAAATTTACCAAAGATCACAATCATGTTTAAGTCACAAAGCATTGAGACGTACATTAAGTTGAAGCCAAGAGATTCAACAAGCATGACTTTATCCATGTGCTGATCCCTTGAGATTACAACTCTACCTAGACCCAACACTTTGCTTTTACCAGTATCAGCAAATGTGATGTGACTCTTGTTAGATGGACGTAAAGTTGAGTCCATGAGAAGATTTCGATCATCAGTCATATGATTTGTGCATCCGCTATCCATAATCCATTCTGAAGACTTTGGTGTCACTCCATACAATGCAGTTAGGAGGATAGGCTTCACCAAAAGCCATTATGAAGCATAAACATTTGATGCATAAGTGGATTATGAAAGCTTTAGATGAAAGTTAGGACTGATAAGATGTTCAGCAAGTGATTTATGAATAGTATGAGCAGGAAGCCATTTTTGGGCATTTGATCTTGTGCCCTACAAGTGTTTTAGGTCCCCAGCAATAGCATCGGAAGCCTTTGATTATAGGCTGGAGACCTTTCCCTGCAAGAGAAAGTTAGTTCTTCTTAACCACCCACATTTTCAGGGGTGGCTTAGAAGCAATGAGTCTAAGAGCAGCATCTGAGAATTTTGGCTTTGGGGCCCTAGCAAATAGTCTTGCAGGAGGAGAATAATACTCATACGAATAAGCAGAAAAATTCTTTGATTTATGAACGTAGCGGTTTGAAGAAACACACTCATATTCATGGGTCTGAGTATGATTTCCCTGCAAAACATCTGCGTTAGGGTGACTCAGGTGAGTCCTTTGTCTGTATGAAGCCTTAGGACCATATGAAGCCTTTGGTCTGGGGTTTGTCTTCATCCCAGGAGGTGTCATGATAGTATTTGCCGGAAGCTTCTCAAGACAACATTTGGGTACCCAGATCTTCTTCATAGGTGGTCCATTCTTGCAGTTAGTACCAATATACCTGGCAAACACTTCACCATTTTGATTCTTAAACAGTTTATAGTTTGCATCAAAGGATTCATCAATGATAACAGGTTTAGCACAAGTGAAGCCAGATAAGGTGGATGGATCCACTGAAGGTTCCTCTGCAGCAACCCATGTGGTTTTGGGATACTACTCAGGCTTCCAGTATGAACCATCAACATTCATTTTCCTGTCGAACCCAACACCCTCTTTCCTAGGGTTTCGGTTCAGTATCTGCTTTTTGAGGACATCACATAGAGTCTGATGCCCTTTGAGGCTTTTGTACATCCCTGTTTCAAGCAAAGTCTTCAACCTAGCATTTTCATCAGCAATAGTAGTGGTTTCCTCAACAGAGGGGTTAGTTACTACATCAATAGTTGAAGATATTGCAACAGTGGCAGCAGTAGAGCATTCAGCAACATATGTAGCATTATCATGTTCAATGCATTTTAGACATGGTGGTTCAAACTCTTCGTGAGTGGAGCTGATCAGTTGCGCACGGAGTGACTCATTCTCCTTTTGAAGATCTTCATGAGCCGCTTTCAATTTCTCAAGTTCCCGTTTCCTGTGAATGTAATCGTGGGAAAGCTTTTCATGAGTTTTTGAGAGTGATTCATAAAGACCTTCAAGTTCCTTGTACTTAACATGAAGATTTTTTATGTCTTGAATTAAGGACTGAGAGCGGGTCATTTCCGCGTCCAATATGTCATCGCTTTTGTCTAACAGTTTTTGAATATGTTCCATGGCTTTCTGCTGTTCAGTGGCAATTTTAGCAAGTGTTTTGTAGCTAGGTTTTGATTCACAATCAGAGTCATCTTCACTAGATGTTTGAAAGTAAGCATCGCGTGATTTTACCTTGGCATCGCGTGCCATGAAGCAGAAGGTGGGAGCAGAGTCGTCATCCTCATCATCATTGTTGGGGACGTGGCCATTGTCTTCAGTGTTGAAGATGGACTTGCCCACGTAGGCAGTGGCTAAAGCCAGACTTGCAGCACCAGAATCAGACTCCTCCTCCGACTCCACCTCCGCCTCTTCAGAAGCAGACTCTTCCTCAGAATCCATCTCCTTGTCAACAAATGCGCGAGCCTTGCCAGATGAATTCTTCTTGTGTGATGAATACTTTGATGAAGACTTTGAAGAAGACTTTGAGTATTTCTTCTTTTTCTTATCATCAGAATCATATTCCTTGCTCTTCTTCTTCTTCTTCTCATTGTCCCACTGAGGACACTCAGAGATGTAGTGACCAGGTTTCTTGCACTTATGACATGTTCTCTTCTTGTAGTCATGAGTAGAAGCTTCATCATTTCTTGAGCTGGATCGTGAAGACTTTCTGAAGCCTTCCTTCCTAGTGAATTTCTGGAACTTCTTCACAAGCATGGCAAGCTCCTTTCCAATGTCTTCAGGATCATCAGAACTACAGTCAGATTCTTCTTCAGATGAAGAAACAACTTTTGCCTTTAAGGCGCGAGATCGGCCATAGTTGGGACCATAGATGTCATGTTTCTCAGATAGCTGGAACTCATGCGTGTTGAGCCTCTCAAGTATATCAGACAGATCAAGAGTCTTGAAGTCAGGGCGTTCTTGAATCATCAGGGCAAGGATATCAAATGAGGTGTCGAGAGATCTCAGGAGAGTCTTGACGATTTCATGCTTGGTGATCTCAGTGGCGCCAAGTGCTTGAAGCTCATTTGTGATGTCAGTGAGACGATCAAAAGTGTGCTGGACATTCTCATTGTCATGTCTCTTGAAGCGATTGAAGAGATTGCGAAGGACGCTGATCCTTTGATCTCTCTGGGTAGATACTCCTTCATTGACCTTTGAGAGCTAGTCCCAAACTTCCTTTGACGTGTCCAGAGCACTTACGCGGCCATACTGTCCTTTGGTCAGATGACCATAGATGATGTTCTTGGCCGTTGAATCCAATTGAACGAGCCTCTTGACATCAGCAGGGGTGATACCTTCACCAGTCTTGGGAACGCCGTTCTTGACGACAAACCAGAGGTCTACGTCAATGGCTTCAAGGTGCATGCGCATCTTGTTCTTCCAGTAGGGATATTCGGTGCCATCGAAGACGGGGCACACAGCGGAGACTTTGATTATCCCTGCAGTCGACATAGCTAAAACTCCAGGTGGTTAAACCGAATCACACAGAACAAGGGAGTACCTTGCTCTGATACCAATTGAAATTGCGGTATATCGACTAGAGGGGGGTGAATAGGCGATTTTTATGAAATGCTTCAAAACATGGTAGTTTCAAAGACAAACGATAAGCTCAAGCCTATTAGTATGCAGCAGAAAGTGGACTACACTAGATAAGCCATAGTCGTCTATTCAATGAAGTGAAAGCATGAAGACTAATAGCAACTAGGCAGTAGTGATCATAAAGGAAGAAGGAATGAAGCCAATCACAACAAGTAGATACTCAGTGAAGACAATCAGATAAGGCAAGCATGCAATGACTTCACAACGTATAGCAGTAAGTAAAAGGAAGGGAAGGATAGAACCAGTAGCTCGGGGAAGACAGTGATTTGTTAGACCAGTTCCAGTTGCTGTGACAACTGTACGTCTGGTTAGGGAGGCTGAGATTTAACTCAGAAGACGACGTCTTCACCTTGTTCCCCTTGAGCTAAGGACACCTAGTCCTCGCCCAATCACTCTGGTAAGTCTTCAAGGTAGACTTCCGAACCTTCACAGACTTCGTTCACCGGCGATCCACAACGACTCTTGGATGCTCATAACGCGACGCCTAACCGGCTGGAGGAAACACAGTCCTCAAGTGTAATAAGTCTTCAGGTCACACAGACAGAAAGACTTCAGTGATGCCTAACACTCTTTGGCTCTGGGTGTTTGGGCTTTGTCCTCGCAAGGATTTCTCTCTCAAATGCTTCGGAGGTGGGTTGCTCTCAAACGACAAAAGCCGTGCAATAACTCCGAGCAGCCACCAATTTATGGTGTAGGGGGTGGGCTATTTATAGCCACTGGGCAACCCGACCTGATTTGTCCGAAGTGACCCTTGGTCACTAAGGAACTTACACGTGTTCCAACGGTCAGATTTCAAACACACATGGCAACTTTACTTGAGCTCCAAGTAAAGCTAACTCATCCTCCTCTGGATAAGATTTGCTCTCATAGTCTTCGCTCGAAGACATAGGATTTGGTTGAGCATCACTTCAGTCACTCTGACTTAGTTCACTTGGACCCCACTTAACAGTGCGGTGGTTCCTATTTCTCAACAAAGAAGAAAAGGAAACAACGAAACATCTACGTCTTCGCTCTCCATAGTCTTCACACAATGTCTTCTCATGTCATAGTCTTCAATATGATTATCTTCATATACCACCACTGATATCAATGTCTTCATACATTTTTAGGGGTCATCTCCGGTAGGTTAACCGAATCAATGAGGGACTACTACCTGTGTTATCCTGCAATTCTCACAAACACATTAGTCCCTCAACCAAGTTTGTCGTCAATACTCCAAAACCAACTAGGGGTGGCACTAGATGCACTTATAATCCCCATTGGTCTTGGCTGTTAATGGGTTATCGGATCCAAAACTAGACCCGATAGGGTTAACGGCGTGCCAATACGGTGGATGCCACGTGTCCGTTACCCTTGACGAAAGCACTTCCATGACGTGCTATTTATCTTCATGGAAGTGAACACTTCCGTGATGATAATTCTGGTATTGTCATGGAACACTTCTACGACAGCACAAGTATGACTATCTTGACTCTATCATAAAATCATCATGTATGTACATGCATGACAGAAAATGTCACCGACTGTGAAAACACGTATTATCACATAAGTGTTTTTTGTAGTGTAAGGGGATATGCGGGCGGTGAACGGGTGGCCGCAGGCCCTCGACCGGGGGAAGGGCTCGCATGCTCCTTCCCAGGTGGAGGACCCACCTCTGGGCAGCACGCGCCACCGTCATGGGGGCGCCCTGCACTACGTGACGCGAGGGAGGCTCTAGCGCCAGGATTCCCTCGTGCGACCTCCTTGGATGTCCTGCCTGTCTGAGGCGGGGCCAACCACTACAACAAAGACCCTCATACACCAACGCATACCTAGCAACGAACAAGGGCAAGCGTTGGGTTAACAGACCCCCACGGCCCCACCTCCCCACGAAGGGCCAACCTCCCCGTAATCCACCTCCACCTTATTATGCGCACCCCTCCGTGAAAATATCAACCAGTGAAGCAATAACAAAACACCACCTCTCTTCCTCGATTCACATCTCCCTCCCAATCTCCATGTCAATCGCAGCCACCATCTCCGATTGTGGGCAGATGCACTTGCACCGCCCCTCGTCGGCCCAACTTCTCCTCTGACCCTCTGCCGCGACGTCCTTCGCCCCCCTGTACGCGCCCCCATGGCATTCCTAGGCGCCACCGGTCATTGGAGCTCCTGCGCCTCCGGTTTGTCGGTCTAGTAACTCCGCGTCTTTGAGCGTGCGGCTGCGGGCTCGAGCTGTACGGCACTACTCCGCCTCTGCTACCTCTACTCCGATGTCTATGGTTCAGTAAGGAACTTCTCCCCTCTGTTCTTACCCTTTCTGTACTTCGCTATCGTTGCATCGTGGATCGCGACTGGATACACTGACAACCGCAGACACTCTCTCCCAGGCTGCCATGGTTGCCTGCAGCCTAACCGACTCCTCTCCTAGACCCATCTGCCTAAACAAGGTGATTGTTCTCTTATCCCTCTAATTTAACAACATGGTGCCTTCTATAATTCCATTGGCATTTGGTGCCCCAACTTCTGTAACCTTCCACTTGTTCTATTTATAGACCAATTAGGTACTAGACGATTGGAACATGTATGTCCCCTAACAATTCAATTGGTCCATGAATAGTGGTACTACGGTACTTATGTCATCGCTAGTGATCCCCTTTTTTTTTCCAAGGAAACAGGTTACAGGTTCCTCTAATTTTTCATGCATGGTTTTGCTGGTGATCCTCTGTTTTAGTTGTGCAGACCACAGTTGTGTTTGCACGTATGCTATCCATATATTTTGATCTAGATGTGATTCATACTTTAGAGTGCCAAATTATACTGCAGAACAAACTATTTTTTTGCCTCAGATGATTATTCACTGGTCTTGTTTGGATATCGATGCTTGCATCTTCTGATGTTTCAGGAGTGAATTTAGTTTTTTTTATAGAAACAGGGGTGCTTCCGCATTATTTCTCCGATCCTTCTACAACATTCTTATATCAGAACTTCAAATGGATGCATCACCACAAAAATGCTTTGTGTTATGCCACACTGCATCTTTTATTCTCAACTAGTATCTGAATTTTAAGCTGATACCTAGGCAACTATGGTCTTGTAGGTTTACACAAAAACATTAAAGATACAAAGTGCCTAGTCCCCTTTGAACCTCCCCCTAGCGCATATCCCCTGCATTGTTTCCCTATTGTCTTATGCCACCCCCAGTTCTAGGCATCCATCATCAATGGTTTCTCCTCATTGGATAAGAATTTTGATTAATTATCAATAGTGCAGGGGCAGGGGTGGTGTCTCCTCTATGGGCCGAATCGGAGGTTCAATGGCAGCTCTCTGATGCACAGTGGCGGTGAAGCGACTCCCAGATGCACAAGGGCGTCGCGGCAACTCCCAGACATACAGAGGCGGTGCGTCCATCCCAACTGCATAATGGCGGCGTGACGACTTCCAGATGCACAAAGGCGTCCCGACGACTTCCAGACGTACATTGGCAGTGTGTCCGCCCCAGATGCACAATGGTGGCGCGGTGACTCCCAGATGCACATCAGCAGCATGGCGGCTCTATATTAATGGTACATATTGTAGCACGGCCGGTTAGCTATCTTGCTTATCCCGTCCAATCCTGTCCCATAGCTTAGTCACCTAGGCTGATTTGTTTGTTCATAGTTCTAATTTCACATTGATTCATCTTTGATTACTGGTTGGCACTTATAGTAATTTTTTATGGCTCTATGATTTTGTGTTTCTTGTATTTGTATTGATTAAATTTCCTCAAAGGAACTTAGCCATATTCCTATGGTATAATGCAAGATGCAGAAGCTAGAAGTTGTACGGGTATTACTAGGTGTAGTTGTGGCTATTTGTTTTGTACTACTATAGTTGTTCTGCCAAGGAGGAAAACATAGATGCATGTACATGTATGAAACTGGCTACACGGTGTTCGACTTTGCAGCAATTTTTTGGTTCAAACTAAAATAATTACTATTGAAAAATAACTTGCCAATTTGGGCAGTAATCTTTTACTTCAAATACTGAACCACCCCCTGACAAAGTGATAACTTAAATTATACTTCTCTGGTCACCCAGGTATTGGCTTCTTGAGATCACAGTCAGTGGTGACGCTACATAATGACTGCGATGTCATAATAGAGACTAGTGTGTGGTGTTCAAAATTAATTTCAGTATACATACATTTTGGTATACATACATTTGAAATATTGGTGTGTGGTGTTCAAAATTACCAATACTCATTGTTGAATCTCTAGGGTATAATAGAAACTGGGTTATTCCAGGTAGTGGCGACGCTACATAATGACTGCGATGCCAAATGACCACACAAGGTAGAAGTTCGTCACTTGTGTTTTACTACATTTAAGTGTAGTTTATGTACATGTATTCTAAATTACAGCCGTGACATCAACTTATGAGTCCCAGTGCCGCCACCGGTTCCAGATCAATATTCTAGGCACTAGAAACTAGAAGACTACTAGTGCCATGTTGGAATTGCTACAAGGTAGAAAATGTTAATTGTAGTTATATATTGCATCAATTCTTCACCAGTTCAAAGTGAAATTGGATTATTAATAGCAATCATGAATATATTTTTGTCTATCTATCATAGGCCCCTCTTTTTTCCCCACCTAATTTGTACTACCTCTGTAACTAAATACTCCCTCCGTCCCAAAATAAGTGTCCCAACTTCCGTACAATTTTAGTACAAAGTTATACCAAAGTTGGGACACTTATTTTGGGACGCAGGGAGTATAAGTACATTTTTTGAGTTCGAATTGAATTGCAACAACGTCTTATATTAGTTACAGAGGTAGTACGAAATAACACTGCTCGTGCATGTGAAAAGAGCCATATTTGCTTCTGTGAGACAAGACTTCTTATGGCTAGAACAAAGTGAAACTTAACATAGGGTAAAATAATTTATGAAATACTAGATGCGTGCCATACATTACCTTGCTTCCTATAAAATATTCAAAAAGTTAAAATTAATAATGGAATGAGCTAAGTTAGTTGATAAAGATGTCCATTTTCAGCTACATATGTGATACAGTGTGAAACTTGCAAATCTAACTAGTCAGTATTTTGTGTTGGAACATATCCCACCATCTTCACTCATGCTATTGCAGACCAATCACATAAATTTATTTAATGTCATTAGATATGTATTGTAGTGTTTAAATAATGATGACTGAAATACGTGCTGTTGTGTGAAATGATACCTAATTATGGTTACAGATTGTATGTTTTCAAACAGTAGGTGCTTAACAAACTAATGAACTGTAGTTTCGCAGTTTTCCTTCACTAGGTGTACATGCAGTGCGAGTTGATGCTACATTAGCAAAATCACCAAGTGTAGTTCGTTTGTTGATCTAAATTTTGCGACTCTTTTAACCTTTTTTTCTTTACCATAAGTTACTGATCTCATTCTTTATTGTTGTAGATTGCCAAGATAAGTTGACGATGCATAGCTCAGATGTGGATTGTTGGCAGATGTTTATAGCAAGGTCGAGAATTGGGCTGCTACTAGATAGTCTTAGGTTATGTTTTGGGATGTCATTTCCAATGTCCATGTTATAGGCGCTGATTGAAACGTTCATAACTTGGCTACTAGTATCACATCTTCTAATCTTTGGATTATGTAGTATCACATCTTGTATACTTTGGACCATGTTCTTTGTAATTCAACAAAGTAAATTTAATATATGAGACCTATGCTTTTTCATATTGTGCCTCCTATGCACTATCACCATTGATCTTATCATTCTGGCTGGCAATGTATAAAACACCATTCTTTACATGATGTGTATGATTGCAACACGTATGTAGTGTTGCTAGCGTCTAACCCTATACGTTGCTAACTTGCAATGCTTCTTCACATTGTTTACCAACGGATGTATAAACGTTGTTGTAGACTCTTCCAACGCCACCAACGGCAATGCATATTAATCCGTTGGTGTAGACCTTAGCAACACATATATGGACATACAACAACGCATAGATGCATTGTTGAAGGGGGGTTCTTGTTGTAGTGCGTCCGAAGTTGCGCGGCCGTGGCACGATTTACCTGTGATCCAAGGTTAGCGCAACGTGTTCCAAAGATATTGGTGGTAATTGGCGACCGTTGTCATCGAAGATGCTGGCACGGTGCCGAGCTGGCTCGCCAGGGGCCCTGATGCCACACGGCCCTGGCGGTCTTGATGTCCAGGCCAACAAGGGGAACAAGTGCGGGCTCTTTCTCTGCCCGTACAACGAGCGCATCAATGGTGTTATAGGGGCACCGGGGGCCATTGCCCTGGGGTCGGCACCCAGTTCCTCTGCTCTGCTGCCCACCATCCTTGGCGCCAGGTCGTGCCGACGAGGGGGTGGTGCTTCGACGCGATGTCGGGTGGGACCGCCTACCCCGGCTGTACTCCGTCGAAATGCATCCTGGATTGCGCAAGACGCATCATGGGCCAGGCTGCCACAGCGAGACCCTTCATACACCCTCCGAAAGTGTGCGCAGGCGCAGCGGGGCCAACACGAGCCCTCGGCAGCATCCGTGACATAGGCAGCGTGAAGAAAGGTGACGCGCCCTCGCAGGCAGTGTCGAGAAGCTTGATGACCCACCCAAGCAAGGCGTCGTGGCCGCCTTCTGCCAACCTGCATCGCAGCAACTCACATGCCACGATGAGTGTGGCTTGCGTGTTCGCCTGCTCCCGACGGGCACTCATTATTGACGCCACGACATAGTCTGAAGATCACATGATGGCACGATTGCGGCGCCGCACGGGAGAGGGTGGGGGCGGTCCTTGCCGCCGATGGTCGATGACGCTGGTGGTTGTGCTGGTCATGAGGAGTGTGGGGTGACAAACTCTATGGCAGGGGGTGCTACCCGGGCGGGGTGAGCTACCCAATGCTCAGCGCAGGCTCGAGAATCCCCTGCCATGACGGTGACATGGCAGGAACGGAGCGAATGGTGGAGAAAAGGCTCCGACACTCCCCTACCTGGCGCACCAAATGTCGGATTCAAGGCTCCGCAGACCCAAGGAAGGTTCAAACTCTGGGGCGTGTGTGAGGAATTCAACCTGGTCAATGCGCAACAAGGAAAACGGGTCCTTCAGGCATGCTTTGTTGAGATCAGTGAAATCTATGCGAAGTCTCCATTTCCCATTAGCCTTGCGCACCACCACTGGATTTGCTAACCATGTTGGATGCAACACTCCTGTGACCAAACTAGCTGCGTCGAGTTTCTTGATCTCCTTGGCAATGACCTGTTGCCTTTCCAATGATTGCTTTCAAACCTTCTGCTTGACGGGCGGGCGAGTGGACGGACAGTAAGGTGGTGCTCGATTACTTCCTTGGGAACATCGGGAATGTCAGATGGTTGCCATGCAAACATATCGACATTCGCCCACAGGAAGGCAACAGGCGCACTTTCCTACTTGTCGTTGAGGGTGGCGTTGATGGTAAAGGCACCACAACACTAGCTAGCCCTGTCGGGACCTTCTTCACAACGGATGCAGCATCCTTGGATTTCTTGCTATTGGAGCTTTCCGGCAAGTCATCAACAGGCGCAGCGTACTCCGGAGAGTTACGCTTCTCAAACTCCTTGCTAGCATCCATGCTAGCTTTCTTCTTTTTCTTGCTTTCCTTGTCGGGAGCGGTGATCTTCGTGGCTTCTGCCGCAACTGCTTCCCGGTACATCTTGTCCACGCATATAACTATGTCTTTCTTATAAGATGGAATGGAAATAAGGCCCATTGGTCCTGGCATCTTCAGGGTGTTGTAGGCATAGTGGGATGCCTCTATGTATTTGGCCAGGGTTCGGCGACCAAGGATTCCATTGTACGGCAGGGGGAGGTCAACCACCTCAAAGACGATCTTCTCAGTCCGGTAGTTTAACTCCCCTCTGACTGTCACCGGCAGCGTGATCTTTCCCTTAGGACGACTCCTGCCGTTGTTAATCCCTTGGAACATACCAGTAACCTCGAGATCTACATGCGCTATCTAGAGTTTGCTGATGACCTTTGGAGAGATCAGATTCAACGAACCCCACCATCAACCAACAACTTTTGTGACCTTGAGGTTGCAGATCGTTGTTGAGACAAACAATGGCAAGCACCCAACCGTTGTAGTGTGGTCAGGGTGGTCCTCTTCATCAAATATGATGGGCATGCGGGGCCACTTGAGAGGCTTCTGAGAATCTGCTGCTGGCTCCATGGCATTAACTTCACGCGCCCACTATTTAAGTTGGTGGTGAGTGGAGTGCAAAGATGCACCCCCGTCAATTGAGGGAGTCATGGACTATGGGGTCCTCGGGCGTCCGGCCTACTATCAATGGGCTGGACTAGTGGGCTATGAAGACATGAAGGCCGAAGACTGCACTCGTGTCCGGATTGGACTCTCCTTGGCATGGAAGGCAAGCTTGGTGACAAACTATGAATATTCCTTCTTATGTAACCGACTCTATGTAACCCTAGATCCCCCCGGTGTCTATCTAAACCGGAGGGTGTAGTCCGGAAAGGATACAAACATTACCATAGTCATACATGCTAGGATTCTAGGGTTTAGCCATTATGATCTCGTGGTAGATCAACTCTTGTAATACTCATATTCATCAAGATCAATCAAGCAGGAAGTAGGGTATTACTTCCATAGGGAGGGCCCGAACCTGGGTAAACATCGTGTCCCCAGTCTCATGTAACCATCGACCTTAGACGCATAGTTCAGGACCCCCTACCCAAGATCCGCCGGTTTTGACACCGACATTGTTGCTTTCATTGAGAGTTCCACTGCGCCGTCGATGAAAGGTTCGATGGCCCCTTCCATCGTCGATAGTGACACTGTCCAGGGAGAAACCTTCCTCCCCGGACAGATCTTCGTATTCGGCGGCTTCGTACTGCAGGCCAACTCGCTTGGTCATCTGGAGCAGATCAACAGCTACGCCCCTAGCCATCAAGTCAGATTTGGAAGCTTGACCTACATTGCAGACGGCCGTGGAGACCTAATCTTCGATGGTTTTGAGACCGCGACGACCGCTCCCCTCACTCCAATGAACATGACTTAAATCTATCATCGTATCACATCTAGGAGATGGTTCCTGTGGCTGCAACGGCCTTAAATCCGGACCAGATTGTGCCATCCGAGGCCACAGAGTCTGTGGCGTTGGAGCCGCACACAGACTCGACACCTCGCAATATTTGCGTCAACGGAACTCCGGACTCGTCTCCGGCTATATGTTCCGAACCACATACGCATGCGGACACCGAGCTGGATCGGCTATCAATTTTCGAAATCGGCGTTGCAGATATCTTCCAACACTCGCCCCTTGGCGATGTGCTAAACTCGTTACAAAACCTGCCCTTGGCTGGGGACTCATAGCCGAACTATGTCCGGTTCAAACTAGGGGTTGACGACGGAGAATTTTGCTTCCCACCCGCCACCCACTTCATAGCCACTGTCGAGGACTTAATCGACACGCTTGATTACGACTCCGAAGACATTGACGACATGGATGACGATGACGATGAGGAGCAGGGTCAAAACCCGTCATTTACTGGGCGATGGACGATCACTTCCTAATACGATGTGTACATGGTTGATACACCTAAAAAAAGCTGATGACGATGACAAAGAAGATCAAGTTGAGAATAAACCTCCCGAGACACAGTCCAAGCACTGGCGGCCTAAACGCCGTCCTAAGTCACGTCGCTCAAAAGACAGCAACACTGGCACCGGAGAAAATAGTACTCCGGACGACGCCGAAAACAACGAAGACCCTATTGGAACAACATCCAAACATGAGGAACAAGACAACGGGCAAGTTAACCCTGATAAATAGTCCATGCATAACGACCCGGATGACGATAGTTACCGTCCACCATCCGAGGAGGAAGAGAGCCTCGGCAACGAGGATTTCATCATGCCCGAGGCACCCCTCAAACATGAGCGCTTCAAGGGCCAGCTAATAGCTACTGCAAGAAGCCTGAAGAAAAGGTAGCAACAACTTCAAGCTGATCAAGACCTACTCATTGATAGATGGACTGACATCCTGGCAGCCGACGAATACGGCCTCAAGGGTCTAGCCAAGAGTTACCCAAAGCACAGATTGCTACCTCAGTTCGACGAGGAGGCGCCGGAGCACATACCTCCCTCGTGCAATGCGGACCGACCACCTCGTGGTTGAGATAAAACGGCAACTCATGTGGAACACCAGCCCGCCCCACCGCCTCGTAAAAACAGGGAGAAAATAGCTCGAGACTATACATACGCCCTTCGGCACGACCTGGACACACAAGATCAATCTACGGATCGCGAGAACGCCTTTCGACTCGCGATGACGGCCACCTATTCGGACGCGACAAACCTAGTCACGCCCAGGCCGATAACCGCAGGCGGACTTCATCGGAGGTGCACCGCGACGCGGCCCAATATAGAGGCGCCGCACACCCTCTCTACTTCACAGATGAAGTACTCGATCATGAATTCCCCAAGGGGTTCAAGCCCGTCAATATTGAATCATACGACGGAACAACCGATCCCGCAGTATGGATCGAGGATTTTATTCTCCACATCCATATGACCCGAGGAGACTGAGACGTCTCCAACGTATCTATAATTTTTGATTGTTCCATGCTATTATATTATCCTTCTAGGATGTTTTATGGGCTTTATTATACACTTTTATATGATTTTTGCGACTACCTATTAACTTAGAGCCCAGTGCCAGTTTTTGTTTTTTCCTTGTTTTTGAGTTTTACAGAAAAGGAATATCAAACGGAGTCCAATTGACGTGCCAATTTTTGATGATTTTTTCTGGACCAAAAGAAGCCCCCGAAGTAAAAGAGTTGGGCCAGGAGAGCCACAGGCTACCCACGAGGGTGGGGGGCACGCTCACCCCAGGTGGTGGCGCCGCCCTATCTCGTGGACGGCCCGGAGACCTCCCGGACTTGTGCCCTACGCCAAAAAATCCTATAAATACCGAAACCTTCGGAAAACAACCTAGATCAGGAGTTTCGCCGCCGAAAGCCTCTGTATCCACCAAAAACCAATCTAGATCTTGTTCCGGCACCCTGCCGGAGGGGGGAACCCTCACCGGTGCCCATCTTCATCATCCCGGCGCTCTCCATGACGAGGAGGGAGTAGTCCACCCTCGGGGCTGAGGGTATGTACCATTAGCTATGTGTTTGATCTCTCTCTCTCTCTCATGTTCTTGAGATGGAACGATCTTGATGTATCGCGAACTTTGCTATTATAGTTGGATCTTATGATGCTTCTTCCCCTCTACTCTCTTGTAATGGATTGAGTTTTCCCTTTGAAGTTATCTTATCGGATTGAGTCTTTAAGGATTTGAGAACACTTAATGTATGTCTTGCACTTGCTTATCTGTGGTGACAATGGGATATCATGTGATCTACTTGATGTATGTTTTGGTGATCAACTTGCGTTTTCCGTGACCTTGGGAATCTATGCATAGGGGTTGGCACATGTTTTCGTCTTGACTTTCCGATAGAAGCTTCAGAGCACTCTTTGAAGTACTTTGTGTTGGTTGAATAGATGAATCTGAGATTGTGTGATGCATACCGTATAATCATGCGCACGGATACTTGAGGTGACAATGGAGTATCTAGGTGACATTAGGGTTTTGGTTGATTTGTGTCTTAAGGTGTTATTCTAGTACGAACTCTATGATAGATTGAACGTTACTATGGACTCTTGAACAGATCGATCAGAAAGAATAACTTTGAGGTGGTTTCGTACCCTACCATAATCTTTGTTTGTTCTCCGCTATTAGTTACTTTGGAGTGACTCTTTGTTGCATGTTGAGGGATAGTAATATGATCCAATTATGTTATCCTTGTTGAGAGAACTACCACTAGTGAAAGTATGAACCCTAGGCCTTCTTTTCTATCATTGCAACACCGTTTATGCCCACTTTTATCTTTTGTTACCTAGCTGTTTTTATATTTTATGTTTACAAAAACCTATATCTACCATCCATATTGCACTTGTATCACCATCTCTTCGCCGAACTAGTCCACCTATACAATTTACAATTGTATTGGGTGTGTTGGGGACAAAAGAGACTCTTTGTTATTTGGTTGCAGGGTTGCTTGAGAGAGACCATCTTCATCCTACGCCTCCCACGGATTGATAAACCTTAGGTCATCCACTTGAGGGAAATTTGCTACTGTCCTACAAACCTCTGCACTTGGAGGCCCAACAACGTTTACAAGAAGAAGGTTGTGTAGTACACATCAAGCTCTTTTCTGGTGCCGTTGCCGGGGAGGTTAGTGCTTGAAGTTATATCTTTAGATCTTGCAATCGAATCTTTTAGTTTCTTGTTTTATTATTAGTTTAGTTTATAAAAGAAAACTACAAAAAAATGGAATTTAGGTTACCTCATATGCTTCATCTTTTTAATATCTTTCATGAAAATGAAGGGAAGGAAAATTGTGCTAAAGTACTAGAAGAAGAGTTACATAGAATGCTTGGCATAAAATATGTGCATCATGAGCATGATTACAATGTTGTTAGTGTGAATCCCTTGAATATCCATGTTGCTAATGATATGCAAAGGCCCAAGCTTGGGGAAGCTATGTTTGATGAAGATGATATTTTTAGTCGCCCAAGTTTTGATAAGCCAATTTATTATGACGAAAGCATGCCTCCTATCTATGATGATTATTGTGATGACTTGTATGCTATTAATAATAATGATAACCATGAAACTTGTTATCATGATTTTATTTTTCAATTGGATTATGCTTCACATGATAGTTATTTTGTTGACTTTGCTCCCACTACTATGAATGAGAAGAATTTTGCTTATGTGGGGAGTAGTAAAATTTCTATGAAAGTAGATCATGAAAAGAATGCTTTATGTGCTCGTTATATTGTTGAATTCATTCATGATGCTACTGAAAATTATTATGAGAGAGGATCATATGCTTATAGGAATTGCAATAATGTCAAGTTTCCTCTCTATGTGCTTAAAGTTTTGAAGTTATGCTTGTTTTGCCTTCCTATACTAGTTGATTATCGTTCTCATAAGTTGTTTGCTCACAAAATCCCTACGCATAGGAAGTGGGTTAGGCTTAAATGTTCTAGTCATATTCTTCATGATGCTCTCTTTATGTTTTAATTCTTATCTTTTATGTGAGCTTAATTGAAATCATCATGCCTAGCTAGGGGCGTTAAAAGATAGCGCTTGTTGGGAGGCAACCCAACTTTATTTTTGTTCTTTGCTTTTTGCTTCTGTTTAGGAATAAATATTGCATCTAGCTTCTGTTTATATGTGGTTTTGTGTTTTAATTAGTGTTTGTGCCAAGTAGAACCTTTGGGAAGACTTGTGTGAAGTTTATATGATCTTGCTGTGAAAAACAGAATCGTTAGCGCTCGCTAGAATGGTCATCAGATTTTACTAGAGTGTGCTATTTAGTTGATT
This sequence comes from Secale cereale, assembly GCA_902687465.1. Classification (NCBI taxonomy): domain Eukaryota; kingdom Viridiplantae; phylum Streptophyta; class Magnoliopsida; order Poales; family Poaceae; genus Secale; species Secale cereale. The sequence continues at coordinate 304,851,696 of LR738712.1, read as the reverse complement.
CTTTTTGCAGATGATCAATAGACAAATTCCTCACGTTTACCAATTTAGTTTGAATTTTTTGGAGTTACAGAAGTATGCGAAACCGGCATATTACTACAGACTGTTCTGTTTTTGATAGATTCTGTTTTTCGAGTGTTGTTTGCTTATTTCAATGCATCTGTGAGTAATATTGGGAAGTATGAACCATAGAGAAGTTGGAATACAGTGGGTTTAAAACCAATATAAACAAACAATGAATTCATTGCAGTACCTTTGAGTAGTGGTTTGCTTTCTTATACTAACGGAGCTCACGCGATTTTTGTCTAAGTTTTGTGTTGTGAAGATTTCAAGTTTTGAGTATTGCTTTGATGGACTATGGAACAAAGAGTGGCAAGAGCCTAAGCTTGGGGATTCCCATGGTACCCCAAGGTAAATTTCAAGGACAACCAAAAGCCTAAGCTTGGGGATGCCCTGGGAAGGCGTCTCCTCTTTCGTCTTCATCCATCGGTAACTATACTCGGAGCTATATTTTTATTCACCACATGATATGTGTTTTGCTTGGAGTGTCAATTTAGTTTATTTTGTTTTGCTTTCTGTTTGAATAATATCCCAAGATCTGAAGTTCTTAAATGTTAGAGATTCTTCACATAGTTACATAATTGTTCAACTACTCATTGATCTTCACTTATATCTTTCAGATAGTTTGTTGTTTGCTCTAGTGCTTCACTTATATCTGTTAGAGCACGGCGGTGGTTTTATTTTGAAGAAATAGATGAACTATCATGCTTCACCTATATCCTTTTGAGAGTCTATTAAAACAGCACATTAATATTCTTAGGCTATAAAACTAGTCTTCAAATGATAGACATCCAATATCAATGTAGTAAAAACTTTCACACTAAGTGCATTGAATATGATGAGAAGTTGGATGCTTGATAATTGTTTTGAGATATGAGGATAGTGATATGAGAGTCATGCCAGTGGAGTTATTATAAAATTGAGAAATGCTTGTGTTAAGGTTAGTGATTCCCGTAGCATGCACGTATGGTGAACCGCTATGTGACGAAGTTAGAGCATGAGGTATTTGTAAAGTGTCAACCTTTGTGTGGAGGTCGGGGGCGCGCGATGGTTAACTCCTACCAACCTCCCCCCCTAGGAGCATGTGTTGATTGCTTTGTTTTGATGACTCGTAGATTTTTGCAATAAGTATATGAGTTCTTATGACTAATGTTGAGTCCATGGATTATACGCACTCTCACCCTTCCACCATTGCTAGCCTCTCTTGTACCGCACAACTTTCGCCGGTACCATACACCCACTATATATCCTTCCTCAAAACAGTCACCATATATATTCCTCAAAACAGAACCATACCTACCTATCATGGCATTTCCATAGCCATTCCGAGATATATTGCCTTGCAACTTTGCACCGTTTCGTTCATATGACACGCTTCATATTGTCATATTGCTATGCATGATCATGTAGTTGACATCGTATTTGTGGCAAAGCCACCATGCATAATTTTTCATACATGTCACTCTTGATTCATTGCATATCCTGGTACACCGTCGGAGGCATTCATATAGAGTCATACTTAGTTCTAGTATCGAGTTGTAATATCGAGTTGTAATTCAATGAAAGTGTGATGATCATCATTATTAGACATTGTCCCACGTGAGGAAAGGCTAAATCAAGAAAGCCCCTCCAAAAAATAAAAAAGAGAAAGGCCAAAAAAAAAGAAAGGCCCAAAAAAAAGAAAAGAAAAGAAAAGAAAAGAAAAGAAAAAGGGACAATTGCTACTATCTTTTCCCACACTTGTGCTTCAAAGTAGCACCATGTTCTTCATGATAGAGAGTCTCATGTTTAGTCACTTTCATATACTAGTGGGAATTTTCATTATAGAACTTGGCTTGTATATTCCAACGATGGGCTTCCTCAAATGCCCTAGGTCTTCATGAGCAAGCAAGTTGGATGCACACCCACTTAGTTTCTTTTGTTGAGCTTTCATACATATTTAGCTCTAGTGCATCCGTTGCATGGCAATCCCTACTCACTCACATTGATATCTATTGATGGGCATCTCCATAGCCTGTTGATACGCCTAGTCGATGTGACACTATCTCCCTCCTTTTTGTCTTCTCCACAACCACAACTCTATTCCACCTATAGTGCTTTGTCTATGGCTCACGCTCATGTAATGCGTGAAAGTTTAAAGGTTTGAAAGAATAGAGTATGAAAAAAAGTGCTTGGCTGAAACCGGGGTTGTGCATGATATGAATATTTTGTGTGATGAAGAGGGAGCATAGCCAGACTATATGATTTTGTAGGGATAACTTTCTTTAGCCATAATATCTTGAAAAGACATGATTGCTTTGTTAGTATGCTTGAAGTATTATTATTTCTTATGTCAATATAGACTTTTGTCTGGAATCTTTCAGATCTGAACAATCATGCCACATTAAGAGAACTACATTGAAAATTATGTTGGTTAGCATTCCACATCAAAAATTCTGTTTTATCATTTACCTACTCGAGGACGAGCAGGAATTAAGCTTGGGGATACTGATACGTCTCCAACGTATCTATAATTTTTTATTGTTCCATGCTATTATATTATCCTTATAGGATGTTTTATGGGATTTATTATACACTTTTATATGATTTTTGGGACTAACCTATCAACTTAGAGCCCAGTGCCAGTTTCAGTTTTTTCCTTGTTTTTGAGTTTTACAGAAAAGGAATATCAAACAGAGTCCAATTGACGTGCCAATTTTTGATGATTTTTTTTTGGACCAAAAGAAGCCCCCGAAGTAAAAGAGTTGGGCCAGGAGAGCCACGGGCTGCCCACGAGGGTGGGGGGCGCGCCCACCCCAGGTGGTGGCGCCGCCCTATCTCGTGGATGGCCCGGAGACCTCCATGACTTGTGCCCTATGCCAAAAAAATACTATAAATACTGAAACCTTCGGAAAATAACCTAGATCGGGAGTTCCACCGCCGAAAGCCTCTGTAGCCACCGAAAACCAATCTAGACCCTGTTCCGACACCCTGCCGAAGGGGGGAACCCTCGTCGGTGGCCATCTTCATTATCCCGGCGCTCTCCATGACGAGGAGGGAGTAGTCCACCCTCGGGGATGAGGGTATGTACCATTAGCTATGTGTTTGATCTCTCTCTCTCTCGTGTTCTTGAGATGGAATGATCTTTCTGTATCGCGAGCTTTTCTATTATAGTTGGAGGATCTTATGATGCTTCTCCCCCTCTACTCTCTTGTAATGGATTGAGTTTTCCCTTTGAAGTTATCTTATCAGATTGAGTCTTTAAGGATTTGAGAACACTTGATGTATGTCTTGCACTTGCTTATCTGTGGTGACAATGGGGTATCATGTGATCTACTTGATGTATGTTTTGGTGATCAACTTGCGGGTTCCGTGACCTTGGGAATCTATGCATAGGGGTTGGCCACATTTTCGTCTTGACTCTCCGCTAGAAACTTCGGGGCACTCTTTGAAGTACTTTGTGTTGGTTGAATAGATCAATCTGAGATTGTGTGATGCATATCGTATAATCATGCCCACGGATACTTGTGGTGACAATGGAGTATCTAGGTGACATTAGGGTTTTGGTTGATTTGTGTATTAAGGTGTTATTCTAATACGAACTCTATGATAGATTGAACGTTACTACAGACTCTTGAATAGATCGATCAGAAAGAGTAACTTCGAGGTGGTTTTGTACCCTACCATAATCTCTTCGTTTGTTCTCTGCTATTAGTTACTTTGGAGTGACTCTTTGTTTCATGTTGAGGGATAGTAATATGATCCAATTATGTTATCCTTGTTGAGAGAACTTCCACTAGTGAAAGTATGAACCCTAGGCCTTGTTTTCTATCATTGCAACACCGTTTATGCCCACTTTTATCTTTAGTTACCTTGCTGTTTTTATATTTTCAGTTTACAAAAACCTATATCTACCATCCATATTGCATTTGTATCACCATCTCTTCGCCGAACTAGTGCACCTATACAATTTACCATTGTATTGGGTGTGTTGGGGACACAAGAGACTCTTTGTTATTTGGTTGCAGGGTTGCTTGAGAGAGACCATCTTCATCCTACGCCTCCCACGGATTGATAAACCTTAGGTCATCCTTTTGAGGGAAATTTGCTACTGTCCTACAAACTCTGCACTTGGAGGCCCAACAATGTCTACAAGAAGAAGGTTGTGTAGTAGACATCAGAGACGATCTCCACGCCATCAAATACCTCCCACTAAAACTAAAAGGGCCAGCTAGACACTTGATAAATAGCCTGCCTGAAAATTCCATCGGCAGCTGGGAGGACTTGGAAGAAGATTTTTTTGAAAACTTCCAAGGCACTTATGTCCGGCCACCAAACGCTGATGACTTAAGTCATATAGTTCAACATCCTGGATAACCAGCCAGAAAATTCTAGACTAGGTTCCTAACCAAAAAGAACCAGATCGTTGACTATCCGGATGCCGAAGCCCTAGCGGCCTTCAAACATAGCATCCGTGATGAATGGCTCGCCCGCCACCTCGGCCAAGAAAAGCCAAAATCTATGGAAGCCCTCACGGCACTCATGACCCGCTTTTGCGTGGGTGAGGATAGTTGGCTGGCTCGTAGTAAAAACACAGCCAATGAGGCAGGCCCCTCCGAGGCCAAAAGCAGCACCGGCAAGCTCTGGCGCAATAAACACAAACGCCGAAGTAATGGCAATAACACTGATGACACGACAGTTCACGCCGGATTCAGTGGCTCCAAATCCGGCCAGCGGAAGAAGCATTACAAAAGGAACAACAAGAGACCATCCAGCTTGGACCGCATACTCGATCGTCCGTGCCAGATACATGGCACCCCAGATAAATAAGCCAATCATACCTACCGAGATTGCCGGGTTTTCAAGCAAGCCAGGAAGTCAAATACCGAGAGCAAGGAAATAGGATCGCAAAGCGAGGACGACGACGAAGAATCCCGACAGCCGAACATTGGAGAATAGAAAAAGTTTCCCCCTCGAGTCAAAACGGTGAATATGATATATGTTACACACATCCCCAAAAGGGAGCGCAAGCGCGCACTCAGGGACATCTATGCGGTAGAGCCAATCATCCCAAAATGCAACCCATGGTCGTCATTCCCGATCAGCTTCGATCGTCGAGATCATCCAACTAGTATCCGTCATGGCGGTTCGGCCGCACTGGTCCTCGACCCAATCATAGATGGATTTCACCTTACATGGGTCCTAATGAACGGGGGTAGCAGCCTCAACCTGCTCTACCAGGATACAGTGCACAAAATGGGCATTAACCCATCATGGATCAAGCCCACAAGGACTACCTTTAAAGGAGTCATCCCAGGTATTGAGGCCCGCTGTACGGGCTCAATCACACTTGAAGTTGTGTTCGGATCCCCGGACAACTTCCGAAGCGAGGAGTTACTATTCGACATCGTCCCCTTTCGCAGCAGCTATCACACACTACGCGGATGAACCATGTTTGGTTGATTCAATGCGGTACCTCATTACGCTTATCTCAAGCTCAAGATGCCTGGACCTCGCGGCGTCATAACAGTAAATGGAAATACAGAACGCTCCTTCCGTACCGAGGAGCATACCGCGGCCTTAGCAACAGAAGTATAGCGTGACCTTTTCAGCAGAACCCTAAATCGGCGGCTGAGCCCCCGGACACCATTAAGAGAGTCCATACCCCATTAAGAGAGTCTAGACCATTCTGTGGTGAGACAGCCCGGCTCGTCAAGAGCTTAACTAGCAATTCTGCCTTCGTCCAAGTCACGATCGAATGGCGGCATTCGTATCGCATGTACATAACTACACACTCAAAATTCCTTGGGCATCAATGGAGGCATAACCAGCTCGCGATCCACAGAACTGTTCGACCGACCCTGGATCCGCACACTCTTACTTTTCCTTCTGGATTTTCTCTTTTCGAGGTTTCTTCCGACAACCCGTTCGACGGACACATCAAGGCGGTGAGGAGCTTTGGCGTAGAGGGAAATCCCCAGGTGATCTCTGCTAACGATCGCTATACCTGTTTTACATACCTGCACACAGCCCGCTCTGTGTCATGGAATGCCAAATAGCCTTTCTTGCTTATTGCATTACTTGTACAAGTACGCCTTCACATATTAATTACATTACAGTAAAGGATAGTGAAAGCTTATTGCTTGATTTCCCGCTCCTTTTCCTTACCTTTGTATTTATTACTCATTACACACGTGCACTCTGGTATGTATGTCTGCGCCAGGGGCTTCATTACGCCCCGCACTACGGCAATAAAAGTCCGAACACTTTTACAGTACAGTTCAGCACCCCGAACTTATAACATTATATGCATCGGCTCCGAATCATGTCTTTGGTCAATAGTTGGGTTGCCCGGCTCCAGTGCTTACTACCTTACGTTCCGCTATATCGACTAGGGTAGAAAAGGGAGAACTACTGCGATTATGTCTCGGTTCTTCCACACGAGCACTGATACATCTCCAATGTATCTATAATTTTTTATTGTTCCATGCTATTATTTATGAAGTCTTGGATGTTTAATGGGCTTTATCATTCACTTTTATATCATTTTTTGGACTAACCTACTAACCCAAAGGCCTAGTCCAGATTGCTGTTTTTTTTGCCTATTTTAAGGTTTTGCAGAAAAAGAATATCAAACGGAGTCCAAACGGAATGAAACCTTCGCGAGAGATATTTTTGGAGGAAATCACGCTCGGAAATCTTCGGGACCAAGTCAGGGGACGGAGGGCCAGCCCTCGAGGGTGGGGGGCGCGCCCCCTGCCTTGAGGCTGGCCCACACGGCCCCCGGTGCCCTCCTTCTTCCTATATATACCTACGTACCCCAGAAACTCCATACGCAGAGAGAAAAACCCTAATTCCACCGCCGTAGCTTCTGTTCCCGTGGAGATCCCATCTTGGAGCCTATTCCGGGAGGGGGATCCATCACGAAGGCCTTCATCATCATCATCATCGCCCTCACCATGAGTTGTGAGTAGTTTACCACAGACCTTCGGGTCCATAGCTAGTATCTAGATGGCTTCTTCTCTCTCTCTGGATCTCAATACAAAGTTCTCCTCGGTCTTCGAGGAGATCTATTCGATGTAATCTCTTTTTGCGGTGTGTTTGTCGAGATCCGATGAATTGTGAGTTTATGATCAAGGTTATCTATGAAAGATATTTGGTTCCTCTCTGAACTTTTTATGTGTGCTCATAATATCCTTGCAAGTCTCTTCGAATTATTGGTTTGGTTTGGCCTACTAGATCTATAGTTCTTGCAATGGGAGAAGTGCATGGCTTTGGGTTCAATCTTGCGGTGTCCTTTCCCAGTGACAGTAGGGGCTGCAAGGCATGTATTGTATTGTTGCCATCGAGGATAAAAAGATGGGGTTTTCATCATATTGCTTGAGTTTATCCCTCTACATCATGTCATCTTGCTTAAGGCGTTACTCTGTTCGTATGAACTCAATACACTAGATGCATGCTGGATAGCGGTCGATGTGTGGAGTAATAGTAGTAGATGCAGAATCTTTTTGGTCTACTTGTCTCGGACATGATGCCTATATACAATGATCATGCCTAGATAGTCTCATAATTATTCGCTTTTCTATCAATTGCTCGACAGTAATTTGTTTACCCGCCGTAGAATACCGCTATCATGAGAGAAGCCACTAGAGAAAACTATGGCCCCCGAGTCTATTCTCGACATATCAATCTACATCCACTTTACTTTTCTTGCTTTTATTTGCTTTTTTATTAAACCAAAAATACCAAAAATATAATTATCATCTCTATCAGATCTCACTCTCGTAAGTGACCGTAAAGGGATTGACAACCCCTTATCGCGTTGGCTGCGAAGTTCTTATTTGTTTGTGCAGGTGCGAGGGACTGGCGCGTGGTCTCCTACTGGATTGATACCTTGGTTCTCAAAAACTGAGGGAAATATTTACGCTACTGTGCTGCATCTCCCTTTCCTCTTCGAGGGAATACAACGCAAGCTCAAGAGGTAGCAAGAAGATTTTCTGGCGCCGTTTCCGGGGAGGCTTATGCAAAAAGTCATATACCAAGTACCTATCACAAACCCTTATCCTTCGCATTACATTTATTTGCCTCTTGTTTTCCTCTCCCCCACTTCACCTTTACCGTTTTATTCGCCCTCCTTCCGCCATGTGTGTTTTCGTTTGCTTGCCTCTTGTTTGCTTGTGTGTGTTGGATTGCTTGCTTGTCACTATGGCTCAGAACAATACCAAATTGTGTGACTTTTCCAATACCAACAACAATGATTTTATTAGCACTCCGATTGCTCCTATTACCGATGCTGAATCTTGTGAGATCAATGCTGCTTTGTTGAATCTTGTCATGAAAGATCAATTCTCCGGCCTTCCTAGTGAAGATGCCGCTACCCATCTAAACAACTTTTTTGATTTGTGTGATATGCAAAAGAAAAGGGATACGAATAACGATATTGTTAAATTGAAGTTATTTCCGTTTTCACTTAGAGATCATGCTAAAACTTGGTTTTCCTCTTTGCCTAGAAATAGTATTGATTCGTGGAATAAGTGCAAAGATGCTTTTATCTCTTAGTATTTCCCTCCTGCTAAGATCATCTCTCTTAGAAACGATATTATGAATTTTAAGCAACTAGATCATGAGCATGTTGCACAAGCTTGGGAGAGAATGAAATTAATGATACGTAATTGCCCTACACATGGTTTGAATCTATGGATGATTATTCAGAACTTTTATGCTGGCTTGAATTTTGCTTCTAGAAATCTTTTAGATTCGGCCGCCGGGGGCACTTTCATGGAAACTACCATAGGAGAAGCTACCAAACTCCTAGATAATATTATGGTTAATTATTCTCAATGGCACGCCGAAAGATCTACTAGTAAAAAAGTGCATGTTATCAAAGAAATTAGTGTTTTGAGTGGAAAGATGGATGAACTTATGAAATTGTTTGCTGCTAAGAGTGCTTCTGCTGATCCTAATGATATGCCTTTGTCCACTTTGATTGAGAATAACAATGAATCTTTGGATGTGAATTTTGTTGGTAGGAATAATTTTGGTAACAATGCTTATAGAGGTAATTTTAATACTAGGCCTTTTCCTCTAATAATTTTGGTAATTCCTACAACAACTCTTATGGAAAAATGCCCTCTGAATTTGAAACTAGTGTTAAGGAGTTTATGATCTCGCAAAAGAATTTCAATGCTATGCTTGAAGAGAAATTGCTTAAAGTTGATGAATTGGCTAGAATTGTGGATAGAATTACTCTTGATGTTGATTCTTTGAAACTTAGATCTACCCCACCTAAGCATGATATCAATGAGTCTCTCAAAGCCATGAGAATTTCCATTGAAGAATGCAAAGAAAGAACCGCTAGAATGCGTGCTAAAAGAGAAGATTAAATCGTGTTCTTCTAGTTATCGTGAAAATAAAGATGAAGATCTGAAAGTTATTGATGTGTCTCCTATTAGATCCTTGTTTGCTAGTATTAATCTTGATGAGAATAGGATTGGAGATGATTCTGCTTTAAGGTGTCCCAATGGTTCAGAGTTTTTAAATCTTGACGCTAAAATTGTTAAAAGTGGGATTGAAGAGATTAAAACTTTGCATAGTGATGAACCCACGACTTTGGATTTCAAGGGATTCAATTATGATAACTGCTCTTTGATTGATTGTATTTCCTTGTTGCAATCCGTGCTAAATTCTCCGCATGCTTATAGTTAAAATAAAGCTTTCACTAAACATATAGTTGATGCTTTGATGCAATCTTATGAAGAAAAACTTGAGTTGGAAGTTTCTATACCTAGAAAGATTTATGATGAATGGGAACCTACTATAAAAATAAAAATAAAAGATCATGAATGCTATGCTTTGTGTGATTTGGGAGCAAGTGTCTCCACTATCCCAAAACTTTGTGTGATTTGCTAGGGTTCCATGAGCTTGATGATTGTTCTTTAAATTTGCATCTTGCGGATTCCACTATTAAGAAACCTATGGGAAGAATTAATGATGTTCTTATTGTTGCCAATAGGAATTATGTGCCCGTAGATTTCATTGTTCTTGATATAGATTGCAATCCTTCATGTCCTATTATTCTTGGTAGACCTTTCCTTAGAACGGTTGGTGCAATTATAGATATGAAGGAAGGAAATATTAGATTCCAATTTCCGTTAAGGAAAGTCATGGAACACTTTCCTAGAAAGAAAATCAAATTACCATATGAATCTATCATGAGAGCCACTTATGGATTGCCTTCCAAGGATGGCAATACCTAGATCTATCTTGTATCGTGCCTAGCTAGGGGCGTAAAACGATAGCGCTTGTTGGGAGGCAACCCAATTTTATGTTTTTTCTTTTGTTGCTGTTAGCGAATAAATTTTGCATCTAGCCTCTGATTAGATGTGTTTTCATATTTTTTTAGTGTTTGTGCCAAGTAGAACCTTTGGTAGGACTTGTGTGAAGTTTATTTGATCTTGCTGTGAAAAACAGAATCGTTAGCGCTTGCTAAAGTAGTCTTCAGATTTTACTGGAGAGTTCTTTTTAGTTAATTCTTTTTGCTGATGATTTGTAGACAAATTGCGCAAAATTAACAATTTAGTTTGAATTTTTTGGAGTTCCAGAAGTAGGCGAACCCAGCAGATTACTACAGACTGTTCTGTTTTTGACATATTCTGTTTTTCGTGTGTTGTTTGCTTATTCCGATGCATCTATGAGTAATATTGGAGGATATGAACCATAGAGAAGTTGGAGTATAGTAGGTTTAACAAAAATATAAACAATGAATGAATTCCTTGCTGTTCCTTTGAGTGGTGGTTTGCTTTCTCTTACTAATGGAGCTCACGGGAATTTTTGTCTAAGTTTTGTGTTGTGAAGTTTTCAAGTATTGAGTATTGCTTTGATGGACTATGGAACAAGGAGTAGCAAAGGCCCAAGCTTGGGGATGCCCATGGCACCCCAAGTAAAATCAAGATAATCAAAATCCTAAGCTTGGGGATGCCCTGGGAAGGCATCCCCTCTTTCGTCTTCATCCATCGGAAACTATACTTGGAGCTATATTTTTATTCACAACATGCTATGTGTTTTGCTTGGAACGTCTTGTATAATTTGAGTCTTAGCTTTTTAGTTTTCCACAATAATCCTTGCTGGACACACCTATATGATAGAGTTAAATATGGCCTAGAAATTATTAGAACACTCTATGTGCTTCACTTATATCTTTTGAGTTGAATAGTTTTTGCTCTAGTGCTTCACTTATATCTTTTAGAGCATGGCGGTGGTTATATTTTGTAGAAATTGTTGAACTCTCATGCTTCACTTATATCTATTTGAGAGTCTATTAAAACAGCATGGTAATGTGTTTAGGCCAAAGAAACTAGTCTTCACATGATAAACATCCAATGTCAATGTAGTAAAACTTTAACACCAAGTGCATTGAATAGAATGAGATGTTGGATGCTTGATAATTGTTTTGAGAAATGAGGATAGTGATATTAGAGTCATGCTAGTGGAGTTCTTATGAAATTTAAGAATACTTGTGTTAAGGTTAGCAATTCCCGTATCCTGCACGTATGGTGAACCGCTATGTGACGAACTTAGAGCATGAGGTATTTGTAGAGTGCCAACCTTTGTGTGGAGGTCGGGGGCGCGTGATGGTTAACTCCTACCAACCTTCCCCCTAGGAGCATGCGTTGATTGCTTTGTTTTTGATGACTCGTAGATTTTTGCAATAAATATATTAGTTCTTATGACTAATGTTGAGTCCATGGATTATACGCACTCTCACCTTTCCACCATTGGTAGCCTCTCTTGTACCGCGCAACTTTCGCCGGTACCATAAACCCACTATATATCCTTCCTCAAAACGGCCACCATATTGTTCCTCAAAACAGCCACCATACCTACCTACCATGGCATTTCCATAGCCATTCCGAGATATATTGCCATGCAACTTTCCACCGTTCCGTTCATATGACACGCATCATATTGTCATATTGCCATGCATGATCATGTAGTTGACATCGTAGTTGTGGCAAAGCCACCATGCATAATTTTTCATACATGTCACACATGATTCATTGCTTATGCCGGTACACCGCCGGAGGCATTCATGTAGAGTCATACTTGTTGTAGTATCGAGTTGTAATTTCAAGTTGTAACAAAAAGTGTGATGATCATTATTACTAGAGCATTGTCCCGTGTCCGGAAAGGCCAATAAAAAAAAGAGAAGGCCCAAAAAAAAACAGAGAGGGGCAAAAAAAAGAAGAGAAAAGCCCCTCCAAAAAAAGGAGAGAAAAGATATAAGGGACAATGCTACTATCTTTTTCCACACTTGTGCTTCAAAGTAGCACCATGATCTTCATTGTAGAGAGTCTCATGATTAGTCACCTTCATATACTAGTGGAAATTTTCATTATAGAACTTGGCTTGTATATTCCAACGCAGGGCTTCCTCAAATGCCCTAGGTATTCCTGAGCCAGCAAGTTGGATGCACACCCACTAGTTTCTTTTGTTGAGCTTTCATTCATATTTTGCTCTAGTGCATCCGTTGCATGGCAATCCCTACTCACTCACATTGATATCTATTGATGGGTATCTCCATAGCCCGTTGATACGCCTAGTCAATGTGAGACTTTCTTCCTCTTTTTTGTCTTCTCCACAACCACTTCTATTCCACCCATAGTGCTATATCCATGGCTCATGCTCATGTATTGCGTGAAAGTTGAAAGGTTTGAAAAGAATAGAGTATGAAAACAAGTGCTTGGCTGAAATCGGGGTTGTGCATGATATGAATATTTTGTGTGATGAAGAGGGAGCATAGCCAGACCATATGATTTTGTAGGGATAACTTCCTTTAGCCATAGTATTTTGAGAAGACATGATTGCTTTGTTAGTATTGCTTGAAGTATTGTTATTTCTTATGTCAATATAGAATTTTATCTTGAATCCTTCATATCTGAACATTCATGCCACAATTAAGAGAATTACATTAAAAAACTATATTGGTTAGCATTCCACATCAAAAATTCTTTCTTTATCATTTACCTACTCGAGGACGAGTAGGAATAAAGCTTGGGGATGCTTGATATGTCTCCAACGTATCTATAATTTTTGATTGTTCCATGCTATTATTTATGAAGTCTTGGATGTTTAATGGGCTTTATCATTCACTTTTATATCATTTTCGGGACTAACCTACTAACCCAAAGGCCCAGTCCAGATTGCTATTTTTTTGCCTATTTCAGGGTTTTTGCAGAAAAAGGAATATCAAAGGGAGTCCAAACGGAATGAAACCTTTGCGAGAGATATATTTGGAGGAAATCACGCTTGGGAATCTTCGAGACCAAGTCAGGGGACGGAGGGCCAGCCCTCGAGGGTGGGGGGCGCGCCCCCTGCCTTGAGGCTGGCCCACACGGCCCCCGGTGCCCTCCTTCTTCCTATATATACCTACGTACCCCAGAAACTCCATACGCAGAGAGAAAAACCCTAATTCCACCGCCGTAGCTTCTGTTCCCGTGGAGATCCCATCTTGGAGCCTGTTCCGGGAGGGGGATCCATCACGGAGGCCTTCATCATCATCATCATCGCCCTCACCATGAGTTGTGAGTAGTTTACCACAGACCTTCGGGTCCATAGCTAGTATCTAGATGGCTTCTTCTCTCTCTCTGGATCTCAATACAAAGTTCTCCTCGGTCTTCGAGGAGATCTATTCGATGTAATCTCTTTTTGTGGTGTGTTTGTCGAGATCCGATGAATTGTGAGTTTATGATCAAGGTTATCTATGAAAGATATTTGGTTCTTCTCTGAACTTTTTATGTGTGCTCATAATATCCTTGCAAGTCTCTTCGAATTATTGGTTTGGTTTGGCCTACTAGATCTATAGTTCTTGCAGTGGGAGAAGTGCTTGGCTTTGGGTTCAATCTTGCGGTGTCCTTTCCCAGTGACAGTAGGGGCAGCAAGGCACGTATTGTATTGTTGCCATCGAGGATAAAAATATGGGGTTTTCATCATATTGCTTGAGTTTATCCCTCTACATCATGTCATCTTGCTTAAGGCGTTACTCTGTTCGTATGAACTCAATACACTAGACGCATGCTGGATAGCGGTCGATGTGTGGAGTAATAGTAGTAGATGCAGAATCGATTCGGTCTACTTGTCTCGGACGTGATGCCTATATACAATGATCATGCCTAGATAGTCTCATAATTATTCGCTTTTCTATCAATTGCTCGACAGTAATTTGTTTACTCGCCGTAGAATACCGCTATCATGAAAGAAGCCACTAGAGAAAACTATGGCCCCCGGGTCTATTCTCAACATATCAATCTACATCCACTTTACTTTTCTTGCTTTTATTTGCTTTTTTATTAAACCAAAAATACCAAAAATATAATTATCATCTCTATCAGATCTCACTCTCATAAGTGACCATAAAGGGATTGACAACCCCTTATCGCGTTGGCTGCGAAGTTCTTATTTGTTTGTGCAGGTGTGAGGGACTGGCGCGTGGTCTCCTACTGGATTGATACCTTGGTTCTCAAAAACTGAGGGAAATACTTACGCCACTGTGCTGCATCTCCCTTTCCTCTTCGAGGGAATACAACGCAAGCTCAAGAGGTAGCAAGCACCTCAGTAGAGAAAGCCAAAAACGAACTGTCATGATGTGGCGAGAGCTTGTTAGCTGTTCGACAGGTCTCAAATCCCTAGAGATTTTTTCTGCTTTACGCGAGGAATCGTTTTCTCTCCGATTAGGCGTGTATAGCGCCCCTTGTTCGGCCTTCTGAACACTAGGGGCTTCGCCGAAATCTTCATTGTAAAACTCCTATGGCTAAGTGAGGGTAATAAAGGCCGTATAGTCTGATTGCCTTGTTCGTCGCGCTAAACACCTCCTTTAAGGACCAGAATGTGGAGTAATGAGTGTTTAGATTTATCCCAAACACCACCGTACTATCTACGTGGGGGCAGAAGCTGACGACTGGCCAACCGTCAGATTCTAAATAAACGGCCACGCAGGAGGTAAAAATTTCGTTACAAGCATCGTATTACATACCAATCTTGTTTCATATTTCAGGACAACCCGAATGTTTTCACGGGAATATTACATCCTTCGTACATTACTCCGCCACAAGGCGGGATCCCTCCAGGACTCCGTCAAAATACAGCTCAGGTCGACGATGCTCCTTGCCCTCCGGCGGCCCCTCGATCATCAGCTTCTTGGCATCCAGCTTCGCCCAATGCATCTTGACGCGAGCAAATGCCATTCGTGCACCTTCAATGCAGACCGATCGTTTCACGGGTTCGAGCCATGGGCAGGCACTCACAAGCCGCTTCACAAGTCCGAAGTAGCTGCTAGGTATGGGCTCGGCAGGCCACAACCGGACTATTAGGTCCTTCATGGCTAGCTCGACCGACCAGTGCAGCTCGACCAACTGTTTCAGCTGGTCGCTAAAGGGCACTGGATGTTCTGGTACAAGATATTGAGACCAAAATAGCTTCTCCGTAGACATCCCCTCTTCGGCTCGATAAAACTCGGTAGCATCTGATATGCTGCGCGGCAGATTCGTAAACGCCCCTGGAAAACACATATCTGGGCAAGTACAAGGAATGTTACCCTCGCACACTTGCTTTGCATAGCAAAAGACTTACCCGCCGCAATCTTCTCGGCCGCCTGAATCTCCCGGCAGGCGCTCAGGGCTTCGGCTCGAGCATCCTGCGCGCTCTGGCGGGCCTTCGCAAGTTCGGACTCTTGTGTCCTAAAATCGCGCTCCAGGGACTCGAGCCACTCAACAGCGTCCTGGAGCTCTTGCCGGGCATTGTTAACCAGGGCCTCGTGCTTCTCGCGTGCGGCGTGTTCGCTGGCCGCTTGGTCCTCGGCCTCGGCTAACGCCTTCTTAAGGGCTGCCACCTCGGTCGTGGCCCCTAATAAAATTCATGACACTTTAGTCCGCACGGACCACTCATCCTTATTAAAATGAACACACAGGTCACTGCATACCTTGGCTATCCTCCAGCTGCTTCTTCACGAGGCCAAAATCTTCCTTGGCCCGCTCCAGTTTCCGTTTCAGTCTGGAGATCTCCGCAGTATGAGCGGTAGCAGCCCATAGCGATGCCTGTTTATTCACATAGACACCTTATGTTAGACTCCTGCGAAAATTGTTTTTGATCCCCTGTTCGGCTCTTACTTTCCGAACACCAAACAGAGCATCACGGGCTACTGTCTACACTGTGATATTCTTCCTACAATTACATTACTCAGCTCAAAACCTATTATAAGGCTAACGCAGGCTTCAGTCAGTCCACTTTTGGTCTGAACCTTCTCGATCACTATACCCATAAAGGTACGGTGCTCATCCACAATGGAAGCACCCGCAGCGCTTCCAGCAGATTATCCGGTGCCTCTTGTTGGACAGAGGTTACCGGCGGAACAGGCACACCTCCTCCTTTCGGGGAAGGCCGTTCGCTGGACTCCGCAGCCGTGAAGGTCTCCGTAATATTATCCGGCTGAGGGCCAAATGGAACCCGACCTCCATCACGAGTCCCCATGGGGGCTTTTCCCTCCACGTGTCCGGCGGCCGAGGAGTCATCCTGGAGCGCCACCCTGACGATCTCCGGAACCTTCCCCCGGTTTGGGAAAGTCCTTTGGGCACCACCTCGTCATCACCCTTGGCGAGACCGAATGAGCAGGTGGCGGAGACATGCTAGCCATCTCCTAAGAGTTTAGCGAACCCTTTGTAGAGGATCGCGGGGAGCCGTCACAGGCTGGACTAGAATAACACAATTTACACATATCCGTATTAAATACCGGAAAGGCCAGACGTTTGGGCATGCATAAGGATTTTGGTACTTACGATGCGGCCCGAGGCTTGGTCTGGGGTGGTCGCGACGGACCACTATCGATATCCCACGCGGAGTTATCCGCGCGGGAGCCCTCCCCTTCTTGGGCGCCTTCGCCCCCAGATTCATGGAGGCCGCTCTCTTCTTCCTCCCTACCTCGGGTGGGGCGTCTTCTTCTTCTTCCTCCTCCTCGTCATCGTCTTCGGCGGACGAAGAGTGAGTCTCATCTTCGGACATCACGCCCGAAGCGCCTTTTCGGCGAGCGCCCCTCCGGGCCTCTTCGGCCGCTTTCTTGGCCGTCTTCGCCGGTACATCATAAGGTGTTGGAAACAACATTTTCGTCAATAATGGGAACTCTTGGTCTTCGGGCAGCGGAGCCGGATAGTTAATCCTCCCCGCTATCTCGATCCAGGCCTGTAAACAAGGACGGAAGTGCTGAGGGAGAGAAAGGGCATTAGTGAATAAAGGGAATCCTTATCCCCTTATAAAGGCCGCGAATATTAAGCGCCTCCCCACTTGCCCTAAAAAGCTCTCCTATTCCCAAGGCCTGTGTAAACGGCACGGTTGGGTTACCCATACCCGCATTGATGAGAACCCCGCAATAAGGGGGCATGATCTCTGCTTTGACGAGACATGCCGATAGCAACCGCGTCTCAGGACGTGGAGCGGCGGACATAGAACGGTCCAGAATTACGACCGGTTGGACGTGATGTCATGTTACATAATTTGTCAGCAGATTGGACTCATGTAAAATTATATTCTCTCTGCGGTTGTGTATGGAGTGTGGGACATGTTTGGATACTATCTTCGCGTCCGAAGACTATCTTGGAGTTCAGAAAATGGGAATCTGCCTTGCAATGCCGAATACAATCTACACACCGGACTCCTCGTCATTGAAGCCAGGTTCAGGGGCTACTGAAGGAGTCCTGGACTAAGGGGTCCTCGGGCGTCCGACCTATTATCAATGGGCCGGACTGGTGGGTATGAAGACATGAAGGCCGAAGACTGGACCCGTGTCTGGATTAGACTCTCCTTGGCGTGGAAGGCAAGCTTGGCGACCAACTATGAAGATTCCTTCTTATGTAACTGACTCTATGTAACCCTAGATCCCCCCGGTGTCTATATAAACTGGAGTGTGTAGTCAGGAAAGGATACATACATTACCATAGTCATACATGATAGGCTTCTAGGGTTTAGCCATTACGATCTCGTGGTAGATCAACTCTTGTTATACTCATATTCATCAAGATCAATCAAGCAGGAAGTAGGGTATTACCTCCATAGAGAGGGCCCGAACCTGGGTAAACATCGTGCCCCAGGTTTCCTCTAACCATCGACCTTAGACGCACAAATCGGGACCCCCTACCCGAGATCCGCCGGTTTTGACACCGACACCGTCAATGCATAGGGCGTCAGTGGCTTTCCAGAATTCCTGCTCGCTGATTTCCTCTTCATCTCCTTCATCACTCTCGTCATCACAATCCTTCTTCTCGCGGCCTCTCGCAGGTTTTCCTTGATACTGAACTTCCTTGCCGGGGCGACTCACTCTGCTCCTACGGCACTTCCCGCATGCGCCATCTTGGTCCTTCTCCTTATCACACTTCTCGTACTCAACCCTCTGCTTCTTGACGAGCTCCTCAACCTGATGACAGTCTTGAAGATCATGGCCTTTGGTATGATGAATCTTGCAATCCGGCCCATCACCTTTCCCAGCTTTCTCGGCAGCCACGGCTTCCCGACATTTAGTGCACGTGGCAACTTCCTTGCCGGCGGCCTCGGTCTTGGCCTTCTTTCCAGTACTAGGTGCGCTCGATCCTTCAACGGTCATCCCCGTTTATCCTTGCACTTCTTGTTGCGTTTCTTGTTGTTCTTCTTCTAGTTGGTGGCGTCGTCATTGTCCTCTGAGTCGACGGCGTCGTCATATTCTTGTTCGGGGATTTTCCTCCCCTCCTCCATGCGAGCATACTTATCCACCAGAGTGTATAGCTCATTCCCGGTCTTGGGCAGCCGCACGTTCATCTTGGAACGTATTCTGCAGTTGTGTGCGTTGGACTGGAATGCAGCGATCAGAGCCGCCGGATGGATGTCTGGAATGTTCCTGTGCACTCGACTGCATCTTTGTACATACTTCCGCAGACTCTCTCCTTCTTTCTTTGGAAGGAGCTACAAATCACTGGGCCGCTCTGGTTCTAAATGGCCGTTCGTGAAGGTGCCAACAAACTCATGGCATAGGTCAGCCCAGGTCGAGATGGAGTTCTCCGGTAGGTGCATCAACCAAGATCTCACATTTGGCTTTAGTGCCAAAGGGCAGAAATTGGCGAACACCTTCTCATCTCTTCCCCCTGCAGCTTGAACAACGATGGTGTAGATGCTCAAGAACTCTGTCGGCTTCAGCATTCCATCGCACTTCTCAGGTATCTCTGGCTTGAAAGTGCGGGAAGATGGCCAATGGAATTGCTGCAGCTCTCGGGTGAAGGCGGGGCACCCAACCTCGACAGGCAGGTACCCGCTCTCATCGGGCGCGGGCTCGTCAACGTCGGTGCCATTGCACCTATCAGACTGGCGGTGGGTTCCCTGGCGTTGCTCGATGGTGACGCGCGCGTCTCCCCCACCTATCTTCTAGGGCTTTCCATTGGTCTTAACATGCTCGAGGGTCATATGAAGTCGTCGATCTGTCATCAGGTGCTTGATCGCGTGGCTCTGGCTGCGGTCTTTGCGCTGGCTGCTGCAGAGGGGATTGGACCGTAGGTGTGACCCCCTCAGTACGGCCAACAGATCGGGCCCGCTCGCTGTGATCCTCCCGCTTCGGCGAAGCCAATCAAATCTGAATGATGGCTCTCCACTCATCCATTTGATTAGCCGCCAGTGGATCAGAACAGGAGTTGGGCCCGTGCCATGGCCTCCGAGGCGCAGCTCGGCATGGACGACAATTGTAGGATCGAAAGTAGGTCTAGAGGGGGGGTGATTAGACTACTTGACAATATGAAAAATCTGCCTTTTGATCATGCAAGGTTTTTGGCAGTTTCACAATTAAGATCAATTCAAGTATCACCCTACACATGCAATTCTAGAGTAATAGCAGCAGAAAGTAAATTGCACATGTAGTAAAGAGAGGTGGAGAAGATCAAACGCAGTTTGGTGACACGAAGATTTTTGTCGTGGTTCCGATAGGTGGTGCTATCGTACATCCACGTTGATGGAGACTTCAACCCACGGAGGGTAACGGCTGCGTGAGTCCACGGAGGGCTCCACCCACGAAGGGTCCACGAAGAAGCAACCTTGTCTATTCCATCACGGCCTACGCCCACGGAGAACTAGCCTTACTCGGGGTAGATCTTCACGAAGTAGGCGATCTCCTTGCCCTTACAAACTTCTTGGTTCAACTCCACATCTCAAAGACGAAGGCTCCCAAGCGACACCTAACCAATCTAGGAGGCACCACCCTCCAAAAGGTAATAGATGGTGTTGATGATGAACTCCTTGCTCTTGTGCTTCAGATGATAATCTCCCCAACACTCAACTCTCCTCATTGATATGGCTGTGGTGGAAGAAAGGTTTGAGTGGAAAGCAACTTGGGAAGGCTAGAAATCAAGTTTCATATGGTAGGAATGGAATGGCTTGATCTCAACACAAGGGTAGGTGGTTCACTTCTCAGAAAGTGTATGGTAGGAGTGGTAGACTTTCTGATGGCTCTCTCCACGAATGAAGAGGGGGTGGAGGGGTATATATAGCCTCCACACAAAATCCAACCGTTACACACATATTTGACCAATCTCGGTGAGACCGAAGTGAAAACTCGGTCAGACCGAAAGTTCAAATATAGTGAACGTTGGGATTTTCGGTGGGACCGAAAATACCATCTCGGTGTGTCCGAAGTGAGTCAAAGGTAGGAGCTTGCCATCTCGGTGGGACCGAAATTGATAACTCGGATATTCCGAAGTGATGTCAATTGGTTACAGAAGGTTGGCAGTCCAGTTTCGGTGAGACCGAAACTCAAAATCGGATGGACCGAGAAATTAGGGTTTGGAAGAATAACTGAGGTGGTTCATCTCGGTGGGACTGAGTTTGCAGAATCGGTTTGTCCGAGATTACTTATGAGTGTGTTAAGTAGTGAAGAGTGCTGATAGTTGAGGGAGCTAGATCACTAAGCACTTGAGCAACCAGATCATTAACACAACCTCATCCCCTTTTAATAGTATTGGCTTTTCCTATGGACTCAATGTGATCTTTGATCACTAAACCAAAAATAGAGTCTTGAGCTTTTGCCAATGCTTGTCTTAGCATTTTGAGGGGTCCACTTCTTCATACATTTCCATACCCATATCATCGAACTTCTCTGAAATGATTCTCAAGTAAGTATTAGTTCAATGATATATATGTTGTTATTAATTACCAAAACCACCCGGGGATTAGTTGCAGTTTCAATCTCCCCCTTTTTGGTAATTGATGCCAACATATAGATCAAAGCTTCGACAAAGGATATAATCAAAGAATAATATCGTCGCTTTGAGAAGTATGTGATAAACAAGAGCTCCCCCTAAATTTGTGCATTATTTAAAATTTGCGTTTGAATGCAAATGCACAATCGATTAGGATTATGGGTCACTCTTCCATGTCACATACATCTTGGTGGAGTGCACAAAATGATAAGAATTAATAACATGCACTCAATCACCAAGACAAGAGTAAATAGCCATACAATAAGGAATAGCATATGATAAGCATTAAGCACACATTAAAGCATAGTATGACCAAGCACTCATTAAGGTAGCATCAAACTTAGTAGCAAGCACACTTAAAGTTTCGAAAGACCCAAAAGAAACCAATGTATCTCAAAGAAACCGGCAAAAGAACGAAAGACGAAAGAGCACTCTCTCTCTCGAAGCCCTATGATCTATAACAATTTCTCCCCCTTTGGCAACAAGTTACCAAAAAGTTCGAAAAGGTATAGAGCTAAGCGTCACTGCGGGCTCTGCTGGCGGCTCCCGTCTGGGTAGATGTCGGTGTAGAGATAGCTGCATCGGCGAAGACTTCTACTGATGTCTGCGCTGGAGGAGTGGATGCTGGAGCTGGAGCAACTGCTGGAGCTGTAGCTGGTGCTGAAGTGGTAGCCCTGGAGTCAGTCATTGGGATAGCTGCAGATCTGGATCCTCTCAGAACCGGAGCAGTCTGGCGATCATCCTGGACTAGATCATCCTGCATAAGCTCTGCTCTCTCCTGCCTTGTTTCTTCCATGTCTGCCTCAAGCTTGTTGACAGACACCTGAATCTCAGTCAGCTTCACGTCCAGAGCGTGGATCTTGTCCTCAACAATCCTCTCTAGGCTCTCTTGAGATTGCTCAATGCTGGCCAGGCGTTGTTCAATCCTCTGGGTAGCTTCAAGAATTTGTTCTCCAAAGCTCTTTGGCTTAGCTGCTGCTGCTGCTGCCTCTTTGTCAGCTTTAGCTTTCTTCGCAGCTTCGATTTTGGCATGTCCTTCAACTGAGGTAGGATCCTCTTCATCCATCACAACTACGTTGTCCTCATGCTCTGGCTGCAGTGGCAAGTGCTTCCTATCCAACATGAATTTGCCCGTGCCAAACTTGGCGTTGATGAGCATCTGTATCTGCGGAGCAAACCCACACGACCTCTTCTGGTCAGCTGCAGTCCTCTTAATGGTCTCTACCATCAAGTCCATCACCTTGAAAGGTGCCTTCTCATCGAGAATGTGCAGCATGTTGATAGAATAGCCTCGAATCATGCGGTGGTCTCCAGACTTAGGCATCAATGTATGCCTCAGAATAGTGTTAGTGGTGGTCAGACCTGCCTGGAGATAGTACACTGAGCCAAGCTTCCATCCTTCCAAATCAGCAGCGGGGATCTCCTTGTACATGTTCTTCATGGAATCATGACTCTTCTTAGGAATCCCATAGACATCAATGTCGTCCTCTCTCTGCACTGGAGCGTTCAGAAGTTCTGCCCATTCTTCAACAATCGAAGAAAACCTTTGACCTTCAGTCATCCAGGTGATCTTGCCATCAGGATAGAAGTGGGCTGTGGCGTAGAACTGCATGATCATCTCGTCATTCCAAGCTGTCAGCTCTTGACCCACAAAATCAGCAACTCCACATGCAGTAAAGCTCTCATGCACATGGGGAAAGAAGTCCCGGTGCTCTTCACTGTCAATATACTTCCCGTCAACATACCTGGTGTCAGCAACAATGGGCTTCTTATCCATCAGCATGGTCTCATAGAAATCCTGCTGCTCTCTGGTGTGGAATCTGGGGTCCACAGCAGTCCTTCTCCTTACAGCATATGGATCAGACTGTCTCCATAGCCTGAGACCTTTGTCCTTCCTTGCCTTCATGTCCTCAGCTTGAGGATGAGCATCATTGTGGAGTGGCAACTTGGGACGGAGCTTAAGCAACACATGCTCTTCATCTGATTCAGACGGTGGCATCTCACCTTTGTTCTTCTCAGAAGCTGGAATGCTTCTGGTTGTTCTCTTGGGCTTGGCTGGAGCTGCCTTGGCTTGAGCAGGCTTCTTGGGCTTAGAGGAGGCTTGAGCCCGAATAGCATCACCCATGAACTTAGCTTTCTGAGGAGGAGGCTGGGGTGCATCTTCTTCTTCTTCTTCTTCTTCTGCAGCATCAACTTGAGGTTCAGCATATACTACCCTCTTCCTTTTGGAAGTCTTCTTCACCTTGCTTGGAGCAGGCTCTTCCAAGTTGAGCTTCTTTGCAACTGCTGACTGCTTTACTTTGCTTGTGCCTTTCCTTGACTGCTGCCCTTGGTGCTCTTTGGCAACCACATTCCTCTTTGGCTTGGAGGTAACTTCCTCAGCAACGAAGTCAGAGTCCTCATCATCAGAATTTCTCTTCTTCCTGGTTCTGGTGGCTGCAGGAGGCAAACCACTAGGGGTGCTCCTCTCACCATCATCACTGGAGCTGCTAGCAGGACTTGTATCTGCCTCTGGAATCTCAGCAAAAGGTGACTCAGACCTGTTCTGGCTGTCACTGACATCTGACATGGCTGAAAACCTATGAAAAGTTAAGGTATAGGCAGAGTAGAAGAGTTATCACAACTGCAGAGGTTTTTGCAAAAAAATGAGTTCAAAACTTAGTTTTGAGTTTTCACAGAATGTATTTCGGTCAAACCGATTTTAAGTTTCGGTGAAACCGAAGTATTCAACAGAAACCTACACACCACTTTCGGTCAGACCGAAATGGGTTTCGGTCCTACCGATAACTTAGGGTTTCACTGAAACTACGTTTCGGTCATTCCGATTGGCACAACTCGGTTAAACCGAATGATGCAGTGCAATGGCCAGAGGCCAAATCGGTCATTCCGAGTTTCAAAATCGGCTTCACCGAGATGCGTTCCGTGGAAACATAAACCTAAGAATTTCGCTCGAAACAAGAGGATCTGATCTAATGTATAGGAAATATCTCAAACGTGGACAGATTCAAGGCAAGCCATTCGTGCAAGAATTGGATGGGGAGCACGAAAGGGATCGGGATACACCCTAACTTGGTGGAATCCCTCTACGGCGGCAACGGTGGAGATGATTACCGTTGACGGCGGCGGAGACCTGCGGCGAGGGCGCACAGGCGACGACGGCGACGATCCGTAGACCAGGGCGACGGCAGCAGGGGTCTTGGGGGCGAACGGTTTGAAGAATTAAATCGCGCGCAGCCCTCAGGTATATATAACCCCATGCTGTCGGTGGGACCGAGTTGAAAAACTCGGTGTCACCGAGATGTATAACTGCTGTGCAGTTACGCATATCGGTCAGACCGAGATTTTGAACTCGGTTTCACCGAGATGAAACCTAGATCAGTCTAAGCGTTTCGGTTGGACCGAGATTGAGAAGCCGGTCAGACCGAAATGGACTTAGAAGGTTTTGGAAGTCAGCCTTAGACGAATCGGTGGTTCCGAGTGCTCCTCACTCGGACTGTCCGAAAAAGACTTGTTCAAAGTTGTGATATGAGCATGAATAGAATTTGAGACAAGAAAGCATAGATAGCTAGGGAAAGATGCTTAGGCATTCTTGTCCATCCATTTGGCCAGAAAAAGAAAACAAAACAATCAAAACAACAAATGGATGTCCTTGAATGGATAAAATCATGCATTCAACATGCTCACACAATAAGATAGCAACTGAAATATGTGTCAAACATGCACAACCAACACTCTAGCTACTAGCACACAATTTGTCGATGACTAGGTCATCTATATATGAGTATATTGACTTAGGAGCCAAATGAGAACATTTGATCATAGGTCATACTCATCGTTTAAGCACAAGTGGGGTTACCACTTTTACATAAAGCATTTATGTGTTCACATCATTTGGAGATGCTTTAGCTCAATTTTTAGAGCAAAGCTCCCCCTAGATGTGAGAACCCCTTTTAAAGGGTCAAACTAACCTTGGGTTGTCGTAGAAGACTTCATGTAGATGTTGAAGATGTGGATGCTCAATGTTGATGCAGATCATCAAGAGTTGGGAGCTATCCTTTGGATTAGGGCACTTTCAATACCTACATGGGTTAGTCCCACAAGGAACAAACAAGAATATCCATAGACATAGAGTGAAGTACATAAAAGATGATGTCCATGAAAGCAATGATTACCTTGTCCCTTGACTTACCAACAAGAGGGTTTGTGACTCCATGAACTAGTGCATGATGTGGAAGTTGATTGCACAAGTTCTTGCCAAAATGAATATGAGTGAAGTTTGTTGGCGGAGTCACCCTCAAGAACCTTCTAGTTCTTCTTCTTTGGGATCCACATCATCTTGATGGGAATCCTTGGTGTTGTAGTTGAGCTTGACGAAGTAGAACTTGATGTGTCCTTGGGAACCCACTTGACCATGGCTTGAGGTGCTTCAATGAATGCATCAATCTCCTCTTGAAGCTTGTCCTTGGCCTTTAGCTTGTGGTCTTGTGGTGGAAGGTCATCTTGAGCTTGTTCCACATTGGAAGAAGTAGGATCATACTTCTCCTTTTGTGAAACAAACTGTGGAGTAGGGTATTGACCTTCTTCCCACTCAACACCTTCAGCGTTGAACTTTCGCTCAAAACCAATCCCTTGATTCTTCCGGTGTCTTCCTTGTTTGCGAACAATCTCCTCAAAGTTCTTGCTTCCGGAAAGACTCTTGTAGACACCTTTCTCTATGATTTCCTTTAATAAGCTATTTTCTTGCTCAAGTGTAACTTGGCTTGAAACATTGTTAGTGGAATCAAGAGAACTACTAGAAGCAACAATATTGGATTTAACATTGTTATTGTTACTACTAGAGGAAGAATTTTTCTTATGCTTGTCATGCTTAGTCTTAATAGGTGGCAAGAAATTAGACAAGAGAAGTCGTTTGGCAAGATATGAAGAACTCTTCTTTCGAAGATCGTCATTGATCGCTTTTAGAAACTCATGTTCTTGCTCTAGAGTGAGCTTCTCGAAGCGTAGCTTCTCATGAGATCTTAGGAGCTCTCTATGATCTTCTTGAGTTGTTTCATGAGCTAACTTAAGAGTGTTTAGTTCTTTAGTTAGACGCTCAATCTCCTTCATAGCATTGTCATTCGACTCTTCTCGACTATAAAGACTACTAGCATTTTCATCATTACTAAGCTCACTAGATTTATCATGCAAGAGCTCATCTTCACCAAGCAAGTCATCCTCATCACTATCAAAGTCAATGAATTCAGGGTGTGTTACCTTGGGGCCTTTAGCCATGAAGCATCTTCCAATTCCCTCATTTGGTGAATCAAATAAGTCGTAGGAGTTGGAGTTGGAGGATACGAGTGCAAGTCCGGCAAGACCTTCATCTTGACTATAGTCGGAGTCGGAGTGATAGCTTCCATCGGATTGATTGTCAGAGTCGGAGCCGGAGACCCATTCACCTACATGAGCTTGATGTCTTCTTCTTGTGTAGCTCCTTGATGACTTGTCTTTCCTCTCCGAATCCTTGCTTCTCCGAGAGGGTCTTCGTTCATAACGATCATCTCTACTCCTTCTCTCTCTCCGAGGTGACTCATCTCTTGCTCTTCTTCTTGGAGATTCTTCTCTTCTCTTGTGGGGAGCCGTACACTCATTTGAGAAGTGTCCGGGTCTTCCACAATTGTAGCAGTTTCGATCACGACTAGAAGATCTCTTTTCATCATATGATCTAGATTTTGAGCTTCTTTCTTTGCCTCTATTCTTGTAGAACTTGTTGAAGTTCTTGACCATTAGGCTTATCTCTTCATTGGAAATTAGCTTGTCACTTGAGGTAGTAGGAGCATCACTTGTAGCTTTGTAAGCACCACTTGACTTGTTGTGAAGCTCTTCCTTATCCTTAAGTGTCATCTCATGAGCAACAATTCTTCCAATGACTTTAGTTGGCTTGAGAGTCTTGTAGTTTGGCATCATTTGGATCAAAGTGCACACGGTGTCATACTTTCCATCCAAAGCTCTGAGAATCTTCTTAATGATGAATCGGTCGGTCATTTCTTCGCTTCCTAAGCCGGCAATCTCATTTGTGATGAGAGCAAGCCTAGAGTACATTTCAGCGACTCCTTCACCATCCTTCATCTTGAACTTGTCAAGTTGACCTTGAAGAATATCTAGCTTTGATTCCTTCACAGATTCGGTACCTTCGTGCATTTCAACCAAAGTATCCCAAATCTCTTTAGCATTCTCAAGACGGCTGATTTTGTTGAACTCTTCGGGACACAAAGCATTGAAGAGAATGTCACAAGCTTGAGCATTGTTTTGCAACATCCGCAACTCTTCCGGTGTAGCTTCGCGATCCGGAACTTTTCCTTCTTCGAAGAAATCACCTTGCATACCAACACAAATAATGCCCCATGCGGCTGGGTTATGACCAAGAATATGCATTTTCATTTTATGCTTCCAACTAGCAAAATTTGTACCATCAAAGTAAGGACCTCTACGATAATTACCCTCACTAGACGCCATACTCTCCTAGGTTGTGAAACCAAGCTTATGGAGTCCAATGCAATGGAAACCAAAACAATGGAGACCAAAGCTCTGATACCACTTGTAGGATCGAAAGTAGGTCTAGAGGGGGGGGGGTGATTAGACTACTTGACAATATGAAAAATCTGCCTTTTGATCATGCAAGGTTTTTGGCAGTTTCACAATTAAGATCAATTCAAGTATCACCCTACACATGCAATTCTAGAGTAATAGCAGTGGAAAGTAAATTGCACATGTAGTAAAGAGAGGTGGAGAAGATCAAACGCAGTTTGGTGACACGAAGATTTTTGTCGTGGTTCCGATAGGTGGTGCTATCGTACATCCACGTTGATGGAGACTTCAACCCACGGAGGGTAACGGCTGCGTGAGTCCACGGAGGGCTCCACCCACGAAGGGTCCACGAAGAAGCAACCTTGTCTATTCCATCACGGCCTACGCCCACGGAGGACTAGCCTTACTCGGGGTAGATCTTCACGAAGTAGGCGATCTCCTTGCCCTTACAAACTTCTTGGTTCAACTCCACATCTCAAAGACGGAGGCTCCCAAGCGACACCTAACCAATCTAGGAGGCACCACCCTCCAAAAGGTAATAGATGGTGTTGATGATGAACTCCTTGCTCTTGTGCTTCAGATGATAATCTCCCCAACACTCAACTCTCCTCACTGATATGGCTGTGGTGGAAGAAAGGTTTGAGTGGAAAGCAACTTGGGAAGGCTAGAAATCAAGTTTCATATGGTAGGAATGGAATGGCTTGATCTCAACACAAGGGTAGGTGGTTCACTTCTCAGAAAGTGTATGGTAGGAGTGGTAGACTTTCTGATGGCTCTCTCCACGAATGAAGAGGGGGTGGAGGGGTATATATAACCTCCACACAAAATCCAACCGTTACACACATATTTGACCAATCTCGGTGAGACCGAAGTGAAAACTCGGTCAGACCGAAAGTTCAAATATAGTGAACGTTGGGATTTTCGGTGGGACCGAAAATACCATCTCGGTGTGTCCGAAGTGAGTCAAAGGTAGGAGCTTGCCATCTCGATGGGACCGAAATTGATAACTCGGATATTCCGAAGTGATGTCAATTGGTTACAGAAGGTTGGCAGTCCAGTTTCGGTGAGACCGAAACTCAAAATCGGATGGACCGAGAAATTAGGGTTTGGAAGAATAACTGAGGTGGTTCATCTCGGTGGGACTGAGTTTGCAGAATCGGTTTGTCCGAGATTACTTATGAGTGTGTTAAGTAGTGAAGAGTGCTGATAGTTGAGGGAGCTAGATCACTAAGCACTTGAGCAACCAGATCATTAACACAACCTCATCCCCTTTTAATAGTATTGGCTTTTCCTATGGACTCAATGTGATCTTTGATCACTAAACCAAAAATAGAGTCTTGAGCTTTTGCCAATGCTTGTCTTAGCATTTTGAGGGGTCCACTTCTTCAGACATTTCCATACCCATATCATCGAACTTCTCTGAAATGATTCTCAAGTAAGTATTAGTTCAATGATATATATGTTGTTATTAATTACCAAAACCACCCGGGGATTAGTTGCACTTTCAACAATGTAGACTGCAATGTCACCTGGCCTCTGACGGTGCCGACATTGGCAGTGTCATGCTCTCACCACCGTGAGCCGGTTGCCAAGGTGGCATGGCGACGAAGAGAATGTGCCTGGGGGTCGACGGCTCCGTTCGGCCCATCAGCTCAGTCAGCTCGTCCCAAGGGCGACTCGTGCCCAGCGGCCACACCCGCATCGGGGGCAGCCAGAGGGCCGTGGTTCGCCCTAGAGCGAGCATGGTCACTGCAGCTACGCCCTTCGGAGGGATGGAGAGGTGGAGACGGGATAATCTCTCCACCCGCGCGACTGGGACTCCGTTGATGTTGTCCCCTTTTGGTACCTCCTGCTCCCGCTCCGGCCGTAGGGGAGGTGGTGACGATGCCGCCCACGCCAGCCACGTCCCCCGCGGTGCCCACTTCCCCGAGCGCCCCACGGCCCCGGTGGCCGCGTGCGGAAGGGCTTTCGAGGTGGACGGGTGAGCTGCAGCATCGGGTATCTTCTTGGTTGCCATGGATGATGAAGACGTTGATGAAGAAAACGATGATGATGATGATGCACTGCGTACACTCACGACTTTGCACAAGCGCTTCCCCCTACCTGGAGTGCCAAAGATGTCGTGGGAAAACATTGTCACCTATGGGACCATCAGCCCCTTGTGGTTCGGCAAGGGGGAAGAGCGTGTTGCATAAAGAGCGGAGGGTGTAGAGCAGCACAACAGGGATGACACGGGCAATTTTACCCAGGTTCGGGCCGCCGTGAGGCATTAAACCCTACTCTTGCTTTGGTGGATTGATAGAGTGGACCGTAGTGGAGACGCAACGCTCTAGGCCGGCAAGGTAGCCTAGGGGCGAGAGCAAAATTATGAGCGTATGAGTGTACAGTGGTCTGAATCCTTTCTTCGGTTGCCACGATCCTCCTTTTATAGTTCAAGGGGTCTCCACAAAGGCAAAATCAGTCATTGAGTACTAAACAGTGATATCATACCTATCTCTGCAGACATGACAAGGCACATTAAATGCACCGCGTGGTGTCACATCGTGGCTTAGCCCAGCAAGCCTTACCAGGCTGATCTGCCACCTTCTCGCCTACCTGCATGACACGTCACTGGACGAGTGTCATATGTAGGTTATTTCGTTTGGAAGTGGCTGCCATGTATCGAATTATGGCCACTTAGTCACTTGAAGGCTTGACACCACACCGATTGGTGACTTGAGTTTCTGTGAGGTGGAGCGGTGGAGCCTTGGTGGGGTAAACCCATTCTTCACGTCCTCAGCAGGCCTGCCAAGACATCCTCGGGACTTGTCTTCGGGGCAACCTCGCCCTCACCGGGCTCGCCTACCCGACAAGGGAGGTTTTTCCTTAGTGAGTTCTTGCTCATTTGTCTTGACTTGCTCTTCTTGATCCGCCCGTTGATTTCTCAAAGGGCTAACTTCTTATACTTGGTGTGGTCTTGGTTTCTGTAACCTTGCTTCCTACCTGTTTACAGTTTGGGCAACGCACACCAAAATTGGTTGCACCGAAAGCTTGCCGAAAGGACCCTTTCCCTTTGCCGCGCATCCACCAGATTCTTGACTCCACTGCAGGACGTGAATTACTGTTGTTTCTTGATGCCTACTCTGGGTATCACCAGCTTTTTCATGTCAAAAGAAGATGAAGAAAATACCGCATTTATCACTCCATGTGGCACATACTACTTTGTACGTATGCCTTTCGGATTGAAAAGTGTTGGCTCAACATTTGCAAGGGCAGTCAAGATTGGGTTTGAGCACCAGCTGGATTGAAACTTGGAAACATATATGGATGATACCGTGGTCAAAACCAAGGACAAAGCAAACTTGATACAAGATTTGGAAGAGATGTCTGGTAATCTGCGCAAGATAAATTTGAAGCTTAATCCCGAGAACTATGTGTCGGCATTCTGGGAAAGGGGGTACCCAGACTTGCCTGCCTGCAGCCCAGAGCGTGGCTCGCAAGGCGGCCTAGTGTGGCCCAGCATCTTTAGCAACACTCAAGACCCTCGCGAGGGGCCAAGCCTCGCGAGGTGGACAAAACAGGACATCTCCTGGGGAGGCCTCGCCAGGCCGGCTCATGTTGATCGGAGATATCAAGGCGAGGGACACCTCCTGAGGTCCTCGTGACGTGAGCAGTGACGACCAAAACCAATCAGGCTCTAGCGGGCGCAAAGTGTCAGTTTCCTCTTCGGTGCTAAAGGAGTAGGTGCAGGCACGGAGTCCCGAGGCGTCAGGCAAAGGTTTCCATATCGGTGCAACAATACCTAGATCAGCAGGATGGCATGACAGCGGTCATCGCGGAGCCGACGACAGCATCACCACCAGAGCCTTTGGCAGCGAAGACCACCTTTTGTCAGGATAGATTTTACTAGATGTCCCCCTTCAAATTTGGCCATTGTGGGATCCCTTCCCGCTCAATATTTGGGAAGAGGACCCTGGCCACTATAAATAGGACTAGCCACCACCATAGGGATCATCTTATCGGAGACGGAGTTGATCTCATCTTGAGCTGATCAGCTAGAAGGCCACACACCACAAGCTCACCCGAGCTCAAGAACACCTCTCCCCAGGAGGCAGTTCATCCATGTACTAGTTCTTCCCCTTCCCAGAAGGCAATCCACCACACCACACTGGATTAGGGTGTTACACCACAACGGTGGCCCGAACTAGTATAAATCTGGTGTCTCTTCGTCCCATGCTCGCCGCGGACCTGCGTATGCGCAGGCTGCGTTGCTCATGGCACGAGAGCTACTGGGCTACCGCCCCATCGACGACTTCTGCGAAGAGTGACTCGACCGCATCGCCGAGCTCATCGGCGCCCCAGGGGGCTCTCCGGTGCTGTCCCTTTCCCTGCCTCGCTCGCCTCCCCATGAGGACGACGAGGCCCAAGAAGCTCCACTGCTACCCCAGCGTCAAGGCATCATCCAAGACCCAAGGCATCTGGCACCGCGGCGTGACCGCCCACGTGCGGTGCCAACGTGTGAAGAAGGGAGCTGCCAAGAGATCTAGCGGCCCCGCGGCGGAGCACCTGCGCTCCCTCCACCGCAGCATCGAAACTGCGCGCCCCCCGCCGCGGCGGCGTGCGAAGACCAAGACCAAGTCACACCACCCCAGCAAGCTCCAGTGTCGACAGCAGGCTATAAGGCCCTCGCTCCCGAGCTGCACAATGTCAACTAGCCTCGGAAGTTCAAGCCCGACCTGCCTCCATGCTATGATGGCACCCCTGATATTGCGGAGTTCCTGCAGCTCTATGAGCTGAGCATCGAGGCGTCCGGCGGCAACGAGAAGATCATGGTGAACTGGTTCCCCATGGCCCTCAAGGATGGCACGCGCTCATGGCTCTTGAACCTTCCTGCGGGATCGATCTCCACTTGGAGCGAGATGCACGACCGGTTCATGCCAACTTCCAGGGCACTCGAGATCATCCCCCGACCGCGGGCGACCTGCAACGTATCAAGCAACAACCAGGAGAAACCCTGCAGAAGTTTATCCAGCACTTCAACAGTGTCCGCGTCAAGATCCCCAAGGTCACGGATGAGGCCATCATTTCTGCATTCTCAGATGGTGTCCGTGATGTCAAGATGAAAGAAGAGCTCGCCATCCACGAAGATCTGTGCACGTCCTTGGAGCTGTTCAACCTCGCAACCAAGTGCGCCAGGGTAGAGGAGGGGCGCCTCTCGCTCGTCGAGCTCACAGCTGCCGAAACCGAAGACAAGAAGGCCAAAGGCAAGGACGTGAAGCGCAAGGCAGCGGCAGTGCTTGCAGCCGAACCCGAAATGAAGCGCGGCCGCGGCTACCCAGAGTCACCCAAGAACGGCCGAGCATTTTGCGCCTTCCACAACGTGCACAGCCACAACACCCACGATTGTCAAGAGCTCAGGGCCCTCCGCGAAGGACGCGTCATCCAATGCTCCGAGCACAGCAGCCGTGGCTACGGCCGCGGGGGAGGTCGGACCGGAGGACGCTGGGATGACCGCGGACCCCATCCGGAGTGGCATGATCAACCTCGAGAGGACCGTTGGCGCAGCCAGCCCCGCGAGGACGCCTGGAGGGATCAGCCCCAAGAGGACCGTCTTCAGGGCAGGGTCGGCCTACCACCTCTGCCACCGCCAAGGAGAAACGACGCCCATGATGAGGGGTTGGGGGCTTCCAGGAGCCGCGTGCTATCGCTTGCATCTTGGGCGGAGCATAGGCCCCAGCTTCTCAGCGCCTCTTCAAGTAGTTCGCCCGTGAAGTAAATGCGACTCTCCCCAAGCTCGAGGCTACCCATCCACTCAGGTGGTCCAGGTGCCCCATTACCTTCAGTTCGGCAGACCAGCTAAAGTGCGCAGCTACGACTGGCGCCCTCCCGATGCTTTGCTCTCCCATCATCAGCAACGTCCAAGTTACCAAGACCCTCATCGACGGTGGTGTGGGGCTTAATGTTCTGTCCATCGAGACATTCGACAGCCTCCAAGTACCCTACGAACAGTTACTGCCTACTGAGCCCTTCTCCGGAGTGACTGATGGCTCCACCACCCCTGTGGGGAAAGTTCACCTACCTGTAACCTTTGGCAAGCGTGACAACTACCACACTGAGCTCATCGACTTCGATGTCGCCCACATCCATCTCCCTTACAACGCCATCCTCGGGTATCCGGCCCTGGCCAACTTCATGGCAGTAACTCACCACAACTACAATGTTGTCAAGATGCCTGGGAGCGGCGGCGTCACCACCATTGCCTGCAAGGAGAAGGACGCAGTGTGCTCACTCGAGCGCGCTTACCAGGCGGCGGCAGTCGAAGATCCGAACATCGACAACATCATCTACCCACCGGAGGCTGTTCCCAAGAAGAAGAAGCAGTTGTTGGCTCTGGAGCCTCATGAGGACGCAGCACAGAGAGGCAGCACCACAGGGCCTCCGCCCCTCTCGCATAGGAAGGCGCGGCCGGCGCCCCTCTCAGGTGGGGTCGGGGGCTCTTCTTTGGAGGGCCTCAGACCTAGCCAATGCCACGAGGGAGGCGCTCGAGCACCACGTGGAAGAGTGCTTCACTGCACACTTCCCTCCGGAGGCCTCAAGGCGTGAGGCACCAAGCGCTCAGGAGTTCATCCGCCAGAACATCGAAGACCTACAGGAGCCAAGAGCCATGCGAGGCGAGCGCCGCCAGGCTCCTCCAAGGGCAGTTGTCGTTTCGGGCTTAGGAGAGGGCTGCGCGTTTGCGTCAACGTCCCGACACTCAACATGATCGCGTCTCAGGAGCTTTACTGACCTTCCCAGGTGGGCTGGTGACAGGGTCCCCCTCACAGCTACGTGTGCATGCCCTTCGGCCTACCGAACCAGGCGACCCTGCACCAGCGCCACATGCGGGAAGTCCTGGCGGCTCGTGAGGCCATGCATAAGGAGATTCAGGTAGAGTTGTACTCGGCCCTCCGCGAGATCTGGGGAGCCCGGAGCCTTGTGAGGGGCCGGAGCTAGACGACACGTATGGAGCAGTGCCTTCGTCAAGCACCCTCAGCTACACCGACACTACTTCAGCAACTATGACCGGTGACATCTTTCGATTGCTGTTCAACTGGGAGCGCCCCTCGGGCAACATTATTCCCAGGTAGCACGGGTGTGTCCCTGTGACGCGCATCCTTTTGCATCTCAGGTCACCTTTGGGGGGTGCTCCCTCGGGCCGCACTATCCCCATGCCGTACAGGTTCGCCCTGGTGGCATGTATCTCCCTTGCATTTTACGAAAGCTAGTGCTACCATCCTAAGTCATATTACATGCAGATCAATTGACTAACCATCGCACCTCCAGGTCTCCTTCGCCACCTAACGGACATATGTTCATCTCGCAATGGAGCTGCATACATTGGCACGTCGCTTGTGCTCGGGTCCGTCCCAGCAACGCCGACAAACCCAAGGGACCGAGCTCTGATCCGCGGCCCGCTTTGCAAGCATCACCTCACCATGTCCTCGGTGCCTTCATCTCCCAACGGAATTATTGGAAGCCTAAGGCGGGCGCGACCCTAAGTTGTTCTGCTACAGGCTAATCCACCGGAGTCTCAGGAACACGGCGACGGGCAGTCCGACCGGTCTCCCCTCCTCACGTGGTTCGCTTGCACGTTAAAGGGGGGGTCCCTGAGCATCGCACCTCAGGGGCTCTTACTGACTCTCTGATGTCTACTACACAACCTTCTTCTTGTAGACGTTGTTGGGCCTCCAAGTGCAGAGGTTTGTAGGATGGTAGAAAATTTCCCTCAAGTGGATGACCTAAGGTTTATCAATCCGTGGGAGGCGTAGGATGAAGATGGTCTCTCTCAAACAACCCTGCAACCAAATAACAAAGAGTCTCTTGTGTCCCCAACACACCCAATACAATGGTAAATTGTATAGGTGCACTAGTTCGGCGAAGAGATGGTGATACAAGTGCAATATGGATGGTAGATATAGGTTTTTGTAGTAAGAAAATATAAAAACAGCAAGGTAGCAAGTGGTAAAAGTGAGCATAAACGGTATTGCAATGATAGGAGACAAGGACTAGGGTTCATACTTCCACTAGTGCAAGTTCTCTCAACAAGGATAACATAATTGGATCATATTACTAGCCCTCAACATGCAACAAAGAGTCACTCCAAAGTCACTAATAGCGGAGAACAAACGAATAGATTATGGTAGGGTACGAAACCACCTCAAAGTTATTCTTTCTTATCGGTCTATTCAAGAGTCTGTAGTAACGTTCAATCTATCATAGAGTTCGTACTAGAATAACACCTTAGGACACAAATCAATCAAAACCCTAATGTCACCTAGATACTCCATTGTCACCTCAAGTATTCGTGGGCATGATTATACGATATGCATCACACAATCTCAGAAACATCTATTCAACCAACACATAGAACTTCAAAGAGTGCCCCAAAGTTTCTACCGGAGAGTCAAGACAAAAACGTGTGCCAACCCCTATGCATAGATTCCCAAGGTCACGGAACCCGCAAGTTGATCACCAAAACATACATCAAGTGGATCACATGATATCCCATTGTCACCACAGATAAGCACGTGCAAGACATACATCAAGTGTTCTCAAATCCTTAAAGACTCAATCCGATAGGATAACTTCAAAGGGAAAACTCAATCCATTATAAGAGAGTAGAGGGGGAGAAGCATCATAAGATCCAACTAAAATAGCAAAGCTTGCAATACATCAAGATCGTGCCATCTCAAGAACACGAGAGAGAGAGAGAGAGAGAGATCAAACACATAGCTAATGGTACATACCCTCAGCCCCGAGGGTGGACTACTCCCTCCTCGTCATGGAGAGTGCCGGAATGATGAAGATAGCCACCGGAGAGGGATTCCCCCCTCCGGCAGGGTACCAGAACGGGTCTAGATTGGTTTTCGGTGGCAACATAGGCTTTCGGCGGTGAAACTCCCGATCTTGGTTATTTTCCGAAGGTTTCAGTATTTATAGGATTTTTTGGCGTAGGGCACAAGTCAGGGGGCCCTCTGGGCCGTCCACGAGATAGGGCGGCGCCACCACCTGGGGTAGGCGCGCCCCCACCCTCGTGGGCAGCCCGTGGCTCTCCTTGCCCAACTCTTTTACTTCGGGGGCTTCTTTTGGTCCAGAAAAAATCATCAAAAATTGGCACGTCAATTGGACTCTGTTTGATATTCCTTTTCTGTAAAACTCAAATACAAGGAAAAAATAGAAACTGGCACTGGGCTCTAGGTTAATAGGTTAGTCCCAAAAATCATATTAAAGTGTATATTAAATCCCATATAACATCCTACAAGGATAATATAATAGCATGGAATAATAAAAAATTGTAGATACGTTGGAGACGTATCAGCATCCCCAAGCTTAATTCCTGCTCGTCCTCGAGTAGGTAAATGATAAAAATAGAATTTTTGATGTGGAATGCTAACCAACATAATTTTCAATGTAGTTCTCTTAACTGTGGCATGAATGTTCATATCTGAAAGATTCAAGACAAAAGTCTATATTGTCATAAGAAATAATAATACTTCAAGCATACTAACAAAGCAATCATGTCTTCTCAAAATACTATGGCTAAAGAAAGTTATCCCTACAAAATCATATAGTCTGGCTATGCTCCCTCTTCATCACACAAAATATTCATATCATGCACAACCCCGGTTTCAGCCAAGCACTTGTTTTCATACTCTATTCTTTCAAACCTTTCAACTTTAACGCAATACATGAGCGTGAGCCATGGACATAGCACTATGTGGAATAGAGTGGTGGTTGTGGAGAAGACAAAAAGGAGGAAGATAGTCTCACATCAACTAGGCGTATCAATGGGCTATGGAGATGCCCGTCGATAGATATCAATGTGAGTGAGTAGGGATTGCCATGCAACGGATGCACTAGAGCTAAGAATGTATGAAAGCTCAACAAACGAAAGACCTAGGACATCTAAGGAAGGCCATCGTTGGAATATACAAGCCAAGTTCTATAATGAAAATTCCCACTACTATATGAAAGTGACTAAACATGAGACTCTCTATCATGAAGAACATGGTGCTACTTTGAAGCACTAAGTGTGGAAAAAGATAGTAGCAATTGTCCCTTTTTTGGGCCTTTTTTTTCTTTGGCCTTTCTTCTTTTTTTTTCTTTTTTTGGAGGGGCTTTATTGATCTATCCTTTCCTCACATGGGAAAATGCTCTAATAATGATGATCATCACACTTTCATTACAACTCGATACTAGAACAAAGTATGACTCTATATGAATGCCTCCGGCGGTGTGCCGGGATGTGCAATGAATCAAGAGTGACATGTATGAAAAATACTGCATGGTGGCTTTGCCACAAATACGATGTCAACTACATGATCATGCATGGCAATATGACAATATGAAGCGTGTCATATGAACGGAATGGTGGAAAGTTGCATGGCAATATATCTCGGAATGGCTATGGAAATGCCATGATAGGTAGGTATGGTGGCTGTTTTGAGGAATATATATGGTGGCTGTTTTGATGAAGGATATATAGTGGGTGTATGGTACCGGCGAAAGTTGCGTGGTACAAGAGAGGCTAGCAATGGTGGAAGGGTGAAAGTGCGTATAATCCATGGACTCAACATTAGTCATAAGAACTCATATACTTATTGCAAAAATTTACGAGTCATCAAAACAAAGAAATCAACGCATGCTCCTAGGGGGGAGGTTGGTAGGAGTTAACCATCGCGCGCCCCTGACCTCCACACAAAGGTTGACACTTTACAAATACCTCATTCTCTAACTTCGTCACATAGCGGTTCACCATACGTGCATGCTACGGGAATCACTAACCTTAACACAAGTATTTCTCAATTTCATAATAACTCCACTAGCATGACTCTAATATCACTATCCTCATATCTCAAAACATTTATCAAGCATCCAACTTCTCATCATATTCAATGCACTTAGTGTGAAAGTTTTTACTACATCGATATTGGATGTCTATCATGTGAAGACCAGTTTTATAGCCTAAACACATTACCATGCTGTTTTAATAGACTCTCAAATGGATATAAGTGAAGCATAAGAGTTCAACAATTCCTTCAAAATATAATCACCACCGTGCTTCAAAGTATAAGAAAGCAAACCACTACTCAAAGTATAAGAAAGCAAACCACTACTCAAAGGTACTGCAATGAATTCATTGTTTGTTTATATTGGTTTTAAACCCACTGTATTCCAACTTCTCTATGGTTCATACTTCCCAATACTACTCATAGATGCATTGAAATAAGCAAACAACACTCGAAAAACAGAATCTGTCAAAAACAGAACAGTCTGTAGTAATATGCCGGTTTCGCATACTTCTGTAACTCCAAGAAATTCAAACTAAATTGGTAAACGTGAGGAATTTTTCTATTAATCATCTGAAAAAAGAATCAACTAAATAGCACACTCCAGTAAAATCTGATGACCATCCTAGCGAGCGCTAACGATTCTGTTTTTCACAGCAAGATCACATAAACTTCACACAAGTCTTCCCAAAGGTTCTACTTGGCACAAACACTAATTAAAACACAAAACCACATCTAAACAGAAGCTAGATGCAATATTTATTCCTAAAAAAACCAAAAGCAAAGAAAATAAAATTAAGTTGGGTTCCCTCCCAACAAGCGCTATGGTTTAACGCCCCTAGCTAGGCATAATGATTTCAATGATGCTCGCATAAAAGATAAGAATTGAAAAATAAAGGGAGCATCATGAAGAATATGACTAGCACATTTAAGTCTACCCACTTCCTATGCATAGGGATTTTGTGAGCAAGAAACTTATGGGAACAATAATCTACTAGCATAGGAAGGCAAAACAAGCATAACTTCCAAACTTTGAGCACATGGAGAGGAAACTTGATATTATTGCAATTCCTACAAACATATGATCCTCTCTCATAATAATTTTCAGTAGCATCATGGATGAATTCAACAATATAACAAGCACATAAAAGCATTCTTTTCATGATCTACTTGCATAGAAATTTTACTACTCTCCACATAAGCAAAATTCTTCTCATTCATAGTAGTGGGAGCAAACTCAACAAAATAACTATCATGTGAAGCATAATCCAATTGAAAAGTAAAATCATGATGACAAGTTTCATGGTTATCTTTATTCTTTATAGCATACATGTCATCACAATAATCATCATAGATAGCAACTTTGTTCTCATAATCAATTGGAACCTCTTCCGAAATAGTGGATTCATCACTAAATAAAGTCATGACCTCTCCAAATCCACTTTCATCATTATAATCATCATAAATAGGAGGCATTCTTTCATCATAATAAATTTGCTCATCAAGACTTGGGGGACTAAAAATATCATCTTCATCAAACATAGCTTCCCCAAGCTTGTGGCTTTGCATATCATTAGCATCATGGGTATTCAAAGAATTCATACTAACATCATTGCAATCATGCTCATCGTGCACATATTCTATGCCAAGCATTCTATGTAATTCTTCTTCTAGTACTTGAGCACAATTTTCCTTCCCATCATTTTCACAAAAGATATTAAAAAGATGAAGCATATGAGGTAACCTTAATTCCATTTTTTTGTAATTTTCTTTTATAAACTAAACTAGTGATAAAACAAGAAACTAAAAGATTCAATTGCAAGATCTAAAGATACACCTTCAAGCACTCACCTCCCCGGCAACGGCACCAGAAAAGAGCTTGATGTCTACTACACAACCTTCTTCTTGTAGACGTTGTTGGGCCTCCAAGTGCAGAGGTTTGTAGGACAGTAGCAAATTT
The DNA here is from genome assembly GCA_902687465.1 of Secale cereale. Taxonomy (NCBI): domain Eukaryota; kingdom Viridiplantae; phylum Streptophyta; class Magnoliopsida; order Poales; family Poaceae; genus Secale; species Secale cereale. The sequence continues at coordinate 304,811,074 of LR738712.1, read as the reverse complement.
CCCTCAAGTGGATGACCTAAGGTTTATCAATCTGTGGCAGGCGTAGGATGAAGATGGTCTCTCTCAAACAACCCTGCAACCAAATAACAAAGAGTTTCTTGTGTCCCCAACACACCCAATACAATGGTAAATTGTATAGGTGCACTAGTTCGACGAAGAGATGGTGATACAAGTGCAATCTGGATGGTAGATATAGGTTTTTGTAATAAGAAAATATAAAAACAGCAAGGTAGCAAATGGTAAAAGTGAGCATGAACGGTATTGCAATGATAGGAGACAAGGCCTAGGGTTCATACTTTCACTAGCGCAAGTTCTCTCAACAAGGATAACATAATTGGATCATATTACTAGCCCTCAACATGCAACAAAGAGTCACTCCAAAGTCACTAATAGCGGAGAACAAATGAAGAGATTATGGTAGGGTATGAAACCACCTAAAAGTTATTCTTTCTTATCGGTCTATTCAAGAGTCCGTGGTAATGTTCAATCTATCATAGAGTTCGTACTAGAATAACACCTTAAGACACAAATCAATCAAAACCATAATGTCACCTAGATACTCCATTGTCACCTCAAGTATCCATGGGCATGATTATAGGATATGCATCACACAATCTCAGAAACATCTATTCAACCAACACATAGAACTTCAAAGAGTGCCCCAAAGTTTCTACCGGAGAGTCAAGACAAAAACGTGTGCCAACCCCTATGCATAGATTCCCAAGGTCACGGAACCCGCAAGTTGATAACCAAAACATACATCAAGTGGATCACATGATATCCCATTGTCACCACAGATAAGCACGTGCAAGACATATATCAAGTGTTCTCAAATCCTTAAAGACTCGATCCGATAGGATAACGTCAAAGGGAAAACTCAATCCATTACAAGAGAGTAGAGGGGGAGAAGCATCATAAGATCCAACTAAAATAGCAAAGCTCGCGATACATCAAGATCGTGCCATCTCAAGAACACGAGAGAGAGAGAGAGAGAGAGAGAGAGAGAGAGAGAGATCAAACACATAGCTAATGGTACATACCCTCAGCCCCGAGGGTGGACTACTCCCTCCTCGTCATGGAGAGCGCCGGGATGATGACGATAGCCACCGGAGAGGGATTCCCCCCTCCGGCAGGGTGCCAGAACGGGTCTAGATTGGTTTTCGGTGGCAATAGAGGCTTTCGGCGGCGGAACTCCCGATCTAGGTTATTTTCCGAAGGTTTCATTATTTATAGGATTCTTTAGCGTAGGGCACAAGTCAGGGGGCCCTCCGGGCCGTCCACGAGAAAGGGCGGCGCCACCACCTGGGGTGGGCGCGCCCCCCACCCTCGTGGTCAGCCCGTGGCTCTCCTGGCCCAACTCTTTTACTTCGGGGGCTTCTTTTGGTCCAGAAAAAATCATCAAAAATTGGAACGTCAATTGGACTCCGTTTGATATTCCTTTTCTGTAAAACTCAAAAATAGGGAAAAAACAGAAACTGGCACTAGGCTCTAGGTTAATAGGTTAGTCCCAAAAATCATATAAAAGTGTATATTAAAGCCCATAAAACATCCTAGAAGGATAATATAATAGCATGGAACAATAAAAATTTATAGATACGTTGGAGACGTATCACTCTCCAGCCCTCACCCCTTGGCTTTGACCACGGCATCGCGACCTGGCATACCAATGGCGGCTGAGCTTCGCTCGAGGGTTGGGACCCGAGGATGCAGAGCATCAAGAAGCACGAGAGGAGGGGGAATCGGTTCAGAGAGCTCGGGCCTGTTCGTACGTCAAGGGGGGTCCTTGGGCATAGCAACCCAAGGTCCTAACTGCACCCGTAGCCCCTCACTCCCTGGGCTTGTCCTGGTTTCCCGTCAAGGCCAGCGGCGGCTGAGGTACACGTGGGCCGGGCCCTGCCTACGCAGAACATCAAGGCCTGAGTCCAGCATTCCTTTCCTTCGGGTCCGTTCGCACGTAAAGGGGGACTCATGAGCATTGCGACTCAGGAGCCTAACTGGTCCCGTAGCCCCTCACTCCCTGGTCTTGTCCTGGTTTCCGGTCAAGGCCAGCGGTGGCTGAGGTACGCGCGGGCCGGGCCCTGCCGATGCAGAACCCCATGGCCAGCAGGAGGGAATCGCGAAATCTCAGCCTAAGGAACGAGCCAGGCACGTTGTCCGGGGATCCACCCCGCGATCGCCAAGATAAGTCATTAATCCCTCGATGCTCCATCCATGTTCACTCAACAGAATTTGGTAGTGACGTTTCAGCAATACTGCCTCACTTTCTTAACCTCAGGAAGCCGCTTGCACACCAAGGGGGACCTCTTGAGCATCGTGCCTCAGGAGCTCTTACCGGACCCTGAGCCGCTCACCTCCTGGCCTTGATGATGTCATGGTGACCTGGCATACCAGCGACTGCTACAGCTTGCCTTGGGACTGGAGCCCGACGGCGTAGAGCACTACACTACCGAACGGGTAAAAAAGGGGAAGATATTGCTGAAACAGGGCTCGAGAACATAGTGCACTGGCGAAACAGCAAGATAGAAGGAAAGGCATTACAAATTCTTTACACACCCCCGTGGGGTTGGCTTCGAAATCCTCGCAGGGAACGGCACGAAGGGTCTTTAGGTGATCCCAACTATGATGCCATCAATAGCGGGCCACCTCCGACCCTAGGCGGGTCAACACCAGCGACGTGCTCGCGAGCCCGATGCGTCTCGGGCACGTCGCGAGCTCGGAGGCACGTAGCTATCGTCGCTTGTCTCCGCGGACTTAGCGGACTCAGAGGAGCTACTAGACCTTCGGAGGCCATCGCTGCCACTGGATAAGCTGGCGGCGGAATCAACGTCTGGCGAGTCGCCAGCAGCATATTCCTGATGGCCCCTTCCAGGGCAACATTCCAAGCCGCACCCTTCCTCGTCGAACACCTTGAAGTGCAGCACGGAGACGCCGTCGAACTCGAAGTGGATGGTGAGGGCGCCCTCCGAGCCGCAAGCGCGGGCGACCTCACCCCATCCGCGAGTCATGAAGATCTTGCCTGAAGAGATGACCTCAACTTCTGCCCTCGTCACCGGGGCCCGGCACTCGGCGTGACGCAACCACAACCCGAGCGGTCCCCTCGGCGGCACCTCTGCAGCAAAGAATGGCGAGAGGCAAATCCAAGATCTAGGAGGCATCACTGCCCACACCACGAACTCACAGGAGGAGCCTCCGGCGTGAGCTCTCGGGGCAACGGCGTGCACCACAACGGCGCAATCGGTACGGCCACGGCGTGGGCGGCGCTGAGCGCGAGCTCCTTCTCCATGGCCCGGTGCCCTGGCATAAAGGGGCAACGGGTAGCCAGGGGGAGGACGCTCGTGCCAAGGCCTTGTCACTTCCGGTTTCATGGCGGCGCCATGAAGACGGAGTGGCCTCTTCTTCGGGGGAAGCACCACTGGCTCCTCACGAGGAGTCTTCTCCTTCTCGGCGGCAGAGAATCGTCGGATCGGCACCATGAGCAGCATGACCGAGCACAGTGCAAGGAGGAAGAAGCGGGATGAACGATGGAAGAAGATAGGCAGTGGGGGCTCCACTCACCGCCTTATTTATAGCCAGGAGAAGGCCAACCGCCGGCCCCGGAAATCACAAGTAATGATGATTTGCTGTGCACACATGGACTTGTCAAGTCGCATAGCCGCCGAGGCTGCATGGGGAAGTGCAGACGCCCATGTCCCATCAATCCCCACGCTTCAGTCAGAACCGCAGGTTGTGGGGCCCATGGCGTTCCGCACTTGGCCCTTGGCTTCTCCGCGAAGCCAAGCCCGAGCGCACCTTGGGCCCGGGGGCTACTGTCAGCGTTCTGGGAACGGGGGTACCCAGACTTGCCTGCTTGCGGCCCAGAGCGTGGCTCGCAAGGCGGCCTAGTGTGGCCCAGCATCTTCAACAACACTCAAGACCCTCGCGAGGGGCCAAACCTCGTGAGGCGGACGACACAGGACTTCCCCTGGGGCAGCCTCGCCAGGCCGGCTCGTGAGGATTGGAGATATCAAGGCGAGGGACACCTCGCGAGGTCCTTGTGACGTGAGCAGTGAGGACCAAAGCCAGGCGGGTGCCAGCGGTCGCAGAGTGCCAGTTTCCTCTTCGGTGCTAAAGGAGCAGGTGCAGGCGTGGATTCCCGAGGCGTCAGGCAAAGGTTTCCATATCGGTGCAACAAGACCAAGACCAGCAGGACGACGGTCATTGCGGAACCCATGGCAGCGTCCCCACCAGAGCCTTTGGCAGCGAAGACCACCTTTTGTCAGGATAGCTTGTACTAGCTGTCCCCCTTCAAATTGGGCCGTTGTGGGATCCCTTCTGGCTCAATATTTGGGAAGAGGACCCTGGCCACTATAAATAGGACTAGCCACCACCATGGGGATCATCTCATCGAAGACGGCGTTCATCTCATCTTGAGCTGGTCAGCTAGAAGGCCACACACCACAAGCTCACCCGAGCTGAAGAACAGCTCCCCCCAGGAGGCAGTTCATCCATGTACTAGTTCTTCCCCTGCCTACAAGGAAGTCCACCACACCACACTGGATTAGGGTGTTACACCACAACGGTGGCCCGAACCAGTATAAATCTTGTGTCTCTTGTTCATTGGATCTTACGAGCTAGGCTTAGGGCTGTTGAGTAGACGAGCTAGAGCGGAAGGAGAGATCTTCGTGCACACCCCAGAGTTCGAACCTTCAGGGTTTTTGCAGAACCCGAAATCTGACACTATGTTTTTGGTGTTTTGTCCGGCAAGCATCTCGGGTTCTTCATTTCTCAACGTGGAATTGAAGCCAATCTCGACAAGGTCAAAGCAATTGAGCACATTGAAGCACCTAAGTGCGACAAGGATGTGCGCCGCCATGCCTGCTATGTTGCTACACTAAGCGGGTTCATCTCCAAGTTTCCTGAGCGTGTCCTGCCATTTTTTAAAAATTTAAAAAGGCAGGTCCAATGAAATGGACTCCGGGAGCGGAGGCAGCACTGCAAGACTTGAAGAAGTACCTCTCTTCTGCGCCTGCACTGGTCGCTCGAAGGCCACAAGAGTCCTTGACGTTATACTTGGCGACAAAAAATCAAGTGGCCAGTGTTGCGCTACTAGCGGAGACAGTTGTCACAGCCTATTTTTTGGCCCTTTCTTTTTCTTTTGATTTTCTGAGTATTTTGCTTGAGTTTTCTTTTTCCGTGGCTATGTGGTCTAGAAACTGAAGAAGATGACCTCTTCTTTCTTTCCAGAGTGGCTTGTCATCCCCATATCCATCCCTAGACCTTGCCATTTGCATCGTGGGCCAATTCCAATTTTCTTTTTCTAGGGAATATTCGTTTTTTTATTAAAGGAATAACCCTGTCTGCCCTAGGTTGTGATGCAACCTATACTTCTGTCACTCCTGGAATTCCCAAATAATTCTCATAAATTTTTTGGGTCATATATTCCTCAAATATGGCAAAATTGTTCATTGCCATGTTCAAAAATAATCCTCCAATAATTATTTTCATATTCTGCCCTAAATGACACTTTGTGAAGCAAGTGCTATTTATCTTTGCCCATTTGCCCCAAACTTTTTGGACAACTTTTCATGTCCATATAATTGCCTCATGCATATTTTCATACTCATTTGTCCAGTAAATATTTTTCAGCTAACTTTAAAAGTTTTTTTCCTGAAAGAAACTTTGTGAAGGAGGTACAAGCTAGGCATATGAAAATGAGTTGAAATTTTTGCGTGACCTCATTATCATCAAATCATGACTCTCCTCAAGATTTCTGCTGATTCCTTGCATCCATGTGAGCACACATTGAAATCTTTATTTCTGGTTAGTTATTTAGTTTGCGAAGCAAATATATTTTATCTTGATCCATTATGCCGGAAAACTTTCCAGGACCTCCTCCTACCAATATAAACTATCTCCACAAATTTTGGACTCAAATCATCTAGCCATTTTCCCTCAAGAATTATTTCAAGTTTGTGGACAGTGAGGATGTTTCTGAAGGAAGCACCATTTTGGCAAGTACATTTGGTATTAGAATTTTACAACATCATTATATGTCCAAATCTTGCTTCCTTGCCAAATTTGATCTCAAGTGGTTACTCCAAGTGAGTGCTCCTTCATCATTTTCATTCTGGACCAATTTATGCAGTTACAAAGCAACTATATTAAGAACTTGTCCAACTCCCACAAAAATGCACAGGATTAGAGTTCTTCCTAACCTAAACTCCCTAGACATCCTACTTGGCTCTAATCTCACGCATGTTGATCGCTTCATCATGATTAAGTTTGATGCAACAACCTTAAGAGCTAACTTCCCATCTAACCCCAGCATATTTAACCAAGCTACCTCCTCAGTTGCAATCTCCACTGGATGGACTCCCGCCTAGACAACCTTTGCCAGCCCTTGGCATCTTCTCATCGCTAGTTCACGCAGTGACCACCGCCCTGTGCATGCATTAAACACGCTCTGGCAAGACCTTGGCGCTGTGCTCGTCCGTTCTCTCCTCATCTCGACTCACACCCATGTCCAGTAGCCTGCTCGTGATCGACTGGGTCGCCCTGAACCCTTGCCCCCTTCGTCTGCTTCCCCATCAGCGATCGTCGCCGCGCGCCCAACAACGTACAGAGGACGACATGCATTAATGGTGCTTTGTCCGCTTACCCCCTGTGCCCCTCGGCCTCTTTTGTCCCGTGAGGTTCGTCCGCTCCCCTAGACGTGTTGCTCGCCCTCCCCGTGATGCATCCGGGCATCGCCGGAGCTGGCCAACGCGTCCTTGGCGGCACCCGAGCCCGTGAACCTCGCCCTTGCCTATATAAGGCCCTCTCCGAGCACTCCACCAGCTTCACCTCACTCCCCTACCCCTCCCTAGCTACTTGCCCGAGCTTCTGGAGCTCTCCTCGACCCCCATGGCCGTCGTGCCCGTCATCAGTGCATGGCTAAATTCGCGGCAACCGGCGCCCCTCCCTCCTCTTCTCAACCACCCTTGCATACCCATGAGTCCGTCGAAGCTCCCTCACCACCCCTTGCCTCTTCCCGAGCCCCATGACACATTTCCCATCCACGTCTGAAGCCTCTGTCCGCCGGCGCCCCTGCCCTCGCCGTGCTGGTCCTCCTCGGCGGCGACAACCGGTCCAGGCGGCTACGCCGTATCGCGCCGGGCTCATCCAGGTGGGCACCGCGAGAGGCATCCTGAATCGCCGGGACGAGCACCGTCATCGTGCCCCTCCCTCTGCTGCGTCGGGCGCTAGCAAAGGAAGACGAAGACGAAGGACAGGCGGACTCCATCTCCCGCGGGACCCACCAGTCAGCGAGACTAAGCCCAGCCCCGCACCCTGCCAGCTGGATAAGTGGAGAAGCCTTAACCAGAATGCGTTTTCGCTTTAAAGAAAACATATTTTATGAAGTACGCCTTCTGCTTTTCTGTCCAGGCCCAGTTTGTGAATATTTTCTTTACAGATGGGTCCCTGGCAGAAAACTACTCGTAACATTTTGCTCGAGAGTCCGATTAAGGTAAATCCAATTTCCATGTCTTCGTATAGTCGAGCCCGTTTTGTTGGTATCATTTTCACAATACTTTCCCACATTGAAATTGACCATTTTGCCCTTACCCTTATTTAGCCCCCTCCGAGAGAGAATCTTTTCTGGTGAATCTTTCCGCGGCTTCACCGCACTTCTTCCTGGAGTATTTTTCATCCCCAGGCAAGCCACGACAACCACTTGCACGATAGTGATGCAGTATCCATGGTTTTCTACTTGAACATTTAATAAGTGCTTGTTTGTTTTCAGCTGTTATCGCTCTTTCGGTTATGCTTATGGATTTGTGCTTATCTTCATGCTATGTTCTTATACACTTGGTTATCATGTACTCTTGCTAGTATTGCTTTGCATGTCATGCTTGGTAGAATTACATGTTGATGTTGGTGATGGTCTTCGGTGTATGACTGTCGTCTGTTCCGAGTATCGTTGTTATACATGTTCCTTTGCACCCAGTTGGTTAAATGCTTGCATGGTAACATTGTTAATATGTTCTTGCATGATATTTATTGTTGATGCTAGTGGTCAGGTTATATTATGAGTAGTGTTCTATTTGAGATATTCATGCTCGTTAGTATGCCATGCTCATATGGATATATGATTAAGTGTTGTTGTTACGCTCGTTGATTATGGTTGCACATCCATACTCATGTTGGTATCATGCTCATGCATTATAAGTTGCATCATGTTATTTTATAATGGCTCAGCTTATTGCATTCAAGTTTAACCGGATAATAATGAACTTGAACAACTATTGGCTGAGTCATGGTGCCACCATATCGTGCTGACTAGTGCAACCACACTTGCCTTTTATGGGAAGGTCCTAACTGGGTCTATTGTCATGCCTCTCGCCGGTGCCTCCAATGAGGGAAGGTTATGCATGGGAACTACATTGGCCGGGTAGGACGGCATAAGCCTTGTGTGCCCATTGTTGTTGTTGTAAGGATCCTTGTTCCCGTTTGGGACCATTTAACTTTTGCCACGATGGTGGTCGTTGATGCCTTTGGTAGGCACGGGGCCACCCATGACTTAGCCTAGAGGGGAGTTGGCCGGAGTGGCCAAGAGAGTGTCATGGCAGTAGATCAGTTTTGTCGTGACGTCGTTGGTCCACCCGTATGGTAGTGCAAGGCCATGGGTTCCGTGGTGTGGGTACAGTGTGCTAACCTGTGCAGAGTGTGTGTGTTAAATCTCTCGATAGCCGCGCCCGCGGATATGGGCCCAGTTCGTAGATGGTCACACTATGGGTCAACAGTAATAGTAATGTGCTTAATAATAACACCAGTACGATGATGAGAAAGATGTTGGATGTGATCATGAGAGGATCACCGTGGTATCAAGGATAATGAGTGGATGGATATTTGTGGTGTTATGCGAGAGTCAAGGGTAAAATTCAAGCTCCTTGTGGTCATCTAATGATTACTACCGTATTGTAATACCAAGCTTGATTGAATCCTGAGATGATCGTGTAATGTCCACGATGGTAAGCTTGTGCTTGTGTTGGTTACGAGGTAACCCGAGCAGAGTAAGTTGGTGCATGATAGTGTCATCATGTTGCATGCTAGTATCATCATGTCCATATGTTCATGCCATGCTCGTATTGTTCTAGTTGTATCATGTTGTACCTGCCATGCTCTGATAATATCATGTTCATCATTGATAATTTGTCTATAATTGCCATGTTGTTATTTGTCTTGATTGCTTTTGATTATTGTGAGCTTGCAAGTACATTGAATGTACTGACCTGGCGTGTCATGCCAGTTTGCAGGTTGTGACGCTCGGATAATCAAGCTACAGTAAACCTCTGCTAATGATGCCATGTCACCTCGATTACTGTTGTTAATCTCGCCTTGATTCAAACTGATTCAAAATTCAATTTTAAAACAAAGTCAAAAAATTAAAAATTTCAAAAGTCAAAACTAAAATGTTCTAGATGTAGCAAATAATTCATATGTAACTATGGTGGAGAAACCACATTCCTATAAAATATTTAAGTGCTCTAAAATAAATAAAAGAACAACATAAACAAATAATTAAATGCCTTTTTATAATTAGTAAAAATTTAAACTATTTTATTTTGGAGTTCAACTTTTGTGGTAGTGGATTAGATTGAAATACTAATCTAGTTACAACTTTAGTATTTTATAAAATAAAAATAAACTCCTAAAAAAAGAAAAAAAAGGGAAAATAAGTAAAAAGAAAACAGAAAACAGAAAAGAACCCCCCTGCTGGGCCATGGCCCAGCTGGCCACCACGCTAACCAGGTCAGCCCGGCCACGCCCCCTTATTCACCACCCCGGTCTAACGCTAGCCCGCTAACCACCCACAACCCCCACTCCCTCATCTCTCCCTCTCCCCTCACGCTCCCGATCTAGATCGGGAAGGGGGGAACGACCCCGTCATCCCTGGAGCTGCCGCCATTGCCGCTCCCACCTCGCCGGAGCCCCTCGCCGCTCGCCTACACTGTCGACTCCTCGACCTCCCCGTCCTCCACTGTCCGTTGCCAGACCGCTTCTTCCTCGTCTCCTCCTTGCCTCGACACCCCGCCTCCGTCGTGCCATCGCTCGACGCTGCCATCTCGTCGTCGACCACTGCCGCCCCGAGCCCGCTATAGCATATCTACAGGGTCATGTGAGCCCTCTTCCTTTCCCCTCTCCCTCCCTGATGGATTCGTCGCGCTCCGCGCCCTCCTCGCCTGTAGCTCGCCGCGCCCCGTGCGCCCTCTGCTCCACCCTGTCGCTTGCCCTGACCGCGTTGGCTGCACTCGCTTTGCCACTCGGGCCGCCCCCCGCTCTTCTTCTAGCGTTTCTCAAGATGCCGCATCCGCGGCCTAGTCGAGCGCCCGTGTCGTCCACGCCCCACTCATGTCCGCGCCCCCTGCTCTCCCTGCGCCGCGCTCCCCCCGCTCACCGGCCGCTTGACTCTGCTGCACCGCCGCTCGTTTGCGCCACCGCGTTCCCCCGCGCTGCCATTGGGCGCCCGCGCCCACTACCCCGCTTCGCGCAGCCGAGCCTACGACCATCCCTCTACCGGCGCCCCGTCTGCGGCCGGCGCAGCCTGCGTCTCCCCAGATCGGCGCCGTGGCCGCCGGCACCCTATCGCATCGGGTCATGGCCTCCGCCCGCTAACGAGCGCCCGTACCCAACGCCCGCTAGGCCTCCCTGGCCCTATGATGCCTGGGCCCACGGCCCGAGAACGTTTTAAAAAAGAAATAATAATAATAAATAAAATAATAATAATGATGAATAATTAAAATATTAATTAATTAATTAATTAACTTAATTAACTTGATTAGATTAATCTAATTACCGTTTAGCCTAATTAGTAGTTAGTTAATTAGACAATCAATGACATGCGGGGCCCACACGTCAACTTGACCCAGGCAACACCTCTGTTGACTGCTGACATCATGATGACGTCATGCTGAAGCAATGATACAATTTTCAAAATTATTTAATAATTAATAATTTAGAAAATGATTTAAAACTTAAAAAAATAATATTAGATAATCCGTAACTCGGATGAAAATACTCTGTACATGAAAGTTGCTCAGAATTTCAAGACAAATCCGAATACGCAGACCGTTCATCAACCACACGTCCCTAGCATAGCGAACATGCAACTTTTCCCCTCCGTTTCATCCGCCCGAAAACGTGAAACATCGGGAAAACTGTAAGTGCATCTAGTGCCACCCCTAGTTGGTTTTGGAGTATTGACGACAAACCTGGTTGAGGGACTAATGTGTTTGTGAGAATTGCAGGATAACACAGGTAGTTGTCCCTCATTGATTCGGTTAACCTACCGGAGATGACCCCTAAAAATGTATGAAGACATCAATATCAGTGGTGGTATATGAAGATAATCATATTGAAGACTATGACATGAGAAGACATTGTGTGAAGACTATGGAGAGCGAAAACGTCGATGTTTCGTTGTTTCCTTTTCTTCTTTGTTAAGTCATAGGAACCACCGTACTGTTAAGTGGGGTCCAAGTGAACTAAGTCAGAGTGACTGAAGTGATGCTCAACCAAATCCTATGTCTTCGAGCGAAGACTATGAGAGCAAATCTTATCCAGAGACGGTTGAGTCAACTTTACTTGGAGCTCAAGTAAAGTTGCCGTGTGTGTTTGAAATCCGACCGTTGGAACTCGTGTCAGTTCCTTAGTGACCCAGGGTCACTTCGGACAAATCAGGTCGGGTTGCCCAGTGGCTATAAATAGCCCACCCCCTACACCATAAATTGGTGGCTGCTCAGAGTTATTGCACGGCTTTTGTCGTTTGAGAGCAACCCACCTACGAAGCATTTGAGAGAGAAATCCTTGCGAGGACAAATCCCAAACACCCAGAGCCAAAGAGTGTTAGGCATCACTGAAGTCTTTCTGTCTGTGTGACCTGAAGACTTATTACACTTGAGGACTGTGTTTCCTCCAGCCAGTTAGGCGTCGTGTTCTGAGCATCCAAGAGTCATTGTGGATCGCCGGTGAACGATGTCTGTGAAGGTTTGGAAGTCTACCTTGAAGACTTACCAGAGTGATTGGGAGAGGACTAGGTGTCCTTAGCTCAAGGGGAACAAGGTGAAGACACGGTCTTCTGAGTTAAATCTCAGCCTCCCTAACCAGACGTACAGTTGTCACAGCAACTGGAACTGGTCTAACAAATCACTGTCTTCCCGAGCTACTGGTTCTATCCTTCCCTTCCTTTACTTACTGCCATACATTGTGATGTCTTTGCATGCTTGCCTTATCTGATTGTCTTCACTGAGTATTTGCTTGTTGTGATTGGCTTCATTCCTTCTTCCTTTATGATCCCTACTACCTAGATGCTATTAGTCTTCGTGCTTTCACTTCATTGAATACATGACTATGGCTTATCTAGTGTAGTCCACTTTCCGCTGCAAACTAATAGGATTGAGTTTATCGTTTGTCTTCGAAACTACCATGTTTTGAAGCATTTCATAAAAATCGCCTATTCACCCCCCTCTAGTCGATATACTGCACTTTCAATTGGTATCAGAGCATGGTACTCCCTTGTTCTGTGTGATTCGATTTAACCACCTGGAGTTTTAGCTATGTCGACTGCAGGGATAATCAAAGTCTCCGCTGCGTGCCCCGTCTTCGATGGCACAGAATATCCCTACTGGAAGAACAAGATGCGCATGCACCTTGAAGCCATTGACGTGGACCTCTGGTTTGTCGTCAAGAACGGCGTTCCTAAGACTGGTGAAGGAATCACCCTGCTGATGTCAAGAGGCTCATTCAGTTGGATTCAACGGCCAAGAACATCATCTGTGGTCATCTGACCAAAGGACAATATGGTCTTGTAAGTGCTCTGGACACGTCAAAGAAAGTTTGGGACTGGCTCTCAAAGGTCAATGAAGGAGTCTCTACCCAGAGAGATCAAAGGATCAGCGTCCTTCGCAATCTCTTTAATCGCTTCAAGAGACATGACAATGAGAATGTCCAGCACAGTTTTGATCATCTCACTAACATCACAAATGAGCTTCAAGCACTTGGCGCCATTGAGATTACCAAGCATGAAATCGTCAAGACCCTCCTGAGATCACTCGATAGCTCATTTGATATCCTTGCCCTGATGATTCAAGAATGCCCTGACTTCAAGACTCTCGATCCGTCTGATATACTTGAGAGGCTCAACACACATGAGTTCCAGCTATCTGAGAAACGTGACATCTATGGTCCCAACTGTGGCCGATCTCGCGCCTTAAAGGCAAAAGCTGTTTCTTCATCTGAAGAAGAATCTGACTGCAGTTCTGATGATCCTGAAGACATTGGAAAGGAGCTTGCCATGCTTGTGAAGAAGTTCCAGAAATTCACTAGGAAGAAAGGCTTCAGAAAGTCTTCACGATCCAGCTCAAGAAATGATGAAGCTTCTACTCATGACTACAAGAAGAGAACATGTCATAAGTGCAAGAAACCTGGTCACTACATCTCTGAGTGTCCTCGGTGGGACAATGAGAAGAAGAAGAAGAAGAGCAAGGAATATGATTCTGATGACAAGAAAAAGAAGAAATACTCAAAGTCTTCTTCAAAGTCTTCATCAAAGTATTCATCACACAAGAAGAATTCATCTGGCAAGGCTCACGCATTTGTTGGCAAGGAGATGGATTCTGAGGAAGAGTCTGCTTCTGAAGAGGCAGAGGTGGAGTTGGAGGAGGAGTCTGATTCTGGTGCTACAAGTCTGGCTTTAGCCACTGCCTACGTGGGCAAGCCCATCTTCAACACTGAAGACAATGGCCCCATCCCCAACAATGATGATGAGGACGACGACTCTGCTCCCACCTTCTGCTTCATGGCACGCGGTGCCAAGGTAAAATCACGCGATGCTTACTTTCAAACATCTAGTGAAGATGACTCTGATTGTGAATCAAAACCTAGCTACAAAACACTTGCTAAAATTGCCACTGAACAGCAGAAAGCCATGGAACATATTCGAAAACTGTTAGACAAAAGCGATGACCTGTTGGACGCAGAAATGACCCGTTCTCAGTCCTTAATTGAAGACATAAAAAATATTCATGTTAAGTACAAGGAACTTGAAGGTCTTTATGAATCGCTCTCAAAAACTCATGAAAAGCTTTCCCATGATTACATTCAAAGGAAACGAGAACTTGAGAAATTGAAAGCGACTCATGAAGATCTTCAAAAGGAGAATGAGTCACTCCGCGTGCAACTGATCTGCTCCACTCACGAAGAGTTTGAACCACCATGTCTAAAATGCATTGAGCGTGATAACGCTACATCTGTTGCTGAATGTTCTACTGCTGCCACTGTTGCAATATCTTCTACTGCTGATGTGGTAACTAACCCCTCTGCTGAGGAAACCACTACTATTGCTGATGAATTTGCTAGGTTGAACACTTTGCTTGAAACAGGGATGTACAAAAGCCTCAAAGGGCATCAGACTCTATGTGATGTCCTCAAAAAGCAGATACTGAACCGAAACCCTAGGAAAGAGGGTGTTGGGTTCGACAGGAAAATGAATGTTGATGGTTCATACTGGAAGCCTGAGCAGTATCCGAAAACCACATGGGTTGCTGCAAAGGAACCTACAGTGGATCCATCTACCTTATCTGGCTTCACTTGTGCTAATCCTGTTATCATTGATGAATCCTTTGATGCAAACTATAAACTGTTTTAGAATCGGAATGGTGAAGTGTTTGCCAGGTATATTGGTACTAACTGCAGGAATGGACCACCTATGAAGAAGACCTGGGTACCCAAATGTTGTCTTGAGAAGCTTCTAGCAAACACTATCATGACACCTCCTGGGATGAAGACAAACCCTAGACCAAAGGCTTCATATGGTCCTAAGGCTTCATACAGACAAAGGACTCACCTGAGTCACCCTAACACGGATGTTTTGCAGGGAAACCACACTCAGACCCATGAATATGAGCGTGTTTCTTCAAACCGCTATGTTCATAAATCCAAGAATTTTTCTGCCTATTCTTATGAGTATTATTCTCCTCCTGCAAGACTATTTGCTAGGACCCCAATGCCAAAATTCTCAGATGCTGCTCTTAGACTCATTGCTTCTAAGCCACCCCTGAAAATGTGGGTGGTTAAGAAGAACTAACTTTCTCTTGCAGGGAAAGGTCTCCAGCCTATAATCAAAGGCTTCTGATGGTATTGCTGGGGACCTAAAACACTTGTAGGGCCCAAGATCAAATGCCCAAAATGACTTAAAGCTCATACTATTCATAAATCACTTGCTGAACATCTTATCAGTCCTAACTTTCATCTAAGCTTTCATAATCCACTTATGCATCAAATGTTTCTGCTTCACAATGGCTTTTGGTGAAGCCTATCCTCCTAACTGCATTGTAGGGAGTGGCACCAAAGTCTTCAGAATGGATTATGGATAGCGGATGCACAAATCATATGACTGGTGATTGAAATCTTCTCATGGACTCAACTTTACGTCCATCTAACAAGAGTCACATCACATTTGCTGATACTGGTAAAAGCAAAGTGTTGGGTCTAGGTAGAGTTGCAATCTCAAGAGATCAGCACATGGATAAAGTCATGCTTGTTGAATCTCTTGGCTTCAACTTAATGTCTGTCTCAATGTTGTGTGACTTAAACATGATTGTGATCTTTGGTAAATTTCGTTGCCTTGTACCAATGGAACCTGACAAGTCTTTAGTATTTGAAGGATACAGAAAAGGTGATCTGTATATGGTAGACTTCTTAGCTGGACCGCAGATGGCCGTATGTCTTCTAGCAAAAGCTTCAGAGTGCTGGCTCTGGCATCGGAGGCTAGGACATGCTGGCATGAGGAACTTGCACACTCTCGCAAAGAAGAAGCATGTCATAGGCATCGAGGAAGTCAAGTTCAAGAAAGATCATCTATGTGGTGCCTGTGAGGCTGGGAAGATGACTAGAGCCAAGAACCCCTCGAAGACAATCATGATGACATCCAAACCCTTCGAGCTGCTTCACATGGACTTATTTGGCCCTACTCACTACTCCACATTCTCTACCACAGCCTGTCTCTATGGCTTCGTCATTGTTGATGATTATTCAAGATATACATGGGTGCACATAATACTCTACAAGACTGAAGTGCAAGATGTCTTCAGACGCTTCGCCAACCGTGCCATGAACAACTATGGCATCAAGATCAAGCATATCAGAAGTGACAATGGCACTGAATTCAAGAACACTGGCCTCGATCTTTATCTGGATGAGATGGGAATCACTCATGAATTCTCAGCCCCGTATACACCTCAGCAAAATGGGATCGTCGAGCGCTAGAACAGAACTCTAATTGAGATGGCTCGAACGATGCTCGATAAATACAAAACACCAAGAAGGTTCTGGCCCGAAGCTATTGATACTGCATGCCATATCATCAACCGTGTTTATCTTCACAAGCTTCTGAAGAAAACCTCCTATGAACTCCTCACTGGAAAGAAGCCTAATGTAAGTTACTTCAGAGTATTTGGAGCTAAGTGCTGGATCAAGGATCCTCATCATAAGTCAAAATTTGCACCCAAAGCTCATGAAGGCTTCATGCTCAGATATAGAAAGGACTCACACTCCTACAGAGTCTTCAACATTTTTCTCCATAAAACTGTTGAAACTGTGGATGTGCGGTTTGATGAGACAAATGGTTCACAAAGAGAGTCCTACCAAATGTGCTAGATGAAGCTTCACCAAATGAATCTATCAAGCTAATGGGAACTGGTGAGATCATGCCTTCTGAAGCACAACCTGACGAGGAACTCATCATCTCTGCTCCAAATCAACCTGACGACAATGCTCAGCCTGAAGACAACACTCCTGGTGATGACAATGTACAGCAAGAGCAAAATCTTCGTCCAGCTCATCCTCGTGTTGCAAATGAAGTACAAGTTGAGAAGATAATTGATAGCATAAATGCTCCTGGTCCACTTACTCGCTCAAGAGCAACACAGCTTGCAAATTTCTATGGGCACTTTGCTTTTGTCTCAATATCTGAACCCAAGAAAGTTGCTGAAGCTTTTATGGAACCTGAATGGATTCAAGCAATGCAAGAAGAGCTTAACCAGTTTGAGCTGAACAATGTATGGGAACTTGTCAAGCGTCCTGATCCTCGCAAGCACAACATAATAGGCACAAAATGGATCTATCGCAACAAGCAAGATGAGCATGGTCAAGTGGTCAGAAACAAAGCTCGTCTCGTTGCTCAAGGATACACTCAAGTTGAAGGGATTGACTTCGATGAAACATTTGCTCCTGTGGCTAGACTTGAAGCTATCCGTATACTGCTAGCCTATGCAAATCATCACAACATACTTCTATATCAAATGGATGTAAAGAGTGCCTTTCTCAATGGAAGAATTGAAGAAGAAGTGTATGTTGCACAACCACTTGGCTTCGAAGATCCAAAACATCCTGATATGGTATACAAACTCAACAAGGCACTGTATGGTCTCAAACAAGCACCTCGTGCTTGGTATGACACACTCAAAGACTTCCTGAAGAGCAAAGGCTTCAAACCTGGATCCCTAGACCCCACACTCTTCACGAAGACATGATGATGAGCTATTTGTCTGCCAAATCTATGTGGATAACATTATCGTCGGCTGCTCGGACAAGAAATACAGTGATGAGTTTGGTCACATGATGCAAGAGCAATATCAAATGTCCATGATGGGTGAGCTGAAGTTCTTCCTTGGTCTTCAAATTCGTCACCAAAGCAACCACATCTTCATATATCAAGAGAAGTACCTTAAAGATTGCCTGAAAAAGTTTGGAATGCAAGACTGCAAAGGATAGTCGACGCCAATGCCTGCTAAATATCATCTGGGTCCCGACGCCAATGTTAAAGAGTTTGATCAACAGGTATACCGCTCCATGATTGGTTCTTTACTTTATTTATGTGCATCTAGGCCAGATATTATGCTTAGTGTTTGCATGTGTGCTCGATATCAAGCGGCACCAAAGGAGTCGCATCACTTAGCTGTGAAGCGAATACTTCGATATTTGGCTTACACTCCAACACTAGGATTATGGTATCCAAAGGGCTCAGAGTTTGATCTAGTAGGATTTTCAGATGCTGATTATGCTGGTGACAAAGTTGATCGCAAATCGACATCAGGCACATGTCATTTTCTAGGACGATCACTTGTCTGTTGGTCTTCAAAGAAGCAAAACTGTGTATCACTCTCCACTGCTGAATCTGAATACATTGCTGCTGGATCTTGCTGCGCTCAGCTTCTCTGGATGAAGCAAACACTCAAGGACTATGGAGTCCATCTGAAGCATGTGCCACTCTACTGTGATAATGAAAGCACCATCAAGATTGCCAACAACCCAGTTCAGCACTCGAAGACAAAGCACATTGAAATTCGTCATCACTTTCTCAGAGATCATATTATGAAGGAAGATATTGATATCATACACGTCAACACTGAAGAACAACCGACAGATATCTTCACAAAGCCCTTGGATGAGAAAAGGTTTCGCAAGTTGCGGTGTGAGCTAAATATCTTAGAATCCTCAAATGTCCTGTAATCAGGCACACATCCTAACACTTATGCATATTGATGACTTAGATGTGCAACACATGAAGTAAAGTATATCTTCAATCAATGAAGACTTACATTCTAAGTGTGAATACATTAACATGGAATCTGACTTCGGAGCGCCACGATAATTGTGCGCCGTGTGTGGGTCTAATACTTCCTATACAGTGGGTAACGCCACCACCAAATTCTTGTTTGAAGTGTTTCTCATGGCGTTAAATTTGCAAAGTCTTCGCATTTGGTTTATCTTCATATAGGACATATATATATAGAGTTGTGTTCTGTCCTCAACAGCATTCACTTATAGCTATGTCTTCATATTTGAATCTTTTGGACTAAGTGAATGTGATCGGACCCTAACCTCTCCATGCTTTCTTATCTCACACTCTGTCTGTCCAAATCATATGCCTTCTGTTGAAACTGTCGAATATCTTCTCTGCATCCTTGTTAGTAGAAGATACGAAGACAAACTTTAAATCTGATTTTAATGCTCCATCCTTTATGCCTGAAACCCGGAGAAGCCGGAACGACCACTCCGACAGTCGTGGTGAACGTGGGATCGTGGGACAAGTCCCAATGCATTACATGAATGCCACGTGTCACTCATACGTGAACCGTCAGGGGCACCTGCGTAATTGCGCTGTGCCGTCTCCCATGCCTATAAATGCACGTCCCATCACGGTCAAAAGTTTCTTCTACCACCTCTCCACCTCGACCAACCCTAGCGCCTCCGCTAGCTTTCGACGGCGCCGACGACGAAGCACTTCGCTGCCGCAACTTTGTCGATGCCGTCCTCACGCCGGCTGCGGACATCTTCTACTCCGCCGTCGCCATAGCTGTCGTCCGTCGCCAAGTTAGGGCACGGAAGACCGAACTGCTGGGCATCCAACTCCTCTCCGTCTAAGCAGTTCATCGTGTGGTAAATAAAACATGCTTTTTACCATCTTCTAGATCCATAGAGATTCATCTATTTTACCACAAGAAGTTTCTGCCTACTTAGATATATAGATCTATCATGTCTGCATCTCACATCTTGCCTAGTACATTCACATATGCTTCAACCATTGTTAGATTCCTCACTTGTACCTATTCGTGGATTCGTACAAATCTGGAACCAACTCTCATGAGTGAATGTCTTCGCGCTATGAGGTCAAAGTCTTCAAAACTGTTTTAATCTTCAAAAACTTCTGAGAATGCATATGACCTCTTCCCCTTCCCTCGCATCTCTAATGATGTCACAGGTACATGTCCGTGGGATAATCCCTTGGTTCTCATAGTCTGCATTCATTTGCAGAATTTTTGCAGCGTCACATTCACTCCCCTAAAGACAGTTCCTGTCTGACCAGTAGACCAAAGCATTTGCCTGTTTTGAAGCCATTTAGTTTGAAGCCCTTCAGGTTGAAGCATGTGGCAACTGACAAGACAGTTAGAAAGGGTGGCAGACAGTGCCGTGGCAACACCTCCATTGATTTGCCTCCTGATCTCAGTGAGATATACAAGACTGATCCAGAGGAGGATTACAATCAGAGGAAGACACGAATCCAATGGATTCAAAGATACTGGGCTGAACAATGGTTCAAGTATAGGTTCGTCACCCAAGAGTATGCTGAGAAGAACGCCATCAGGCATCCATGGGGAGATATCACTTATAAAAATCTTCCCCCCAAGACTCGTGCTGAAGCCATTGCTCAAGGCTTCTATCCTTGCATGGTCAGAGGACCTCAGCCTTCTGATGCTGATCCAAACTCTCTACTCTAGTGTCGCGACGACAATCTGTTCAAGCGAAATCTTCAGTACGCCAAGAACTCAGCCAAAGAGAACAAGAAGCATTGGGGATTAGACTTCAATCCTGGCCCCTCTGCGCCCCGCGCTGATGGCACGCGTGAAGCCGAACCAAATCTGGTTGGGCCCTTCTACAACTTAGAAGGCCTCATCAGTCACATAAGGGTTCAAGGGGCGGATGTGGATCAGCCTGAAGCAGATGCTGATTCTGAAGAAGCGCCTGCAACGCTGAAGCCTAAGAAGAAGAAATCAAAGGCTTCGAAGACCACTCCACCAATTGCTTATAGAGTGAAGCCTTTGGCCACTGCTCCACCTGCACCAAGTGTGCAATCTGAGGAACACTCTCATATCGCCAAGAGCAGACAGCTGAGAGGAAGCCATCACGCAACCCCAGTCCAGCTCTCACTCCTGATGCTGTGCTGAAGACTGCCAATGATGCCCTTGATCTCTCAAGTGATGAAGATCTTGGTGATGATGCTCTGGAGCTATTGATCAAGAGAACGCAAGATGTTGAAATCTTCAATGATTTGCCGCTCTTTGACGTTGAAGTGCTCAATAACTTCATTGACGAATGGTTTGACACACCCAACCTGAGCTTCGACGATCTTCAACTTCCAGTTGGCCTCAGCGTCTCCTTCCATGGTGCCATTGTTTCTGAGCTGGCTCTGGCTCAGAGAATTGTTGAGCTGAAGCAAAATATAGACTATGAAAAGGCTCAGTTCAAGAAGCATGTGGACAAGCTCAGCATGCAAGAAATTCAAAACTTCAAGGTTATGATGCATGAGCTCAAGGAAGCCTTTCGCCAGTGGCGTGAAGAAGCTAAAGGTTCTCGTGAGCGAATCAAGGACTTGGCTGCCAAATGCATTCAAGCATTCAATGATGCTGAAAAGCGCAAGGCACTTGGGCATCCTGCTACTGACCCAAGGATGGCTGCCAAGAAGAAGAAGAAGCAACATGTGCCCGAAGCTGAAGAATCAGGGCAGGAAATGCCTCGCATAGTCTTCCCTGCTAGCATGACTGGCACGAAGCCTAAGGCAACTCCAACCGCTTCAAATCTCAAGAAGACAAAGGTGGCTAAAGCTGAAGCTCCCAAGCGCACGCAATCTACTGATGAAGCTCCACCCACCAAGAAGCGCAAAACCAAGAAGGATAAGGCTGCTTCCAAAGAGCCTATCTTTGTCGAGCCGATCTCAGTTGCTCGCCCTGCATCTGCCCAGAGAGAACGAAGAATGACTGTTCATGAGCCTACTCCCACAGAGGCTGAAGACATTCCAGCTGTTGACCCCACCGCAGCTGAAGACATTGGTCCTCATGAAAATGTTGAAGATGATGAAGTCCTTCCTCATATCGAATACAACATTGAATCTTCGCCTGTTCTCATGAACAGCGAACGCATCAACATTGGTCATCCATTGACGCCAATTGCACAGGATGACTCGTGGGCTGATCACCCACAGGATACACCAGCCACACCACAGCCAACTCAAGACGCCAGTTTGGTGCTTGAAGATGAAGACTTTGAGGCCCAACAACCTCCATCTCCTCAGGCGTCGCCAGCTTTTCGCAGGCTTCGCAAAGGACCAAGGCCTGAAGTCATCGCCCCAAGTGTTCCAGAAGGAGTAGAGCAACCATCTGCACCTGATGCTGCTCCTACTGTGAACCTCTCAGAATCTGAAGCCAAAGCGGCTGAAGATGTTCCGGCTACATCAGCCTAAGAAGAACCACCCCAAGGAGAAGAACAACCCCAAGTTGAAGAGGAACGTACTACAACACCCCCTGTTCTCGAGGAGAACGTGTCCGACCCTCCAGCTCCTGAAGTGGAGGCTACAAATTCAGAGGCTGCCACCACCAACACTGAAGCCAATGACGTGGTCATGGCTGAAGCTAATGTGGCACCTGAAGACACAGTGGCGCCTGAAGTGACTGCGACTGAAGCCAGTGCTGCGCCTGAAGCCAGTGTTGTGCCTGACGCCAATGCTGCACCTGAAGCAAATCTGCAGCTTGAAGATAATGCCTCTGCTCCTGTTCCGCCTCCACGGCCCCATACCATTGAGCAAGCATACAACAAGGATGATCAGCTTGTTACTGTCCGGTGGCCCATTCTGATTCCGCCACCTACCACTGAACCGCGTGCTGCTGGTCCTTAGTTTGATCATCATGTTGCTCACAGGCCCCAAGTTCAGAAGCCTAAGCCAAGACTGCCAAGGTTTCCAGGTATTGCAACCTCTTCAGGATCATTCAATGCCAATAGCTTCACTGCGCACAACACCTTCTTTGACAGCGCCAAGAACCCATATTCCAAGCCAAGAATATCATCAGATAGGTTCTGGAGCCATCAGCAGCGCAGCTACTACTCGAGAGTACTCTATGATCAAGGGCGCATTTTCCCTCATATGCGTCTTGACACTGAAGCTATTGCTGATCTGCCTTTCCTGGAGGAAGCTCTTGACTGCTTTCGTGATGCTGGCCTACTCAATTTTGTCACAGACAAAGAGCATTGGAATGAAGAGCTGCTTCTGCAATTCTATGCAACCCTCCACATCCGAGGCTACAGCAGGGATCCGAAGACATGGGTCCTTGAGTGGATGACAGGCAATGTGCATCATGAAGCTAAAGCCTTTGATCTCATTGAGCTTAGTGGCCTGCCCACTCCAGGAGATCTCTATGAACCTGGTTGTCAATTGCACACTGAAGCCTTGGAGAGTATATTTCAGAAGCGCGAGCCCAACATGAGCCAAATGTTGAGCATGATGAAGCCTCTGCCAAGTGATGCTGAATATCCTAAGGACTTCTTTGTTGAAGACCTAGAGTACCTGCCGCGCACCATCTATCATATCATCAGGCGTACTCTATGGCCAATCAAAGGACATTCTTCATCAGCCAAGCTTGAAGGCACTATGAAGACTTTGGTCTTCTATATCTTCAATGGCATCAGCTTCAATGCAGAAGATTTCTTCGTTAGGCAAATGGCTATGTCTGGAGCTGATCTATTTGGTCTGAAATTTTATGCCCCTTGGATAATGCGCCTCATCAAGTTGCATTTAGCTGTCACCTATCAGCCCTCTGCTCGCAACCATCAGATTTTCTTGCCTGAGGTTGATATGTCAGCTGAAGCCATCTACCAAGAGCCTGCTAAAGAGCCTGTTAGTCTTCACAACACTGATCACCAGAGCTTCACTCAGCAGATTGAAGGTGTTCCAGCAGTCTCACACGTTTATCCTCTGGCTGGCCGCTCCCGTCTACCTCGACACGCTGAAACCGAAGCCACTGAGAACACCATCGCCCAAAGGCCTCAAAAGCGATCTCGTGTCCTGAATAACCGAGAGCTTCTGGTTGCCCTTCATCAGAAACAGGACAAGCATCACCTCTGGTTAAAGCGTCAGATGCAAAGCCTCTTGGTGGATGTCAATCGCATTCGCAATCTTGCCACCAAGAATGCCTTTGTTGCTCATGAAACATGTCGGAGGTCTTGGAAGAGTTTGACCTTGCTGAGTGCTGAAGCGGATCTTCAAGATGATGGCTCACAAAAAGATTCAAGTTTGACAGCACTCCTCCAAGGATTGCTGTTATGCGTCGAACTCCATATCTTGAAGATTATGAATACTCCTCCTCCGCTGCAACAATTGACGCCAGGGTGATCGACGATCAAGATGATGCTACTTCATCGCCTCCTACTTCGGGGCGCATCGACACTGCACCAACCACTTCTGCACCGCCAAACAACAACACCGACCCTGCATCCTCTTCTGCTCCAACTGGGAACGAGTAGAGGCTCTATGTCTTCAACCCTTTTTGGTCCTTACTGACAAAAGGGGGAGAAGCATATGAGTTGATAGTCTTCAAGCGGGTCCATATGGGCGGGTGCTTTATAATTTGCCTAGCGTTAACAACTCTCGTTTTGCTACATTTGGTTTTTTGAGTTGTAACACTTAAACTGATGGTAGTCTGCTACATTTTTATGCTACTTTGTAATGCGATGATAAATTCCGCATCTGCTATCTTATATTCCGCACTTAGTCATTATTGCAGACATCCATCTTTCATTATGCATGTCATTATCTTCGACATATCAATTGTGCATGATGAATTGTCTTCATAAGTTGAAGAGGATCTCCACAAGTACAACTTGCCATGTGCATTTGCATTCAAAGGCAAATCAACTATATGCACATCTTCAGGGGGAGCCTTTTGCTACGTACGAAGACAATACCTTTATCCTTTACAATTTCACATATCTTTATCCCCATTGAAAACTTCAACCAGTTTGTCAGCAATCACCAAAAAGGGGGGGATTGTAAGTGCATCTAGTGTCACCCCTAGTAGGTTTTGGAGTATTAACGACAAACCTGGTTGAGGGACTAATGTGTTTGTGAGAATTGCAGGATAACACAGGTAGTAGTCCCTCATTGATTCGGTTAACCTACCGAAGATGACCCCTAAAAATGTATGAAGACATTAATATCAGTGGTGGTATATGAAGATAATCATATTGAAGACTATGACATGAGAAGACATTGTGTGAAGACTATGGAGAGCGAAGACGTAGATGTTTCATTGTTTCATTTTCTTCTTTGTTGAGTCATAGGAACCACCGTACTGTTAAGTGGGGTCCAAGTGAACTAAGTCAGAGTGACTGAAGTGATGCTCAACCAAATCCTATGTCTTCGAGCGAAGACTATGAGAGCAAATCTTATCCAGAGACGGATGAGTCAGCCTTACTTGGAGCTCAAGTAAAGTTGCCGTGTGTGTTTGAAATCTGACCGTTGGAACACGTGTCAGTTCCTTAGTGACGCAGGGTCACTTCGGACAAATCAGGTCGGGTTGCCCAGTGGCTATAAATAGCCCACCCCCTACACCATAAATTGGTGGCTGCTCAGAGTTATTGCACGTCTTTTGTCGTTTGAGAGCAACCCACCTCCGAAGCATTTGAGAGAGA
This sequence comes from Secale cereale, assembly GCA_902687465.1. Lineage (NCBI taxonomy): Eukaryota > Viridiplantae > Streptophyta > Magnoliopsida > Poales > Poaceae > Secale > Secale cereale. Next base: position 304,785,817 of record LR738712.1, on the reverse strand, counting down.
AATCCTTGCGAGGACAAAGCCCAAACACCCAGAGCCAAAGAGTGTTAGGCATCACTGAAGTCTTTCTGTCTGTGTGACCTGAAGACTTATTACACTTGAGGACGGTGTTTCCTCCAGCCGGTTAGGCGTCGCGTTTTGAGCATCAAATAGTCATTGTGGATCGCCGATGAACGAAGTCTGTGAAGGTTTGGAAGTCTACCTTGAAGACTTACCAGAGTGATTGGGCGAGGAATAGGTGTCCTTAGCTCAAGGGGAACAAGGTGAAGATGCGGTCTTCTGAGTTAAATCTCAGCCTCCCTATCCAGACGTACAGTTGTCACAGCAACTGGAACTGGTCTAACAAATCACTGTCTTCCCGAGCTACCGGTTCTATCCTTCCCTTCCTTTACTTACTGCCATACATTGTGAAGTCTTTGCATGCTTGCCTTATCTGATTGTCTTCACTGAGTATCTGCTTGTTGTGATTGGCTTCATTCCTTCTTCCTTTATGATCCCTACTGCCTAGATGCTATTAGTCTTCGTGCTTTCACTTCATTGAATACATGACTATGGCTTATCTAGTGTAGTCCACTTTCCGCTGCATACTAATAGGATTGAGTTTATCGTTTGTCTTCGAAACTACCATGTTTTGAAGCATTTAATAAAAATCGCCTATTCACCCCCCCTCTAGTCGATATACTGCACTTTCAAAAACTTTCCCAGATGTTTCCCCCCTTCGCCAGTATCACCCAGTAGTGCGTTAGGGCACACCTAACACCGTTACATGTCATGTCATGCATCGTCATGCATCTGTTAGCATTGTATTCATTGTTTCTTCCCCCTCTTCTCTCCGGTAGATAACGAGACCGACGCTGCTGCTGCCCTGATCGACTACGGTGTTGACAACCCCACCTTCGCTCCGAGCTTCCAGGCAAGCCCACCCCCCTTGATCAACCTGATATCGCCTATTCTTCTCTCTACTGCTTGCATTAGAGTAGTGTAGCATGTTACTACTTTCGATTGATCCTACTCTGTTGCATAGCTTGTCATTGCTCCTACAACTGTTGACACCTTACCTGTAATCCTTAATGCTTAGTATAGGATGCTAGTATTCCATCAGTGGCCCTACACCCTTGTCCGTTGCCCTGATATTCTATCTGGCCGTGATCACTTTGGATGTGATCATGGGTATATACTACATACATATTATACATGATACATGTCCTGACTAAAGTCGGGTCGTCTTGTTGAGTACCCGCGGTGGATTCACGGATTTGGGGCTGAAAGGAGACACTTTCCCGACGGCCCTCTTTGTGGATCTTTGTGGCGGAGCGACAGGGCAGGTTGAGACACCGATGAGAGAGGTGGCCTAGCCCTGGTCGTTGTCCGCGGTTATTTCACAATAACACGCTTAACGAGTTTGGATATTTGATCCGAGTCTGTCCTATACGCACTAACCATCTACGTGGGAATAGTTATGGGCACTCGACGTTGTGGTATCAGCCCAAGCCTTCTTGACGTAAGCGACTGAGAGGCGCGCGTCGGATTGGACTGGAACGCTTACTCTGGTATTAGGAGAGGATAGGTCTGCTTACCGGCCGCGTACGCAACATGCAGGAGCGCGTTGGGCGATGGGCCTAGACCCTTGCGCGCTTAGGACTTAGACCAGTGTGTTGACCTCTCTGTTGTGCTTAGGTAGGGCTGCGATGTGTTGATCTTCCGATGCCGGGCATGACCTAGGAAAATGTGTCCGACCAAATGGGATCGAGCGTGTTGGGTTATGTGGTGCACCCCTGCAAGGAAGTTAATCTATTCGAATAGCCGTGTCCCTCGGTAAAAGGACGACCCGGAGTTGTATTCCGACCTCATGACAACTAGAACTAGATACTTGATAAAACACACCCAGATGAGTTCCAGATATAACTCGGTGGTTACTCTCTCACAGGGTGATGTGCGGGAGGATCGCCGGGTAGGATTATGCCATACGATGTTACTTGGTGAACTTACCATATATTCTCTTCTACTACTGCAAGATGGAGGCTGCCAGAAGCATAGTCTTCGATATGATTAGCTATCCCCCTCTTATTCTGGCTTGCTGCGGTTCAGTCCACAGATACTACCCATATCATTGTTACCATTGCATATGTAGTATAGATCCTTGCTTGCCGGTACTTTGGATGAGTACTCACGGTTGCTTTGCTCCCCCTTTTCCCCCTTCCGTTCCTTCTTCTCGGATGATGCAACTAGATGGTGCAGCTCAGGAGCCAGACGCCACCTACGATGACTCCTACTACACCGGAGGCGCCTACTACTACGTGCAGTCTGCCGACGACGACCAGGAGTAATTTAGGAGGATCCCAGGCAGGAGGCCTGCTCCTCTTTCGATCTGTATCCCAGTTTGTGCTAGCCATCTTATGGCAACTTGTTTAACTTTATGTCCGTACTCAGATATTTGTTACTTCCGCTGACTCGTCTATGATTGAGCACCTGTATTCGAGCCCTCGAGGCCCCTGGCTTGTAATATGAAGCTTGTATGACTTATTTTACTATTAGAGTTGTGTTGTGATATCTACTAGTGAGTCCCTGATATTGGTTGTACACATTTGCGTGCATGATTAGTGTACGGTCAAATTGTGGGCATCACAAGTTGGTATCAGTCCCGACTGCCTGTAGGAATCCAACTTTCCAACTCCTTGGCCGAAGTTGAGTCTAGTATTTGAAAAGCAAATTTACTAACTTGTTGTGTGGCTTATGGGCCCGCAACACCAATTGGTGGTGTTAGGATCTTTTATTTCCCTTCTATGCTATGGTACTCTAATCTCTCTTCCATTCGGGTTAAAAGATTTTACTAACTCTGACTCTAGGTTCTCGTAACTATTTCTCCCGGAGAGCCTTCATTTCGTAAGATCACCTGCTTCGTCAGAAGATTCTGAGGATGTCCCTCGATATTTTCTCGAGACCCTTGTGCTCATCGCCTTTGCAATTCACTGCCACCAATATATCCCTACGGATGTCTGCATGCACTTGTCATTCTCATAATCATTCCTCATCACTCTTGCTGTTGCAAGATGCCTTGAAATATTCTCCGTTGCCCCGAGAATCCTTTGAGTTTACTATCTTGCAGTTTTATTTCGCATGAAAACCCTTACGGTTATTGCCTCACATTTATCGAGGATCCATTCTTCTCAATTTTTCATGTGTCTCACAAAATTCTTCGGAATACTTTTTGATCTTTCGAAAATCCTCTGCAGCCTATTACTCTTGAAATTCTTGCCTGCTTGCATTATGGTTAATTCCATATGACTAGTAGTCTTCGTTAACATCCCTTGTCTTAGCCATTTTGAGCCTATTGATTCAATGTGTGCGTATGCACACAGTCATCAAGTTATGCGTTTTAAAATTATCTTTCTGGCTCAGACGTCATTCCGGACATGAGTTGGCTCTCGGCAATTTAAACCTTTATTGATTGTACAACTAAGTGTTCATCTTATCCATTCTTGATCAGAGCGTCTCCTTCTGATCCTTCATTTTGGAAACCACAATTTCTTTCTATTTAAGCATCAGTCTAATCAGGTGATTCTCATTCTTCCCCTGAGTGAGTACCGATACTCACATCAGCTCCGTTGTGGATCACCCGATCCAGTGTTGGATTGTTATCCGATAGTGTCCTTCATATTCAGTCACCTTGTGTCAGGGGTATTACTATCAGGTATAAACCGGCCAGGAGGGTCCGGTTTACATTATCAAGATTATTTTATTAAAGGCCCAGCAGAGCATGAAGTAGAAGATTTCAGCCAAGAGGTTTAGAGCCCAAGTGTTAGGGCCCATGATTTGTAAACCGTCATACTATGTAACTTGGGATGTAAGAAAGAACAGAGACCGAGGCGGACACGTTTATGAGCCAGCCTCGGGGCTCTGTAAACCGGACCGGGCGTCACCTCTTATATAAAGGGACGACCCGGCGACGGTTCAGGACAGAGAACAATAGCTCGAGACACAGGCAAAGCGGATCTGCTCCTTGGTCATCGAAACACTAGCAATACACACCAAACTAGACGTAGGCTTTTACCTTCATCAAAGGGGCCGAACTAGTATAAAATTCCTGTGTCCTTTGTCCGTTTTAACCCCTTGAGCTAACCCGTAGCGATGGCCTCACGACTAAGTCCTTTTGCTAGGACATCTGCCGTGCTAAATCCACGACAGTTGGCGCCCACCGTGGGGCTATCGCACGATGGTTTCGAGTTCTTGAAGTTCAACTTTGAAGGACTCAAGGGCTACGCAGTGGGCCGGATGACTAAGAGTCGTCGCGGCCAGATCTACATCGACGATGCAGGCTGGGGCCCCGAGGCCGGTTCAATCGAATACGGGTACCGGGTCCCCTTCGGCGGCATCCACGTCTTCATCGGCAAGATTGGCGAACCGGGCCCTGAGCCGGACATCTTCCCCAACATCGTCGAGCCGGCTCAGCGTGCGAGACCAGCCCGGATTCAGCCAGCCATGAAGCACGTCTTCGTTGGAGCAGTGCATGCAGTACAAACCGAGGACGGATCGGACTCTGGCGGCGAGACTGTTGTCTATTCCGACGACGAATCTTCTTCCGGAGAGACAAAATCTTTGTATCTGCTGCAGGACGGTTGATCGGAGGGTTGTTCCAAGGGTGATAGTATTCCGGACCCCCTCGATCCGCCAAACCGGGTCGCTGTCTTTATGGCCGGATCACAGTATATGCAGCAGCCCTCAACAACAGTGACGTTAACGTCAGAAACGATGGGAGCTAGAGCTGGGGATCCTCCTCCATCGCCATCTGACACTTTATCCACCTTGGTCGACACTTTGACAACGTTATTAACAGCAGAGGTAGCACAAGCCAACAAGGAGCAGCATGATGCGGAGGTCGCTCAGGTGAAAAGCCGGATTGAGCAAGCCAAGTTGGACCTGGCTGCTGAGAAAGCTAGGATGGCTACAAAGCAGGCAGAGCTTGATGCCCAGACCTATCGACTCATGTTGGATCAGAACGCTTCACATGAGGTAATGATGAGAAGGCAACAGTCTCGCTTGCCACCGGTTTATGAGGCAAGGAATCTCTTCAGCATGCCAGGAGCATGAACTAGTAACCAGCCAGAGGTGAACCGGGGAGGAGCAATGGGAACGGGCGCGTCGGTTCAGCCACCGGCCGCAGAGCCAAACCGCCAAGTTGTGCCGGCCCAATATGTGCCCACCCCTCCTGGTCATTATTCTAATCCGTTGGATAATATAGTTGCTGCCGTATCACGGCTGGCCGCCCTTCCCATTGAAGGAACGTCCCCCATAGCTGTGGAAGCGCGACGGGCTAGGGAGTTGTTGGACACGGCGCTAACTCAACAGCAAGCCTATTCCTATAGCCGATAGAGGATTCACTCGACTCCCCGTCCGAGCCGGAGTTATACGAGGCGTCTGGATGAACCGGCCGTATCAAGCAGCGCACAGAGACGTAATCAGCCGAGGCGGGATAATCCGGTAGGAGGAGAGGCGCATGCTCAAGACGTGGTGGATCAGGCTAGGCAGCACCGGGAGGCCGAGGTAATGGCACAGTACGAGGCCCGTCAGGCGATGCCGGTTCGTCCCACCACCACAGTTGAACCGAGGGTCATGTCCAGTTCCCTGGGTGTGCCGTGTCTTATCCCCGCTTTATGGAACGTGAAACTACCCAAGGATTTCAAAGGGTCGCGCAAGGTGCCCAAGTACACGGCGGATCTGGCACCGGAGGCATGGGTTGAGAGTTATGAGATGGCAATGGAGATGCTCGCTGTGGATGAGGCAGCGTGCGCCAAGTATTTCACAATGATGCTCGAAGGCACGGCCCAAACATGGCTGAAGGGTTTACTGCCTAATTCCATCGGATCATGGGCTGAATTGCGGCGCCGGTTTATAAACAACTTCAAGGACACGTGCAAGCAGCCGATGTCTGTCGTCGACTTAGCTGCCTGCGTTCAACGAGAGCAGGAGTCTACAAGCAGCAGGGTACGTCGAGTGTCAGAAATCTAGCACTCCTCTAATAGCATCAACCCAAGTACAACAGTGGTAACCTTGGAGGGCAATTGCCGGTTTGAACCCATGCGATTGAAGCTGGGACAGCTTAAACGTGATTGCAACGACATGGGGACACTCATGGGCGCTTTAGTGGAGTATGGAGACTCTGATAACACCAAGCATCCAGATGCAGACGGAGACAAGTCAGGGAAGGCGAGCAAGAACAGTAAACCGCTGCAGACCAATCCGGCGAATCAGGGATACAATGGTAAGCGTAAAGCGGACGGCAGCTCAGATTTTGTGGCCAACACCAACGCTCAGGAGGATGGGCAGCGCCGCAAGGGTAGACCGCCCCCACGTAATGGGAGGCCACCTATTAATCTGGAGCGCCAATTGAACGTGCCTTGCCCAAAGCACGGTACGCCGGAAAAACAAGCTACGCATCTCTGGAAGGAATGTTTCATCATGCAGGAATTCATGAACCGGAATAGGTATGATCACGGGGCCTCCGGCGGATCAGGCCCTGGCTTCCAGGGTCCGGGTTATCAAGGTGGTGGATCCGGTTTAGGGTACCACGGTAATAACAGCAACCACAATGGGCATAATCAGCATAACCAGCAGCATGGTCAGGGCGGATACAATAACCAAGGGAATCAACAGCGTCAACAGCAACAACAATCCGGATATCAGAACAATCCGAAGGAGCTGAGCAGTGGGAAGTATCATGTCTTCACCACAAGCTTGTGCAAGCGGGATCAGAAAGTTCTGAAGAGGGCAGTGCATTCTGTTGAACCGGCAGTGCCACGTTTCCTGCGTTGGTCAGAACAACCCATTGTATGGAGCAGAGAGGATCATCCACCCCGGGTTGACAATCCGGGTCAGCTAGCTCTAGTGGTGGCACCTCAGGTGGGTGGCTACAAATTCACCAAAGTGCTTATGGATGGAGGCAGCAGCATTAATATCCTGTATTATGAGACGTTCCGGCGTATGGGGCTGACAGATAAAAAGCTTCGACAGTCCAATACAGTGTTTCATGGAGTGGTGCCCGGTAAATCGGCCTATCTAGTTGGCAAGATCGATCTAGAAGTTACCTTTCGAGATGAGCATGATTCTAGGTCAGAGACCATAACCTTTGAGGTGGTAAAGATCAAGAGCCCGTACCATGCTTTGTTTGGGCGGCCGGTTTACGCCAAGTTCATGGCTAGGCCGTGTTATGTTTATCTACAGCTCAAGATGCCAGGCCACAAGGGAACTATTATGGTCCATGCGAGCCGCAAAATTGCATTGGAATGCGAGGAAGGTGATGCAGCTTATGGCGAAGCGGTTTGTGCAACTGAGGAGCTGAAGTTCTATAAGGACAATGTTGATCCGGCAGATATGTCTCGGCTGAAGAAACCAACCACATAGCATGATCCGGCGTTGAAGTTCAAATCAGCTGAAGAGATTAAACAGGTGGACTTTGTCCCTGGCGATTTATCCAAGTAGTTCACTATCAGCGCTAACCTGGATCCAAAATAGGAAAGCGCTCTCATCGAGTTCATCCGTGAGAACCGGGACATCTTTGCATGGAAGCCTTCTGACATGCCAGATATACCGAGGGAACTCGCTGAGCACAATCTTAATATTGATCCTAAGTTCAAACCGGTCAAGCAGTATCTACGCCGCTTCGATGAAGAGAGGCGCAAGGCTATTGGAGAAGAAGTGGCTAGGCTCTTGGCCGCAGGCTTTATAATTGAGGTGTTTCATCCAGAGTGGTTGGCTAATCCAGTGCTAGTACTTAAGAAAAATGGCACTTGGTGAATGTGTGTTGATTACACAAATCTGAACAAAGCTTGCCCAACTGATCCCTTTGCTCTCCCCCGTATTGATCAGATCATTGATGCTACAGCAGGATGTGAGCGGCTAAGTTTTTTGGATGCATACTCAGGTTATCATCAGATCAAGATGGTGGTTAAGGACAAGGAGAAGAAAGCCTTTATAACTCCCTTTGGAGCCTTCTGCTATGTATCTCTGCCATTTGGGCTCAAGAGTGCCCAGGCGACCTACCAGCGTTGTGTGCAAAATTGCCTTCATGGACAGATTGGGCGGAATGTTCACGCATATGTTGATGACATTGTGGTGAAATCTAGGAAGGAGGAGACACTGATAGCAGATTTGAAGGAAACTTTTGATAATCTTCGGGTCTACAAAATGATGCTTAATCCGGAGAAGTGTGTTTTTGGTGCTCCGGCAGACAAACTCCTGGGGTTCTTGGTATCAAATAGAGGAATCGAAGCTAATACGGAGAAGATCAAGGTGATCACATCCCTGGCTAAACCGGCATGCATCAACGATGTCCAATGCATGGCGGGCCGTATTGCGGCACTCAGCCGGTTTATCAGCCGTTTGGGGGAGAAGGCTATCCCGCTTTATCAGATGATGAAAAAGACATATCGCTTCATCTGGAGTAATGCTGCTGATGCTACGTTTGAGGATCTGAAAAAGCAATTGGCAGAGCCGCCGGTGCTTGCTGCCCCAGTCGACAATGAGCCGCTGTTGTTATACGTGGCTGCTAATGCCCGTGTAGTAAGCGTTGCTATTGTAGTAGAGCGCAAGGAGGCAGGCAAAGAATATCCGGTTCAGCGGCCGGTTTACTACATCAGCAAGGTGCTTATTGAATCAAAACAGAGGTACCCACATCGGCATAAGCTGGTATATGGAGTTTTTATGGCAAACCGGAAGTTAAAACATTACATTCAAGGCCATCCAATCACAGTTGTCAGTTCAGCTCAGTTGGGGGATATAATCCAAAACAAAGAAGCTACTCGTCGAGTTGCAAAGTGGGCCATTGAACTTAGCCCGCACGGGTTAAAGTATGTGCCCCATACTGCGATAAAGTCCCAAGCACTGGTGGATTTCATCAACGATTGGAGGGAGTTGCAAGCATCTGAGGAGAAGCCAAATCACACATACTGGACTATTCACTTTGACGGTTCAAGGCAATTGGAGGGCTCGGGGGCTGGAGTCGTGTTAACTTCCCCACAAGGTGATAAGTTCTGTTATGTCCTCCGTTTAATGTTCCCTTGTACTAACAATGCTGCTGAGTATGAAGCTCTCCTCCATGGTCTGCGGATGGCCAAGGAGATGAACTTAAGCTGTGTTAAGTGTTTTGGCGATTCAGACCTAGTGGCACATCAAGTATCTGGCAAGTGGGATTCCAAGGATCCACTCATGGCAGCATATCGAAGAGAGGTGGATGCGGTCGCCGGACACTTCAAGGGTTATCAGGTGGATCACATAGACCGGCGAAAGAATGAAGCGGCCGACGCGTTGAGCTGGCTGGGTTCCCAGCGTAAACCGGTTCCACCTAATACCTTCTTGGATGAGTTGCGTAATCCGTCGGTGCAGTTACCTTCAGAGGAGGACTTGGCTGTTCCTGATCCGGAGGCACAATTGGTCGCAGCACTTCATGTCATTCCGGATTGGACGCTCCCTTACCTGGCATACATGAACCGAGGTGAGTTACCAGAGGACGAAGTCGAGCCCCGGCAGATAATCCAGCGGTCTAAGTCAATGACTATTGTCAATGCAGAACTTCATCATCGAAGTGTTTCTGGAGCGTTTCAGCGGTGTGTATCACCAGAAGAAGGCTGTGATATTCTTCGAGAGATTCATGAAGGGGACTGTGGTCATCATGCCGGTTCAAAATCTTTGGTGGCTAAAGCTTTTCGTCATGGGTTCTACTGGTTGACGGCTCATGCTGATGCAGAGGACTTGGTCAGGAAATGTGATGCTTGCCAGAAATTTTCGCGGCGTGCTCATATACCGACGGAGGAGTTGAGGATGATTCCAATTACTTGGCCGTTTGCGATTTGGGGGCTTGATATGGTTGGACCCTTCGAAAGATCCCAAGATAAGAAAACACACCTTTTAGTGGTCGTGGACAAGTTTACCAAATGGGTTGAAGCGGAGCCTGTCAGTAAGTGTGATGCAGCAACGGCGGTTCAATTCATTAAACAGGTGATTTTCCGGTTTGGCTTCCCACACAACATTAAAACTGATAATGGCACCAATCTATCCAAGCGGGCTATGGAGGAGTTCTGTCAACGAGAGTACATCCGCCTTGATGTATCATCAGTAGCTCACCCTCAGTCTAATGGCCAAGCTGAAAGAGCCAATCAAGAGATCTTAAGAGGCATCAAGCCCCGGCTTATGGTTCCTTTGCAGAGAACACCGGGTTGTTGGGTGGAGGAATTACCTTCTGTACTATGGAGCATCAACACTACACCTAACAGATCCACATGGTACATGCCTTTCTTCATGGTATATGGAGCTGAAGCGGTCCTCCCTAGTGATATCCGTCATGACTAGCCGCGGGTGGCGGCTTACGTTGAAGTGGATAATGAGCAAGCAAGACAAGACGCGTTGGACCGGCTGGATGAGGAATGGGACACGGCAGCGGCTCGATCGGCGATTTATCAGCAAGACCTGCGCCGGTACCACAGTTGCCGGGTTAAAACCATGACGTTTCAAGAAGGAGATTTGGTGCTCCGGCTCATCCAAGACCAAACAGACATGCACAAGCTGTCCCCAACTTGGGAAGGACCCTTTGTGGTCAGCAAGAACCTGCACAATGGATAATACTACCTCATCGACGTTCGAGAACATAAGGACTCACGTACGACGGAGGAGGAGACCAAGCGGCCGTGGAACATCGCTCTTCTTCGACCTTACTATACTTGAGCCATAGGCTCCGCTTTATGTACAATGTATATATTATGATCAATGTAATAAACCGGCGCCCCCGGTAAACCGGGGTATCAGCCATCTTTTTTATAAGAGTATCACATGGGGGCTTCTGCATGCCAAGGAGTTCCTATGGCCTCTTAAACCGGCGCCTTCAATATATCGAGGCATCAGCCGTCCTTTTTTTCATAAGAGTATCACATGGGGGCTTCCGTGGGCAAGGGAGTTTCCTATGGCCTCTTAAACTGGCGGCCACATCAAGACCATCATAAGAGCACAACTCTGGTTGCTTCGGCAATTTCCACATGATGATGAGGGGCAAAAGAGAGTTTGATGCCTAGCACAACTCAAACATAGGCCCTGACGAGCAATGCTCAAACGCTACCTCGGGGCTCCTGATGCAAGTTCATCACCGAGTTGAAAACTCTTGTTGTGAACACGGCTTGGAAGCTTGGTGTATACACCTAAAACCCCGGATTAACCTGCCTGCATCAAGTAAATCACGCCGTCCAGGTAAACCTTGTATGACCCGTCGAACGTACACACAAGTCAATCCTCCGGGACCCTGAACTTGGTAACGTTAAATTGACGATCATCAAGTGATTACACAAGTCAAATCTTTATGAGATTTTGAACATTGGTAGCATTTGACATTGATGATTTGGTTAAGGATTGCGGATCGTCTTAACAGGCTTTGCTAAAATGGTTAATGACAGTAGCCTGTCAGCTCATAAAAAGCCTCGAATTTGGAGCCTGGCAGCTCTTAAAAAGCCTCGACTACATGGTCTTATTTGCCCAAAAACTTTATTTTTCATTTTTAATGTTTTCTCAAATCTTTATCTTCAAGGTCATTGGTTTTTCAACCAAGTCCATTGATTCAAGACTGGATGACTACAAAGTTACGGCTACATCTGTATTTACAGAGTTATAATCTGGGTTATAAACACCAGTACTAGTTTACAGTTAAACCGTTGTTCATTGTAACCCGGATCAGCCTTCATGATGAGCCGACAAAGAACCAAGGGAGTCATCAACACTTACACCTTGGATCGTTCTTGCCGGATTAAGGTTTAAAGATACACTTAATCACAGGTATGGTACATGCTTATATTTTATACACAGTTCAAGTTATTAACTTAGATCATGTGTTTGTGCAATATGACCCATCCGGCGATAGACCACCAGGACACTTTGAGCATTGTTTTATGCAGAAACAGGTAATATAAATCATCAAAACATTGCAAGTGGGATATATTTCATAAGCTGCCAATCAATGTAATATCACCAAACATAGGGGGGACAAAGAGAGTATCTCAACTATTCTATTACAAGGCATTGACAGGCCCAAAAGAATATCAGTTTTCTAATAATTACTCAACACATAAAGGTAAACTGGAGCCGGTTTATGATTCTGCTTCAGCTCGCTATGAAGGCTGAGGGTCAGCTTGTTCCGGGTCTTTGACGGCTTCTGGCAGCTGTTGGAAATCAGGGGAGCTCCAGGCAATCTTGGCAAGGGCTCGGAAATAAACTTCGTCATTTATAAGTTCTGACGGTTCAATGTCAGGAGCGAAGGTGTGCTTACGGACGGGTGCAATAAGATTTTCAATGTCATAGGACGGACGCTCCACTCGTACGTTCTCCAGATCATAACCCGGGTGGTATCTTGATAAGTCCGCTTCATCAGCAAGCTTACTGGCAAGAGGCCGCATGTCCTTGGTTAAGGCACGGAGATCATCAGTGGAGAAAGCTGATCCGTCCTCCTTCATGCTCGGATAGCCATTCATTGCCTCAGCCGGATCAAAATCAGGAACCCACGCCTTGGCTCGGGTTAGAGCCATCAGAGACCCATCTCTCGCAGATGACTTCTTTACTTCAACAATCCGAGCAGGCAAAATTGATAGTTTCTCTAGAGTACCTTGGATTGTGGTGGGAGCCGGTTTATTGTGCGAAATAGCACTGATGGCCCTCGGAATGTCGGCATAAAGCTGCTCCACCAGGGTATACGCAGCTTTCAGCTTCTTTCGCACATCATCTCCAAGATGAGTGATGCGCCTCCCTGCATAAGCATTATGAGTTAAACCGGAGCAGTACATGGTTGCAAGAATAAGCTTATGTCAAAGAACTTACCGAAGATAGCAGAGGTTATGTCATTTATCTGCTGCCTCAACCCGGACAGCTCTTCTGTCACCGGATTGAGAGCAGCCTCAGCATCACTGGCTCTTTTCTCCAAAGCAGCCTTTTCCGTCTCCCAAGTGGACCGCTCCGCTTCAAAATCTTTCTTCAGCTTCTCCATATTAGCTAAAGCAAGGGTAAGCTCCTCCTTGGCTTTAGTCGAAGCAGTCTCTTGAAAGGTTAGGCTATTCTGGAGTTCAGTTATTTCAGAGGCCCTCCGGTTCAAATCAGTCTGCCATGGATAAAGCATATCAGATATCCATAGAGCAAGCAAGTCAAACAAAGTCCCAAGCACATAACCAGTTATGCACTTGACACTTGAGGGCTAATGTACATTTGTAGTGAAAAGTAGGCAATTTTTTTGAGACAAGTCCCAAACACATAACAAGTTATATACTTGGCACTTGGGGGTTAATGTGACATTGTTCTAAGCATAGGAAAAGTCCCGGTTTACCTTCAATAAAGTAAACCGGCCCTTAAGGGATATATGTGCAAGTCAAAAGTTCTACATTTGATCTACTGAAGTCCCGGTTCATCCTAATAGGCTAAACCGGCACTTGGGGGCTACAATGGACTAAAGGTACAGCTACAAGGCACAAGCAGAAATACAAGGGAAAAGGAATTACCTCATATCATTCTTTCATTAAGTTCACCAAGCCGGCCTCATGGTCACGGCTGGTGAATAGTTGGTTTAAATACCCAGAGTGAAGCTCCTGGGCACTAAGCTGGGCATAGCTGGACAGGTCGGTGCTCCACTTGCCTTTATCCTTATGAAGAAGTTCTTCCTTGGCAGTATGGCTGGCCAAGATGACATGCTCTACTGGGGTGGTAAAACCAGTCCCAGTAATCTCGACATCGTCTGTTGAAGGAGCAATTGGTCTGGAAGGGTCAGCAGCAGTGGGATTGGCATGTACCGGACTAGCAGGGGCCGGACTAACCCGAGCAGGGCTAGTCCGGACAGGGCTGACCGGATCAGCGGTATGCTCCATGGGGTCGTCCCTCGGAGCAGCAAGGTCTTCTCGATCCATAGGAGGAGGATCGTCATGTGGAAGCTCAACATTGTCTTCTAAGGGATTGCCAAGGTCAGGATCTTTCGCCGGTCCAGAAGCGGTGTTGTCGACTACCGGTTTACTCAATTTTGCCTTTTTACTTGGCTTGGGCATCCTGAGAAAAGATTAAAGGGACAATGAAAATCACAAGTCAAAAATGGAAAGATAAACCGGATGGACTAAAAGACAGCTTACCCGTGAACATTCTTGAGCGCAGGGACTTGTGTGGCGGTTGACTCACCAGAGGATGAGAGAGGAGTTTCCTGATAATTCGAATCAGACGGTTTAAGAGGTTGACGAATAAGACCTGCTTTGGGATGAAGAATAGTTGGAGTAAGTAAAACCTCTGAACGGCGCCTTCGAAACAGAGTGTGAGTCAGTCCGGTCGACTCAACCACATGGCCACTGTGGCGTGTGGTGCGGCGAGCCTCATGTTGCTGTTTCTTCCAAAGAAAATTTGGATCCAGTTGAGCATAAGGATGAGAAAACGGATATTTCTGGACTACCCGACAAACTTTGGGTGGCAATGGTTCTGAGTCAGAGGAAAGAGATATTACCTCAACATCACCCGCTTTACTACCTTCAGCCGGATCCTGGGAAAAGTCATTGGTAATAGAAATACAGACAAAGGAAAAATTAAAAAGTCATGAGAACTAAGCGGTACCTCAGAGGCCGGATCATCTTCTTTCGCGTTTGAACCGGACGCAGCGGCAGGTTTCTTCTTATGCTTCTTCACAGCCAGGCTCTTCTTGCGAGATGGCCTCGCCGGTTTGTCCTGGGCCTTCCTCTTCCAGAAAGGGTCGTCAGCCTGTTTAAAGGAATAAAAGCATATTAAGCCAAGCAATATGGATGGATTAAAACAAAGTAAAGGGATAGAAGAATCTCTTACCGATGGCGGTTTCTTATTCACGCAGAAGGGTGCTAATCCGGTCTGACTGCACTCTTCCAAAGGTATATTGAACATCTTTTTGGCAGATTCATTAACTTATTTCTCCGGAAGCACCATCTCTGTGTGACGCAGAGGGTCCTTGGGGTTCCCAGTGTACTCGCACATTAAACCCGAGCCCCGGCTTAGCGGAAGTATACTGCAAGAAAGCCAACAGCGGACGAAGTCAACTCCTGTTAACCCGTTGGCTACGAAGGCCCTGAGCTTTGAAAGTTGGGGGGCATATTTAGCTCGCTCCTGGGCGCTTAAGCGCCGTGGAAAGGGATGATCCGCTGACAGACGGTGGGAGCGATAACCCGGCATGGGATTTTCCCCTTCTGGTGAAGTGTCAACACAGTAGAACCAAGTTTGATTCCACTCCTTGGGATGGCTATGGAGAGTAGCGTGAGGAAAGATAACATCTTTTCTCTTTTGAATACTCATTCCGCCAAGTTCAGTATTGGGGCCGTCATGAAACTCAGTCCGACGGTTTAAGTGGAAGAATTCCCGGAATAGCTCCACTGATGGCTCCTCTTGCAGATAGGCTTCGGAGAAGACTTGGAAGTTGCAAATATTTGATATAGAGTTGGGACCTATGTCTTGGGGATGGAGCTAAAACTCTGCCAACACGTCGCGGAAAAACTTTGACCCTGGTGGGTTAAAACGCCGGGCCACGTGATCGAAAAAGACAATAATCTCTCCCTCCTTAGGCTTAGGAGGACACTCTTTTCTAGGA
The DNA here is from genome assembly GCA_902687465.1 of Secale cereale. Lineage (NCBI taxonomy): Eukaryota > Viridiplantae > Streptophyta > Magnoliopsida > Poales > Poaceae > Secale > Secale cereale. The sequence continues at coordinate 304,770,222 of LR738712.1, read as the reverse complement.
GCCCTCTAGTGAAGGACATCCTTTGGGCCTAAAGCGCCAATGGAGGCCATCTTTTCTAAGTCCTCCTCAGTGATTCGGGAGGGGACCCAGTTGCAGGCATCAAACTGCTTGGCCACGGAAGTCATCTTTTTCAAAAGGGAAGGCTGAAAATGCAATAAAGATCCGGTTTACGATCTACACAGATTTAAACCGGCACATTCTATGAAGGTACTGATCTAATTGGTGGTTTAAGCAGGGGCTTAATGGTATCTACGGATCCGGAACAAGCTTTAAACATGACGTCTACCAGATAATGAAGTTTGAAAGAAGCTAAACCGCCAAACACAGGCAGGTAAGGCACAGATCTAAAAGTTAAACCGTCGACATTGGCAGATGAGATGCAGATCTAAAGTATGGGAGAACAACTTTAACACGAGCAACAGTAAAATATGGATCTACAACATATGGAAAACTTAAGATAATTCAAGTTATATTCAACGGAAACAGCAAAGGTTTTTTTTGCAGATTCAGTTTAAACTAGCATTGTTGGGGGAAATAAGATTACAAGGACGAAGCGGAGTCATGCATATGGTGGTTGCCCTAAAGGTTTGAGATCTACGGCTAGGAACCTCCTGTGGTGAAGAACCGCGAAGAACAGGGGTTCGCCTATGAGCTCACATGAAACCCTAGAACTGGGATCTACGGGAAGGAGATAAGTGAACATACCTGAGGCAATGGAAGTGGAAGGACGACGGCGGATCTCTGAACGCGTTCATGTTGATGCAGCGGCCGGGCTCGACGGAGGCGCAGTACTCGGCGGACGGTGGCGGAGCTCGAGCGTCGGAGGATAGAGGAAGAAGAAGCAAGGGGGAGAAAGAGATGCCCTTTGGCCCTATTTATAACCCGAAATGGTAAAACGGCAGGCGCGTGAATCAAGGAGCCCAAAAATCGGATATGGATGGTGCTGTCGGGTCGAACTTCGGAGCTTTAATGAGTAAAGGTAAAAAACAGGTACAAGTATTTAATGCGCGGATGGCGTCACAACGGTTTAAAGTGACGTGAGGAGATGATGTCATGCCGGTTTACAAAGCATACTGAAGCTGCAGAAAGGAAAATCTGTACAAGACTTTGAAGATTGACATGAACTGGTTCAAATCAATCTGGGGCCTAATGTCAGGGATATTACTACCTGGTATAAACCGCCCAGGAGGGTCCGGTTTACGTTATCAAGATTATTTTATTAAAGGCCCAGCAGAGCATGAAGTAGAAGATTTCAGCCCAAGAGGTTTAGAGCCCAAGTGTTAGGGCCCATGATTTGTAAACCGTCATACTATGTAACTTGGGATGTAAGAAAGAACAGAGACCAAGGCGGACACGTTTATGAGCCGGCCTCGGGGCTCTGTAAACCGGACCAGGCGTCACCTCTTATATAAAGGGACGACCCAGCGACGGTTCAGGACAGAGAACAACAGCTCGAGACACAGGCAAAGCGGATCTACTCCCTGGTCATCGAAACCCTAGCAATACACACCAAACTAGACGTAGGCTTTTACCTTCATCGAAGGGGACGAACTAGTATAAAATCCCTGTGTCCTTTGTCCGTTTTAACCCCTTAAGCTAACCCGTAGCGATGGCCTCATGACTAAGTCCTTTTGCTAGGACATCTGCCATGCTAAATCCACGACACCTTGTGAGTTCTTCCCCTGATACATAATGCATTTGATAAATTGTATCCTCTGCTTGGCCAACCATGCTCTGCTTTCGAGCTTGTGTTTTTACTTTTGAAACTTGTGGTATATGTTACTAAGATGCCCGATGGGTTGAACCGATGCCTTTCCCTAATCCGTGAGAACCCGAAAGTTTTCACAAGTCATACTCTTCCGGTGTTCTACAATATAAAATTCCAACACTACAGTTTTATCAAAGGAGAGGTGAATGAAATGATATGCATTAAAGAAGTGGGAGTCGACCTTGAACTTTGTGTTCATGCCCATAAAAATTATGTAGACCGTCTCGGAAGCTTCTTGCATAATGATTATCCAGCTGTATGATTCTTTTGGTATTCTTGAATTGATTCCTTACAGTTATGGTTCCGACCATGCTGTCCTGATCTAATATATCTGATGGGAATTCATTCCAGTGCCTCGTCTATTTGTCGCAAGGTTGAAGTATCTACGGTCATAGGTCAACGACCCGGTTCTACTTCTATCATGTTGTACCTTCGAGTATTGCCCCTTGGTATCTCGAAGATGTCTTGCCATTGCAATACATCTTGCTAACCTTGTTGAAGTAATGTCTTTCCTTGTCGTAATCACGCTACGGGTTCTGGGTTGTTGTCAACCGAGGACACCGAATAGTGAAATTATTCCACACTACAAATCAAATACCCCTAGTATTTTACTAGGAAATTATGAACTCAATCTGGTCCTTCTTAGACTATCGGCTGCATCCTGGTCTTGCTATCTTTTACTGTGCTACCTCATCCTTCTTTGGTGCATGAATTCTTCAGTGTGTGAGCATGACTTACATCGAGCTTTCCACATCATGTTGCTTGTCTTGAAAGGCAACTTTGGTTCCGAGTTTGCATCTTATATATTGATCCTATAACTTGCCACTTCGTCATTCTCTTGCTTGTTGCCATTGTTGTTTGATTGCATCCTCTTGAAACCTCCCGACAAATGTGTCGAATCACCTTCAACACTTTGACTTCTTCCGAGATGTCAACTTTGTTCATGATGAGAAATACCCTCCTTGCCCTTGATGATTTTTATTATCATCGACAACACCCTTGACTCCCTATCATCGTGAACTTGTCCACATTATGAATAAAACTTGCTCTCCAGCTAGTGTTGTGTTCTTCCTTGAAGTATTATTGTCTTTTATGTCGAGAATGTTGTGGGGATTGCTCCATCTCTTAGAAATTCCTAGTATGATAATACTTCTAACCGTTACCATTCTTCCTCGGTCCCCGTGTTGTTTTTAACTGGGATACCAATATGCTAACGATGCTGCTTGAGTTCTATACTTCTAGCAACCCTATTGTTTTGAAGTTAACGATCGACAGTTCGTTCTTAGACTGTTGGTTATTGAATCGTCACTCTAACATTGATCTTGCTGCCTAAGGTCATATTTTGGGCATACCTTTTAACTAATGATTAATAGTGTATGTTTTCCTCGAGCATACAACATTATATCATTTGAGTTGACAAGTGTCATCTTCTTGTTCACATTATTGTGGAAATCCATCCGTTTGGAATTCTCGATGAATTGTCGTAGAGCCCATCAGCCACCTCCTCATCCTCTCCTTGGTTTATTGATGCACTATAGTTTCGGGAACCTGCTCCCATAGTTCGTTTCCAGAGAATCTTGCAATGTCATTTCATCGATTTGTGTTGCACCTTTTCTTCTCGAACATCTTGAGTCTGAGGTATCATGACACCAATCGGATCTGAATCTCGGTCAGATATGATGGTTGGGACAACTTTCCAGGAGTTATAATGTGGTCCTTTGATGACCCGGTAATATGATGTCATGCCTAGCACCCCGGCTGGAGGACCTATCATTGTAATTTCTTTTGCAAGGATAACTATTCTTCATGTAGGATATTGTAAGACTTATTTTATAAGTTGCTCCTGATGGATCTTGTGTATCCAAAGTCTGGCCCTTCATTGAAACACCATATCATTGCTACCTCGAAGCATGACTATGATACCCCGCTCATCAATAAGAACACTGGAGGCGCGATGCTATGTGTTTCATGGTCGGCTATCCAAACACCATTGTATGGGTAACATCTTGATTAATCCTTGCCTCTTTATCTGAATGGTTGAGTACTTGCTCTCCTACCCTGTATGACATGTTCTGCTTGTCCGGGGGAAGGATATACTCCTAATAATTGTCTGTAATCACAATTTTCCTTTCCATTGTTCTGTTTAACCTTCTTTATCTATATGATCTAAGCAGTAATAATTCACTGCTTTTGTAAACACCTTGTTGTACAACTCTGTCAGTAAGACCTTAATTCTATTGTTGATAACATTCCGGTACTGCCGGTGGACGAGAACTTTGCCTATTGGTCCGCGTTGTTTCAACGAGCGGGAAAATGGTTCTCTTCTTTCCCCATCCTTGGTACCAACATTGTTGCCAACATAGCTGACAAGCTATCCACTGACACGCCTCTCTGTCGCGGCTATGTAAGATGTCACCACCCTTCCTATTTTCAACCCACATGGTGGGCCCATAACCCACAGGTCCACTGGATCGAAACCTAACTCCCCTGTGCAACCCTGATTCTAATGTATTCCTTGCACTTGGCTCCTGGTATCAAACACCATATTATTGTCGTTGATTAAGATCCCATTCCGGCTTATGGTTAGGCATCAAATGACTGCCTACCCATTTGAAACTTTGGTACAATCTCTTATTGTTCTCAATGCATTCACTGAAATACTACTCATAGGGTACTTCGTGTATCACTTTTTGAATTCGCCGTCAGATGCACAGACTTCGTGGATACGTTCCTCCAAAGTTTCCCCCTTATCGCGTTCGTTGGACGATGAAGATCCTGAAGAAAGGATGATGACATGATCATGATGGCTAGAAACAAAGGAACGAAGACATCAACATAATGAATCAACCTATTCAAAAGGGCAGCCAAGACCGAGAAGACCCGTTAGAATTTCGCAACCAGAACCTTACCCCCGTACTACACCGCTTAATCTCGGGACGAGATTTCTTATAGTGGGGGAGAATTGTGATGCCCGGATAATCAAGCTATAGTAAACCTCTGCTAATGATGCCACGTCACCTCGATTACTATTGTTAATCTCGCCTGGATTCAAACCGATTCAAAATTCAATTTTAAAACAAAGTCAAAAAATTAATAATTTCAAAAGTCAAAACTAAAATATTCTAGATGTAGCAAATAATTCATATGTAACTATGTGGAGAAACCACATCCTTATAAAATATTTAAGTGCTCTAAAATAAATAAAACAAAACATAAACAAGTAATGAAATGCCTTTTTATAATTAGTAAAAAAATTAAACTATTTTATTTTGGAGTTCAACTTTTGTGGTAGTGGACTAGATTGAAATACTAACCTAGTTACAACTTTTGTATTCTATAAAATAAAAATAAACTGGTAAATAAAACAAAACAAAAAGGGGAAATAAGTAAAAAGAAAACCGAAAACAGAAAAGAACCCCCCTGCTAGGCCGTGGCCCAGCTAGCCACCGGGCTAACCAGGTCGGCCCAGCCACGCCCCCTTATTCCCCACCCTGGTCTAACCCTAGGCCGGTAACCACCCACAACCCCCACTCCCTCAACTCCCCCCTCTCCCCTCTCGCTCACAATCTGGATCGGGAAGGGGGGATCGACCCCATTGTCCCTGGTGCCGCCGCCGTCGCGGCTCCCACCTCGCCGGAGCCCCTCGCCGCTCGCCTACACCGTCGACGCCTCGACCGCCCCGTCGTCCACCTTCCCTCGCCGGACCGCTTCTTCCTCGTCTCCTCCTCGCCCCGACACCCCGCCCGCGTCGTGCACCATCGCTCGACGCTGTCGTCTTGTCGTCGACCACCGCCGCCCCGTGCCCGCTATAGCACATCTACAGGGTCCTGTGAGCCCTCTTCCATTCCCCTCTCCCTCCCCGATGGATTCGTCACGCTCCGTTCCCTCCTCACCCGTAGCTCGCAGCGCCCCATGCGCCCTCTGCTCCACCCTGTCGTGTGCCCCGACCGCATCGTCCGCGCTCGCTCTGCCACTCGGGCCGCCCCCCGCTCTTCTTCCAGTGGTTTCTCAAGCTGCCGCAGCCGCGGCCTGGTCGAGCGCCCGCGCCGTCCACGCCCCGCGTGTGGCCGCGCCCCTGCTCTCCCAGCGCCGCGCTCCCCCCCGCTCGTCGGTCGCTTCACTCTACTGCACTGCCGCTCGTCTGTGCCACCGTGTTGCCCCGCGCTGCCATTGGGCGCCCGCGCCTACTGCCCCGCTTCGCGCAGCCGAGCCGGCGGCCACCCCTCTGCCGGCACCCCGCCTGCGGCCGCCGCAGCCTGACCCTGCCGCGCCAGGTCGTGGCCTCCGCCCGCTAATGAGCGCCCGTACCCAGCGCCCGCTAGGCCTCCCTGGCCCTATGACGCCTGGGCCCCTAGGCCAAGAACATTTAAAAAAAGGAAAATAAGAAGAAATAAAATAAGAATAATAATGGATAATTAAAATATTAATTAATTAACTTAATTAGATTAATCTAATGAATGTTTAGCCTAATTAACTGTTAGTTAATTAGACAATCAATGACATGCGGGGCCCACAGGTCACCTTGACCCAGTCAACACCTCTGTTGACTGCTGACATCATGTTGACGTCATGTTGATGCAATAATACAATTTTGGAATTTATATAATAATTAATAATTTAGAAAATGATTTAAAACTTTAAAAATTTATATTAGATAATCCGTAACTCGGATGAAAATACTTTGTACATGAAAGTTGCTCGGAATTTTGAGAAGAATCCGAATATGCAGAATGTTCGTCAACCACACATTCCTAGCATAGGGAACATGCAACTTTCCCCTTCGTTTCATCTGCCTGAAAATGCGAAACACCGAGAATACTTTCCCGGATGTTTCCCCCCTTCGCCAATATCACCCGGTACTGCGTTAGGGCACACCTAACACCCGTACATGTCATGTCATGCATCGTCATGCATCTGTTTGCATTGTATTCATTGTTTCTTCCCCCTCTTCTCTCCGGTAGACTACGAGACTGACGCGCTACTGCCCCGATCGACAACGGTGTTGACGACCACACCTTCGTTGCCGAGCTTCCAGGCAAGCCCCCCCTTGATCAACCTGATATCGCCCATTCTTCTCTCCACTGCTTGCATTAGAGTAGTGTAGCATGTTACTGCTTTCGATTGATCCTACTCTACTGCATAGCCTGTCATTGTTGCTACAACTGTTGATACCTTACTTGCAATCCTAAAGGGTTAGCATAGGATGCTAGTATTCCATCAGTGGCCCTACACCCTTGTCCGTCTGCCATGCTATTCTATCGGGCCGTGATCACTTTGGGTGTGATCACGGGTATATACTACATACATATTATACATGATACATGTCGTGACTAAAGTCGGGTCGGCTCGTTGAGTACCCGCGGTGGATTCACTGACTGGGGGCTGAAAGGACATAATTTCCCGACGGCCCTCTATGTGGATCTTTGTGGCAGAGTGACAGGGCAGGTTTTGACACCAAGGAGAGAGGTGTCCTGGCCCTGGTCATTGTCCGTGGTTATTTCACAATAACACGCTTAACGAGTTTGGATATTTGATATGAGTCTGGCCGTTGGCCTATATGCACTAACCAGCTACGTGGGAATAGTTATGGGCACTCGACGTCGTGGTATCAGCCAAAGCCTTCTTGACTTCAGCGACTGAGCGGCACGCGCCGAATTGGACTGAAACGCCTACTCTCGTATTAGGAGAGGCTAGGGCTGTGTACGCAACATGCAGGTGTGCGTTGGGCAATGGGCCCAGACTCCTGCGCGCTTAGGACTTAGACCAGCGTGTTGACCTCTCTGTTGTGCTTAGGTAGGGCTGTGACATGCTGATCTTCTGAGGCCTGGTTTGACCCAGGAAAGTGTGTCCGGCCAAATGGGATCAAGCATGCTGGGTTATGTGGTGCACCCCAGCAGGGAAGTTAATCTATTTGGATAGCCGTGTCCCTCGGTAAAAGGACGACCCAGAGTTGTATTCCAACCTCATGACAACTAGAACCGGACACTTGATAAAACACACCCAGATGAGTTCCAGATATAACTCGGTGGTTGCTCTCTCACAGGGTGATGTGCGGTAGGATCGTCGGGTAGGACTATGCTATACGGTGTTACTTGGTGAACTTACCATCTATTCTCTTCTACTGCTGCAAGATGGAGGCTGCCAGAAGCGTAGTCTTCGATAAGATTAGCTATCCCCCTCTTATTATGGCTTGCTGCAGTTCAGTCCATAGATACTACCCATATCATTGTTACCATTGCATATGTAGTATAGATCCTTGCTTGCGAGTACTTTGGATGAGTACTCACGGTTGCTTTGCTCCCCCTTTCCCCCTTTCGTTCCTTCTTCTTGGATCATGCAACTACATGGTGGAGCTCAGGAGCCAGACGCCACCTACGACGACCCCTACTACACCGGAGGCGCCTACTATGAGTGAAGTCTGCCGCGATGACCAGGAGTAGTTTAGGAGGATCCCAGGTAGGAGGCCTGCTCCTCTTTCGATCTGTATCCCAGTTTGTGCTAGCCATCTGATGGCAACTTGTTTAACTTTATGTCTGTACTCAGATATTTGTTGCTTCCGCTGACTCGTCTATGATCCAGCACTTGTATTCGAGCCCCCGAGGCCCCTGGCTTGTAATATGAAGCTTGTATGACTTATTTTACTTTTAGAGTTGTGTTGTGATATCTACTAGTGAGTCCCTGATCTTGGTCGTACACATTTGTGTGCATGATTAGTGTACGGTCAAATCGGAGTCGTCACACAGGTCATGCCAGATTTGATTGCTTGTTTGTCGTGGATCCCTTGTTTGCGAGCTAGGATAAGCATTACAGCAAGAGTCCCCGCGGAGTGGAGTTCATCACCGTCGTCATTGTCCGCTGCTAGAATTATTTTGTTGCTTCGTGTTATTATGCTGCTTGCATGGAGCAACCGTGGCCAACGTAGTTTCGACGTGCCGATGTAATCCTCTTGTACCCATAGATATTTTAATAAAGTGCTGATTTGTTCTATGCTAAGCAGTACCGTATTCCAGAAGACTTCTCCTCGATCTCTAGGCTGGAATACGGGGCATTCCGGTTTCTCTGAGCCGGGGTGCCACAGGCTTGTAATCATAGCAGGTCTGGCTATAGGATGCCCTAGCCCACGCGAACGTTAGAATACGGTAGTATAGAGTCTGGTTGGTTTGTTACATTTGATTGGTGCATTTGTTTGTTGCATAGAATGCATATAGGTTTTATTTGGTTGTTAACAGTTTATCTGGTGAGTGTAGGTGGCTTCGGTTTCGATCCACTACCTGCACCCTTCTATCTTTGCATGTCCGCTCTTCGGTGTTTGGCGTTATCGCTGTCCTAGCAGAATGATGCCCTGGTACCAAGTGTTCAAGACACCATTTGCAGGAGTTATGCTCAGGTATCGCTTCGATATCTTTCCGCCATCCACCCATATTATTTCAGCGATAGATTTGTTTCTACCCCGTATCATGCCATTTATCTCGTCCTTGTGGAATCCTTACTGACCTTGGTTGTCATAAAAGGGAAATGCCAGCAAGCCCAACTTTCCACCGCTATCCTACCCTGTCATCCAATTCTTTGGACGTGTATGATTCCCTTTCGTTACTGATAGATGAATAAAACTGATTCTTATTGATTGATTTGGTGCGGCATACAAGTGTATATAAGAGGGTACAAACCGACTTGGGGTAAGGTTACAAAGATGACTTGGACTAGGAGTCGTATACGATAAAGACGACTCTAACATCCCCCCGCAGTCTCAACGGCAGGCTCGACGACGTTGAGACTGAAACAGATATCTTGAAACGGCTTAGTAGGCAGTGCCTTGGTGAAAATGTCAGCAAATTGAGCCGTAGAGGGAACATGAAGCACCCGAACCTGACCAAGAGCGACCTTCTCACGAACAAAATGAATATCAATCTCAATATGCTTTGTGCGTCGGTGTTGAACTGGATTGCCGGTCTTGTAGACTGCTGATATGTTGTCACAATAGACAATAGTGGCCTGCTCAATAGGCCTGTGTAGCTCGGATAGTAACTGCCGAATCTAGATTGTATCTGCAACGGCATGTGCCACGGCGCGATACTCAGCCTCGGCCGACGAACGTGAGACTGTAACCTGTCTTTTAGAGGACCAAGAAATTAAATTGTTACCAAGAAAAACACAAAAACCGGAAGTGGACCTTCGAGTGTCATGACAACCAGCCCAGTCTGCATCAGAGTATGCGGTAAGAGAGTTTGGAGAAGAATTATTTAGGTGGAGACCATGATTGAGAGTTCCTTTTAAATACCGAAGAATGCGTTTAACATGATTATAGTGAGGAACCCGTGGATCATGCATATAGAGACATGCTTGTTGAACAGCAAAAGAGATTTCAGGACGAGTAATGGTGAGATATTGGAGAGCACCTGTTAGGCTACGATAGAGAGTAGGATCTGAAAAGGGTTCATCGGCAGCCGAAAGTTTAAAACTAGTATCGACAGGAGTGCGAGATGATTGACAGTCAAGCATACCGGCACGATTAAGTAGATCAAGAATATACTGGCGTTGGGAAAGAAAAAGGCTGGAGGAATCTCGAACAACAGTAATGCCTAAGAAATGATGAAGGAGTCCTAGGTCAGTCATAGAAAATTCAGATCTAAGAAGAGAGATAATATGATCTAAGAAATTTTGAGAGGATGCGATGAGAATGATATCATCTACATAGAGAAGTAAATAGGCAGTGTCGGAATTATGATGATACACAAAAAGAGAGGTGTCCGAGAGAGATGGAGTGAAGCCTATTGTTTGGATGAAGGAGGAGAAGCGTTGAAACCAAGCTCTTGGGGCCTGTTTAAGACCGTAGAGAGATTTCTGAAGAAGACAGACATGAGTTGGAAAGGATGGATTTTCAAAACCCAGAGGTTGCTGACAGTAGACAGTTTCTTGAAGGGAACCATGGAGGAAAGCATTTTTAACATCAAGTTGGTGAATAGGCCAGGAAGAGGAGACAACAACACTAAGAACAGTACGAATGGTGCTAGGTTTAACAACAGGAGAAAATGTTTCATCGTAATCAATTCCCTGTTGTTGAGAAAAGCCACGACAAACCCACCTGGCTTTATATCGTGAGAGGCTCCCATCGGAGTGAAACTTTTGGCGAAAAATCCATTTGCCAGAAACAATATTTGTGTTGGGAGGACGAGGAACAAGTTGCCATGTGTTGTTTTGAAGTAAAGCATTATATTCTTCTTGCATGGCAGCGGCCCAATTGGGATCAAGTAGAGCAGTTTTGTAATTCTTTGGGAGGAAAGTGAGAGATACGGTGGTATGAAGGTTTAGGCGGTCTTGGGGTTGTTGAAATCCTGATTTGGCCCTAGTACGCATGGGATGATTAATCGGGACTGCTGTAGGAATAGCACGAGGGGGTAACGTGGGTATGGGTGAGTCCGGCGCAGCGGAAGAGTCGGACGAAGGAGCATGGTTGGGTGGTGGAGAGGGAGCAGGGACCGGGGGTGTTGGGGAGGGAGCAGGGGTCGAGGGTGTTGGGGACGTCTCGGGTGGGG
>LR738712.1:304723742-304758809 GCA_902687465.1 Secale cereale | reverse complement strand
GGTTGTGGCTGATGTTAAAGTTGTTGGTGGTATGTTGTGTTCATCATGAGGGGGTGCAGGAAGGGGAGTATATAGTTGGAAAGGATGGGGAGAGGGGGTGTTTGCCGAGCTAGGGGTGTTGGATGATGTAGTAGTGCGTTGTGAGAAAGGAAAAATATGCTCAGCAAAGGTGACATGACGAGAGACATGAACGTGTCTTGTCTGAAGGTCGAGACAACGATAGCCTTTGTGCTCGACAGAGAAGCCGAGAAAAGAACATGGGATAGATCGTGGTGACAATTTATTTGTAGAAGTGGCATAGGCATTTGGAAAACAGAGACAGCCGAAAACACGAACCGCAGAGTAGTCGGGGTGGGAAAGAAAGAGGGAATAATAGGGAGTAGTGTTGGGTTTAGTTTTAGAAGGTCGAATATTTAGAAGGAAGGTGGCCATGTGTAGGGCTTTAGCCCAAATCTTGGGAGGCATAGATGATTGAACGAGAAGAGTGCGAACTATATCATTGAGGGTGCGAAGAGAACGTTCGGCTTTACCATTTTGCGGGGAGGTGTAGGGACATGAGAATCTAAGAAGGATGCCATGTTGTAAGAAGAAAGTACGATTTTTAATGTTATCAAACTCGCGACCATTGTCACATTGGATAAATCGAATTGGGAGAAAGAAGTGGACAGACACATAGCGTTGAAAATTAAGAAAGAGAGAATGGACCTCAGATTTGTTGCGTAGAGGAAAAGTCCAGACAAAGTGTGTGAAATCATCTAGTATAACAGGGTAATATTTAAAACCCAAAACACTTGCAATGGGAGAAGTCCATAGATCACAATGTATTAATTCAAAGGGATAAGTGCTACAAGAGCTAGAGGAACTAAAGGGAAGACGCACATGTTTGCCTAATTGACACGACTCGCAAAATGCAGAATTATGAGAATCCCTATTACATGGTATGGTAAATTCACTAAGCATAGAAGCTAAGACAGCAGGGTTGGGATGGCCCAAGCGACGATGCCAGAGATCGACGGAGGCCAGCATGGATGTTGGAGGGGCGGCGGCAGGAACTCCATTAAGAGAGTAAAGATCACCAGAGCTATTGAAGCGAGCGATCTCGGCCTTGGTCAGGTAATTTTTCACAGATAAACCAAAAGGGTCAAATTCAGCCGAAACTAGATTGTCGCAAGTAAACTGGCGAACAGAAATAAGATTTTTAATGAGGGCGGGTGCAACTAGAACATCACGAAGTAGAAGAGGTTTAGTGGAAGAGGGAAGTTGAGCCTGACCAACACAATATATAGGAATAGATGATCCATCTCCGAGGGTAATGGAAGGGAAAGGAGATGTAGTGCAAGATGATAACCAATTACTAGATGCAGACATATGACTAGAGGCCCCTGAATCAAAGATCCAATCCGTACCTGAGTTTCCTTGCGCAGCAAAGTTATTCATTGCTTGGAGAAAAGCAGCTTGATCCCAGCTCGGCGTCGCAGGTGAGGGTGGCTTCGGGAGCAGTGCCGGTGGATATGATGGTGAAGGCAGCAAGGCCGGCTGGGGTGTGTAGTAGGCGCCGCCGTCAGTGGAGTAATGACCATAAGGAGCATACGTCGGGGCGGCGTGATAGGCATTGGCCGGCTGTCGGGGGTTGAGAACCCTGGGAGCACCAGTAGGAGGTCGAAGGCCGGGTTGCCAGGCACCTGAGTATGCCGGCGGAGCACCGAGCAGGGACGGAGCGGACCAGGGCATGGGCCACGCCTGAACGAGCCCCGTCCAAGGATCATGAGGAGGCCGCCATGCAGCCGCCGATGGAGCACTGGTGGGTGGTGCAGGACTCGGTGCTGTCGTAGGCGGAACTGAACGAGTCGACGGCGGCCTGTAGATAGGATTTTTGCTGCGGTAGTTCGGACTAGGGCGCCAGCCTGGAGGCGGTTGTGCGGATGACGACGCGGATGGCCCGACGACAGGAGCCGGCATGGGAGGCGGTGCTGCTGTAGGCGGCGGAGGAGGGCGAGCCGCAGCATGAAAGACCTTGGGGCGAGAGTCCTTGCGAGCTTGTGTTTCCGCCGTGAGTTGGAGCAGAGAACGAACTTCAGCGAAGGTGGGAGGAGGCTGTATCATTGGTATGAATGAGGCTTGCTTGTCAAAATCCTCGCTGAGGCCGACGACGACGATGTTGATGAGCTGTGAGTCGCTGACGGTATCGCCGAGTTCGCAGAGCTCATCACCAATGGTCTTGACGCGCTAGCAGAACAGGTTCACCGGGGCGTCTCCTTGCACCATATTGCGAAGCTCGGTGTGGAGAGCGTTTTTCCGAGCGTCGGTGTTGCTTTGGAAGAGCTGACGGAGGGAGTGCCAGATGTTGGCAGCGGTGGCACCATCGTGATCGAGCATGTTGAAGATCTCGGTGGTGATGCGGGTGTAGAACCACTGGACGATTGCGAGATCGTCTTTCAACCATTGCGGATCGTCGGGGCGGGGAAGACAGTTGGCGGCGACATGCGAGCGCAGGTTGCAGCGGCCGAGGTGGAGATCGAAGAGATGTCTCCAATGGTAGTAGTTATGGGCGGCGAGATCAAGAACTATGGGGATGTATGGGCTGACGTCGGAGATTGTGTCAGCAAGAGACATTGGTGCGGCGAGGATGGGTGTAGGGGAGTTTTGTGGAGCTAGGGAGAGGACCGAGAGAGAGGCGGCTGCGGCGTTGGTAGCCTTGGCGATGAGCGCGACCCGGCGCTCGAAGTAGCCGGGCGGCGGCAGCGGCGGCGGCCTTGGCGGAGCCATAACCTAAACCCTAGAACCGGTATCTGATACCATGATAGATGAATAAAACTGATTCTTATTGATTGATTTGGTGCGGCATACAAGTGTATATAAGAGGGTACAAACCGACTTGGGGTAAGGTTACAAAGATGACTTGGACTAGGAGTCGTATACGATAAAGACTACTCTAACAGTTACATCGACTCCTTCCAGCCAACTGGTGTTCAGCCAGCGCTTGGCGTAACCTTAGTTACATCGACTCTTTCCACACATGGTTTCACTTTCATGCACATCGCCATAGCATATTAGGACGCAATACCGAATATTCTGTGAGATTTGTGTGCTTAGGTATGCATGCATATTATTGTTGTGAAAAGCAGTAATATGTGATGTTGCTTTATTATTTATATTATTTGTATGCTTGTGTGCTTTTGTTTTCATCGTTTTTTTGCTTCTTTCTTTTGGCCTTCGGCTGTTACATATTTCCCCCCTATTAAAGTTGCTTGTCAACCGACATTGAACCCGAAGAATCAGCAACGAATTCAAATATTTGGAAACTTAGCTAAACATAATGGAATTCTCGGTCAACTGTAGTGAAATGGGGAATAGCTGATCTTGATGCTGATAACCAAGTTTGCATTAGTGTGCACTCCTCACAACAATACGGACAATCAAGTCCACCTAAGTGTGCACTATTAATAGCAGTGATGATCAAATCAGAAAGAAGATAAATTATGTGCAAGATCGATAGTATATTATCAGTCAAAGGTATGGTTCAGATTCAAGGTTTGATGCTTCATTGAGGATGATTTTGAAACAGGATATACTTGGAAGCAAGCGCGAATGGGCCATGTATTCAATGCTCAGAAAGGAGGATATTCCAGCGAACCCCATTTCATGCAAGTAATCAACAACAAAAATATTAAGGTCATATGTATATGTGGTAATCAGTCCACAAATCACAATGAGAAGCTTCTGCTGTAAGGAACCCAACCATCCCTCGCAAGCTACCAGAGAAGCTTCCAGTGCAAGATTCCTCTATCTTCCCAGTATGATACATCGATGACTTCGCTGCAAGGTACTCTGTCTTCTGCAGTAAGCAACCGCGAAAGCTTCCGACATTAGGAACCAAGTCCTTCCCCAGCAAGTCTTTAAGGGGAGGGAGCTTCAACAACATGATATCCAGTCTTCCTCAGCAAGATACCCTCGATGGTTTCCAACATACGCCATCCAATCTCCCTCAGTACGACATTGGTGCAAGATAGTAGATTGTGAATTGATAGTATATGGCAGTATATCCCAAGAACCAGATCCACAATAGTTGGGTCAGAAGCAAGAATCAATCAGAAAACAAGTCTGCCACAGGAATCAAATTCTCATATCGTGAGCATGCTGCCAAGTTCTTGCAAGACACGGGTATGGTAATGAAGTCATGGCAAGAACCCGACAATCTCACGAGTCATGCATGAGAAAGAAAACCAGTTGTACCTCAGTTGCTGATGTAAGAACCGACAAGTTTTGAGAGAAAAGCAACATGGGACAACAAATTTTGGCAGTACTCAGCAAGGCCAGTTTCCTCATACGAGACAAGGTGATATCATTAACCCTTGTCACTACCTTGTATGCTGGACGACAACAATGAGCTATAAGCAAGTACGTGTGAACCCGGTATAGTTCCTACTCACACGATGAATGAATGAGGATAAGTTATGATCGCCGAAATATTGCACCAAGTAATTTCTATGGTCACACGGAAAAGTAATATGATCAAGCTCTTTTAACAAAGGATCCAGAACAAGAAAATAGTAAAGAAGGAGCAATACCAGCAATGCAGGTAAGATAATTATTGCATGCCCACATGATGCAAATACCCCGGAGAGTCTGAGTCAGCATCGATCACCATGAATATTCACCTAAGGGGGGCTGCTCAATTTTGGAGAACGGGGACATTTGGCCACAACTTCATGAAAGGTTGTCATTGCTAGATGACAGATCCATCGGAAATCACTTTAGACTTGTGAGACAGACATATATTTCAGTCATGGTAATCCATCACACTCATCTAAATCAGCAGAGATGAAAATGAATTGCAGCATGTATAAGCATGAACATGTAAGGTAAGATCTGTCAGAATGTCGATACAGTGAAACAAACCACCCCGAGCCAGACAGACAGTCAGATGAAATTCAGTGGGGAACAATCACTAAAGGAAAAAGGATACCAAGTTGGAAACGATTTCCTTAAGACAGTATATTCATATTTGTTCCTTGAGCAACCAAATCTCGAGGACGAGACTTCTTTAAGGGGGAAAGAGTTGTCACAGCCTGATTTTTGGCCCTTTTCTTTTTCTTTTGATTTTCTGAGTATTTTGCTTGAGTTTTCTTTTTCTGGGGCTATTTGGTTTGGAAACTGAAGAAGATGACCTCATCTTTCTTTCTAGATTAGCTTGTCATCCCCATATCCATCCCTAGACCTTGCTATTTCCATCCTGGACCAATTCCAATATTCTTTTTCTAGGGAATATTGCTTTTTCTATTAAAGGAATAGCCATGTCTGCCCTAGGTTGTGAAGCAACATGTACTTCTGTCACTCCTAAAATTCCCAAATAATACTCATAAATTGTTTGGGTCATATATTCCTCAAATATAGCAAAGTTCATTTCCATGTTCAAATATAATGCTCCAATAATTATTTTCCTATTCACCCTAAATGGCACTTTGTGAAGCAAGTGTTATTTTTCTTTGCCCATTTGCCCCCAAACTTTTTGGACACATTTTCATGTCCATATAATTGCCTCATGCATATTTTTATACTCATTTTCCTAGTAAATATATTTCAGCTGATTTCCAAAGTTTTTTCCAAAAAGAAACTTTGTGAAGGAGGTACAAGCTAGGTGTATGAAAATGAGTTGAAATTTTTGCATGACCTCATTATCATAAAATCATGACTGTCCTCAAGATTTCAGCTCATTCCTTGAATGCATGTGAGCACAGTTTCAAATCTTTGTTCCTGGTTAGTTTTTCAATTTGTGAAGCAAGTATATTTTATCTTGCTCCATTATGGATGAAAACTTTCCAGGACCTCCTCCTACCAATATAAACTATCTCCACAAATTTTGGACTCAATTCATCTAGCAATTTTCCCTCAGGAATTATTGCAAGTTTCTGGACAGTGAGGATGTTTGTGAAGGAAGTACCATTTTGGCAAGTACATTTGGTATTAGAATTTTACAGCATCATTATATGTCCAAATCTAGCTTCCTTGCCAAATTTGATCTCACGTGATTACTCCAAATGAGTGCTACTTCATCATTTTGATTCTGGACCAATTTATGCAGTTACAAAGCAACTATATTAAGAACTTGTCCCACTCCCACAAATATGCACATGATTAAAGTTCTTCCTAACCTAAACTCCCCAGATATCCTACTTGGCTCTAATCTGATGCCCGTTGATCACTGCATCATGATTCAGAGCCAATTTCCCATCTAACCCCAACATATTTCGCCATGCTATCTCCATAGTTAAAACCTCCCATGGATGGACTCCTGCCTAGACAACCTTTGCCAGCCCTTGGCATCTTCTCCTCGCTAGTTCACGTGGTGACCACCGCCCTGGCATGCATTAAACTCGCACTGGCAAGACCTCGGTGTTGTGCTCATCCATTTCACCTCGTCTCGACTCACAACCATGTCTAGTAGCCTCCTCGTGATCGACTGCGGCGCCCTGAGCCCTTGCCCCCTCCATCTGTTTCCCAGTCGGCGCTCGTCGCCGTGCGCCCATGGACGTACAGAGGCCGACATGCATTAATGTCACTTTAGCCGCTTCTCACCTGTGCCACTCGACCTCTTCTCTCACGTGGGATCCGTCCTATCCTTGTCACCGCGTTCCTCGCCCTCCCCGTGATGCATCTGACCATCTCCGCAGCTGGCCAGCGCGTCTTTGGTGGCACCCGAGCCCGTGCACACCACCCCCGCCTATATAAGGCCCTCCCCGACCCTCTCCGAGCACTCCACCAGCTTCTCCTCACTCCCCTACCCCTCCCTAGCTACTCGTCCGAGCTTCGGGAGCTCTCCTCGACCCCCATTGCCGCCGTGCCCATAGTCGGTGCCCAGCTAAATTCACGACAGCCGGCGCCCCTCCCTCTGCTTCTCAACCACCCTTGCATCCTCATGAGTTCGGTGAAGCTCCCTCACCACACTTCTCCTCTTCCCGATCCCCGCAGCACATTTCTCGACCGCGTCTGAAGCCCCTGTCGACCGGCGCCCCTGCCCTGGCCGTGCTGGTTCTCCTCAGCGGCAACAACCGGTCCAGGCAGCTGCGCCGTGTCGCGCCGAGCTCATCCAGGTGCGGAGCACCGTGGGAGGAGTCCGGAATCGCCGGGACAAGCACCGGCGTCGCGCCCCTCCCTCTGCTTCGTCGGGCGCTAGCGAAGGAAGATGAAGACAAAGGCCAAGCGGGCTCCATGTACCGCGGGACCCACCAGTCAGCGAGACTAGGCCATGCCCCGCACCTTGCCACCTCGATAAGTGTAGACGCCCTAACCAGAATGAGTTTTTTCTTTAAAGAAAATGTATTCTATGAATTACACCTTCTGCTTTTTTGTCCAGGCCCAGTTTGTGAATATTTTCTTTACAGATGGGTCCCTGGCAGAAAACTACTCGTAACTTTTTGCTCAAGACTCCGATTAAGGTGAATCCCAAGCCCACGTCTTCGTATAGTCGAGCCCATTCTGTTGGGATCATTTTCACAATATTTTCCCAAAGTGAAAATGGCCATTTTTCAGTGCCCTTATTTAGCCCCCTCTGAGAGAGGATCTTTCTGCGGCTTCACCACACTTCTTCCCGGAGTATTCTTCATCCGCATGCAAGCCACGTAAACCACTTGCATGATAGACATGCAGTAGACATGGTTTTCTACTTGAACATTTAATAAGTGCTTCTTTGTTTGCAACTGTTATCGTTGTTTTGGTTATGCTTATGGATTTGTGCTTATCTTCATGCTATGTTCTTTTACACTTGGTTATCATGTACTCTTGCTAGTATTGCTTTGCATGCCATGCTTGGTAGTATTACCTGTTGATGTTGGTGATGGTCTTCGGTGCATGACTATCGTCTGTTCTGAGTATCGTTGTTATACATGTTCCTTTGCACCTAGTTGGTTAAATGCTTGCATGGTAGCATTGTTAATATGTTCTTGCATGATATTTATTGTTGATGCTATTGGTCAGGTTATGCTATGAGTAGTGTTCTATTTGAGATATTCATGCTCATTGTATGCCATGCTCATCTGGATATATGATTAAATGTTGTTGTTATGCTCGTTGATTATGGTTGCACATCCATGCTCATGTTGGTATCATGCTCATGCATTATAAGTTGCATCATGTTATTTTATAATGGTTTAGTTTATTGCATTCAAGTTTAACCAGATAATAATGAACTTGAACAACTGTTGGCTGAGTCATGGTGCCACCATATTGAGCTGACCAGAGCAGCCACACTTGCCTTTTATGGAAGGTCCCAACTGGGTCTTTTATCATGCCTCTTGTCAGTGCCTCCAATGAGGGAAGGTTATGCGTGGGTGTTACCTTGGCCGGGTAGGATGGAGTAAGCCTTGTGTTCCCGTTGTTGTTGTTGTAAGGATCCTTGTCCCCATTTGGGACCGTTTAAGTTTTGTCACGACGGTGGCCGTTGATGCCTTTGGTAGGCACGGGGCCACCCATGACTTAGCCCAGAGGGTAGTTGGTCAGAGTGGCCGGGAGAGTGTCATTGCAGTAGATCGGTTTTGTCGGGACGCCGTTGGTCTACCCGTATGGGAGCGCGAGGCCATGGGTTCCGTGGTGTGGGTACAGTGTGCTAACCTCTGCAGAGTGTGTGTTAAATCTATCGATAGCCGCACCCACGGATATGGGCCCAGTTCGTAGATGGTCACACTATGGGTCAACTTTAATAATAATGTGCTTAATAATAACCCCAGTTCGATGATGAGAAAGATGTTGGATGTGATTATGAGAGGATCACGGTGGTATCGAGGATACCGAGTGGATGGATATTTGTGGTGTTATGCAAGTGTCTAGGGTAAAAGTCAAGCTCCTCATGGTCATGTAATGATTACTATAGTATTATAATCCTAAGCTTGATTGGATTCTGAGATGATCGTGTGATCTCCGTGATGGTAAGCATGTGCATGTGATGGTTATGAGGTAACCCGAGCAGAGTAAGTTGGTGCATGATAGTGTCATCATGTTGCATGCTAGTATCATCATGTCCATATGTTCATGCTATGTTCGTATTGTTCTAGCTGTATCATGTTGTACCTACCATGCTCAGATAATATCGTGTTCATCATTGATAATTAGCATGTAATTGCCATGCTATTATTTGTCTTGATTGCTTTTGGTTATTATGAGCTTGCAAGTACATTCAATGTACTGACCTGGCGTGTCATCCCAATTTGCAGGTCATGCCGGATTTGATTGCTTGTCTGCCGTGGATCCCATGTTTGCGAGCTAGGATAAGCATTCCAGCCAGAGTCCCTGCGTAGTGGAGTTCATCATTGTCGTTGTTGTCCGCTGCTAGAATTATTCTGCTACTTCATGTTGTTCAGCTACTTGCATGGAGAAACCGTGGCAGGCGTAGTTTCGTCGTGCCGATGTAATCCTCTTGTACCCATAGATATTGTAATAAAAAGCTGATTTGTTCTATGCTAAGCAGTACCGTATTCTAGAAGACTTCTCATCGATCTCTGGGCTGGAACACGGGGCATTCCGGTTTCTCCGAGCCGGGGTGTGATGTGAGGACCCTGACTTAAGAGTCGAGATCACCGAATGCACGTGTAAAGTGATCCCAGAGATCAATGCTCACTGAACACACAGAAGCTGAATAACAAGAGTCTTACATCCATACATACCGTCTTACACAAATTATGACCATTATGGCCAAGTCTTACATAGATAAAGCCTCAAGGGCTGAATAGCAAATAAACTCGAATATCGGAAGTCTTCGTAGATAAGTAGAACCCATGCCATCTGCCTTAACCCTACATGCATTCTGACTGGGAAAGCGTCCTATTTCGCATGTTCATCTCCATAGAATTCTCCTTCGATTTCCTGCTCCTCCATGTCTGGCCAATTAAATAACCAGTTGCAAGCCAATGAGTACTTTGAATGTACTCACAAGCAACCCATGATTTGGTTCAAGGTAACAATGCAATTGTACAACAATGAGTAACCTAGCTACAAGCGAGCTCAATTATTCTACCAACATGTAACATGCGTCAATAAGTTTGGGTAACCTCGAAGACAGGTTACAGATATCAACATGATAGAGTTTAATTCTTCATCAACGAGTCAAGTCACCATCTTGAATCAACACACACACATACTATCACCGAGATTGTAAAATTATGGACATAGTTTAAGTAGCACCACCCAACTGTCCATGACCGTGGACACGGCTATTCGAATAGTTTTATACTCTGCAGAGGTTGCGCACTTTACCCACAATATCCGGGAAGCTTTCGTGTCACCCATGATCCCGCAGTACCTCAAGTACTCGGGGGAAGCACCCGGTCATTATCTTTCCCTAGACGACACTAGCATAGGGTCCACTCGTTGGTGCACGGCCTTCGAGTACAAACAATAGATCATGGGACTTGCCCTATTTTCAATGTCACGCGTACACGAAGGGACCAACGGTGTGTTCGGTGCCCTGTAAAAAGAGTCATGGACGTCTATCCAAGCACGACCCCATCCCGGGAGTGACCTCAAGTCTTCCCCGTCACTAGTGATGTGGGCACCATGCTAGTATCAGCCTAAGTAATCAATAATGCCCCGTCCCATAAGGGGTAGAGTGGGTGCACATGTTTGGTTGGGACAGTAGTCACACATAAATCTAATCCATCATTTCACCCACACACAAGATATTTCTTGGCACACCACTTCTTCCTGAAGTGATGACCTAACTCAACATCACCCTCGGGCATTAGGGGCACCCGATGGGGTTTTCGAAAAGAATGCAACCACGAAGGATTCATGGCACACATGCATCACTAAGTATCACTACTAATTATTTGCATTGCATCTAAGCATATAGAAAGATCATGAGTAAGGCATGCATCATGTGGTGGCTTTCAACTAGGTCACCACCGTCACTCTTATGATCATGTATTCGGAAATAAAAAGGGTTCCGAGGAACACAAGGGTATCATGGTCAAAGGGCTGCTTGCCTGGATTGGCTTGGTCTTCAAGGTCTTCAAATCCTTCCCCTCCTTCTTCTTCAGCAACCTCGTCAAACACGGTATCTAATCGTCGCAATAAACAACGGGAAAATAAGACTACAATAAAAACAGAAAAACCAAATTTCTCAGAAAAATGTCAACTTATTTTTATCAAATACTAGAGGGAAAACTAAGATGGCAAAAATTCTTAGTTTGAGATTTGGAGTGACAGAATGGGGTACATGAATTTTTGAACAGGGTTTTTAATGTTCAAATATGAATTTAAATTTGAACAGAACAGAAAAGGTCCATGGATATGGGTGAAAGTGACATCATTAAATAGATTGGATTTTTACAAGTTTTTAGGAACTGGAATTATTTCATTTGGATAAATATTTAATCCTGTGGAATTATTTGAAAATCCCACAGAAAAGAAAAAGAAAAAGGGCCCTGTGCAACTAGGCCAGAAGGGCCACAATGCAGCAGGCCCAGGGTGAATCAGCTCACCGCACGGGCGCCAGCATCAGTGCTGACATCTTCAGGAGCCCACCGCTCTTGTTGGGGTACACCCTTGAGATGTGTCCTGACTGACCACATCCAAAGCAAGTGACTTGGTTTGGATTATTGATCTTGTTGCCACCACTGTTATTGGGGTTGAATGCTGGCCTTGGGTTGGCATACTGCTGAGGCTGATAGTTGGTGCGAGGTGCAGGAGCTCTTGGTTGCTGGTAGGTTGGCTTGACCGGGGCTGGCTGCCACGGGCGAGGCTTCTGGTTGCTGGAACTTCCCTTGCTGACCATCTTGCGCTTGCGAGTGTCTTCCAGAGCACGCCGCTTGTCTTCAAGCATGAGTGATTTGTTCACCAGGTCAGGGAAGGTTGGGCAGTCGCACACGACAAGCGAGTACTGCAGAGTCTGATTGAGGCCCTTTTTGCGGCATCAGTGCTGACATCTTCAGGAGCATACCTTGATAGAACACTGAACTTCTGCATGTACTCCTTGACAGTGCCACTTCCTTGCTTCAGGGCTCGAAACTCACGCTTTTGATAGCCATGATTTCGGAAGGAATATGGGCCTTGCGGAATTCTGCCTTGAAGTTGTCCCAAGTGATGTCTTGCCCAGCATGCATGACCTTGAATCCATCCCACCAAGCTCTAGCAGTCCCCCCCGAGGCAGTGGGCAGCATAAGCCACCTTCTCGCGGTCTTCGGTGCATCCGACTAGTTCCAGCGAGTCCTCAATGGTGCGGACCCAGTCGTCTGCATCCAGGGGTTCAGCGGTCTCAATGAAAGTTGGCGGTGCATGCTTCTTGAACTCTGCCAATGTGGAACGTCCATTTCCATTCCCCGCCGGCTGGCGGTTGTTGGTGAAAGCTTGAGCAATCATCTGAAGGGCTGCGGTGTTGGCTTGGCGTTCCTCTCGGAAATCTTGGAGAAGCTGAGACATGTCCATGATCGGAGGAGGTGGTGGTGGTGGAGCTTGGTCGTTGGTTTGGTCGTGGCCTGCCTCTGATTGGGCGGATGCTCCGGCTTCAGGATGCTGGGTAGAGGTACCAGTACGAGTTACGACAGGCATCCTGTTGGAGCGGTAAAAGGTCTCATGATTTGGAAGAGGGAAAGCAATAAAGATGGGTGCCTAGTAAGGGGGTGGGTGTGACACTAATCAAATCATGCAAGGGCCGAAAGGGCCAAACACATTCATTAAAATCCAAATGGGTGATGCAGTCGTTTACATATTCCCGGAGGGAGAATACGACGTACACACAAACACAACAAAAGCAAATACTAGATGGCTTCATATGAACCATACAAGGATTCGACTTAGCATAGGGGTTACACGACCTATCCTACCGTAGAAGTCACGAACTGGCATATCGGAGTTGCAAATAATGCCTAAGCGGCGGAATGCTCGGTCGCGTATTCTGGCTCTTCTGGGTCTTCCTCCTTGTCTTCATCTGTCTAGGCCCCCTTATCACTTGAGGGTGTGGGGGAGTGGAGGAGTTGGATACGGCGGTGTTTTGTCGGTGGTGCAGGGAAAAGCTTGCGATATTCCCTTGCCGTCATACGGCGTCGCCGGGGTGGTTCTTTATCCTTGGAAGATACATCTCCTGAGGGCCTTCCGCCTCGGTACGCAATAGCGGACTGTCCGGGAGGCGCACCTTCCTTCTTGATCCTATCCGTCTTCTCTTGTGCTCGACGAAGAAGGGCCTTGGTCTTGTGAAGTTCTTCTCGGAGCTTCATCGATTCCGAGGCCAAATCTTGTGCCAAGCTGTCGGCACCTAGGCTGAAGTAGGTCTGGAATCGAAGTGGAAGTACTTCCTTCAGTGGAGGGGCTTGTTCGCTGCTTTCATCTTCACCTTCCTTCCGGTAAGGCAAGAAGCGGGTTGTCATCTTGGCTGCCATCTCCGGAAGAAGCTCGCGGAGACGGGTTAGTGCCTTGAGTGCAGCAGCCTCGACAGCGAAAGGTAGTGTTGCCATCTGGGGTCCCTCGAAGAACCAACTTGTGGGAGGATCGTTCGCCTTTACGATCACTTCCACATGGTACTCCACCTCAGTGTCGTTAACCCAATGCTCATGGTAGGTGAGGATGGGTGCTCGGTGGAACTGGCACTCCTGGAGGCTATCCTCGAGAAGCAAGGGAAACCCAGTGGTCAGGTGCTCTTCAGGTACAGCGGCCATCTACAAAGGTTGAATAGGAGAGGTTAATAAGCCGATGATATCTCAGGTTGGTAAGGTTTAGAAAAGAAGAGAGGTTCAGAAGGTTTTGAAAAGGGTCTCATCTAACTAACGCCCATGCTAACTAAGGCTTCCTACAGTCAGAATGGCTCTGATACCAGCTCTGTGGGGACCCCGACTTAAGAATCGAGATCACCGAATGCACGTGTACAGTGATCCCAGAGATCAATGCTCACTGAACACACAGAAGCTGAATAACAAGAGTCTTACATCCATACATACCGTCTTACACAAATTATGACCATTATGGCCAAGTCTTACATAGATAAAGCCTCAAGGGCTGAATAGCAAATAAACTCGAATGGCGGAAGTCTTCGTAGATAAGTAGAACCCATGCCATCTGCCTTAACCCTATAGGCATTCTGACTGGGAAAGCGTCCTAGTTCGCATGTTCGTCCCCATAGAATTCTCCTTCAAATTCCTGCTCCTCCATGCATGGCCAATTAAATAACCAGTTGCAAGCCAATGAGTACTTTGAATGTACTCGCAAGCAACCCATGATTTGGTTCAAGGTAACAATGCAATTGTACAACAATGAGTAACCTAGCTACAAGCGAGATCAATTATTCTACCAACATGTAACATGCGTCAATAAGTTTGGGTAACCTCGAAGACAGGTTACAGATATCAACATGAATAGAGATTAATTCTTCATCAACGAGTCAAGTCACCACCTTGACTCAACACACACACACATACTATCACCGAGATTGTAAAATTCTGTACATAGTTTAAGTAGCACCACCCAACTGTCCGTGACCGTGGACACGGCTATTTGAATAGTTTTACAGTCTGCAGAGGTTGCGCACTTTACCCACAAGATCCGGGAAGCTTTCGTGTCACCCACGATCCCGCAGT
The DNA here is from genome assembly GCA_902687465.1 of Secale cereale. Lineage (NCBI taxonomy): Eukaryota > Viridiplantae > Streptophyta > Magnoliopsida > Poales > Poaceae > Secale > Secale cereale. The sequence continues at coordinate 304,744,254 of LR738712.1, read as the reverse complement.
ACCTCAAGTACTCGGGGGAAGCACCCGGTCATTATCTTTCCCTAGATGACACTAGCATAGGGTCCACTCGTTGGTGCACGGCCTTCGAGTACAACCAATAGATCATGGGACTTGCCCTATTTTCAATGTCACGCGTACACGAAGGGACCAACGGTGTGTCCGGTGCCCTGTAAAAACAGTCATGGTCGTCTATCCAAGCACGACCCCATCCCGGGAGTGACCTCAAGTCTTCCCCGTAACTAGTGATGTGGGCACCATGCTAGTATCAGCCTAAGTAATCAATAATGCCCTGTCCCATAAGGGGTAGAGTGGTTGCACATGTTTGGTTGGGACGGTAGTCACACATAAATCTAATCCATCATTTCACCCACACACGAGATCTTTCTTGGCACACCACTTCTTCCTCAAGTGATGACCTAACTCAACATCACCCTCGGGCATTAGGGGCACCCGATGGGGTTTTCGAAAAGAATGCAACCACGAAGGATTCATGGCACACATGCATCACTAAGCATCACTACTAATTATTTGCATTGCATCTAAGCATATAGCAAGATCATGAGTAAGGCATGCATCATGTGGTGGCTTTCAACTAGGTCACCACCGTCACTCTTATCATCATGCATTCGGAAATATAAAGGGTTCCGAGGAACACAAGGGTATCATGGTCAAAGGGCTGCTTGCCTTGATTGGCTTGGTCTTCAAGGTCTTCAAATCCTTCCCCTCCTTCTTCTTCAGCAACCTCGTCAAACACGGTATCTAATCGTCGCAATAAACAACGGGAAAATAAGACTACAATAAAAACAGAAAAACCAAAGTGCTCAGAAAAATGTCAACTTATTTTTATCAAATACTAGAGGGAAAACTAAGATGGCAAAAATTCTTAGTCTGAGATTTGGAGTGACAGAATGGGGTACATGAATTTTTGAACGGGGTTTTTAATGTTCAAATATGAATTTAAATTTGAACAGAACAGAAAAGGTCCATGGATATGGGTGAAAGTGACATCATTAAATAGGTTGGATTTTTACAAGTTTTTAGGAACTGGAATTATTTCATTTGGATAAATATTTAATCCTATGGAATTATTTGAAAATCCCACAGAAAAGAAAAAGAAAAACGGCCCTGTGCAACTGGGCCGGAACGGCCACAGTGCAGCAGGCCCAGGGCGAATCAGCCCACCGCACGGGCGCCAGCGCGCGCGCCAGGTTTTCAAACCTGACGGGCGGGGCCCGGCGTCATTGAGAGGAGAGAGGGGCGATGGCGAGGGGAGGCTGACAGGCGGGGCCCGCCTGTCATACCTAACCCTCCGGCAGAGGGCCGGCGAGCTCACCGGCGACGACTCGGGGCACGGCAGGGCGAGCTAAGGGCAGGGACGGAATCAGCAAGGTGTCGCCGATCTAGTGGAGGTGGAGTGAGTCGCCGGAGTGGCCTGGTTCGCTGGCGGCGAGGTCACGCGGCGGAGGAGCTTCGGGTGAAGTTTGCTCCGGTCTTTTCCGGCAGCTGCAGAGAGGGAAAAGAGGGGGAAAAGGATCAGTGGGACGTCGTGGTGCTATATAGAGCGAGCTGCTGGGACGGCCTGTACCGAGCGGACGACGGCGAGCCACCGCGGCGGAGCTCGAGCTCGATCTCGAGCTCGGGCCTGTCTGGAGTGGAGCGTGTGGCGCAGGGGGGGATTAGGTGGGTGATAGAGCGATTGGTGAGGATAGGATGAGCGCGGGGGGTCCTTTTATAGGCGAACGACGAGGTGCCGTGGACCTGTGCGCCAACGAGCTTCCGCCCGTTGCCACAGGGCTCGAGAGGAGCCGGGGTGGTGTCTGCGGAGTTGCTGGATGCAGTCCAGGGCCGGGGAGAGGAAGAGAGAGAGAGTGGGGGAAGCTTCCAGAGCAGCGCGCGTGTGAGGCAGAGGATTGGAGCTCGCGGGCGGCCGGCGCGCGTGCGATGGCAGCCACAGGAGGGAGAAGGAGGAGGGGGACAACGCCGGGGGGGGGGGCGTTGCGGACGTCGAGGCGCATCGAGTGGCGCGAGGGGAAGCACGAGGTGGTCGGGGGCGGCTGATTGGAGGAGGCTACAGTGCGGGTGTGCACTGTAGCACGCTCTAGAGCACGCCTATTGCATGCCAGGGCATGCCTTTGGCTTACTGGACGCGGCTACCTTGTCTGGGGCGTCAGGGGTGGAGTAAACAAGTGCGCTGCGGTCTTGGATGCCCTAGTTACCCAATGGAAGAGGAGGGAGGTTGAGGGAAGGTGAAAACTGGGCTGTCCAGCAGAGTAAAATGAGGTTTTCACCCCTCTATTATTGAGCTCTGGCCATGGGGAAGTTACTGGAGGTGCAAGGGGACCTGGGGAAGCTGTGTTAGAAAGTTGGGCTCAAGGAGAACAGGAAAAGAGGTGAAAATGGTAACTTTGGGAAATCACCAGAAGGTGTTTGATGTGGTTTAGAGTAGTCAAATGATCTCCACTAGCCATGACACTTAACAGGATTAAATGGCATATGGAAATAGGGTGTTTCAACAAGTTTGGGCTTATTTGAAGAAACATGCCAATGTAACTTTGGTGAACCCTAGAAATCAACAGAAATGGTTTCACCATGTTTGAGTCAAGCTAATCATCCCCCCTTGATGCACCACTTGGTGTAGTGTCATCATTTGGGGTTGTCATCATGCCCACAAAGTTTGAAGCCCCAAGTAAAAAGTTGGTAATGTAAAGTTGTTCAAATTTGAATTTGAACAGAAATGGTTTTGGGGTACTCTGATCAAGTTACCCTTCTCCAAAGCTTGTGCCATTTTGTCTAGATGCCTTCTTAGACCATTCTAGCATGTGTACCAAGTTTGAGAGCATTTGGACAAGTTTGGCAATGTAGAGTTGCTCAAACTTCAGATATGGACAGAATGGTTTTGAGGGGTTTTGATGATGTTTTCTTGCTTCCCAAGGCATGGGGCTTGGCAAGATCATCAAATATGTCATATATGACATGATAGAATTTCCCTGGAATTTTTAGAGAATATTTCCTTTGTAAATATTTCAAAAGCTTGAAATATCCAAAAACGGTTTCTGAGAGATTTGACCAATATTTGAACATGACCAAGTGTTGAAACTCTTATATATGGACAATATATGTCCTATGAGTCTCCCTGAATTTTGGCAAATATTTTTGAAATAATTAAATAATTTTTCCCTATTAAAGACCATTTCTGGCCTTAAGAAAAAGCTTTTAAATAAAATAGGAAAATAACTTTTAAAATTATACTTCTGTGGTTTATGGGAGTCCTATAACTACTAGGTTTCAAATATACTTTTTGAAATAATTTTCTCACCCTAAATCAAGCACTTGCAGTGCAAACCTCAATTTAGGGGGTTTTTGGAGAACTAATTTTGAAAATACATTTTGGCCAAATTAATTTTATAAGATAATACTATATTGCTATAAACACTTGGTATGATCACTGGGCACACGTTTTGGGTAAGGAGATGTAATCTACAAGAGGGTGCAGTTGACTTGAAAGAGCACTTGAAAAACACAGGGAGAAAAACTTAATTCCAAATAAAAGCCAAATGATGCCAAAAAAATTTGCTGGTCCAAATTTTCATGCTCTAATGATACAAATGACATGTTACAAAATGCAGGGTGTGACATGTGATGTCTACTATGCAACCTTCTTCTTGTAGACGTTGTTGGGCCTCCAAGTGCAGAGGTTTGTAGGACAGTAGCAAATTTCCCTCAAGTGGATGACCTAAGGTTTATCAATCCGTGGGAGGCGTAGGATGAAGATAGTCTCTCTCAAACAACCCTGCAACCAAATAACAAAGAGTCTCTTGTGTCCCCAACACACCCAATACAATGGTAAATTGTATAGGTGCACTAGTTCGGCGAAGAGATGGTGATACAAGTGCAATATGGATGGTAGATATATGTTTTTGTAAACTAAAAATATAAAAACACAAGGTAACTAAAGATAAAAGTGGGCATAAACGGTGTTGCAATGATAGGAAACAAGGCCTAGGGTTCATACTTTCACTAGTGCAAGTTCTCTCAACAATAATAACATAACTGGATCATATAACTATCCCTCAACATGCAACAAAGAGTCACTAATAGCGGAGAACAAATGAAGAGATTATTGTAGGGTACGAAACCACCTCAAAGTTATCCTTTCTGATCGATCTATTCAAGAGTCCGTAGTAAAATAACACGAGGCTATTCTTTCCGTTCAATCTATCATAGAGTTCGTACTAGAATAACACCTTCAGATACAAATCAACCAAAATCCTAATGTCACCTAGATACTCCATTGTCACCTCATGTATCCGTGGGCATGATTATACAATATGCATCACACAATCTCAGATTCATCTATTCAACCAACACAAAGAACTTCAAAGAGTGCCCCAAAGTTTCTACCGGAGAGTCAAGACGAAAACGTGTGCCAACCCCTATGCATAGATTCACAAGGTCATTGAACCCGCAAGTTGATCACCAAAACATACATCAAGTGGATCACGTGATATCCCATTGTCACCACAGATAAGCACATGCAAGACATACATCAAGTGTTCTCAAATACTTAAAGACTCAATCCGATAAGATAACTTCAAAGGGAAAACTCAATCCATTACAAGAGAGTAGAGGGGGAGAAACATCATAAGATCCAACAATAATAGCAAAGCTCGCGATACATCAAGATCGTGCCATCTCAAGAACACTAGAGAGAGAGATCAAACTCATAGCTACTGGTACATACCCTCAGCCCCGAGGGTGAACTACTCCCTCCTCGTCATGGAGAGCGCCGGGATGATGAAGATGGCCACCGGAGAGGGATTCCCCTCCTCCGGCAGGGTGCCAGAACGGGTCTAGATCAATTTTCGGTGGCAACAGAAGGTTTTGGCGGCGGAACTCCCGATCTAGGTTATTTTTCGGAGGTTTACGTATTTATAGGATTTTTTGGCATAGGGTACAAGTCAGGGGGGTCTCCGGGCTGTCCACGAGATAGGGGGGCACGCCCAAGGGGGCGCGCCCCCACCCTCGTGGGCAGCCCGTGACTCTCCTGGCCCAACTCTTTTACGGCGGGGGCTTCTTTTGGTCCATAAAAAATCATCAAAAATTGGCACATTAATTGGACTCCGTTTGATATTCCTTTTCTGTAAAACTCAAAAACAAGGAAAAAAACAGAAACTGGCACTGGGCTCTGGGTTAATAGGTTAGTCCCAAAAATCATATAAAGTGTATCTTATAAAGGATAATATAATAAAATGGAACAATAAAAAATTATAGATACGTTGGAGACGTATCAAGCATCCCCAAGCTTAATTCCTGCTCGTCCTCGAGTAGGTAAATGATAAAAAAGAATTTTTGATGTGGAATGCTACCTAACATAATTGTCAATGCAATTTATTTTATTGTGGCATGAATGTTCAGATCCGAAATATTCAAGATAAAAGTCTGTATTGACATAAGAATAATAATACTTTAAGCATACTAACAAAGAAATTATGTCTTCTCAAAATAACATGGCCAAAGAAAGTTCATCCCTACAAAATCATATAGTTTGGCTATGCTCCGTCTTCGTCACACAAAATATTCAAATCATGCACAACCCCAGTTTCAGCCAAGCGATTGTTTCATACTTTAGTATTCTCAAACTTTTTCAACTTTCACGCAATACATGAGCGCAAGCCATGGATATAACACTATAGGTGGAATAGAGTGGTGGTTGTGGAGAAGACAAAAAGAGGAAGATGGTCTCACATCAACTAGGCGTATCAATGGGCTATGGAGATGCCCATCAATAAATATCAATGTGAGTGAGTAGGGATTGCCATGCAACAGATGTACTAGAGCTATAAGTGTATGAAAGCTCAACAAAAGAAACTAAATGGGTGTTCATCTAACTTGCTTGATCACTAAGACCTAGGGCATTTGAGGAAGCCCATCGTTGGAATATACAAGCCAAGTTCTATAATGAAAATTCCCACTAGTATATGAAAGTGACAAAACAAGAGACTCTCTATCATGAAGATCATGGTGCTACTTTGAAGAACAAGTGTGGAAAAAGATAGTAGCATTGTCCCTTTTTTTTTTGGGCCTTTCTTCTTCTTTTTTTGGGCCTTTCTTTTTTTCTTTTTTTTTCTTTGGGACAATGCTCTAATAATGATGATCATCACACTTCTCTTGATTTACAACTCGATATTACAACTTGATACTATAACAAAGTATGACTCTATATGAATGCCTCCGGCGGTGTACCGGGATGTGCAATGAATCAAGAGTGACATGTATGAAAAATTATGAATGGTGGCCTAGCCGCAAATACGATGTCAACTATATGCTCATGCTTGGAAATATGACAATGATGAAGCGTGTCATATGAACGGAACGGTGGAAAGTTGCATGACAATATATCTCGGAATGGCTATGAAAATTCCATGATAGGTAGGTATGGTGGCTGTTTTGAGGAAGGTATATTGTGGGTGTATGGTACTGGTGAAAGTTGTGCAGTACAAGAGAGGCTAGCAATGTTGGAAGGGTGAGAGTGCGTATAATCCATGTACTCAACATTAGTCATAAAGAACTCATATACTTATTGCAAAAATCTACAAGTCATCAAAACAAAGTACTACACACATGCTCCTAGGGGAAGGGTTGGTAGGAGTTAACCATCGCACGATCCCGACCTCCACACAAAGGATGACACTCAATGAAATACCTCATGCTTCAAATTTGTCACACAACGGCTACCATACGTGCATCTACGGGACTTGCAAACCTCAACACAAGTATTTCTCAAATTCACAACTACTCTACTAGCATGACTCTAATATCACCATCCTCATATCTCAAAACGATCATCAAGCATCAAACTTCTCATAGTATTGAATGCACTTCATATGAAAGTTTTTATTATATCCCTCTTGGATGCCTATCATATTAGGACCAAATTCATAACCTAAGCAAATTACCATGATGTTCTAAAAGACTCTCATAATGATATAAGTGAAGCGTGAGAGTTCATCTATTTCTTAAAAATAAAACCATCATCGTGCTCTAAAAGATATAAGTGAAGTACTAGAGCAAATGACAAACTACTCCAAAAGATATAAGTGAAGATCAATGAGTAGTTGAATAATTATGTAACTATGTGAAGACTCTCTAACATTTAAGAATTTCAGATCTTGGGATATTATTCAAACATCAAGCAAAACAAAATAAGATAAATTGACGCTCCAAGCAAAACACATATCATGTGGTGAATAAAAATATAGCATCGAGTAAAGTTACCGATGAACGAAGACGAAAGAGGGGATGCCTTCCCAGGGCATCCCCAAGCTTAGGCTTTTGGTTGTCCTTGAATTTTACCTTGGGGTGCCCTGGGCATCCCCAAGCTTAGGCTCTTTCCACTCCTTATTCCACAGTCCATCGAATCTTTACCCAAAACTTGAAAACTTCACAACACAAAACTCAACAGAAAACTCGTGAGCTCCGTTAGTATAAGAAAATAGAACCACCACTTAGGTACCGTTATGAACTCCTGATAAATTCATATTGGTGTAATATCTACAGTATTCCAACTTCTATATGGTTCATACCCTCCGATGCTACTCATAGATTCATCAAAATAAGCAAACAACACATAGAAAACAGAATCTGTCAAAAACAGAACAGTCTGTAGAAATATGTAACTTTCGAATACTTCTGTAACTCTAAAAATTCTGAAATAAATTGGTGGACGTGAGGAATTTGTCTATTAATCATCTGCAAAAATAATCAACTAAAAAGCACTTTCGAGTAAAAAGTGGTAGCGAATCTCGTGAGCGCTAAAGTTTCTATTTTTTACAGCATGATCGCATAAACTTCACGCAAGTCTTCCCAAAGGTTCTACTTGGCACAAGCACTAATTAAAACGCAAAACCACATATAAACAGAAGCAATATGCAATATTTATTCCTAAACATAAGCAAAAAAAGCAAAGAACAAAAATAAAGTTGGGTTGCCTCCTAACAAGCGCTATCGTTTAACGCCCCTAGCTAGGCATGATGATTTCAATGATGCTCGCATAAAAGATATGAATTGAAACATAAGGGAGCATCTTGAAGAATATGACTAGAACATTTAAGTCTAACCCACTTCCTATGCATAGGGATTTTGTGAGCAAACAACATATGGGAACAATAATCAACTAGCATAGGAAATCAAAACAAGCATAGCTTCAAAACTTCAAGCACATATAGAGGAAACTTGATATTATTGCAATATGTAGAAGCATATGATCCTCTATCATAATAATTTTCAGTAGTATCATGAATGAATTCAACCATATAACCAGCACATAAAGCATTCTTCTCATGATTTACTTGCATAGAAATTTAACTACTCTCCACATAAGCAAATTTCTTCTCATGAATAATAATGGGAGGAAACTCAACAAAATAATTATCATGATGACGGGTTTCATGGTTATCATTATTCTTAATAGCATACAAGTCATCACAATAATCATCACAAATAGCAACTTTGTTCTCATAATCAATTGGAACCTCTTCCGAAATAGTGGATTCATCACTAAATAAAGTCATGACCTCTCCAAATCCACTTTGCTCAATATAATCATCATAAATAGGAGGCATGCTTTCATCGTAATAAATTTGCTCATCAAAACTTGGGGGACTAAACATATCATCTTCATCAAACATAGCATCCCCAAGCTTGTGGATTTGCATATCATTAGCATCATGGGTATTCAAAGAATTCATACTAACAACATTGCAATCATGCTCATCATGCACATACTTTATGCCAAGTATTCTATGTAATTCTTCTTCTAGTACTTGAGCGCAATTTTCCTTCCCATCATTTTCACGGAATATATTAAAAAGAAGAAGCATATGTGGTAACCTCAATTCCATTTTTTGTAGTTTTCTTTTCTAAACTAAACTAGTGATAAAACAAGAAACTAAAAGATTCGATTGCAAGATCTAAAGATATACCTTCAAGCACTCACCTCCCCGGCAACGGCGCCAGAAAATAGCTTGATGTCTACTACGCAACCTTCTTCTTGTAGACGTTGTTGGGCCAGGTTTGTAGGATAGTAGCAAATTTCCCTTAAGTGGATGACCTAAGGTTTATCAATCCGTGGGAGGCGTAGGATGAAGATGGTCTCTCTCAAACAACCCTGCAACCAAATAACAAAGAGTCTCTTATGTCCCCAACACACCCAATACAATGGTAAATTGTATAGGTGCACTAGTTCGACAAAGAGATGGTGATACAAGTGCAATATGGATGGTAGATATAGGTTTTTGTAATAAGAAAATATAAAAACATCAAGGTAGCAAGTGGTAAAAGTGGGCATAAATGGTGTTGCAATGATAGGAAACAAGGCCTAGGGTTCATACTTTAACTAGTGCAAGTTCTCTCAACAATAATAACATAACTGGATCATATAACTATCCCTCAACATGCAACAAAGAGTCACTCTAAAGTCACTAATAGCAGAGAACAAACGAAGAGATTATTGTAGGGTACGAAACCACCTCAAAGTTATCATTTCTGATCAATCTATTCAAGAGTCCATAGTAAAATAACACGAGGCTATTCTTTCCGTTAAATCTATCATAGAGTTCGTACTAGAATAACACCTTAAGATACAAATCAACCAAAACCCTAATGTCACCTAGGTACTCCATTGTCACCTCAAGTATCCGTGGGCATGATTATACGATATGCATCACACAATCTCAGATTCATCTATTCAACCAACACAAAGAACTTCAAAGAGTGCCCCAAAGTTTCTACCGGAGAGTCAAGACGAAAACGTGTGCCAACCCCTATGCATAGATTCACAAGGTCACTGAACCCACAAGTTGATCACCAAAACATACATCAAGTGGATCACGTGATATCCCATTGTCACCACAAATAAGCAAATGCAAGACATACATCAAGTGTTCTCCAATCCTTAAAGACTCAATCCAATAAGATAATTTCAAAGGGAAAACTCAATCCATTACAAGAGAGTAGAGGGGGAGAAACATCATAAGATCAAACTATAATAGCAAAGCTTATGATACATCAAGATCGTGCCATCTCAAGAACACGAGAGAGAGAGAGAGATAAAACACATAGCTACTCATACATACCCTCAGCCCAGAGGGTGAACTACTCCCTCCTCGTAATGGAGAGCGCCGCGATGATGAAGATGGCCACCGGAAAGGGATCCCCCCCCTCCGGTAGGGTGCCAGAACGGGTCTAGATTATTTCTCGGTGGCAATAGAGGCTTTCAGCGGCGGAACTCCCGATCTAGGTTATTTTCCGGAGGTTTCTATATTTATAGGATTTTTTAGCATAGGGCACAAGTCAGGGGGGTCTCTGGGTTGTCCAGGAGATAGGGGGCGCGCCCAGGGGGGTGGGCGCGCCCCCCACCCTCGTGGGCAGCCCGTGACTCTCCTGGCCCAACTCTTTTACTCCGGGGGCTTCTTTTGGTCCATAAAAAATCATCAAAAATTGGCACGTCAATTGGACTCCGTTTGATATTCCTTTTCTGTAAAACTCAAAAACAAGGAAAAAACTGAAACTGGCAATGGGCTCTGGGTTAATAGGTTAGTCCCAAAAATCATATAAAAGTGTATAATAAAGCCCATTAAACATCCTAGAAGGATAATATAATAGCATGGAACAATAAAAAATTATAGATACATTGGAGACGTATCAGGGTGCCACAAGAGAAGCTGAAAGTGAAGAGGCAGCAGATGTAGGTCCATCAAGCAACAAGCCTTGTTGTCAACAAGTCAAGTGAAGAGCAAGCAGATGGGTGAGAATAAGATGTTGCTGTAATGCCTAATATATTTTGTCGGATCCATTTTTTAAGGGGTTAGGTCAAGGTATTCTATTGTGAAAAAGTTGCTATTTGTCCTCCTTATGGCCTGAAGGAAGCCACGCCACTACTTATAAGCACACCAAATCAAATCGTTGCTTGTTTTCGGATGCAGAGGATCTTGAGAAATACATATGCAATAGGTAGGATTGTTGAGTGGGCTTTGGAATTGTGAACCTTTGATCTAAAGTTTGAAATTACTTCAACTATTCAGAGCAGAGCCTTGGCAGAGTTCATTGCAGAATGGACACCAATGTGAGGCAAAGAGATTCCAGAAACCTCACTCCCTGGCAAGGAAACAACTAAGGATTGGATTATGTATTTTGGTGGAGCCTTCTTGCTGCAAGGCGTCGGTGCTGGAGTGTTGCTTGTCGCATCCATTGGAGAGCACCTCAAATACGTATTCAGGTGCATCTCCCTGGGGAGAAGGTGACAAACAACAATGCTGAGTATGAAGGGCTCCTTGGCGGTCTTAGGATCACGACAGACCTTGGGATCAAAAAGCTCATTATCAAAGGCGACTCGCAGCTGGTTGTAAAGCAAGTCAACAATGATTATCAAAGTCCACTGATGGAGGCATATGTTGATGAAGTGAGGAAATTGAAAGAGCACTTTGACGGATTACAAACAGAGCACATTCCTCATGCAGAGCACATTCGTCTGACCTAATTTCAAGACAATAAATTATTGTAAATCCCAAAACCAACAAAGATCCACCAGAAACAAAAAAAAGCCGCCAAAAGTCTGTGTTCTTCCGTGATCCCATCCGAAGGCATTTTCCGGTACTCTGCCGGAGGGGGAAACTATCACTGGGGTCTCTACATCAATGCTGATGCACCTCCGATGGTGTGTGAGTAGTGTAGCACGGACCTACGGGTCCATAGTGATTATCTAGATGTCTTCTTCTTTCTCTCAGATCTTCGAAACAATGTTCTCCTCAAAGATCTATTTGATGTAATTTTCATTTGCGGTGTGTTTGTTGGGATCCGATGAATTTTGGGTTTATGACCAGATTATTTATCGAAAGTAACTGAATGCATTCTGAACTTTATTATGCATGACTATTATAGCTTTGTATTTCTCTCTGATCTATCTGTTTGGTTTGGCCAACTAAGTTTATTTATCTTGAGTGGGAGATGTGCTTTGTAGTAGGTTCAATCTTGCGGTGTCCTCACTTCGTGAGAAAAGGGATAGTGAGGCACGTATTTTTATTTTTGCTACTAAGGGTAAAATGATGGGGTTCCATCATATTGCTGGGTTTTATTTTATCTACATCATGTCACCATACTTCATGCATTACTCTATTTGTTATGAACTTAATACGTAGAGAGGCAAGCCTAAAAGCGCTCTCGAAGTGGAGTAATAGTAGTAGATGTAGGCGGGAGTCGGTCTACTTTTCATGAATGTAATTTCTATATACATGGTCATTGCCATGAGTGACGTCATAACTACGCGTTTTTATATCAATTGCCCAATAGTAATCTGTCTACCCACCATACGCTATTTTTATAAGAGAAACCTCTAGTGAAATTATGGCCCCGGGCTCTATTTTAATCATATTAGAAAAAACAAGAATAACTTGCTTCAATTTTCTTTCTTTTATTTAACTTTGCAATGTATCTATCACCCAGTACTAGATTTGATCATTGCAATTAACCAGTACAACTGGATTGATAACCCTCTTGCCCGCATTGGGTGCAAGTATTCGCTCTTATGTCTGTAGGTACTATTGACTGGGTATTTGCGTGAGTCTCGTATTGGTTCGATAACCTGGGTTCTCTACTGAAGGAAATACTATCCGCTACAATATTCCTTCACCCTTACTCTTCGGGGAAAATCCCAATGTAGCTCCCAAGTAGGAGAAATAATTTATGGCGCCGTTGTCGGGGAGACATCATCAAATACCTACAGGTTCCTTCACAAAAACTATCATTTACTTGTTCTTTTTTATTTGCTTTTGTGTGCCTTCTCTTTTTCATATCCCTCCACTTCCCTAAAATATTAAAAACACAAAAATATTTTTATTTGCTTGTTTGCTTACTTTTCCACTATGTCTCCAAAAAATACTAAGTTGTGTGACTTCTCGAATACTACTAATAATATTTTATTAGTACTACATTTGCTCCTCCCTCTAGTAGTGGGAGTCATATGATACTAATGCTGCATTGCCAAATCTTATCATGAAAGAACAATTTGCTGGAAATCCTAATGAAGAATATGCATCCCATCTTAATACCTTAATTGAATTATATATGTGATATGCAAAAGAGAAAATATGTGGACAATGATATAGTTAAGTTGAAATTATTTCATTTATCGCTAAGAGATCATTCTAAAACTTGGTTTCATCCTTACCTCACAAAAGTATTAACTCATGGGATAAATATAAGGTTGCTTTTATTGCTAACTACTTTCCTCCTGTCAAGATTATATATCATAGAAATCAAATTTTGAACTTTAAGCAACTCGTGTAGGAACATGCTGCACAATCTTTGGAGAGGACAAAATTAATGATTAAAAATAGTCCCACTCATGGATTAAGCATATGAATGATAACACAATAAAATATGCGAGACTAAACTTTGTGTAGAGAAATCTTCTAGACTCTGCTGCAGGTGGTACCTTTATTGTAATTACTTTACGAGACCCACGAAGCTTCTCGATGATATGATGACAAATTACTCTCAATGGCACACCGAACGAGCTCCAACTGCTAAGAAGGTAAACTATGTCGAAGAACTTTCTACTTTGAGTGATAAAATGGATGCTCTTATGAATACTAGTTGACATGTTGCGCCAAATGGTGCAGAGACCTTCTAAAGTTGTGTTGTAGATAAAAATAGTTGCATTTTGCGAGGACATATGGCGCGTAGAACCGCTAAATCCATGTGCGTATTGAAAAGGAAATCCATTGTTTAGTTAGTTTAGGTCATGACAAGTGCATATGGTAACAAATTTAACCCAGGGGTCCTTAATAAAAAACAATGGAGGCCTATTGTCAATAATAAGATGTATATTTACATTACCAATTGTGCTAGATGGCGCAAGGTCCCATTTCAAACAAAGTGTTATTTGAAAATAATTGCAAATTTGTCAATAATAAAGATCCTTTTAATAATGAAAATTGAAAGAAACACAGCCTCAAACTATGTAATATTTTTTTTCAAAATGCAGGCATTCTCTCTATACCATTCTGCTATGTTAGCTAGAACTTAGGAATCCAGGTCATGCTTTGTCCTTGATATGTTGTTGGTAAACTCTACCCTCCACTCATCTGGATCCATTGTGTTTTGTCCTCTACAACCCTTTTATAGGTCAGATGCACTATAATTCCTTCGTATTTTGTAAAGGAGCTTAACAAACAATGCCTTGCACAACATTTGTCATCTCTTCAGTGATGGAGCCACTCTCTATAGCCATCTCTTCTTTTTTGAAGGGAACTGAACAAAACAATGCCAAACGTCATGTTTATTACATGTTGTTCTACTCTAATAGAAGTGCAAACATCAAATGAGAAACAAATTGAAGAAACAGGCACTTTTTGGTTTGCTGGAATTTAAGGGCAAACTTGAAATGGATGGGAAAACCATGATTAACCAGTACCACATCACGAACTAAGTTTATAACAGATATAAAAGTGATAATTAACAAGTTTTTCAAGATTTACAATGACCAGCATGATTTGGCTTCTTGCTCTAAAATAGAAACAATCTGAAGCACTAACGTGGTGACAATCCCACCAATTCAATGACAATGGACATATTTTCTACCCTTCACTCCTTTGTAGTTTGTAGAATCGGACTACTACCATCATTACAGAAAATGAAAAAATAACAATAGTTCTTGCGTGAATGAGTCACCTGCAACACTGGATTCTCATGTAAGTGGCTGACTGGAGTAGCAAGCTTTCTCCGTGGCGCCAGACACAACTTGAATATCCTAGATGTGTTTTCCAAGTTATATAATCCACATCAAGTAATCATGTGGGTCTACTATATATAAACTACAAGCAAAATTCAGCAACAAAGGTAACATGCGTAATGAGGAACTGGAGAACGGAAGGAATACTTTCAACCCAGTCTAGAGGAACAAAGTCTAGAGGAACACATAGTACGCCCAGGAAATTTTCACTGAAGTTATAGTCAGACACGAAGTATACCTCTTGCAATTTCTTCCATCTAATTCCTTTCGATTCTACGAGAAAAGGTGGCAAAGTGGCAACATTTGAAAAGGGCATCGGGTGATCATTGCCCGAGGCAGCGGTGGGGCTACTGGCTTGCCGTTGCGTGCCGAGGCAGCAATATCACTGTTGCATGGTACAGCATGAGCCATCGCACAGAGGCTCGCCTGGTTGCCGTCACATAGGTCAGACGAGGCAGTGGCGAATAACTTGGAATGATAGGAACGTGGAGAATAACTTGACAGGGAGTTACCAAACTACAGAGATACGGGGTTATGTGAAAAATGGAGTTAAGTGGCTGGGTAGTACTCCTACCTTTGATCTCTGCCGATCGCTATTGATCCAAGGTCCCACGATAGAAGTTTCCATATTTGCACTAAATTCCAGTTTTCACTTCATACTTCGCCATATATATATTATGATAACACCCCTTAAGAGTCTTATTCTGCTAATACTTGGGCTTATTCTGCTAACACCCGACGCCCATCGCCAAAGCTACAAACTAACAACGCAAAGGAATGTGCCGAACTGCTCGGAAAAAAAGAAAGAAAACCCACCCCCATCTTATCCAGTCGTCAAGCCAGTGCACTCCTATCTCTCTCCCATGGCGCTTCCCACGACCTCCTACCACCGCTGCACCACTTCCCCCGCCCCTTGCAGCCTCCCACGCCGCCGCACCGCCGGATCTGGTCCGCCCCACCCCGGCCGCGACTAATTCAAAGCACTGCGATGTCCTCCTACCCCGCTTGGCCCCGGCCACGGCCGTAGCTCCACCATGCAATGGTCGTCCTCCATGGCCCCTGCCCCATGCCGCCCCAACCGCGGCCCTAGCTCCGCCCCTGCCAGCCTCCGTAGTCCTAGCTCCGCCCAGCTGGCCTCCACGGCACCGCCCCGATAGCGGCTCAAACTTTGCCTCGGCCGGTCTCCATGGCCCCACCCCGGCAAGCGACAACCAGCATCCATGACCCTCCCGAATCTGGCAAGATTTGTGCCATGTTGAGCCTGCACCGTTGGATCCCCAGGCGTTGATTTGGGCTCTGCCTCTGGCTGCTGCATGTGGTTCTTGTGCCACTGCGGTTCACCAGTGATACATTGTGCAGTGCACCTCGCCGTGTGGTGCGGCTCAGAACAGATTGTGCACGTGGCTCAGTTGCCGGGTCATTGCAGAAGCCTCCTACCCTTCTATACCACTTCCTCCCCTTGTCTCCTTCCCCACAACCGTCCCTCGACGAGGAGAAACTCCACTGCAGTTTGGTCGTACAGCTGGCAACGAGCTCGTGCACATAAATCATGGATGCAGTACGGTTTTGGTTTTGACCATAACAAAAGCAGCTCACTATGTAGGTGCGGGGTTCAGAGGCTCGATTGCAAATTTCTACCATGTCGCGAGGTGTGCAGGTACAGTTGGGTGTGGTTCATTTGATGTCATAGTGCCATGTGGTTCGGTAGTGCTCTTCTGCACTTCACTGATTTTGTGGTTTCTGAAGAGAAAAAAAAGTGCAAATGAAGTCCGATATGGTTTGCTATTGAGGTTTGTTTTACTCATTTTTGCAAGAAAAGATGGAGTGATGCAGTTCTATTGAATGCCCCATTGCTCAAATTTGTTGTTGTTGCAAACTGCACTTCATTAGTTCATTGCAAAACACTACAGCTCATTACTGCGATTCAGCTAGTGGAGACTGCAGATTCTGTATGCGTGTGTAGCTGTGTATAACAATCAGATGGATGCCCATCTTTTGAAGCTCGCTTTCTTCTCTGATGTGGTTCGCTATAAAACTTCTCTGTTGTCCACTTGGTAAACACAAAACAAAAACATCTAAAAAAAGAAGCTCGCTTCTATATTAGATGTAGTTCACTCGAGCAGTCCTTATGGTCCACTTGCTTGGTCAACACGCATAAAAAATTAATAAGTACGAAAAAAGACAACAAAAGCTCATGAGGTTCACTTTTGGTAGTGCTGCGGTTCACTTTCGAAAGTGTTGCGGTCATTCTTGTTCAAAAAAAAGTTGAGAAACAGACAACAACAAAAACTTGTGCGAGAAAGTTTACGTGTGAAAAAAAGAAATCATGAAGTTCATTTGACTATCTGATGTAGTGCGGTTTTCAGTTCGAAGCAGTGCATTCTTCTGTTCGACGCAATACATGCAACAATTTTGGTCTCGTGAAAAATAGTGTCCGCTTTTTGGTAAAATCAAAACTGCTCTTAAAACATAAGGAATTAGAGAGAGTGTTCTACATGAAACAGTTGTGTCTCGTCGATATCTTTCCAATGACATATAATTTGAATCATTCTGTCTAGCGGTTTGTAAAATTTTTGCGAAAAACAACTGCTGCTACTCGTCGTCCGTCGCACGATTTTCGAAATTAACTTAAAACTGTAAGGAATATCAAAAGCATTTAAACATATGAAAGTTGCACCTCGTCCATAGCTTTTAAACGGTATATTACACGCCTCTTTTCGACAAACGGTTAAAAAACTGAAGAGAAAACCGTACTGAAAAAAATTGAAAAACAGAATTTCGCGTTTTAGTAAATTTGAAACTCCTCGTAAACCATAACGAATTAGAGAAAATAATAGAAATGAAAAAGATGCGCCTCGGCGATATCTTTCCTATGGTGTATCATTTGGTTCATTCCAACGAGCAGTTTAGAAAAAAAAAGTGAAAAAATGCTCGCTGCCACTCGTCGTGCGCCGCACCTTTTCAAAACTGCTCTTAATCCGTGAGAAATTTCAAAAAGTGTTCAACATGACGAAGTTGCGCCTAATCCATAGCTTCTCAACGGTATATTACACGCCTCCTTCCGATAAATGGTAAAAAATTGAGCGAAAAAGGTATCGAAAAAACACCGCGTGCAATTTTTTCGCAACGGGAAGTTCACTCGCGTGAGAACTGCAGCACACTTGGTTCAAACAATGACGTGCACTTGCGTTAAGCATGCAGTGCAGATGTGTTATCAGAATAGTTATTCTGCTAATATTAGCATAATAGACCGGCTGTATATATATTTTGTTTTTTGGCATGTTTAACGAAGTGTGCTGCAGTACTCACGCGAGTGAACTTCGTGTCGAAAAAAATTGCACGCTGTGTTTTTTCGGTACTCTTTTCGCTCTAATTTTGAACCGTATATCGGAATTATGCGTGTAATATACCCTTGAGAAGCTATGGAGTAGACGCAACTTCGCCAGTTTGAACACTTTTCAAAATTCATCATAGTTTAAGAGCAGCTTCGAAAATCGTGCGGCTCACAACGAATGACAGCGAGCATTTTTTCGCGTTTACTTCTAAACCGCTCACCGGAATGAATCAAATGATATACCATTGGATAGATATCGTCGAGGTGCATCTTTTTCGTATCTATTATTTTCTCTAATTCGTTACGGTCTAAGAGCAGTTTTAAATTTAGCAAATCGCGGAATTTTGTTTTTTCGATTTTTTTTTCAATTTCCATACTTTCTTTGCTCCAGTTTTTGAGTCGTTTGTCGAAACGAGGCGTGTGATACACCGTTGGAAAGCTACGAACGAGGCGCAAATTTCATATGTCGAAATGTTTTTGAGATTCCTCACGGTTTTTAGTTAATTTGGAAAATCATGCAGCTGACTACGAGAGGCAGCGGCCGTTTTTCGCAATTTTTTTACAAACTGCTGGTCGAAATGATCCAAACGATACATGGTTGGAAAGATATCGTCACGACGCTACTTTTTCTTATAGAACACTCCCTCTATTTTATTATAGTTTAAGAGCAGTTTTGAAATGACAAAAACGCGGACACTGTGTTTTTTTGCGACCCAAAAACATTGTATGTACTGCATCAGACAGAAAACCGCACTGCTTCCAGACTAAAAACCGACCTTTATCAGACCAACAAGTGCACTGCATGATTTAGTTTGTAAAACATAATTTTTTTCTTAGACGAGTTTTGGTTGTCTTTTTTGTGAACGAGAGTGGACCGCGGAGAGGAGGCAAGTGAACCACGACATATATCGAAGTGAACCTCATTACTATCTTTTGTTATTGTGCTAATTTTTTTAGCACTTCCATTTTTTTGGCACAAGTGAACAACATCACTCTTAAAAGTGAACAACATCGACATATTTTTTCAAACACACGAAAGAAATTGCACTTCATACAAAGGGGTAACGAGCTGCTACACAAATTGGAAGGAACTACTTTTTTTATTCTTCCAACAAATTTTGTTGAAGACATGGGTACTTTAGATGGGAGACTAGCAAACTGCACAACACACCAGAATATTTTTCTCGTGTACTACCGAATTGGCTGACGCCGCACCAGAGGAGCACCCAATCCACCATGTTGCTTGAACGAAAATATCGCTAGACTGCACGCAGAAAGGCACTGCACTGCATGTGTGTGCACGTCTTATGCTGAACACACTCACTAAATAACCAAAACTGGAGCCGAACTGCACTGCGCACACACACAGACACACACATACACTGTTGTCCACTATACCAAATCCAAATTTAGCAACTTTTTGCACTCGAGAAATTAAGTCAAAGTGCACTTCATTGCAATTGAAGACACAAAAAACTGCAAACTGCACTGCCCGAGGGGATGGCAAACTCAACGACAAGGAAAGCGTAGGCAGGCTTCGCCGGATATGAGGATTTCATCGGCCGAACCCTGAAAAAAAAGTGAATCTTTGTCGTCAACGCGTACTGCATAGGCCCGTGGGCAAAGCTGCACGCATATGTTGGTCGAACCCACATAGTGGACTGCGGAGGGGAGGGCCAGCATGCTGCGTGCACCCACGTAGTGGACTGCACGGGCACCCTTGGATCCACCGCACCGCCGACGTGCTGTGGACGCCCACCGTGCGAACTACAGCGACAGACAGGGACGACCGGGTGAGGGTACATTGATGCCGTTGTCGCATCCTGCAGGGTCAGGGGATGTCGGGATCCGTTGAAGGCATAGCCCCTGATGCGGGTGATGATGGGGATCGGAGTTTGCTTCTCGACTAGCATAGGTGAGCCATACCAACACCGGTCACCGTAGCTCCAGGAGCGAGTTGCTCGTCGGCGCCACCCTGCCGGAGAGGGAGAGGATGACCCGGGCCCCGGCGGCGCCATGGTGGAAGGTGGCGGGGCGAGGGGTGCATCCAGCGCGAGGAAGGGGAGTAGATCCGGTGGCGGCCGGTGCCGGCACCGAAGGGATGCGGTGGGGAGGGTGGATCCGGTGGCGGACGCAACATGCGGGAGGGGGGTCAGCGGTGCTCGATCATCTTGCCTAGTGGCGCGGCAGGGCCAGCTGCGCCGGGATCCGCCGCCGGGTAGCTGTGGGAGGAGGAGATCTGTGCCAGTTGCCGGGGGGTAGCGCGAGGGACGTAGCTTGTGCCATCTTGCATGAATCTGGAGCGAATTCGGCGACCATCGAGGTGGGATCCGGCATCTGGGTGGGGCGGCGATGGGCGTTGCGCCGTGGTGGTGGTGTGCGGGGCTGGG
>LR738712.1:304655543-304711608 GCA_902687465.1 Secale cereale | reverse complement strand
TTTCAAACATGAAAATGCAAAAAAAAAAAATAGCGGAATCTAAAAAAAAAATTGTTACCAAAACAACACAAAAAGAGTAATGCGGTTCACTTCGTGATCAAAAAACAAAACACACATCGGAAAGCAGCTCACTTCTCAAAACACTTCTCAACTCGCGCAAAAAACAACACAAAAAGAGTAATGCAGTTCACTTCGTGATCAAAAAACAAAACACATATCGGAAAGCAGCTCACTTCTCAAACACTTCTCAACGCGCTGCAGTTCGTAGCCAGCCGCATGGTTTTCAAATTTAACTAAAAACCGTAACGAATCTCAAAAACATTTCAACATATGAAAGTTGCGCCTCGTTCGTAGCTTTCCAACGGTATATTACACGCCTCGTTCCGACAAACGGTTAAAAAACTAGAGAGAAAAAAGTACCGAAAATTTGAAAAAAAATCGAAAAAAACAATTCCGCGATTTAGTAAATTCAAAACTGCTCTTAAACCGTAGCGAATTAGAAAAAATAATAGATACGAAAAAGATGCGTGGCGACGATACCTTTCCAACGGTGTATCATATGTTTCCTTCCGACAAGCGGTTTAGAAACAAACGCCAAAAAACGCTCGCTGCTATTCGTTCTGAGCCGCACGATTTTCGAAACTGCTCTTAAACTATGATGAATTTGGAAAAGTGTTCAACATGACGAAGATGCGTCTACTCCATAGCTTTTCAACGGTATATTACACGCATAATTCCGATAAACGGTTAAAAAACTAGAGCAAAAAAGGTACAGAAAAAACAACACGTACAATTTTTTCAACATGAAGTTCGCTGGTCTTTGTGGTGCGGTGCGTTTAGCTCTCCAATGCAATTTTGCAATGCAGTTCGGAAGTGTTATGAGAATATTATTCTCATAATGTTATGAGAATAGACCGGCTGTAGGACAACACTATTCTAATCCCAGGATTAGAATAGTTATTTGGATCATGGCGCGCTATATAGGGCCGACGAGGTCCTCCCGAACTTGCCCACTACGCACCTCCCGAACGGCCCATTACAAAATCCACGAGCTTCTCTCCCTGCCTCCACCAAAATAGAAAACGCGACCGTGACAGGCCTTCCTCCTGTCGCCGCGGCCAGCCTCCTACCCGCCGCTGCCACGCCCAGCCTCCACCTGCGGCCGCGCCCTGCCTCCCCCCTACCGCCGCCGCTCCCTGCCTCCACCTGCTCCTTCAACCTCTGCCCCCAACTCCCCCACAACCTTCCACATCCAGCAGGAGCTTCGGCCGCCGCGCCACCACCGCCTAGGTAACTGGCTGCCGCACTTCCCCCACCCAGGGATCCAGCCGTTGATCCACCGCCATCTGCGGATCTAGCCGCCGCGATGGCTGGCTCCTCCGATGCGCCGCCCCTGTGGTTAGCTGGCTCATCATGTGCGCCACCGGAAGGCATGCGTCCCCGTGCGACGCCGTTGTAGGAGGCCAACACATGCAGCAACAGGTCGCCATGGCCACTCACCTCGCGTCGTCCTATCCTCTTTCCGGCAGCCAGAAGTTCGGTTTCTCCCCGAATAGCAGGTCCACTATGGAAGAGGATGCAGGTTAACCCAATCCAAGCTGACGTATTCTTTGCCCCCAAAAATCTTCTTCACTTCTCTGTTTAGAAGATCCCCACCTCCCTTTTTGAGATCCCGATTGTTGTTGCCGACCATTGCTAGCTTCTGCTGTCAGCCATTGCTACGTGCTAGCTGCGATGAGGCCCAGATCGTTCCTCCCCCTGGTTTGTAGTATTGATTGCACCTGTAGTTTTGTCTTGTGGGGAAGATGACAACTATAGATATTTGATGAATGCTCTGTTGTGCTTGTAATACTGTGCTGAAAAATTGCTTTTTTGTGAAGGTCAAAATGTTGTGTTCAAGAAGGTCAAGTGTTTTACGTGTATATCAGCAAGTTCAAATAATTTAAATATGCAAAATGTTGTGTTCAAGAAGGTCAAGTGTGTTATATGCATCACCTCGCCCCCACTCAATCTTCTGCATTTTTGTGTATTCTTCAGAAGTTCAAGTCATAATAAAGTTACTTCGATTTAGCTACTGTTATGAAAAAGTTCACCACAGAGGCAGGTCTATGCGTGCAGACCAGGGAGGACAACGAACCATGCCTGGTGCTGCTACTCTCGTGAACAGATGGAGGAAGAAGATCATGTAAATGAATGAGAAGCCCAACTACTAAAAAGAACAGAGTTCCGAAAAATGAGTAAAATTAGTGTAAACAAAAAATTGAGCAGTTCAAATAGTTAATAAAAAATGGTGTTTCTACATTTTACTAAAAAATTTGGAGAAGTTCAAATTTAAAAAACATAGAAGTTCAAAAATATTTATAAAAAACCAGAAATATCATTTGTGTAACACTGATGAATGGATGAGAAAATTACAAACGAAAATACATCACAGAAGTTGAGCGTGAAAACAGCAGGAAGTTCACCTACTACACTAAATGAATTTCACATGAAAAACTTTTAAAAACGTCGCGAGTTTGAAAAAATGATCAACACGGGAAAGTTGCGTGTTTACAGTAGCTTTCCATCGGTATATCACTTGCTCAACTCCGGTGAGTGGATGGAGAACTACCAGTAGTGGATGGAGAGCTGCGAGCAAAAAACTCCCGTGAAAAACAGAGTGAAGTTCCAGCACACGTCCCCAGAAGTTCAGGTTCTTCATGCGGTGCATTTTCGAAGAATCTGTTTCGCGATCAAGGCAGAAAAATGATCTCGCCATTTTCGCAATTACTTGAAAACGGCTAGGAATCAAAGAAAACCGTCAACATGAAAAAGTTTCACATTTTCCGTGGCTTTTCAAGGGTATATTATTTGCCTCATTCCGATAAACTTTGTAAAAATTACAGCGAAAATACGTTTTCCGCCATTTTCAAAACTAACATAAAACCGTAATGAATTGGGAGAAACAATACATACCAAAAAGTTTTGCTTTTGTCCAAGCTTTCCAACTCCATATCACTTGTTGCATTCGGACGCACGGTTAAAAATGAGCTTGAAAATACGAACTCGGTAGGACTTGTACTGTTTTCTAGATTACTCTTAAACCGTTCAAAATTAGAAAAAACTTTCAACATGAAAAAGTAGCGCATTTTCATAAGCTTTCCAACGCGATATAATATGCCCTAATTGGATTAGCTGTTTAGAATTCACAGTGAAAATACGAAGTCGGCTGTTTGGTTAGCGAAATTTTACGTTTTTCCAAATAACGTTTTAATCGTAGGGAATTTGAGAAAACTTTCAACATGTGAAAGGAGTGGTTTTGCAGCAGATTCCCAACGACATATTATATGCCGCATTGCAATAAACGGTTTAGAAATGAGATCGAAAATACAATTCACGTTTTGTGTGTGAAGAAAAACGGTTTTCAAAACTGCTCTTAAACGGTTTACATTTTGACAGAAATTTAAGTTGGGTCGTGATACTGGTGTCCATAGCTTTCCTACGGTATATCACAAGCCCCGCTTGGGCAATGTTGGCCGAAGTTAAACCTAGTTCAGAGGGAAGTTCAGGCGTGCAACTGAGGCAGTAAAATTGCGAAAAACACGAGTTCATCACAACCCGAGAGCATAATCCGCCCATGAGCGAGATTTCTATTTAAAAAGAGTATTTAGTTGCTAAAAATCATTTGAAGATTACACTTAAATCACAGAGAACGCGGCTAACCAGAAAAATTCATGGGGAGAGCCACGGTTGCGAAGATAGCCCGAAGGTCGGGTTCATACAGAGGGAAGTTCACGCGCATGTCTCAGGAAGTATATGTTGTGATCAGAATAATATTCTGATCGCGTGATCAGAATAGTGTTTATGTATGTATATATATATATATTGTAATTTTCAATTTTTTGAATTTGGGTTTGAGTTTGTTCTGTGGGCAACTATGGGATTATTTCCAAATATGCATGCATACCTTTTTATTTTTTTGTAACATGTTTGCATACTTCGATCAGTGGTAGAACTTCAGTATGCGTTTAACCTGAACTTACAAGATTTTTGCTTCTGTGTAGTTTGTTTTTTTACATGTTCATTTCATGTTTTTTCAAACCCCCGAACTTCTATGTTTTTACAACTTGAACTTCATTAGTAATTGTTGATAAAAAATTGGATTAATTTTATTTTTAATCATTGATAACCGCATTGTGTCCTATCAAAACCTAGCGCACAGCAATGCGGTAGCACGAGGCCGAGCAGGGGGGATGGGGGTCGGGACCCCCCCTCCCATCCCCCCTGCGAGGCCAAGACATGAACGAGCTGGAGCAGGCGACGACGCGGCGTGCCGCGTTGTCGCATGCGGAGGCGAGTCCGTCACATCCGTGACCCCACTATCTATCTTAGGGGTGTGGCTCTGGGGTGCGTGCGGTGGGGCTGGAAACAGAATAACCGCATTGCGTCCTGTCAAAACCTAGTGTGTAGCAATGCGGTAGCGCGAGGCCGAGCAGGGGGAGGGCCGGTCGGGACCTCCCTCCCTCCCCCCTGCGAGGCCAAGACAGGAACGAGCCGGAGGAGGCGACGACGCGGCGTGCCGTGTGATACGTCTCCAACGTATCTATATTTTTTGATCGTTCCATGCGATTATATATGATGTCTTGGATGTTTAATGGGCTTTGTCATACACTTTTATACCATTTTTGGGACTAACCTACTAACCCAAAGGCCCAGTCCAGATTGCTGATTTTTTGCCTGTTTCAGGGTTTTGCAGAAAAGGAATATCAAACGGGGTCCAAACGGAATGAAACCTTCGGGAGATATATTTTTGGAGAAAATCATGCACGGGAGACTTGAGAACCACGTCAAGGGAGCCACGAGGTGCCCACGAGGGTGGGGGGAGCGCCCCCCTTCCCAGGGCACGCCCCTGCCTCACGGGGCCCTCGTGAGTCCCCCGGTGTCCTCCTTCCTCCTATATAAGTCTACATACCCCGAAACCATTAGCAACAGAGAGAAAACCCTAATTCCACCGTCGTATCCTTCTGTTCCCGTGAGATCCCATCTTGGAGCCTGTTCTGGAGCTCCGCCGGAGGGGGGATCCATCACGGACTGCTTCTACAACATCATCATCGCCCTAACCATGAGTTGTGAGTAGTTTACCACAGAACTTCGGGTCCATAGCTAGTATCTAGATGGCTTCTTCTCTCTCTCTGGATTTCAATACAAAGTTCTCCTTTGTCTTCGAGGAGATCTATTCGATGTAATCTCTTTTTGCGGTGTGTTTGTCGAGATCCGATGAATTGTGAGTTTATGATCAAGATTATCTATGAGAAATATTTGGTTCTTCTCTGAACTCTGTATGTGTGCTCATAATATCCTTGCAAGTCTCTTCGAATTATTGGTTTGGTTTGGCCTACTAGATCTATAGTTCTTGCAATGGGAGAAGTGCTTGGCTTTGGGTTCAATCTTACGGTGTCCTTTCCATGTGACAGTAGGGGCAGCAAGGAACGCATTGTGTTGTTGCCATCGAGGATTAAAAGATGGGGTTTACATCATATTGCTTTAGTTTATCCCTCTACATCATGTCATCTTGCTTAAGGCGTTACTCTATTCTTATGAACTCAATACACTAGATGCATGCTGGATAGCGGTCGATGTGTGGAGTAATAGTAGTAGATGCAGGCAGGAGTCAGTCTACTTGTCTCAGACGTGATGCCTATATACAATGATCATGCCTAGATAGTCTCATAATTATTTGCTTTTCTATCAATTGCTCGATAGTAATTTGTTTACCCGCCGTAGAATGACGCTATCATGAGAGAAGCCACTAGAGAACACTATGGCCCCCGGGTCTATTCTCAACATATCAATCTACATCTACTTTACTTTTTCTGCTTTTACTTTCTGTTCTTATAAACAAAAATACCAAAAATATAAACTATCATCCGTATCAGATCTCACTTTCTTAAGTGACCGTAAAGGGATTGACATCCCCTTATTGCGTTGGCTACGAAATTCTTATTTGTTTGTGTAGGTGCGAGGGACTCGCGCGTGGTCTCCTACTGGATTGATACCTTGGTTCTCAAAAACTGAGGGAAATACTTACGCTACTGTGCTGCATCTCCCTTTCCTCTTCGAGGGAATACAACGCAAGCTCGAGAAGTAGCACCGCGTCGTCGCATGCGGAGGTGGATCCGTCATATCCGTGACCAAACTATCTATCATAGGGGTGTGGCTCTGGGGTGTGTGCGGTGGGGGTGGAAACAGAATAACCACATTGCGTCCTGTCAAAACCTAGCGCGCAGCAATGCGGTAGCGCGAGGCCGAGCTGCATGTGTACATTGTGTGTATTTGAAGTTTGAGCTTCTATATAGTTTTTAAGTCATGTATTTTAGTTAGATATGGACTTCATCTATTTTTTACTTGAAGTTCTTCTTTTTGTGTCTTAGTGTTTATTTATTCATATACCTTTACTTCTCTGATTAGTGTACTTGAAATTTTGTTCTTTATTTTTTGAACTTCTTTCTCTTGTTTTTGTAGGTGCATATTTTGTATGTATTTTTTCCCTTGGTAGTGTATTTTCCATCAATTTTGGGTTTAAGGATATCAACAGTTGTTGGATCTAGGGTTCCGGCAAAACCCTTAAGGTTCAAACTCTAGGGTGTGCATGAAGATCTCTCCTTCCGCCCTAGCTCGTCTACCCAACAACCCTAGGCCTAGCTCGTCAGATCCGAAGAACAAGGGACACAAGATTTATACTGGTTCGGGCCACCAATGTGGTGTTATACCCTAATCCAGTGTGCTATGGTGGATTGCCTTATAGGCTGAGGAAGAACTAGTACATGGATGAACTGCCTCCTGAGGAGAGGAGTTCTTGTGCTCGGTGAGCTGGTGGTGTGGCCTTCTATCTGATCAACTCAAGATGAGATCAACTCCCGATCCGATCCCGTCATCCCAATGGTGCTGGCTAGTTCTATTTATTGTGGCTCGGGTCCTCTTCCCAAATATTGAGCGGGAAGGGATCCCACAACGGCCAAATTTGAAGGTTGACAGCCAGTACAAGCTATCCTGACAAAAGGTGGTCTTCGCCTGCCAAAGGCTCTAGTGGTGACGATGCCGTGGGCTCCGCGATGACCTCCGTCCTGATGTCCTGTTGGTCATGGTCTTGTTGCACCGATATAGAAACCTTTGCCTGATGCCTTGGGACTCTTCGCCTGCACGTGCTCCTTTAACACCAAAGGGGAAATTGGCACTCCTGCACCCGCTGGCGCCCGCCTGGCCTTGGTCGTCACTGCTCACGTCACGAGGACCTCGCGAGGTGTCCCTCGTCTTGATATCTCCGATCCTCATGAGCCGACCTAGTGAGGCCGCCCCAGGAGATGCCTTGTGTCGTCCGCCTCATGAGGCTTGGACCATCGCGAGAGTCTTGATTGGTCGCTGAAGATGCTAGGCCGTACCAGGCCGCCTGGGGAGCCACGCCCTGGGACGCAGGCAGGCAAGTCTGGGTACCCCCGTTTCCATAACGCCGACAGTAGCCCCCGGGCCGAAGGTGCACTCGGGCTTGGCTTCGCGGCGAAGCCAAGGGCCAAGCGCGGAGCGCCGCGGGCCCCAAAAGCATGCGGTCTTGTTTGACGCGTGGCGATTGACGGGACGTGGGCGTTTCCACTTCCCCATGTAGCCTCGGCGACTGCGTGACTTGACAAGTCCATGCATGCATTGCATATCATCATTACCTGCGATTACGGAGGCCGGCGGTTGGCCTTCTCCTTGCTATAAATAAGGTGGCGAGCAGAGCCCCCGCTGCGCATCTTCTTCCATCGTTCCTCTCGCCTCTTCTTCTTCCTTTCCCTGCGCTCGGCCGAGCCGCTCATGGCGCCGATCCGATGATTTTCACTGCTGAGAAGGGGAAGACTCCTCGCGAGGAGCCAGAGGTACTCCCTCCAAAGAAAAGACCACTCCGTCCTCATGGCGCCGCCATGAGATCGGAAGTGACGAGGCCTTGGCACGAGCGGCCTCCCCATGGCTATCCGTTTTCCCTTTCCGCCAGGGCACCAGGCCATGGTGAGGGAGTTGGCGCCCAGCACCGCCCACGCCATGGTCGCACCGACCGTGCTGTAGTGGTGCGCGCCGCCGTCCCGCGAGCACACGCCGGAGGCTCTTCGCGTGAGTTCGTGGTATGGGTGGTGATGCCTCCTACATCCTGGATACGCTTCCCGCCATTCTTCGCCTCGGAGATGCCGCCGAGGGGACCGCTCGAGCTGTGGTTGTGACAAGCCGAGTGCCGGACCCCGGTGACGATGGAAGAGGTGGAAGTCGTCTCCCTGGGCAAGGTCTTCATGACTCACGGCATGGGCGAGGTCGCCCGCGCCTACGGCTCGGAAGGCGCCCTCGCCATCCACTTCGAGTACGACGGCGCCTCCATGCTGTGCTTCAAGGTGTTCGACGAGGAGGGACGCCGCCTGGAATGTTGCTCTAGAGGGGGCCGTCGGGACATAGCTGCGGCTGGTGTTGCGCCAGACGTCGATCCCGCCACTAGCTCATCCAATGGCAGCGATGGCCTCCGGTGGTCCAGCAGCTCTTCTGAGTCTGACGAGTCTCCAGAGACAAGCGACGATAACTACAAGCCCCGAGCTCGCGGCGCGCCAGAAACGCGTCGGGCTCGCAAGCACGTCGCTCGTGGTGACCCACCCAGGGTCAGAGGCGGGCCATCATGGCCCACAGTTGATGATGGCGTCAGCCATGGCGGCTGTAGTTAGGATCCCCTGAAGTCCTTTTGTGCCATTCCCATGCGAGGATTCAAAGCCAACCCCACGGGGGTATGTAAAGTACTTGTAATGCATTTGCTTCTATCCTGCTGTTTTGCTAGTACACCCTACTCACGAGCCTCGTTTCAGCACTATCGCCCCTTTTTTACCCTTTCGGTTGCATAGTGCTCTACGCCGACAGGCCCCAGTCCCAAGGCAAGCAGCAGCCGTCGCTGGTATGCCAGGTCGCGATGCCATTGTCAAGGCCAGGAGGTGAGCGGCCCGAGGTCCAGTAAGAGCTCCTGAGGCGCGATGCTCAAGAGGTCCCCCTTGGCATGCAAGCGGCTTCCGAAGGCTAAAACAGCGAGACGGCGTTGTTGACGCGTGACTACCGAATCCAGTTCTGCGAGCGGGGATGGGGCATCAAGGAATTAACAACTTATCTTGATGATCGTGAGGTGGTTCTCCAAACGGCGCGCCTGGTTTGTTCACGAGGCTGAGATTTTGCGATTCCCTCCTGCTGGTCCTAAAGTTCTGCGTTGGCAGGTCCCGGCCCCGCGCCTACCTCAGCCACCGCTGGCCTTGACCGGAAACCAGGACAAGACCAGGGAGTGAGGGGCTACGGGACCAGTTAGGCCCTTGGGCCGCGATGCCCAAGGGTCCCCCTTGACGTACGAACATACCTGAAGGAAGGGAATGCTGGACTCGGGCCTTGATGTTCTGCGTCGACAGGGCCCGGCCCCGTGCGTACCTCAGCCGCCGCTGGCCTTGACCGGAAACCAGGACAAGACCAGGGAGTGAGGAGCTACGGGACCAGTTTGGCCCTTGGGTCGCAATGCCTAAGGGTCCCCCATGACGTACGAACATACCCAAGCTCTCTGAGCCGGCTTCCCCTCCCCCCATCCTTCTTGATGCTCTACGTCCTCGGGTCCCAACCCTCGAGCGATGCTCAGCCGCCACTAGTATGCGGAGTAGGCCAAGGGTCAGAGCTCGGTCCCTCGGGTTTGTCAGCGTTGCAGGGACGGACCCGTGCACAAGCGTCGTGCCAACGTATGCAGCTCCCGTTGCGAGATGAGCAGAAGTCCATTAGGTGGTGAAGGAGACCCGAAGGGGTGATGGTCAAACAGTTGAGTGATTCAAATGCAACTAACAACTATAGTAATGCTAGCTCAGGTAAGATGCGAGGGAAATTCATGCCACAAGGACGGACCTGTGCGGCCTGGGGATGATGCAGCCCGAGGGGCGCCCCCAACAAGGTGAACAGAGATGCGAAAGGATACACATCACAGTGATAGGCTCGTGCGACCATGGAATGATGCAGCCTGAGGGGCGCTCCCAGTTGAACAAAAATCGGAAAATGTCACCTGGCACAGTTGCTAAAGTAGTGTTGGTGTAGCTGAAGACGCTCGACGCAGACGCAGTTCCTTACATGCCGCCTGGCTCTGGCATCTCGTGAGCCTCTGGGGTTCCCCAGATCTCACAGAGGGCCGAGTCCAACACCGCCTGGATCTCCTTATGCCTGGCCTCGCAAGTCGCCAGAACTCCCCGCATGTGGCGCTGGTCCAGGGCCGCCTGGTTGGCAGGCCGAAGGGCATGCGTACGTATCTATGAGGGGGACCCTGGCACCAGCCCACCTGGGAAGGCCAGTAGAGCTCCTGGGATGCGATCATGTTGAGTGCGGGGATGTTGACACAGACGCGCAGCAAATCTCCTGAGCCTTGGCCGACAGCTGCCATCAGAGGGGTCGGGCGGCGCTCGCCGTGCATGGCTCTTGGCTGTTGTAGGTCTTCAGCGGTCTGGTTGATGAACTCCTGAGCGCTTGGTGCCACACGCCTTGAGGCCTCTAGAGGAAAGTGTGCGGCAAAACACTCCTCCACATGGTGCCCGAGTGCCTCCCTCGTGACATTGGCTAAGTCTGAGTCCCTCCAGAGGAGAGCCCGCGAGCCCAGCCTGAGGGGGGCGCCGGGCACGCCTTCCTATGCGAGAGAGGGAGGTGGCTCCTCCCTTGGCGTAGGTACCGCGAAGCTGCCGCCTTGTGCTGGATCCCCATGGGGCTCCAGGGCGGGCAACTGCTTCTTCTTCTTGGGGACGACCTCAGGTGGGTAGATGACGTTGTCGTTGTCTGGATCCTCGACTGGTGCCTCCTGGTAAGCGCGCTTGAGTGAGCACACTGCGTCCTTCTCCTCACAGGCGATGGTAATGACACCGCCACTCCCCAGCATCTTGAGAACATTTTAGCCGTGGTGAGTCACTGCCATGAACTTGGCCAGGGCCGGGTACCCGAGGATGGCGTTGTAAGGGAGGTGGATATGGGCGACATCGAAGTCGATGAGCTCAATGTGGTAGTTGTCGCGTTTGCCAAAGGTGACAGGTAGGCGGACCTGCCCTACGGGAGTGGTGGAGCCGTCAGTCAATCCGGAGAAGGGCTTGGTAGGCAGCAGTTGATCGTAGGGTAGTTGGAGGCTGTCGAATGTCCCGATGGATAGGACGTTGAGCCCTGCGCCACCATCGATGAGGGACTTGGTAACTTGGACGTTGCTGATGACGGGTGAACAAAGCATCGGGAGGGCGCCAGCCATAGCTGCGCACTTGAGCTGTTCTGTCGAACTAAAGGTAATGATGCATCTGGACCACCTGAGTGGGCGAGTAGCTTCAAGCCTAGGGAGAGCTGCGTTTACTTCACATGCGAATTGCTTGAAGAGGCGCTGAGAGGCCGGGGCCTGTGCTCCGCCCAAGATGCAGGCGATGGCACGCGGCTCCTGGAAGCCCCCAGCCCCCTCATCCTGGTCACCGTTTCTCCTTGGCAGTGGCAGAGGTGGTAGGCCGGCCCTGCCCTGAGGACGGTCCTCCCGGGGTTGGTCCCTCTAGGCGTCCTCGCGGGGCTGGCCGCGCCAACGGTGCTCCCGAGGCTGATCACGCCACTCCTGGCGGGGGCCGCGGTCGTCCCAGCGTCCCCCGGTCCGACTTCCCCCGCGGCCGTAGCCACGGTTGCCGCGCTCGGGGCGTGGGATGAGGCGTCCTTTGCGGAGGGTCCTGAGCTCTTGACAGTCATAAGTGTCGTGGCTGTGCACGTTGTGGAAGGCACAAAATGCTCGGCGGCTCTTGGGTGGCTCTGGGTAGTCGCGGCCGCGCTTCATTTCTGGTTCGGGTGCAAGCACTGTCGCTCCTTTGTGCTTTACGTCCTTCCTCTTGTCCTTCTTGTCTTCAGGTTCATCAGCGGGAGCTCGACGAGGGAGAGGTGCCCCTCCTCAGCTCTGGCGCACTTGGTCGCAAGGTTGAATATGTCAGGACCCCGATCCTAAGTCACACAGGTCTAGCCTGTAACACATCATATCACTTTGCGGCCTCACGCACGGTATCCCCATGGGTGCCACCTTACCTGGCCCGGGACCGTTTGCGCATTTTGGCACACGTATATGATAGTGTCGCTAGCATCCATATGACAGAGAACCCGGGCCGACATGACTAGTTATAAACCAAAAGTGGCACTAAATTACAGAGACAGGCATACATGACCCAGCAACGAACGTGTCGGTCATCAACGTATGAACCCAAGTCGTAGCAAGCTACAAGGACTTAAAGGAACAACGCGTGACATTTCCCCTAAGAGACAGACACAGGAACGAAGAAGGACACATGCCGGCCAGTCTAAGTGTTCCGGAGCAGTAGCAAGCTACCAAGGCTCAGTGGAAGCACTAGGAGACATTTCCCTGTAAGATAGGCTACCAAGGGTAAACAACTAGGTGTCGGATCCCACACATAGCAATACACATTACACGTATGCATAACATGCAAGTATGTGCTGTACAACATGGCATTAACAACATAACTCAACAACTCATATAGATAAGGGCCCAGAAGAGCCATCATAGCATTTATTACAAACAGAGGTCACATGACCCAACATATAGAGCATACAAGCAACGGAAGCAAAACATGTCTGAGTACAGACAACTACAAATGAAAAAGGCTGAGAAGCCTGACTATCTACAAGACCCTCCCAAGGGTACAAGATCGTAGCTGAGGTAACAAGCTAAACGTCGAAGTCCACACGGAACCACTAGCGAGACTGAAGTCTCTCTGCAAAACATAAATTAAACAAACGTGAGTACAAATGTACTCAACAAGACTTACATCAGAACTAACTACATATGCATCAGTATCAACAAAGGGGGGTGGAGTTTGACTGCAGCAAGCCAGCTTTGACTCGGTGGCTATCCTGAACTACGACTGCAAGTAACTCTTTTGAGGTGGCGCACACGAGTCCACATATTCACCAATCAATACACCACTATGGATCCGCTCCCGTCTCCCTACGAGAAGGCCATCCATAGCACTCACGCTTATCTTGCGTGTTTTAGAGTATCCACTTTCACTTGTCTATGAACTGTAATAGGCAACCCAGAAGTCCATTTCTGCGGACACGGCTATTCGAATAGATCAAATAACCCTGCAGGGGTGTACTTCTTCACACACGCTCTCGCCACTTACCGCCATGTACACATCATGTATCTCGACAACCTTCAAGCGGAAGCCTGGCGAGGGTGTCGGCCACGACCTGACTAACCACACAAGTCTCTCGTCCAGGTTTATCGCCTATTTGGGTTCCATCCGTGGGGAGATCCGGCCGGGGTGTCGCTCACGGCCCCAAACGATGTGTACAGGGTTCCCACATAACCAAACGGGCGATCGGTACACCGTGCCACGTACCTGCCGCATTACAGCCCACCCCGAGGGTCAGCGCTGCGCAGACCTCCAGTAAACTACAAACACCAGAAACTAATTGCAACTCCTGGACAGAGATCATGTTGATTAATAAGTCGAGAGAGTCAATTAAGGATCCCAATGTGTGGTAGTAGATGTTTCATGGACCAACCAACACAGAACTCAGTTCCTGAGGACGGCTGCAACGAGACAACACACCATGTACTCCTACATGGCCTGTCATCGCTACCTTTACCAAATCGTGTTCACACACTTAGCTCTCAACAGTAAGACATGTTCACCACATTCCAATTCATCCCCGATGAATCAGACCTGACACAACTCTAAGCAATAGCAGGCATAACCAGAAAGCATGAAAGAGTAGGCACAACATGGCTCAAACAACTCCTACTCATACTAGTGGGTTTAAACTATTTACTATGGCAATGATAGGTCATGCAGTGGAAAGGGGTTCAACTACCGCAGCAGGTAACAGTTGAAGCATTGTTGTCCTAATGCATTAAAAGAGAGCAAGAGCAAGAGAGTGGGATTGTATCGAAATGCTCAATGGGGTTTGCTTG
Source organism: Secale cereale (assembly GCA_902687465.1). NCBI lineage: Eukaryota > Viridiplantae > Streptophyta > Magnoliopsida > Poales > Poaceae > Secale > Secale cereale. The sequence goes on along the minus strand of LR738712.1, from coordinate 304,697,618 downwards.
CCTGGCACTTCTGAAGATAACATTGGGTCTTCATCGGTGTCATCGACCTTATCGTCGGAACGTCGTCTACTGAGAGGGGACAAACACCGGCAACAGAGAAAGAACACAATCAATGCAATGCGATAATATGATGCATGATCATGACATGGCAATATGCTGTTGATTGAGCTAATGCAACTAGCAACCATATTAAATGAAGTTGGTTTGAACCAAAGGTTCATATTCAAACTCCATATGTGATTATTTAAATGCCATTTAATTGATTTGACCTGATCAGCAGGTTTAACTTGTTCAAACATGCATGAAAATGCCATAAACAGATTCCTTGAATTTTTCTGATCATTTTTCATATATAAATTATTTTCATTGGAGTTATAGATTATTTTCTGTGAATTTTAGAAGTTTTAGCTATTTTCTGAAAATTAAACAAATCAAATAGATTTATTTAAATCCAGAAAAAGCATTACTGCGTCAGCCTGATGTCAGGATGACGTCATCGGGTCAACAGCGTCAGCCCAGGTCAAACCTGACGCTGGGACCCACTGGTCAGTGACTAGGCTAATTAACAGAGACTGTTAGTGCTAATTAAATCATAACTAAAAGTGTGAGTGCAGCATGGGCCCACATGTCAGTCTCTCAGGGCCTAACTAAGTTTAGTTTTAAACTAAACTAATTAGACAGGGGGCTGACCCCACATGTCTGTGACTCAGAAAGAGTCAAACCCTGGTTAAACGAGGTCAACTCACTGGCGGCTCGTCGCCGGCAGTAACAGGCACGGCGGAGGGCTCGGAAACGAGCCACCAGGCATCATTTCGGCCACGGTTTGTTGCGTTCGAATGCACGCAGTGGCGCACATCGAGTGGTGGCGGTCAGGGGTGCTGGGGTGGTCTGCAGCGGCGATGGCAACCTCAACGGCAGCGGCCGAAGCTCGGGTATGCGCGGGCGTGATGCTGCAGCTCGAGGGAGAGCAAACGGGGGTACTGGGAAGCACCTAATGGGCAGCAGGAGCACATCGGAGCCTCTGGTTGGAGCGGAGGGGATCGGTAGCATGGAGCTTGCCGGCCATGGCGGACGGCGGCTTCGGGTGCTCGTGGGGCATCAGCTACGGGGCCTGCGCGAAGGAAAAGGTGGAGGGAATAGGTTTAGTGGCTCACGGCGGTTCGATTGGTGTGCTCGGTGGGCTCGGGGAAGGCCTGCAGACGACGAATCAACGGCGAGAATCATCGGCAGCCGACGAGGGGAACGACGGCGCAGACGGCGTTCGGAGGCGTCTGGTGCCGCGTGGCTCGGCGGAGAGGTGTAGGGTGACGAGGCGGATCTCTTGAGCCAGTCAGGCAAGCGAGGGGGAGGCGGTGGCCGTGGCAACGACGAGCGGCGGCGATGGTGGCGTTCGGCCGCGCGCGTGAGAGAGGGAAGGATAAGAGGGAGAGATCCAGAGAGAGAGGGGAGAGATGCAGGGTCGAGGGGAGGGCGTGGCGCTCGCGGCGGCCTCCAGCGGCTAGCAGGCAAGCAGGAGGTGGCGCGGCGCGTGGCCAGCGCGCAGCGAGCACGCTCCCCTGTCCTCCTGGCGCGAGGACAGGGATGACTGGCAGGGGAGGCCTAGATGGGCTGGGCCGCCAGCTGGGCCGCAGGTAAGGCCAGGTAACTCTAACCTTATAATTTGTTTTCTTTTCTATTTTTGTTATGTTGTTTTGATTTAGTTTATAGCCCAAATCATTTTAATAAATCCTGATAATAATTGTGGGCATTAAATGAATTATTATAGAGGCCCTCAACTATTTTCAGAATTATTGGAGCATTTAAAGATATTAGTGATTATTTAAATGCCCCAATTCAAATACAATATGGGTTATTCAAAAATCCAGAATGGTCCTAGAAATAGGTGCAACATTTTTGGCAGAGGTTTTTAATCAATCCAAAAATGATGAACTTTTCCCAAGGACATTTTGGGTTCATTGAAAAAGATTTTAATTTGACCCTAGTTGAATTCATTTGGTGCTAGGGTTCGAACATCCCCATTTCCAGTTTCTGAGAAATTTAAACATGATGCACATGAAGACCAAGCAAGGCAGGCAAGGGCTGGTCTAGGGCTGTGACAACTCACCCCCACTAAACAAGAATCTCGTCCCGAGATTCAAGCGTAGGGTAAGAAATCAGAGGGGACACTAACTAACACAATCTTCATGATCCAAGTGTCCTTCATATGAATGTTGATTGCTTGCATCATGTTGATCCTGGCATCCTTGCTTTCGAGATCTTTTTCCAAGACAGTGACGATGAAAGAAACTCTACAAAATTGATCTTCTGAAAGATCGAGCAACTCGAGATCAACTCATGGAGTGAGACGTTGAAACATCTCTTGAGCTGAGACACGGAGTACACATCCGGAGGGATGGAGTGAAACAAATGATGAAGGTTCACTTGGCGGCAATAATTCCACACCTAAGAAGATGGTGATCGATACCCCCAGACGGAGCACCTTAGAGAAGGTGACTCGTAGATTTATTCCCTTAAGTGGCAAAAAGAATTACTTTTGATATAGAGATCATTGAAACTCTCTATACCAGCCGGAGGCAAATCACATCCGATCGTTTGACGGATTTCGAAAGAATAACATTCTCGGCCAGAATGGATGATGTGGACTACCTTGTTGAAGAAAACACAAGGGATGATTTTGGTTATCATCGGAAATGGATGGGACCCATGGCAAGCCCACTTCTGAAAATAATCCTGAACAGCAGTGGCTGAGAAAGGCAACCCATGGAAAATTGGCACATTGGCGGTGCAAGCTAGGAACAAAATGCAAATGCTGGGAATGATTCTGGTAACTGGGGTGAATCCCAAAAGTAGAGAGTAAATCTACTTTTGAGGGGTTATAACATAACCAAGAACACTGGGAGCAATCCCAATTAGTGTCGAGGATAACACCTAGTGCTTGTGCGTGCTCTCAAGAACTTGAGCAATCCCATATTCATCAAGGTTTTACCAATATCCGTGTCAAGGATCTTGGCAACACAACAAACGACCATGATGAATAGCGATGGACGGTGCAGATGCAAAGGAGGATAACCCTTTCTCAGATTTCACCTTAGCGGGGTCAAAGCGCAAAATCTGGATGATCGACCGAGAGACATTTAGCACTCTGCTTCTAATGTTCTCCTTGATGTGCTAGCGCAACCCATTTATTAAAATGGTTTGGTACCTAGAACGTCAAGTAAAAGGTCGGACTTCAGGTGCACAAAAATCCATAAGAAACAACTAGGGAGTAAATCCTACGAAGTCCTTATGAGGAGGTGGCCAACTTCTTCAATCAAGATTCTACAATAATAGGCCTTCCGGCTAGGTGTGTTGGCCATGACATCCATGTTACCGGGTTATAGAGAGACCAATATTATAATCTTGGAAATTGCTCCAACCATCATATCTGCCTGAGATTCAGTTCTGGTTGGAGTCAGGATATTCCAGACTCATCGAGTCTAGAAAGAAAAATGAAAGTTTGCAACACAATTCGACGAGATGACGTTGCGAGATTCTCGGGAATGAACTACGATAGCAAGCTCCAAAACATGAGCGGGTTCTGCTACAAACTTGTGAACACGTTGTCCAAGACAAGCATGACCACGTAGTAGTCTTATGATAAAACACTACCGAGTTTAGGTGGGAACCATCATCGAGGATATCGAAGTCCTTGCATAAGTCTAGCTCTTAAGAAGAAACTTCTTCTCCTTGAACAAATCAATCAGTGGCTTGGTGTGCTAGGGATACATATAGAGTGAAGGTTGCAAGTCTCCAAACCACAGAATACTTCGCACATATGCATGACTGACTTGCGATGATTCCACAGGAAGCAAAACAACTTTCTCGAACTCACGGTGGCAACTTACATCAATTACACATGAGTTAGGGGAAGCCACTTCTTACATCCAGACATCTATTTCATGAGCTAACACAAAGATGATGCTTACAAAAGTTTCCAATGTTAGCTTAACGTTCAACATGAATCATGGAGAGGATAAACATGTCGCCGATGGGCTCGACAACAATTCATCGAGGCTTCCATAAAAATGGAATTCCATAACTATGTGAACAAGGTGATAGCATTGGTCAGACCAATAGATGTAACTGTGTATGCTCGAGGGATCAACCACGAGTAAGACAACATTACAAATACCATTGGTCCTGATTTGATTTGAGGATAGCCCACACTCAAATCAAAGTTTTGGACAAGACAATAGATCCAATAATTGATCACAAGGATCAACCGATCAAGATATCATCTTTCTTCAACACACACACACAAAAGATATCCCTTAGAAGGAACTAGGTCGGACAAGCTTTTATCTTCCAACTCTCCAAGTTGTCGTTTAGCTTAACCGACTAGCTCAGGGTATCCAACATAGATTCTTGGGGAATGGCTGGTTTACAAGAACCAACTCGATCATGAACTCAACATAGCGGTCAGGTGACAACCTGGTAATACTTCCGAGAAGATATTCGGAAAATCACGAACCACCGATATGTTGCTAAGTCCGAGAACAATCTTGCTTTTGAGGGAAAGACGATATGATCAAATAAGCAAGGGATTGAATAATCCTAACTCATTGGTCAAGGAGTGCACCAGGAAAGATGGACTAGTAGCACGATCGATCTTAGAATGGTGATTTGGTAACCAACACACTAAGAATGAGATTAGCGTCCATTTGCTACCAAGCAACGAAGTTGCTAGGAGTATTGATTTCACACATCACGATTCACTTGTCAGTATTCCGGTTACAACAACACGGAGACCGAGGAATGAACGATGATGGTGAGAAGTATCACTGTATCAAGAGTTCATAGGAGGTTGTGCAATTCCCAGGACATTCTTGACATAAAAGAGGGTGACACTCCAAGGTAGAGCAGAGCAAAAGCTGGATTGGCATTTTGATCTGCGGAATACAACTACTTTGACCCAATCCTGGATAAGGATAAGGTACTGGAGTTGGTTTCTCCTAGTCATTCCGAGATAGAATGAATTGACGGATCACAAGAGTAAAAGGCATCGATGAACACGAATGCACAACTACTCCTGACTACCAACTGATAGACGAGGGTCACAATGCAACTAAAAAGGGGCAACTCAAAGGAACATATATCTTTCTGAGTTGTGGATGCATAGATTAGTATGTCGAACTAGTTCAACATATTTCTTCCAGATAACCTATGCAGAAAGGTAGAATTGACAGAGTCACAATATGAATGGAGTACTACTCAAGAGCACTCTGGTTGTGATCTTTTGGTTTGGGAGAACTTCTGCCAGGGATGGTTCATGGTATTTGGAAGAATGATATACCACGGACCTCGAGGACTATCACAAGGTTACTAGTATCCTAAAGGAACGAGCAAATACTACCAACAGGAGATAAGTGGAGTGAGTCTTGGGTTCAAGAACCCATGAATAGAATGCCTACCAACTAAATGGCATCATGGGATGCTTTCGATAATAATGGCCAGAATCATCACACTGAGAATATAAAGCATTGCTGGATTACTGGGTGATCCTCTAAGACAGCTAGGGTCATAATAATAACTCCAACACATGTGTCGAGGTAACGGAGTACCTCCACACACCGACTAGTGTGATTAATTTGGCCTAAAAGGACATCGGAAACAGGGAGGAATGGTTTGCAAATGCATCAGATTATTTACAACCTGGGATGACTCGGACAACATAACGGCTGTAAATGTTCGAAAATACTTTTGAGATCCAAGCAAAAGGGTAGCATATCCACTTAACATCATAAAGTCAAGGTTCTGAGTCCAACAGTTGAGCAACAGAAGTAGTAGAAACTGAACTGAGGGTTGAAACCACATTAACGTGATCCTAATAAATAGAATGAGAATCCTAGTTCTTGATCCCCGTAGAAGAAGAAGGTGACTCAGATCAAAAGGTCATAGGGTAAAGAAGTAAAAAGAGCCTTACGTTCCCTTTCACAATCAATTCCCTTACATAACTAAAGAATTTCTAGACACGACTTCGACCAGTTTGGCTTACTAATCCTACAGGCAGTCAGGCTCTGATACCAAAGCTGTCAAGACCCCGATCCTAAGTCACACATGTCTAGCCCGTAACACATCATATCACTTTGCGGCCTCACGCACGGTATCCCCACGGGTGCCACCTTACCTGGCCCGGGACCATTTGCGCATTTTGGCACACGTATATGATAGTGTCGCTAGCATCCATATGACAGAGAACCCGGGCCGACATGACTAGTTATAAACCAAAAGTGGCACTAAATTACAGAGACAGACATACATGATCCAGCAACGAACGTGTCGGTCATCAACGTATGAACCCAAGTCGTAGCAAGCTACAAGGACTTAAAGGAACAACGCGTGACATTTCCCCTAAGGGACAGACACATGAATGAAGAAGGACACATGCCGGCCAACCTAAGTGTTCCGGAGCAATAGCAAGCTACCAAGGCTCAGTGGAAGCACTAGGAGACATTTCCCTGTAAGATAGGGTACCAAGGGTAAACAACTAGGTGTCGGATCCCACACATAGCAATACACAATACACGTACGCATAACATGCAAGTATGTGTTGTACAACATGGCATCACAACATAACTCAACAACTCATATAGATAAGGGCCCAGAAGAGCCATCATAGCATTTATTATAAACAGAGGTTACATGACCCAACATACAGAGCATACAGGAAACGGAAGCATAACATGTCTAAGTACAGACAACTACAAATGAAAAAGGCTGAGAAGCCTAACTATCTACAAGACCCTCCCAAGGGTACAAGATCGTAGCTGAGGTAACAAGCTAAACGTCGAAGTCCACGCGGAACCACTAGCGAGACTGAAGTCTCCCCGCAAAACATAAATTAAGCAAACGTGAGTACAAAGGTACTCAGCAAGACTTACATCAGAACTAACTACATATGCATCAGTATCAACAAAGGGGGGTGGAGTTTGACTGCAGCAAGCCAGCTTTGACTCGGTGGCTATCCTGAACTACGACTACAAGTAACTCTTTTGAGGTGGCGCACACGAGTCCACATATTCACCAATCAATACACCACTATGGATCCGCTCCCGTCTCCCTACGAGAAGGCCATCCATAGCACTCACGCTTATCTTGCGTGTTTTAGAGTATCCACTTTCACTTGTCTATGAACTGTAATAGGCAACCCAGAAGTCCATTTCCGCGGACACGGCTATTCGAATAGATCATATATAACCCTGAAGTGGTGTACTTCTTCACACACGCTCTCGCCACTTACCGCCATGTACACGTCATGTATCTCGGCAACCTTGAAGCGGAAGCCCGGCGAGGGTGTCGGCCACGACCTGACTAACCACACAAGTCTCTCGTCCAGGTTTATCGCCTATTTGGGTTCCATCCGTGGGGAGATCCGGCCGGGGTGTCGCTCACGGCCCCAAAAAATGTGTACAGGGTTCCCGCATCACCAAACGGGCGATCGGTACACCGTGGCACGTACTTACCGCGTCACAGCCCACCCCGAGGGTCAGCGCTGCGCACGACCTCCAGTAACCTACAAACACCAGAAACTAATTGCAACTCCTGGACAGAGATCATGTTGATTAATAAGTCGAGAGAGTCAATTAAGGATCCCAATGTGTGGTAGTAGCTGTTTCATGGACCAACCAACACAGAACTCAGTTCCTGAGGACGGCTGCAATGAGACAACCCACCATGTACTCCTACATGGCCTCTCATCGCTACCTTTACAAAATCGTGTTCACACACTTAGCTCTTAATAGTAAGACATGTTCACCACATTCCAATTCATCCCCGATGAATCAGACCTGACACAACTCTAAGCAATAGTAGGCATAACCAGAAAGCATGAAAGAGTAGGCACAACATGGCTCAAACAACTCCTACTCATACTAGTTGGTTTCAACTATTTACTGTGGCAATGACAGGTCATGCAGTGGAAAGGGGTTCAACTACCACAGCAGGTAACAGTTGAAGCGTTGTTGTCCTAATGCATTAAAAGAGAGCAAGAGCGAGAGAGTGGGATTGTATCGGAATGCTCAATGGGGTTTGCTTGCCTGACACTTCTAAAGATAACATTGGGTCTTCATCGGTGTCATCGAACTCATCGTCGGAACGTCGTCTACTGAGAGGGGACAAACACCGACAACAGAGAAAGAACACAATCAATGCAATGCGACAATATGATGCATGATCATGACATGGCAATATGATGTTGATTGAGCTAATGCAACTAGCAACCATATTAAATGAAGTTGGTTTGAACCAAAGGTTCAAATTTAAACTCCATATGTGATTATTTAATTGCCATTTAATTGATTTGACCTGATCAGCAGGTTTAACTTGTTCAAACATGCATGAAAATGCCATAAACAGATTCCTTGAATTTTTCTGATCATTTTTCATATATAAATTATTTTCATTGGAGTTATAGATTATTTTATGTTATTTTTAGAAGTTTTAGCTATTTTCTGAAAATTAAACAAATCAAATAGATTTATTTAAATCCAGAAAAGCATTACTGCGTCAGCCTAACGTCAGGATGACGTCATCGGGTCAACAGCGTCAGCCCAGGTCAAACCTGACGCTGGGACCCACTGGTCAGTGACTTGGCTAATTAACAGAGACTGTTAGTGCTAATTAAATCATAACTAAAAGTGTCAGTGCAGCATGGGCCCACATGTCAGTCTCTCAGGGCCTAACTAAGTTTAGTTTTAAACTAAACTAATTAGATAGGGGGCTGACCCCACATGTCAGTGACTCAGAAAGAGTCAAACCCTGGTTAAACGAGGTCAACTCACCGGCGGCTCGTCGCCGGCGGTAACAGGCACGGCCGAGGGCTCGGAAACGAGCCACCGGGCATCATTTCGGCCGCGGTTTGTTGCGTTTGAATGCACGCAGTGGCGCGCATCGAGTGGTGGCGGTGAGGGGTGCTGGGGTGGTCTGCAGCGGCGACGGCAACCTCAACGACGGCGGCCGAAGCTCGGGTATGCGTGGGCGCGATGCTGCAGCTCGAGGGAGAGCAAACGGGGGTACTGGGAAGCACCTAAGGGGAAGCAGGAGCATGTCAGAGCCTCTGGTTGGAGCGGAGGGGCTCGGTAGCACGGAGCTCGCCGGCCATGGCGGACGACGGCTTCGGGTGCTCGCGGGGCAGCAGTTACGGGGCGTGCGCGAAGGAAAAGGCGGAGGGAATAGGTTCAGTGGCTCACGGCGGTTCGATTGGAGTGCTCGGCGGGCTCGGGGAAGGCCTGCAGACGACGAATCAACGGCGAGAATCGTCGGCAGCCGACGAGGGGAACGGCGGCGCTGACGGCGTTCGGAGGCGTCTGGTGCCGCGTGGCTCGGCGGAGAGGTCTAGGGCGACGAGGCGGAGCTCTTGAGCCAGTCAGGGAAGCGAGGGGGAGGCGGTGGCCGTGGCAACGACGAGCAGCGGCGACGGTGGCGTTCGGCCGCGCGCGTGAGAGAGGGAAGGAGAAGAGGGAGAGATCCAGCGAGAGAGGGGAGAGATGCAGGGTCGAGGGGAGGGCGTGGGGCTCGCGGGGGCCTCCGGCGGCTAGCAGGCAAGCAGGAGGTGGCGCGGTGCGTGGCCAGCACGCAGCGAGCACGCTCCCCTGTCCTCCTGGCGCAAGGACAGGGATGACTGGCAGGGGAGGCCTAGATGGGCTGGGCCGCAGGTAAGGCCAGGAAACTCTAACCTTATAATTTGTTTTCTTTTCTATTTTTGTTATGTTGTTTTGATTTAGTTTATAGCCCAAATCATTTTAATAAATCCCGATAATAATTGTGGGCATTAAATGAATTATTACAGAGGCCCTCAACTATTTTCAGAATTGTTGGAGCATTTAAAGATATTAGTGATTATTTAAATGCCCCAATTCAAATACAATATGGGTTATTCAAAAATCCAGAATGGTCCTAGAAATAGGTGCAACATTTTTGGCAGAGGTTTTTAATCAATCCAAAAATGATGAACTTTTCCCAAGGGCATTTTGGGTTCATTGAAAAAGATTTTAATTTGACCCTAGTTGAATTCATTTGGTGCTAGGGTTTGAACATCCCCATTTCCAGTTTCTAAGAAATTTAAACATGATGCACATGAAGACCAAGCAAGGCAGGCAAGGGCTGGTCTAGGGCTGTGACAGAATAGCTCCAGGGACGTGCACAAATCTTTGTGGATGTCGAGCTCCTCCTTCATCTTGACGTCACGGACACCATCTAAGAACGCCGAAATGATGGCCTCGTCCGTGACCTTGGGGATCTTGACGCGGACGCTGTTGAAGCAGTGGATGAACTTCTATAGGGTTTCTCTTGGTTGTTGCTTGATACGTCACAGGTCACCTGCGGCCGGGGGACGGTCTCGGGTGCCCTGGAAGTTGGCGATGAATCGCTCGCGCATCTCACTCCAGGTGGAGATCGATCATGCGGGCAGGTTCAAGAGCCATGAGCACGCGCCATCCTTGAGGACCATGGGGAACTAGTTTGCCATGATCTTCTCGTTGCCGCCGGACGCTTCGATGCTCAGCTCGTAGAGCTGCAGGAACTCCGCGGGGTCGGGGGTGCCTTCGTAGCGTCGAGGCAGGTCGGGCTTGAACTTCCCAGGACAGTTGACGTTGCGTAGCTTGGGGGCGAGGGCCTTGCAGCCTGTTGTCGACACCGAAACTTGTTGGGGAGGGGGAACTTGGTCCCGGTCCTCGCGCGCTACCAGGGCGGGAGGCGCGCAGTCTCGGCGCAGCGGTGGAGGGAGTGCGGCCGCTCCTCCGTGGGCCGCTGGATCTCTTAGCAGCTTCCTTCTTCATGCACTAGCACCACGCGTGGGTGGTCATGCCGCGGGGCCACGTGCCTTGGGTCTTGCACAACACCTTGACGCGGGGGTAGCAGTGGAGCTTCATGGTCCTCGTCGTCCTCATGGGAAGGTGGACGAGGCAGGGAGAGGGACGGTGCTGGAGAGCCCCTAGCGTCACTGACGAGCTCGGCGATGCGGTCAAGCCATTCTTCGTAGAAGTCGTCGACGGGGCGGTAGCGCAGGAGCTCGCATGCCATGAGCAATGCAGCCTGCGCTTCCGCGGGTCCATGGCGAGCATGGGATGAAGAAACCGCTCCAGTCAGCGACGGGGTAGCGGTGCGTCCATCATGCCGCACGGAGGGGTGCAGGGACGAAGCTTGCTGTTCATGCCGTGTCGGGCCGGCGGCGGCGTTGGCGGCAGGCGATGGAGAACGGCGGGGTGGTCCGCCGGCACAAGCAGTCTGAGCGACGCGGGCAGCAAGGGCAGCCCGCCTCTCAGCATGGGCTCTGCGAGCATCGGCCATGAAACTGCTGGGACGACAGAGCGCTGATCGACGGAAGGGAAGTTTCGGCACACCCCTACATGGCGCACCAAATGTCGGATCTAGGGTTCTGGCAAAACCCTTAAGGTTTGAACTCTGGGGTGCGCACGAAGATCTCTCATTCCGCCCTGGCTCGTCTACCCAACAACCCTAGTCCTAGCTCGTCAGATCCGAAGAACAAAGGACACAAGATTTATAATGGTTCGAGCCACCGATGTGGTGTAATACACGAATCTAGTGTGGTGTGGTGGATTGCCTTATTGGCCGAGGAAGAACTAGTACATGGATGAACTACCTCCTGAGGAGAGGAGTTCTTCTGCTCGGGTGAGCTGCTGGTGTGTGGCCTTCTATGTGATCAACTCAAGATGAGATCAACTCCCGATCCGATCCCCTCATCCCAATGGTGGTGGCTTGTACTATTTATAGTGGCTCGGGTCCTCTTCCCAAATATTGAGCGGGAAGGGATCCCACAACGGCCAAATTTGAAGGGGGACAGCCAGTACAAGCTATTCTGACGAAAGGTGGTCTTTGCCTGCCAAAGGCTCTGGTGGTGATGCCGACGTGGGCTCCGCGATGATCTTCGTCCTGCTGTCCTGCTAGTCTTGGTATTGTTGCACCGATATGGAAACCTTTGCCTCATGCCTCGGGACTCTTCGCCTGCACCTGCTCCTTTAGCACTAAAGGGGAAACTGGCACTCCTGCGCCCGCTGGCGCCAGCCTGGCCTTGGTCGTCACGCGGACCTCGCGAGGTGTCCCTCGCCTCGATATCTCCGATCCTCATGAGCCGGCCTGGTGAGGCTGCCCCAGGGGATGCCTTGTGTCGTCCGCCTCGCGAGGGTCTTGAGTGGTCGCTGAAGATGCTAGGCCGTACCAGGCCGCCTGGTGGGCCACGCCCTGGGCCGCAGGCAGGAAAGTCTGGGTACCCCCATTCCCAAAATTCCAACAGCAGTGCTATTGTGTGATCTTATCTAATTATAATAGATGCATTCAAATACTGCATTCATTTATCTATATATGTATTTATTTTTTTAGCTGTTGGGGTGTAAAACTGTAATTTCGCCAGTGCACAACACCCACGCAGAGAGGCATTAAGTGTCCATCTCTCTCGGCACCACCTGTCAGAAACCCCCCCTCCCTGTTGCTCACTCTCTTCCCCCTCTCCGTCGCTCCACTGCCTTCGTCCCCTCCAAATCCTCCTGATTTCTGTGCCGCTGTCCCCTGCCTTAGTGAGTGGAGTAACTGGCACATGCCCACACTCCTATTTCTGGCCCACGCCCCGCTCTCCCTCCCTTAGCCTGCTATGTTCTGCTCTAAAGCGAAGGCGGCAACTGCCTGCGCGGTTCCAAGGTGCGCGTGGCGTCATGGGGAGTGGAAGAACCGCCGAGGATTTGTGCGTTCCGAGGGTCGTTTGGAGAGGTACAAATGCTGCCCCCCTAATGCTTGCCCTTATTTTCGCCAGATCTGTCGAGGCTTGTCTGTTTCTTCTGTGTGCTCTCGTGTCCGCCTCCTACCCCTTCATCTGATGGTTGGGTGGGAGATTAGGTAGGGTTCTTGTGCGTGTGGTGGGTGGATTCCATTCCCTCGTGGTCAGATTTGTTTTTGAGATGCTTGTTTCTGCTATTTCTCCCTTCAGAGTTGAGTGGATTTCATTTCCCCTTTGGTGATTTCAGCAGTCAGATGCACGTATGGGAGGGTGTGGTGCTACGGTTGATGCTGGATCTAATGCATCTAATTGTCTTAGTGTTTTTGATTTCGTAGTCTAGATTGTGTCTGTCACATGCTAGTAAGTTTATGGATACTTTTTTTGTTGTTCTTGCCTAGATGTGCTCCTGTTCATCTTTTCATCCTTGTTGATATGTTCTAGTTGTTTCATCCTAGGGTTTGATTTAGTTGCTTTTTGTATTTGTTGTATGATTTTCTTCTTGCTAACTATATGCAATCTATCCCCTGTTTTTAGTAGGTTGTTCTAGGGTTTGGAGTTCCATTCATCAAGGGGTTGTGTTGTCATGGCTTCAAAACCTTCTCCGGGTATTTTATTGTGGTTGGATCTTGTATTTTAAATAGCAATTTTCTTATATATGTCTGCCCATATCTTCACTTAGTTGTCTTGTTGGTCTGCCCTTTCTTAAATGTTTGAACTTCTAACAAAGGTCATGTGTATGCATTTTACCAATAGTTTAAGTTAGTAAAGTGTTGCTTAATTTTTATTTGATAAATTGCTGGTGAACTATGTCACCAAGTGTTGTTGGACATCCCAAATGTTCCATATTTATAGTGTATATGTTTTGTTTTATTGTGTGTGATCATTTTCATGGTATTGATATTTAGTTTGCCAGTGAAATAGTATTTCTGCTCATGCTACATCTTTTTTATGTGCTACTTGCTTGGGTCACATAGTTGAACTCCTGGTTTTAATTATTGTTTGTTTATAATGAAATTTTGTTGAACTTCTGTTCTGTGCATTTGTTTTACTGCTTTGTTATATATTGTTGAAGTTCTGGACATTCATCTTATATATAGTATCCCATATGGTGTAGATTGTTCTATATTTAGTATGTAAATTGTAGATTGTTTGTTGTGTTTACTGCTTTGTTAGGTATTGTTGAACTTCTAGGTATTGTACATTGATGTAAAAGTAGGACTCCCTTTGGTGTAGGATTGCGGATTAGAACTCAACTGCCTTTTTACTTGCATTTTTGTAGTTGGTGATGAATTGAATAGTTCAAATAAAAATGCCTGCGATCAAGATGGAGCTTCAGAAGTTAATACTGATGCTCCAATATCTGATGCGGCTAAATCACCCATTTTTCCTTTGACTATGATTGCTGAGGTTGCTTTGAGCCTTGAGAATATTTCAAGCCTCGAGGATCTTGCTTCTGCAACTCTTGCTTCACCTAGTATGTGCAACTCCTTTTCTTTTCATTTTAAATTCTCGAGCCATGTTTTTTTAACTTGTTCATATCGGTTGTTTATATTTTTGTTCCTGAATTTTTTTATTTTTTGCTTTGCTTTTTTTGTGTTCTTGCAGATGTGTCCACAGAGGAGGAAGCTGTGAACACCATCAACGATGTTATATCTGAGTTGGATTTATCAGAAAACACTGCTGCTACCGAGCACGGGGCTCTGTTAGTCAAAGGTTGTGATTTCATTCCAGATCCTTTGTGCTCTCTTCAGATTCCAGAGATGCAGTCGTAGTCTGTTGATGGCACGGAACCTGTCACGCAACCTGAGGATGTGCCTCTTCAGCTTCTTCTGGAGGACCAATGCGAGAGGAAGAATCAAGAAGATTTTCACAAGAAGAGGGCGGCCCGCCTTCAGAAAGGTTCAGATGTTCCTGAATCTGTTGATGTTGTTGAGCTCATGGTTGGGCATTGCTCTGTTGCTCAGGAAGACATGTCGTGTGGCACTGATGTCATGGTTGTCCCTGTTAAGAAGATAATCAAGAAGACCGATGCGAGGAAGCATTTAGTTGGTGAAGTTACTCCATGGAGGAGCCCACGTATTTCATGGCCTACAGAACTTGTTGAAGATGATAGGCTAGGCCTCGGTGGTACGCCATGCCGTAGTCCTCGTGTGCTTGCCACTGCCGCGCCTACACCTTCCGCGCTTGGTGCTATAGCATCTGGTAAGGGGAAGCAATGCGGCGTTAAGCGCTAGGTTGCACCTGCAAAGGTCAACAAGGGTGTCAAGAAGCATTCCCGTGTTAATCTAGAGGACAAGGATGATGCTGATTTCAACGCTAATGACGAGGGTGACGATGATGATGTTAATCAGGTACGAATGTCTCATGTTTACTACTTTTGAGAGCATTTGTAGATGTGTTGTAGTTTTTGTGTTTTTAGCACTACCTTGGCGTACATAGCTGACCTTCTTCTTCATATGGATGAATAAATTAGCTGAACTGCTTTGGTTTTATGGTTTTACTGCCTTGGTGTACATAGTTGGACTTCTGGATATATACATGAAGAAATTAGCTTAACTTGTTGGTATACATGTTCTATTAGTACCTTGGTGTACATGGTTGAACGTGTAACGGATGAGACGAAGGAAGAAATTAGCTAGGAGTGACGACATCAAGACAAAGGATATGCGGAATATCCTCGAGGAACTTGTGAAGGATGAAATGAAGGATGATCTTGCTCTGCATGTGTTTTACCTGATTGTTTTCATGAAGGTGGTTATTCCTGGAACGTCTACACGAGTGTGTAGGGTGGCAGCAATGGCAGAGAATCTTGTGTTTGAGGATATGGCAGATATGGACTACTGGTAGTTGGTTGTTGATGATATTCGAAGTGCTGTTGTTAGGTATCAGCAAGGTACTAGCAGAAGAAAAGCTGTCACAGGTTGTGCCATCGCGCCGCTTCTTATATATTTGGACTGCCTTATCATTGGCAAGACGCCTAATATTGACTTGAGGACCCCTCGCATCAATTTCATGGATCAGGTCAAGCTTCTTGAGCTTGCTGCGGCTGACTTGGTCAAGAATGGTGATGATGACCCAACCAACAGGGTGTTTGGCGGCTGCCTGTGAGTGTTTATATGCATCATTCTTTCATGTGTAGTTTAACTTGAACTTCTGGTACTGTCTTCTATATTTTTGTTCCCGTGTTCCTTCAATTATTTTATGACGCGTTGACTTTTGTTTTTGTATGAAGTGGAAGCCACATGCTGGGGTTGTGTTCTGTAGGCGTATCGAACGTCCTATTCTTACGATGTCTCTTGCCGCTGGCCTAGGGAGTGGAACTTCTCCAAGATTTAAATTCTCCCGGGATGTTAATACTGGTGCCCCTGTAGATCCAGGAGGTTCTTCTGCCCGTGTGAGTGCTGCAGGTGGCATGTCTTCCGAGAGTTTGTTTGAAGCTGCCAATGTTTCCCTTGTTAGGATTGACGATCTTCTTGAAACTGTTTGTGGGGAGTTGGCCCGTGTTCCGTCAACTATTGAGCGTCTTAGTCGCGTTGATGGGATTCTTCCTCCCGGACACAGTTTTGATGCCGAGTCTTTGAAGGAGGTTTTGTAAATTGAAGCTAGATTTCTTGAAGAGCTTCGTCAGAGCACTTCCCACCTCCGGGCTAGCTTTGGACTGTTTAAGGAAATACAGGATGCTCGTTGCAGGCCTTTTGAAGATAAGGCAAGTGTTGTTGTGAGACAGATTCAGAGGCAGGATTCTGTTTGTTTGGGTCGTGAAGGAGGCCACGTGGAGCATACCGAAGAGGTTTGTTTATGTTCGCTTTGGATATTTCTTTGCACTAATGTTCATTGTTAACTTTCCGTTATTACAGTTTTTAGTCATAGGTGACCCTTGTTGATTTCATGGGTGGTAAAGTCTTTCTTGTTAGTACCAGTGTTTCCTAGTTGACCTTCTCTGTTTAAGCACCTGAACTTCATGGGCTACAACACCTGAACTTCTGTGATTTCCAAAACTGGCCCTTTTTTGTTCCTTGTTGTATTAGAGTAGTTTGATATCTGAACTGTTATGTTTACTGTATTCGGACTTCCATTATGTGTCAGTGGTCATAGCTGACCTTCTATGATTATGTAATGTGAACTGATACGTCTCCAACATATCTATAATTTTTTATTGTTCCATGCTGTTATTTATGATGTTTTGGATGTTTAATGGGCTTTGTTATACACTTTTATATTATTTTTGGGACTAACCAACTAACCCAAAGGCCCAGTCCAGATTGCAGTTTTTTTGCCTATTTCAGGGTTTTACAAAAAAGGAATATCAAATGGAGTCCAAACGGAATAAAACCTTCGGGAGAGATATTTTTGGAGAAAAACACGCACGGGAGACTTGAGATCCACGGAGTAGGGCACACATGGCGCCCACGAGGGTGGGGGGCCCGGGCGCGCCCCCCTGCCTCGTGGGCCCCATGTTTGGCCCCCGGTGCCCTCCTTCCTCCTATATATACCTACGTACCCCGAAACCATCAGAACAATAGAGAAAACCAAAGTTCCACCGCCGCAACCTTCTGTTCCTGTGAGATCCCATCTTGGGGCCTGTTCCGGAGCTCCGCCGAAGGGGGGATCTACCACAGAGTGCTTCTACATCATCATCATCGCCTCACCATGAGTTGTGAGTAGTTTACTACAGACCTTCGGGTCCATAGCTAGTATCCAGATGGCTTCTTCTCTCTCTTTGGATCTCAATACCAAGTTCTCCTCGGTCTTCGAGGAGATCTATTCGATGTAATCTCTTTTTGCGGTGTGTTTGTCAAGATCCGATGAATTGTGGGTTTATGATCAAGATTATCTTTGAGAAATATTTGGTTCTTTTCTGAACTCTTTATGTGTGATTATAATATCCTTGCAAGTCCCTTCGAATTATTGGTTTGGTTTGGCCTACTAGATCTATAGTTCTTGCAATGGGCTTGGCTTTGGGTTCAATCTTGCGGTCTCCTTTCCCAGTGACAGTAAGGGCAGCAAGGCACGTATTGTATTGTTGCCATCAAGGATAAAAATATGGGGTTTATATCACTATGTTTGAGTTTATACCTCTACATCATGTCAGCTTGCTTAAGGCGTTACTCCGTTCTTATGAGCTTAATACACTAGATGCATGCTGGATAGCGGTCGATGTTTGGAGTAATAGTAGTAGATGCAGAATCGTTTCGGTCTACTTGTCTCGGACGTGATGCCTATATATAATGATCATGCCTAGATAGTCTCATAATTATTCGCTTTTCTATCAATTGCTCGACAGTAATTTGTTTACCCGCCGTAGAATATCGCTATCATGAGAGAAGCCACTAGAGAACACTATGACCCCCGGGTCTATTCTCAACATATCAATCTACAATCTACTTTACTTTTCCGCTTTTACTTTCTGTTCTTATAATAAAAAATACCAAAAATATCAAACTATCATCTCTATCAGATCTCACTTTCGTAAGTGACCGTAAAGGGATTGACAACCCCTTATCATGTTGGCTGCGAAGTTCTTATTTGTTTGTGCAGGTGCGAGGGACTCACGCGTGGTCTCTTACTGGATTGATACCTTGGTTCTCAAAAACTGAGGGAAATACTTACGCTACTGTGCTGCATCTCCTTTTCCTCTTCGAGGCAATACAATGCAAGCTCGAGAAGTAGCAAGGAGAATTTCTGGCGCCGTTGCCGGGGAGGCTTACGCAAAAGTCATATACCAAGTACCTATCACAAACCCTTATCCTTCGCATTACATTTATTTGCCTCTTGTTTTCCTCTCCCCCACTTCACCCTTGCCGTTTTATTTACCCTTCTTCTGACGTGTGTTTATCGTTCACTTACTTCTTGTTTGCTTGTGTGTTGGATTGCTTGCTTGTCACTATGGCTCAGAACAATACCAAATTGTGTGACTTCTCCAATACCAATAATAATGATTTTATTAGCACTCCAATTGCTCCTATTACCGATGCTGAATCTTGTGAGATCAATGCTGCTCTGTTGAATCTTGTTATGAAAGATCAATTTTCCGGCCTTCCTAGTTAAGATGCCGCGACCCATCTAAACAACTTTGTTGATTTGTGTGACATGAAAAGAAAAGGGATACGTATAACGATATTGTTCAATTTAAGTTATTTCCGTTTTCACTTAGAGATCGTGCTAAAACTTGGTTTTCCTCTTTGCCTAGAAATAGTATTGATTCGTGGAATAAGTGCAAAGATGCTTTTATCTCTAAGTATTTCCCTCCTGCTAAGATCATCTCTCTTAGAAACGATATTATGAATTTTAAGCAACTAGATCATGAGCATGTTGCACAAGCTTGGGAAAGAATGAAATTAATGATACATAATTGCCCTACACATGGTTTGAACTTATGGTTGATTATCCAAAACTTTTATGCTGGCTTGAATTTTGCTTCCAGAAATCTTTTAGATTCGACCGCAGGAGACACTTTCATGAAAACTACCTTAGGAGAAGCTACCGAACTCCTAGATAATATTATGGTTAATTATTCTCAATGGCACACCGAAAGATCTACTAGTAAAAAAGTGCATGCTATTGAAGAGATTAGTGTTTTGAGTGGAAAGATGGATGCACTTATGAAATTATTTGCTGCTAAGAGTGCTTCTTCTGATCCTAATGAGATGCCCTTGTCCACTTTGATTAAAAATAACAATGAATCTTTTGATTAGAATTTTGTTGGTAGGAATAATTTTGGTAACAATGCTTATAGAGGGAACTTTAATCCTAGGCTTTTTCCTAGTAATTCCTCTAATAATTATGGTAATTCCTACAACAACTCTTATGGAAAGATGCCTTCTGAATTTGAAACTAGTGTTAAGGAGTTTATGATTTCACAAAAGAATTTCAATGCTATGCTTGAAGAAAAATTGCTTAAGATTGATGAATTGGCTAGAGGTGTGGATAGAATTACTCTTGATGTTGATTCTTTGAAACTTAGATCTATCCCACCTAAGCATGATATAAATGAGTCTCTCAAAGCCATGAGAATTTCCATTGATGAATCCAATGAAAGAACCGCTAGGATGCGTGCTAAAAGAGAGAATTATATAAAAGCGTGTTCTTCTAGATATCATGAAAATAAAGATGAAGATCTGAAAGATATTGATGTGTCTCCTATTAGATCCTTGTTTGCTAGTATTAATCTTGATGAGAATAGGATTGGAGATGATTGTGCTTTAAGGTGTCCCAATGGTTCAGAGTTTTTAGATCTTGATGCTAAAATTGTTAAAAGTGGGATTGAAGAGATTAAAACTTTGCATAGTGATGAACCCACTAGTTTGGATTTCAATGGATTCAATTATGATAACTGCTCTTTGATTGATTGTATTTCCTTGTTGCAATCCGTGCTAAATTCTCCGCATGCTTATAGTCAAAATAAAGCTTTCACTAAACATATAGTTGATGCTTTGATGCAATCTTATGAAGAAAAACTTGAGTTGGAAGTTTCTATACCTAGAAAGCTTTATGATGAATGGGAACCTACTATAAAAATAAAAATAAAAGATCATGAATGCTATGCTTTGTGTGATTTGGGAGCAAGTGTATCCACTATCCCAAAAACTTTGTGTGATTTGCTAGGGTTCCATGAGCTTGATGATTGTTCTTTAAATTTGCATCTTGCGGCTTCCACTATTAAGAAACCTATGGGAAGAATTAATGATGTTCTTATTGTTGCCAATAGGAATTATGTGCCCGTAGATTTCATTGTTCTTGATATAGATTGCAATCCTTCATGTCCTATTATTCTTGGTAGACCTTTCCTTAGAACGATTGGTGCAATTATTGATATGAATGAAGGAAATATTAAATTCCAATTTCCGTTAAGGAAAGGAATGGAACACTTTCCTAGCAATAAAATCAAATTACCATATGAATCTATCATGAGAGCCACTTATGGATTGCCTTCCAAGGATGGCAATACCTAGATCTATCTTGTATCGTGCCTACCTAGGGGCGTAAAACGATAGCGCTTGTTGGGAGGCAACCCAATTTTATGTTTTTTTGCTTTTGTTTATGTTAGGGAATAAATGTTGCATCTAGCCTCTGATTAGATGTGTTTTAATGTTTTGTTTAGTGTTTGTGCCAAGTAGAAATTTTGGTAGGACTTGTGTGAAGTTTATTTGATCTTGCTGTGAAAAATAGAATCGTGAGCGCTCGCTCAAGTAGTCTTCAGATTTTTACTGGAGAGTGATTTTTAGTTGATTATTTTTTATTCTGATTGGTAGACAAATTGCGCAAATTTAACAATTTAGTTTGAATCTTTTGGAGTTCCAGAAGTAGGCGAACCCAGCAGATTACTACAGACTGTTCTGTTTTTGACAGATTCTGTTTTTCGTGTGTTGTTTGCTTATTCCGATGCATCTATGAGTAATATTGGAGGATATGAACCATAGAGAAGTTGGAGTACAGTAGGTTTAACACCAATATAAACAATGAATGAATTCCTTGCTGTACGTTTGAGTGGTGGTTTGCTTTCTCTTACTAACGGAGCTCACGAGAATTTTTGTCTAAGTTTTGTGTTGTGAAGTTTTCAAGTTTTGATTATTGCTTTGATGGACTATGGAACAAGGATTAGCGAAGGCCCTAGCTTTTGGATTCCCATGGCACCCCAAGTAAAATCAAGATAATCAAAAGCCTAAGCTTGGGGATGCCCCGGGAAGGCATCCCCTCTTTCGTCTTCATCCATCGGAAACTATACTTGGAGCTATAATTTTATTCACAACATGCTATGTGTTTTGCTTGGAGCGTCTTGTATAATTTGAGTTTTTCCACAGTCATCTTTGCTGGACACACCTATTTGAGAGGGTTAAATATGGCCTAGAAATTATTAGAACACTCTATGTGCTTCACTTATATCTTTTGAGTTGAATAGTTTTTGCTCTAGTGCTTCACTTATATCTTTTAGAGCATGGCGGTGGTTATATTTTGTAGAAATTGTTGAACTCTCATGCTTCACTTACATATATTTGAGAGTCTATTAAAACAACATGGTAATGTGTTTAGGCTAAAGAAACTAGTCTTCACATGATAAACATCCAATGTCAATGTAGTAAAACTTTAACACCAAGTGCATTGAATAGAATGAGATGTTGGATGCTTGATAATTGTTTTGAGAAATGAGGATAGTGATATTAGAGTCATGCTAGTGGAGTTCTTATGAAATTGAAGAATACTTGTGTTAAGGTTAGCGATTCCTGTATCATGCACGTATGGTGAACCGCTATGTGACGAAGTTAGAGCATGAGGTATTTGTAGAGTGCCAACCTTTGTGTGGAGGTCGGGGGCGCGCGATGGTTAACTCCTACCAACCTTCCCCCTAGGAGCATGCATTGATTGCTTTGTTTTTGATGACTCGTAGATTTTTGCAATAAATATATGAGTTCTTATGACTAATGTTGAGTCCATGGATTATACGCACTTTCACCTTTCCACCATTGGTAGCCTCTCTTTAACCGCGCAACTTTCGTCGGTACCATAAACCCACTATATATCCTTTCTAAAAACAGCCACCATACCTACCTATCATGGCATTTCCATAGCCATTCCGAGATATATTGCCATGCAACTTTCCACCGTTCCGTTCATATGACACGCATCATGTTGTCATATTGCCATGCATGATCATGTAGTTGACATCGTAGTTGTGGCAAACCCACCATGCATAATTTTTCATACATGTCACAAATGATTCATTGCTTATGCCGGTACACCGTCGGAGGCATTCATGTAGAGTCATACTTGTTGTAGTATCGAGTTGTAATTTCAAGTTGTAACAAAAAGTGTGATGATCATTATTACTAGAGCATTGTCCCGTGTGAGGAAATGCCAATAAAAAAAGAGAAGGCCCAAAAAAACAGAGAGGGGCAAAAAAAAACCAGAAAAGCCCCTCCAAAAAAAGGAGAGAAAAGAGATAAGGGACAGTGCTACTATATTTTCCACACTTGTGCTTCAAAGTAGCACCACGTTCTTCATTGTAGAGAGTCTCATGATTAGTCACTTTCTTATACTAGTGGAAATTTTCATTATCGAACTTGGCTTGTATATTCCAATGATGGGCTTCCTCAAATGCCCTAGGTCTTCGTGAGCAAGCAAGTTGGATGCACACCCACTAGTTTCTTTTGTTGAGCTTTCATTCATATTTAGCTCTAGTGCATCCATTGCATGGCAATCCCTACTCACTCACATTGATATTGATGGGCATCTCCATAGCCCGTTGATACGCCTAGTCGATGTGAGACTATCTTCCTCTTTTTTGTCTTCCCCACAACCACTTCTATTCCACCCATAGTGCTATATCCATGGCTCACGCTCATCTATTGCGTGAAAGTTGAAAGGTTTGAAAAGAATAGAGTATGAAAACAAGTGCTTGGCTGAAATCGGGGTTGTGCATGATATGAATATTTTGTGTGATGAAGAGGGAGCATAGCCAGACCATATGATTTTGTAGGGATAACTTCCTTTAGCCATAGTATTTTGAGAAGACATGATTGCTTTGTTAGTATTGCTTGAAGTATTGTTATTTCTTATGTAAATATAGAATTTTATCTTGAATCCTTCAGATCTAAACATTCATGCCACAGTTAACAGAATTACGTTGAAAAACTATATTGGTTAGCATTCCACATCAAAAATTCTTTCTTTATCATTTACCTACTCGAGGACGAGCAGGAATTAAGCTTGGGGATGCTTGATACGTCTCCAACGTATCTATAATTTTTTATTGTTCCATGCTATTATTTATGAAGTCTTGGATGTTTAATGGGCTTTATCATTCACTTTTATATCATTTTTTGGACTAACCTACTGTGACGCCCGAAGACCGACGTCCCAGAAGATTCCAGATGTTTCGGGTTCTCCCGTGTGTTTCATTGGTGCTTGTGTTATTTATTTTTTCATTGCATCATGTCATCATGCCTTCATGTCTTTAATCTTTCCAACTTAACTAAATAAATTGTGTGGATTTTCGATCCATTTAAATTGAGGGAAGAGTGACTTCTCTTTATAACATATCCTCCTAATAATTATGGAGGTATTATAATTAATCCATTAATTTGGAATTTCCAAACACACTTGCAGTTAATTCTCTTGCCTTTGTTATCTTAATTCCCGGCCTCAGACTTTGTCCTCAAATTCTAGCCCATTTGGATTTCATCTAAAGGGTTTTTCTAAATTCAAATAGTTTGACTTTTATTCAAACATGTTTGAATTTTCATCTTCCAAAAATCTTCAAACAATTTTATTTATATTCCTCACATTTTTGTGAGTCCGGATAATTTTACCCCCATGCCCAAATTCCATACCTAACCCTTCCGTTTTTCTCTTTTCTTCTTGCTATTATTCTGTAGCTGAAAAACAGAAGAAGAAGAGGAAGAGAGAAGCCCAGCCAGGCACCCGTTCCCAGGCCAGCCCAATTGCCCTAGGCCCAGGGCGCCCCAGCCTTTCTCTCCCTCTCTACCCTAGCCCGATTGAACCACCTCTCGCTTATCCCTCTTTTCCGTTCGTTCTCCTCCTGCGCCGCACCCGCAGGCAGGCCTCGACCCCGCGCCCCCGCACCTCCTCCTCGCTCCCCTGTCTCATTCCTCCTCGTCAAGCGGTGCCACCACCTCCCTGCATCCCCGCGCGACCCGCTCCTCTCCCTCTCCATCGTTCCCTGGAGCACCGCCCAGGCCGCCACCTCGCCTTCGAGCCCCGCCCGGCCTCCGCACCGGCCATTGGAGCCGCCATGCCGTCTCCGCCTCGCCGGATCACACCAGCGCCACCGCCCAAGCTCCTCCCTCACCATCCCGAACCGGTGAGCGCGTCGCCCCTCTTCCTCGTGCGCCGCTCACCTCCGGCCTCCGCATCGCCGGACCTCTGTTGCCTCGTCGCTGCAGCTCCCTTGGCCTCCTCCTGCTCGAGCCCCTGTAACCAGCGCCGTGCCGGCGACCGCCGCCGTCGGCAACCTCCAGAGGCCGCTGCATCGCCAGCCATCCCCGCCGTCCAGAAATAGCAGCAGCTCCAGCCTCCACTCGATCCTCCTAGAGCTCCTCGCCATGGCCTCTGTTCGGCTTGGTGTACGACTACATGGGGAGATCAAGTACCGCGACGACTGGATCTGTCAAGTACCTCTCCGAGATGAAACGAGTACGCCTACACTTGGTGGATGCGACAAGTACATCTACCGTCGATCCCGTGTATGACTACATGACGAACGCGTCAAGTACCACTACGCCCGGAGCACTCGGAACCCTCAAGTTCATCTACAGAACGGGTACGACGACCGTCGCCGAAGAACCGTGCACCACTACCGTCGCCCTGAAGACGTCCGATGCCGCGTCAAGTACCTCTACGAACAGAACGACTACTTCCCTCTACGAACGTGTACCACGACCCGCGAGTACCGCTACTTCCTCGACGACCTCGAACCGCCCCGAAACGAACGCTTCGAAGGTATACCCCGAGACGATGAACCGTGGACGAATGCTTGTTGTGTTGTATGAGATGAATCGAATGTTTGCTCGTGCCTGTTGTGCCCCTCTTTTGTCGTCGACCCGTGGGAACCCGGAAGCCGGGAGCACCCCATCATCTTGTTCGACACGTTCACGCCACCTTTTCTTTTGCACCGGTCTCTCAACGAGTTACCGGAACTGAGATGTTGTCGTTGCATCAATTTCGGATCATTGCCGTGGCACCCTTTCCTTCCACCACGGTGACAAATACTTCATATCTCTTCATGTTCACTTTTGCTAAAATTGCATAAAACTTGATCATGTCATCCGCATCATGTTAACAACATTAAAATGTGTGAATTGTTTTTTGCTTAAAATTGCTAAACATGCATATGGGGTTTTCCGGAATTGTTGTTGTAGTTTCCGGCCTCATTTAAACATATAGACTTGTGTTGTATTTCTGTGCTTCCTACCTTGCCATGTATTGCTTCCTGTATAGACTTGTCATGCATCGTACCTTGGCATGTATTGCATCATATAGACTTGAGTTGTTTTTCTATGCTTCCTACCTTGCCATGTATTGCTTCCTGTATAGACTTGTCATGCATCATACCTTGCCATGTATTGCATCATATAGACTTGAGTTATTTTTCTATGCTTCCTACCTTGCCATGTATTGCTTCCTGTATAGACTTGTCATGCATCATACCTTGCCATGTATTGCATCATATAGACTGTGTTGTTTTTTTGTGCTTCCTACCTTTTCATGTTTTGCTTCCTGTATAGACTTGTAGTGCATCCTACGTAGACTTGTTTTGCATCATACTTGATTGAGCATATTGTCATGTCTTGTGTGGTGTGTTTACCGTGTTGCTTGTTTCTTTCCGGTTTGCTTCCCTCGTTAGCTTTGGGTTCGTTCCGGAGTTGTGAGGTTTTGTTCGACTACTTCGTGGGCTTGTTCTTCTCCCTCGCGGAATCCCAGGCAAGATGATCATACCCTTGGATACCTTTACTACCATTGCCATGCTTAGTTGTCTCGATGCTATCGTTACTTGTCGCGCTACCCATCTTTTATGTCAGCCTCTCCTTGTTGCCATGAAACCTCTAACCTTTGACACCTTCCTAGCAAAACCATTGTTTGACTATGTTACCCGCTTGCTCAGCCCCTCTTATAGCGTTGTTAGTTGCAGGTGAAGATGAAGATCGTTCTAGGTGGGAACTTGTTGTTGGAATATCACAATATGTTATATTATTATTAACACACCTATATACTGGGCATGGGTGGAAGGCTTGGCCTTTTGCTCGGTGTTTTGTTCCACTCATGCCACCTTAGGCGCCGATAAACCGGCATTATGTTCCTTGATTTTGCGTTCCTTACACGATGGGTATATGGGGACCCCTTGACACTTCGACTTTGAATAAAACTCCTCCAGCAAGGCCCAACATTGGTTTAAATTTGCTCATAATAATAACTTAATTAATTAAATAAATTTGCATAGGGGGTCGCATCCCCGAGTATTCTTTCTACATAGCAGGGGGGCAGTGCTGATGGTGTTGGTCCCGAATGGGGAGACTGCGGGGCCACCTTGGGGAAACCCGAGGGCTGGTTTTACTCGTAGGATCACCTATCCGGTTGTGGCCTGAGACGAGATACGCGCGGCTACTATCAGGGTGTCGGCACGCCGGGAGGTCTTGCTGGACTTGTTTTACCATTGTCGAAATGTCTTGTGCATCGGGATGTTGAGCCTGATCGGATTTCCCTAAGATAAGGGCTGATGATATTATATTTATCACTTCAGCTTATCGTGAGAGCTTGTGATGGGCTAAGTTGGGACACTCTGCAGGGTTATGATCTTTCGAAAGCCGTGTCCGCGGTTATGTGGCAGATTGGAATTTGTTAATGTCCGGTTGTTGAAAACTTGACAAAGGATCCGAAGTAAAACACACAACTGTGTGAGTAACCGTGACTGTCTCTTTTCACTTTGAGAAGAGAACACGGTGGGGTTATGTTTGCCTCGTAGGTAGTTCAGGATCTTTAGAGATCACTACTAGTTTGCGACCGTTTGCGTAGATGTTCATCTTATTCTTGTACTCATAAGCTAGCCACCATATTATGCTTAGCTGCTGCTGCAACCTCACCACTTTACCTCTTCCTACCCATAAAGCTTTGCTAGTCTTGATACCCATGGTTATGGGATTGTTGAGTCCTCGTGGCTCACAGATACTACAACACCAGATGCAGGTTCACCCGAGAATGATGCAGGAGCTGGTTCAAGTACTTCACTGGGAGCTCGATGAAGAGAGTGGACGTATGCTTGTGACGTTTTCGACGATCAGTAGTGGTTTCTACTAGGGGCGATTCGGACCTGTGGCTTTATGTTTTTCTTTGGTATCTTTCTTTTGGATCTTCGCCCGTAGTCGGGTTGTGATGTTTTGGATAATGTTATGCTTATGTAATGTATTGTGTGACGTGGCAAATGTAAGCCAACTATCCTTTTGCAATTTCATCCCTATTTTTACATGAGTCGTGCAAAGATACCAAACTTGAGATCATTCCAGAATGGGCTTATACCTTTAAGTCGTTCCTCGACACGTAGGAGGTATTGTCCCATCCTGGGCATTACAAGTTGGTATCATAGCCTTCTCCGACCTAGGAGCCCCCACTGATTGATCGAATCGTTGACGGTTGAGTCTAGGCACACACTTAAAATGTTTTGAGTCCTATTTATATATCGGAGAGTAGGATTTCTTTTGCTCCTCATCTCTTTTCACTCTGGTGAGGACTCCTGACGATTACTCTTATCTCTTCTACTCTCAAAAATTCACCAAAATTTTTTTTAGGATCACGCGAGTATTGTTTGGATTGTTTCGATGTCTTTGTGACGAGAACATTGTTCTCGATGCCTCCTGTCATTAGGGGTTGTGGCAGTGTCCCGGGGAGTTGAGCTCCGAGGTGTTGTCATCACAAATATATCGCATCAGTTCTGGAATACTTAAGACGGCCGACATCGAAAAATCTCCTATGCGGTTAGTGGCAAGATAACCCCGACATCACCCAGTACTGGGGAGGTAGTTCGGGAGTATTGCCATTGCTTGTATAGTAGATGCGTTTCGAAGGTCCGAGGTAAACGGTTTCCGAAAATAACTGGTTATGTGTTGAAGGATGGATACAGCTGGATGTAGGATTAGCTTTGAGTGTGCGGTGCTTCCCCTGTATCCCCAACACCTGATTGCATAACTGGAAACTTTCGGAAATTAATAGGTGGGTTCATCTAGTAGTTCGTAGGCATTCTTCCAACGAATGCATGATATGGAGTTCGAGGTTCTACATTGAGTGAAGTGGTTTTATGGGCATTGTTCCGATCGGGAGTTTCATCTTAAAGGCTCCTTGGCTATGCTGATCCGGGGATTGCAAAACCCTTTTGTAACACGTAGCTTTCAGCGCGAATATGTGGAACGAAGCTTCTATCTTGTATTTGTTCTATCTGCTCCTTCTTGTTTTTATTTACCTTTTGTTCTCCCAAGTGGCTTCTCGACAAGTTGATGTACCTACGGAATTCATTCGTTCAATCCTCTGTTCGAATGATATTGTGAAGATTATGTTGCTACATATCTATCCTTTGTTTTTGTTTTGATTCTGGTATTCGAGTTGCTTCGATGTCAAGTGTTGATTCCATACCTTTCCTAATCGGTGTTCTCATAATTCCATGGGAGTACAAATTCTTCTTGACCATCGAGATTCTCATGGTAATCCTTTTCAACCGGTGTGCCTTCTCTTCAAGTTATTCCATACAGACGCCGTTGAGAAATCTGACGATTTGTCTGTTCAATTCATCCCAAGTTGTCTTTGTTTTCCCCACCCTCCCACCCTTCTTCTTCTCGGAGCCAGAATTCTTAATCAAGTATCCATTTTTTTCATGTGATGTTTCTTCATTCTTTTCCATCAATGTTCATATCCGGTGATTTATCGTGAAAATGCTCAAGAGTTTCAAGTTCATCATTCTTAATTCCAATATTCTTCTCCGGTGGACTAAATCCAAGCTTCGGTGTTGATCATATTCTTCCTCTTGTTTCACATGTTTCTTCCCATGTTAAAATTTCTTATCCAAAGTCTCTCTTGTAATGCAAATCTCTCTAATTCTTATCCGGAGAGCTAAAGATATCTCAGAAGATTCATAATTCCATTCCTAATCCGTTCAAACTATTTTGAGGTTGTTATCTTATTCAAGCCATTTAATTCACCCGGTGCAATATCTCTTAAGCAATCTTTTTCAACGGTGATTTCTTTTGAGTCGGCCCTAACCCACAGGCCTTTTCCCAAGATCTTACCTGACTCTTCTATTTTCTGGAGTTATACTCAAATTCTTTTCAAGTTTGACGTGAGAATGGATTTCTCATAGGTCAAATGTATCCTCCAAGATCGCTTTCAAATTATTTTCATCATTGGTTCAACCTTTTAATTCTCATTACGGAGTGCCTAAACAATTCTTCATGATATTCTCGTCGTTCTTCTCAACATGTGAAGACCGAAGAAGAGTTCCCCTTGAATCTTGGCCCGTTCTCTTGAAGATTTGTGGTTCTAGCTTCATGCCATCCTCATTATTGTTTCGATTGTGAGGAATTATTTTCATATCCACCCGAAGCATTTCATGAATTCTTCCCATTGTGATCCTACGAAGGCCATCATTTCAGAAGATTTCTTCGTTCTCAGTTTTCAACTTGTCCTCCAAATATTCTTAATTGATGCCTCTTCGTTCGTCTCAATATTCTTAGGGTGGTTCATTCAAGTTTACTCTTCCTTGTTTTCATATTAATTCACTCGTTCTTTTCATAATCCTACCGGTGGTTCATTGAATATTTACCCAAGCTTGTGCGAGATCTCTCTTAATTCTTCCAACGAGAATAAGTAGTATGCCAAATCCTTTGGTTGTCATCAATTTAAATTGGTGAAGGAGATGCATGACATAATTCTTATTCTTATTCCTTCAAGGTGATTTAATTCTTTTGTCTGGAGCTTGTTCATCATATCATATTCTCGGTTCTAAGTTGTTCATCTTGTTTTCCGGAGCTCCAAGTTATTCAATTATATCATTTCAAAGCTCCATCTAATTCATCGCAGGCCTTGAATCTTATTCTTTTCATCTTCCACTTCTCATGCTTTCATTACCGGAGTTCTTCATGGTGGTTCATCATCATTTAATTCATCCTCGAAGTCTTCATCAAGATTCTTGTTGGAGGAGCTCAAATATTCTTCTTCTTGCATTTTGAAGTGCAATTCTTTCTACCTTATCTTTTCAGATGGTGTTATGTCATTCTTGTCAATTCCTTCATGTTTTATGATTCACGAGTTATCAAGAATGAGATATTTAAAACCATCATTTTCCTTGTTCAAGAGATCTTTCCAACCATTCAATTTATTCATTGGAGTTATCTTGGGTTATAATTCACCAAAAATCTTTCCCTGAGAATTGTTGCTATTATGGTGCTTATAAATGACCCAAGTTCTTCATTTATCATTCCGGTGAAATGAGTTTTTTGTCTCCTTGTTGATCTCAATCCAATCAAATGTTTTCGTAAGTGGTTGGTTGTCACCGTATAATTTTGAGATGTTTTCCATAAGCCCACATCAAGCTTATTCGTTTCATTGTTGATTTTTCCATCAACCCCATTCAACCCTTCTTTGTAAGGTGGATTTCTTAATTCATTTGTGGGAGAAGTTGTCATTTTTCTTCTCCAATCATTTCTTTCATTGATTTATATGCTATTCTTTCATTCCGGAGGCATTGTGATATTGCTCTCTTTGACCATCATCTCGTTTTTTATAAAGATCATATTCTTCCCTTGCTTGTCTATTTAACAGGAGTGTTGTGTCCTCCATTCAAGTTCCGTCATCTTATCAAGTTTTTCCTATCTTTTCAACCGGAGTGCTGTCTGAATCCTTCTTACACCTTGTGCCATTCTTTCGATTGTTTCAGAGGCAATATGTTGTCGATTTCGTCAAGATCATCCATCTTCTCAAGTTCTTGTTAATTCCTTCCATTTTCAGACGGAGTGTTGTCCAATTTATTTCATTCTTATTCCTTCTCAATCTTGGTTAACCGGAGTGGTTTTGAAATTCTTTCGTCATCCGTGAGCTCTTGTTTCATGTCTTTCAACTTGCAAGGTTCTTGTGGTGTTCCTTGTTCCTCTTGTCTAACGGAGTGTTTTCATCTTCGTTCATGTACTTGCAACATTCAAATTTTCGTGATGTTCCTTGTTCCTCATTTTACCGGAGTGCTCTTAACTTCGTTCATCTCTGTTGTATTATTCTTTCAATTTGTTCAACCTCTCAAGGTTCGTGGTTTCACTCGTTTGTCGAAGAAGCAACTTTGTTTTACCTCTTCTTTTTCGTTTCTATCCGGTGCCATCTCCAGGATCTCGGGTCGAGATCCTCTGTTAGTGTGGGAGAGTTGTGACGCTCGAAGACCGACGTCCCAGAAGATTCCAGATGTTCCGGGTTCTCCCGTGTGTTTCATTTGTGCTTGTGTTATTTATTTTTGCATTGCATCATGTCATCATGCCTTCATGTCTTTAATCTTTCCAACTTAACTAAATAAATTGTGTGGATCTTCGATCCATTTAAATTGAGGGAAGAGTGACTTCTCTTTATAACATATCCTCCTAATAATTATGGAGGTATTATAATTAATCCATTAATTTGGAATATCCAAACACACTTGCAGTTAATTCTCTTGCCTTTGTTATCCTAATTCCCGGCCTCAGACTTTGTCCTCAAATTCTAGCCCATTTGGATTTCATCTAAAGGGTTTTTCTAAATTCAAATAGTTTTACTTTTATTCAAACATGTTTGAATTTTCATCTTCCAAAAATCTTCAAACAAATTTATTTATATTCCTCACATTTTTGTGAGTCCGGATAATTTTATCCCCATGCCCAAATTCCATACCTAACCCTTCCGTTCTTCTCTTTTCTTCTTGCTATTATTCTGTAGCTGAAAAATAGAAGAAGAAGAGGAAGAGAGAAGCCCAGCCAGGCACCCGTTCCCAGGCCAGCCCAATTGCCCTAGGCCCAGGGTGCCCCAGCCTCTCTCTCCCTCTCAACCCTAGCCCGATCGAACCTCCTCTTGCTTATCCCTCTTTTCCGTTCGTTCTCCTCCTGCGCCGCACACGCAGGCAGGCCTCGACCCCGCACCCCCGCACCTCCTCCTCGCTCCCCTGTCTCATTCCTCCTCATCAAGCGGCGCCACCACCTCCCTGCATCCCCGCGCGACCCGCTCCTCTCCCTCTCCATTGTTCCCTCGAGCGCCGCCCAGGCCGCCGCCTCGCCTTGGAGCCCCGCCCGACCTCCGCGCCGGCCATTGGAGCCGCCGCGCCGTGCCGTCTCCGCCTCGCCGGAGCACACCACCGCCACCGCCCAAGCTCCTCCCTCACCATCCCGAACCGGTGAGCGCGTCGCCCCTCTTCCTCGCGCGCCGCTCACCTCCGGCCTCCGCGTCGCTGGACCTCTGTTGCCTCGTCGCTGCAGCTCCCTTCGCCTCCTCCTGCTCGAGCCC
Source organism: Secale cereale (assembly GCA_902687465.1). Taxonomy (NCBI): domain Eukaryota; kingdom Viridiplantae; phylum Streptophyta; class Magnoliopsida; order Poales; family Poaceae; genus Secale; species Secale cereale. The sequence continues at coordinate 304,664,845 of LR738712.1, read as the reverse complement.
CTGTAGCCAGCGTCTTGCCGGCGACCGCCGCCGTCGGCAACCTCCAGAGGCCGCTGCATCGCCGACCATCCCCGCCGTCCAGAAATAGCAGCAGCTCCAGCCTCCACTCGATCCTCCTAGAGCTCCTCGCCATGGCCTCTGTTCGGCTTTGTGTACGACTACATGGGGAGGTCAAGTACCGCGACGACTGGATCTGTCAAGTACCTCTCCGAGATGAAACGAGTACGCCTACACTTGGTGGATGCGACTTGTACCTCTACCATCGATCCCATGTAAGACTACATGACGAACGCGTCAAGTACCACTACGCCCGGAGCACTCGGAACCCTCAAGTTCATCTACGGAACGGGTACGATGACCGTCGCCGAAGAACCGTGTACCACTACCGTCGCCCCGAAGACGTCTGATGCCGCGTCAATTACCTCTACGAACGGAACGACTACTTCCCTCTACGAACGTGTACCACGATCCACGAGTTCCACTACTTCCTCGACGACCTCAAACCGCCCCGAAACGAACGCTTCGAAGGTATACCCCGAGACGATGAACCGTGGACGAATGCTTGTTGTGTTGTATGAGATGAATCGAATGTTTGCTCGTGCCCGTTGTGCCCCTCTTTTCTCGTCGACCCGTGGGAACCCGAAAGCTGGGAGCACCCCATCATCTTGTTCGACACGTTCACGCCACCTTTTCTTTTGCACCGGTCTCTCAACGAGTTACCGGAACCGAGATGTTGCCGTTGCATCATTTTCGGATCGTTGCCGTGGCACCCTTTCCTTCCACCACGGTGACAAATACTTCATATCTCTTCATGTTCACTTTTGCTAAAATTGCATAAAACTTGATCATGTCATCCGCATCATGTTAACAACATTAAAATGTGTGAATTGTTGTTTGCTTAAAATTGCTAAACATGCATATGGGGTTTTCCGAAATTGTTGTTGTAGTTTCCGGCCTCATTTAAACATATAGACTTGTGTTGTATTTTTGTGTTTCCTACCTTGCCATGTATTGCTTCCTGTATAGACTTGTCATGCATCGTACCTTGGCATGTATTGCATCATATAGACTTGAGTTGTTTTTCTATGCTTCCTACCTTGCCATGTATTGCTTCCTGTATAGACTTGTCATGCATCATACCTTGCCATGTATTGCATCATATAGACTTGAGTTGTTTTTCTATGCTTCCTACCTTGCCATGTATTGCTTCCTGTATAGACTTGTCATGCATCATACCTTGCCATGTATTGCATCATATAGACTGTGTTGTTTTTTTGTGCTTCCTACCTTGCCATGTTTTGCTTCCTGTATAGACTTGTAGTGCATCCTACGTAGACTTGTTTTGCATCATACTTGATTGAGCATATTGTCATGTCTTGTGTGGTGTGTTTACCGTGTTGCTTGTTTCTTTCCGGTTTGCTTCCCTCGTTAGCTTCGGGTTCGTTCCGGAGTTGTGAGGTTCTGTTCGACTACTTCGTGGGCTTTTTCTTCTCCCTCGCGGAATCCCAGGCAAGATGATCATACCCTTGGATACCTTTACTACCATTGCCATGCTTAGTTGTCTCGATGCTATCGTTACTTGTCGCGCTACCCATCTTGTATGTCAGCCTCTCCTTGTTGCCATGAAACCTCTAACCTTTGATACCTTCCTAGCAAAACCATTGTTTGGCTATGTTACTCGCTTGCTCAGCCCCTCTTATAGCGTTGTTAGTTGCAGGTGAAGATGAAGATCGTTCCAGGTGGGATCTTGTTGTTGAAATATCACAATATGTTATATTATTATTAACACACCTATATACTGGGCATGGGTGGAAGGCTTGGCCTTTTGCTCGGTGTTTTGTTCCACTCATACCACCTTAGGCGCCGATAAACCAGCATTATGTTCCTTGATTTTGCTTTCCTTACACGATGGGTATATGGGGACCCCTTGACACTTCGACTTTGAATAAAACTCCTCCAGCAAGGCCCAACATTGGTTTTAATTTGCTCATAATAATAACTTTATTAATTAATTAAATTTGCATAGGAGGTCGCGTCCCTGAGTATTCTTTCTACATAGCAGGGGGGCCAGTGCTGATGGTGTTGGTCCCGAATGGGGAGACTGCGGGGCTACCTTGGGGAAACCCAAGGGCTGGTTTTACTCGTAGGATCACCTATCCGGTTGTGGCGTGAGACGAGATACGCGCGGCTACTATCAGGATGTCGGCACGCCGGGAGGTCTTGCTGGACTTGTTTTACCATTGTCGAAATGTCTTGTGCACCGGGATGCCGAGCCTGGTCGGATTTCCCTAAGATAAGGGGTGATGATACTATATTTATCACTTCAGCTAATCATGAGAGCTTGTGATGGGCTAAGTTGGGACACCCCTGCAGGGTTATGATCTTTCGAAAGTCGTGCCCGCGGTTATGTGGCAGATTGGAATTTGTTAATGTCCAGTTGTAGAACACTTGACAGAGGATCCGAAGTAAAACACACAACTGTGTGAGTAACCGTGACTGTCTCTTTTCACTTTGAGAAGAGAACACGGTGGGGTTATGTTTGCCTCATAGGTAGTTCAGGATCTTTAGCGATCACTACTAGTTTGCGACCGTTTGCGTAGATGCTCATCTTATTCTTGTACTCGTAAGCTAGCCACCATATTATGCTTAGCTGTTGCTGCAACCTCACCACTTTACCTCTTCCTACCCATAAAGCTTTGCTAGTCTTGATAACCATGGTTATGGGATTGCTGAGTCCTCGTGGCTCACAGATACTACAACACCAGATGCAGGTTCAGCCGAGAATGATGCAGGAGCTGGTTCAAGTACTTCATTGGGAGCTCGATGAAGAGAGTGGCCGTATGCTTGTGACGTTTTCGACGATCAGTAGTGGTTTCTACTAGGGGCGATTCGGACCTGTGGCTTTATGTTTTTCTTTGGTATCTTTCTTTTGGATCTTCGCCCGTAGTCGGGTTGTGATGTTTTGGATGATGTTATGCTTATGTAATGTATTGTGTGACGTGGCGAATGTAAGCCAACTATCCTTTTGCAATTTCATCCCTATTTTTACATGAGTCGTGCAAAGATACCAAACTTGAGATCATTCCAGAATGGGCTTATACCTTTAAGTCGTGCCTCGACACGTAGGAGGTATAGTCCCATCCTGGGCATTACAAGTTGGTATCAGAGCCTTCTCCGACATAGGGATTGACAACCCCTTATCGCGTTGGCTGCGAAGTTCTTATTTGTTTGTGCAGGTGTGAGGGACTGGCGCGTGGTCTCCTACTGGATTGATACCTTGGTTCTCAAAAACTGAGGGAAATACTTATGCCACTTTGCTGCATCTCCCTTTCCTCTTCGAGGGAATACAACGCAAGCTCAAGAGGTAGCAAGCACCTCAGTAGAGAAAGCCGAAAACTAACAGTCATGATGTGGCGAGAGCTGGTCAGCTATTCGACAGGTCTCAAATCCCTAGAGATTTTTTCTGCTTTACGCGAGGAATCGGTTTCTCTCCGATTAGGCGTGTATAGCGCCCCTTGTTCGGCCTTCTGAACACTAGGGGCTTCGCCGAAATCTTCATTGTCAAACTCCTATGGCTAAGTGAGGGTAATAAAGGACGTATAGTCTGATTGCCTTGTTCGTCGCGCTAAACACCTCCTTTAAGGACCATAATGTGGAGTAATGAGTGTTTAGATTTATCCCAAACACCAACGTACTATCTACGTGGGGGCAGAAGCTGACGACTGGCCAACCGTCAGATTCTAAATAAACGGCCACGCAGGAGGTAAAAATTTCGTTACAAGCATCATATTACATACCAATCTTGTTTCATATTTCAGGACAACCTGAATGTTTTCACGGGAATATTACATCCTTCGTACATTGCTCCGCCACAAGGCGGGATCCCTCCAGGACTCCGTCAAAATACAGCTCAGGTCGACGATGCTCCTTGCCCTCCAGCGGCCCCTCGATCATCAGCTTCTTGGCATCCAGCTTCGCCCAATGCATCTTGACGCGGGCAAATGCCATTCGTGCACCTTCAATGCAGACCGATCGTTTCACGGGTTCGAGCCATGGGCAGGCACTCACAAGCCGCTTCACAAGTATGAAGTAGCTGCTAGGTATGAGCTCGGCAGGCCACAACCGGACTATTAGGTCCTTCATGGCTAGCTCGGCCGACCAGTGCAGCTCGACCAACTGTTTCAGCTGGTTGCTAAAGGGCACTGGATGTTCTAGTACAAGATATTGAGACCAGAATAGCTTCCTCGTAGACATCCCCTCTTCGGCTCGATAAAACTCGGCAGCATCTGATATGCTGCGCGGCAGATTCGTAAACGCCCCTGGAAAACACATATCCGGGTAAGTACAAGGAATGTTACCCTCGCACACTTGCTTTGCATAGAAAAAGACTTACCCGCCGCAATCTTCTCGGCCGCCTGAATCTCCCGGCGGGCGCTCTGGGCTTCGGCTCGAGCATCCTACGCGCTCTGGCGGGCCTTTGCAAGTTCGGACTCTTGCGTCCTAAAATCACGCTCCAGGGACTCGAGCCACTCAACGGCGTCCTGGAGCTCTTGCCGGGCTTTGTTAACCAGGGCCTCGTGCTTCTCGCGCGCGACGCATTCCCTGGCCGCTTTGTCCTCGGCCTCGGCTAACGCCTTCTTAAGGGTTGCCACCTCGGTCGTGGCCCCTAATAAAATTCATGACACTTTAGTCCGCACGGACCACTCATCCTTATTAAAATGAAAACACAGGTCACTGCATACCTTGGCTATCCTCCAGCTGCTTCTTCACGAGGTCAAGCTCTTCCTTGGCCCGCTCCAGTTTCCGTTTCAGTCCGGAGATCTCCGCAGTATGAGCGGTAGCAGCCCGCAGTGATGCTTGTTTATTCACATAGACACCTTATGTTAGACTCCTGCGAAAATTGTTTTTGATCCCCTGTTCGGATCTTTCTTTCCGAACACCGAACACAGCATCAGGGGCTACTGTCTACACTGTGGTATTCTTCCTACAATTACATTACTCACCTCAAAACTTGTTAGAAGGCTAACACAGGCTTCAGTCAGTCCGCTTTTGGTGGACTGAACCTTCTCGATACTGTACCCATAAAGGTACGGTGCTCATCCACAATGGAAGCACCCACGGCGCTTCCAGCAGATTATCCGGTGCCTCTTGTTGGACAGAGGTCACTGGCGGAACAGGCACACCTCCTCCTTTTGGGGAAGGCCGTTCGCTGGACTCCGGAGCCGTGAAGGTCTCCGGAATATTATCCGGCTGAGGGCCAAATGGAACCCGGCCTCCATCATGAGTCCCCATGGGGGCTTTTCCCTACACATGTCCGACGGCCGAGGAGTCATCCTGGAGCGCCACCCTGACGATCTCCGGAACCTTCCCCCAGTTAGGGAAAGTCCTTTGGGACACCACCTCGTCATCACCCTTGGGCGAGACCGAATGAGCAGGTGGCAGAGACATGCTAGCCATCTCCTTAGAGTTTAGCGAACCCTCTGTAGAGGATCGCGGGGAGCCGTCACGGGCTGGACTGGAATAACACAATTTACACATATCAATATTAAATACCGGAAAGGCCAGACGTTTGGGCACGCATAAGGATTTTGGTACTTACGATGCGGCCCGAGGCTTGGTCCGGGGACGTCGCTACGGACTACTATCGATATCCCACGCGGAGTTATCCGCGCGGGAGCCCCTCCCCTTCTTGGGCGCCTTCTCCCCCAGATTCATGGAGGCCGCTCTCTTCTTCCTTCCCACCTCGGGTGGGGCATCTTCTTCTTCTTCCTCCTCCTCTCATCATCTTCGGCGGACGAAGAGTGAGTCTCATCTTTGGACGTCACGCCCGAAGCGCCTTTTCGGCGAGCGCCCCTCCGGGCCTCTTCGGCCGTCTTCGCCGGTACCTCATAAGGTGCTGGAAACAACATTTTCGTCAATAATGGGAACTCTTGGTCTTCGGGCAACGGAGCCGGACAGTTAATCCTCCCTGCTATCTCGATCCAGGCCTGTAAATAAGGACGGAAGGGCTGAGGGAGAGAAAGGGCATTAGTGAATAAAGGGAATCCTTATCCCCTTATAAAGGCCGCGAATATCAAGCGCCTCCCCACTCGCCCTAAAAAGCTCTCCTATTCCCAAGGCCTGTGTAAACGACACGGTTGGGTTACCCATACCTGCATTGATGAGAACCCCGCAAAAAGGGGGCACGATCTCTGCTTTGACGAGACATGCCGATAGCAACCGTGTCACATCCCTAGTCAGTGCTTGCATTAGGATTAGCTAGAGTGTGCATCATGTTTACTTTCCACAGAAACTTGAAATGGGAATGACAGAAACCCCAACACCCCTCTTCTAACAACTAGGGTTTAATAAAATCTTTTCCATTGTACCCAAAATGCCCTTAAAAAATGTTCATCATTTCTGCCGTGGTCTTAAACCTCTGCCAAAAATGGTGCACAATTTTCTAGGACATCCAAGGTCTCTGGATTAATTCATATGGTATTTGCATTTGGGTATTTAAATGCTATAAAATATTTTGTGTGCCCAAATAATCATAAACTAAAATGTTCCATACTGTTCATATTATATACAGTGGGCATGACTAGTTTTATGAGCTATAAAAATGTTCTAGCATTTTTATTAATTCAACAAAGTTACAAAAGAAATGAAACAGAAAGTAAATAGAAAAAATAGGAAGAAGCAAACTTACCTGTTGACTGGCTGACGTCAGCATGATGTCATGCTGACATAGTAAAGGATTTTCTCGGATTATTTGATTTAAAAACAATTCAGGAAATTCCAGAAAATGCTTTAAACTTCAAAAAATCATATAAATTCAACAGTAGCTCAGATGGAAAAGATTTATATATGAAAATTGATCAGAAAAATCCAATCTTTCCAATGGAACTGGTTTCATGCATGTTTGAGCAAGTTAACCTTGCTGTATACTCTAAAACATGATAATGCACTTATATAAATAATAGTTTGAGTTTCAATTTGAATCTTTGATTCAAATGGGCTCAAACCCTTCTGGTTATAGTTGCATTAGCCCAAAACACATGCATCTTGCCATATCATGAGCATGCATCATATTGTTGCATTTGTTTGCTTATTGATTGTATCGCCGATATTCTCCGTGTTAGGTCCTGCTCCCGAGGATACTTCTGCGTATCCAGCTGAAGAGCAGTACCCGACAACCACTCTGTCAGGCAAGCAATCATTGATCATTCCAATACAAACCCATCTTCTCGCTCCTGCTCTCTTTTACTGCATTAAGGCAACAGCGTGTGAACTGCTACTTGTTGTGGTAGTTGAACCCTATTCCCTTGCATGACCTATCATTACCACAGTAAATAGTTGAAACCCACTAGCATGTGTAGGAGTTGATTGAGCCATGTGATGTGTGATCCACCATGCTATTTGTTTATGTTGCCTGCTATGCTTAGAGTTGTGTCAGGTCTGATTCATCTGGGTGATGGATCAGAGTGAAATGATCATATCGGTAAAGAGAAGGAAGTGTGAAACATGTTTGGTAAAGGTATCGATGAAAGGCCATGTAGGAGTACATGGTGGGTTGTTTCATTGGAACTGTCCATAGGACCCGAGATCTGTATGTGTGGTTCAAGTTACAGCTACTACCATGCATTGGGCCCGAAACCAATGGACCCTCTCGGCTTATTAACCACCCTTGTTCTTTGTCCAAGAGTTGCAACTAGTTTCTGCTGTTTGTAGTTTACTGGTGGTCGTGCACATCGCTGACCCTCGGGGTGGGCTGTGATGCGACAGGTACGTGGCACGGTGTACCGGTTGCCCGTTTGGTGACCCGGGAACCATGTACACATCGTTTGGATTTATGAGCGACACCCCGGCCAGATCTCCCCACGGATGGAACCCAAATAGGCGATAAACCTGGACGAGAGACTTGTGTAGTTAGTCAGGTCGTGGCCGACACCCTCGTTGGGCTTCCGCTTGAAGGTTGCCGAGTACATGTCGAGTAAACGGCGATAAGTGTGGAAGCGTGTGTGAAGAAGTACACCCCTGCAGGGTTACCAATCTATTCGAATAGCCCTTGTTCGCGGTACGGACTACTGGATTACTCTTACAGTTCATAGACAAGTTGATGGATACTACTAAAAGCCTGAAGACAAGTGTGAGTGCCGTGGATGGCCCTTCCGTAGGATGACGGAAGAGGATCCTCGGTGGTGTATTGTTGTGGTGAGTAGAGGACTCGTGTACGTAGTAATATCTTGCAATCTGTTGAGAGTCGTAGTATAGGTTAGCCAAGAGTCAAAGGTAGCTTTCTGCTATGAACTCCACTATCCCCTGTTGATAATGTTGCATGTATGATAGGTTCTGTTGTAAGACTTGCTGAGTACCTTTGTACTCATGTTTGCTTAATAACTGTTGCAGAGGAGAACCCTGCCCCTTCTAATGGGTTCTACATAGACGTTGACGTCGACGAGTAGCTTGCTACCCAGACGGAGATCTGGAGCTTGTGAAGGGCCTTGTAGATAGTCAGGCTACACCAAGCCTGTTTTATTTTCTAAGTTGTCTGTACTCAGACATGTAGCTTCCGCTTGTGCTTGTATGACTGTATGACTTGATTGTTGGGTCACGTGAGCCGTACCTGTATGGATATGTTATGTATGGCTCTTGGAGCCTCTTAAATAAAGTACTTTGAGTCATAGAGTTCTGTTGTGATGCAATGTTGTATTTGCACATATTGAGCATATTGTGTGTATGATTGAAATGCTTGGTATGTGTGGGATCCGACACCTAGTTGTTTTCCTTTGGTAGCCTATCTTACAGGGAAATGCCTCCTAGTGTCTTGTGACGCCCGGGTAATCAAGCTACAGTAAACCTCTGCTAATGATGCCCCGTCACCACGATTGCTGTTGCTAATCTCGCGTTAGTTCGGAACCGATTCAATTTCAAATTAAAAATCAAGCAAACCATAAAAGTTTTCAAACGTAAAAACAAAAATGTTCTAAGGGTGACAAATAAATCATATGTAATATTGGTGAAAAAACCACATTTTTATAACATGTTTAAATGCTCTAAAGTAAATCAAACAAGGGCTATAACAATTTATTAAATGCCTTTTATAAAATATAAAATATTAAACTAGTTTGTTTTGGGTGCCTAGGATATATTGACATTAGAATAAGTAGTAATACTATTATTAGGAATTAAGATCATAATTATTAAAGCTAAAATAAAGAGAATCTAAAATTAAAACAGAGAAGGATAACTATAAAAAAATAAACAAAACAAAAGCAAACAGAACAAAGAAAAAAAACAACAACAAAGAAAGAAACCCCCCC
>LR738712.1:304599859-304647145 GCA_902687465.1 Secale cereale | reverse complement strand
CCTGTGAGCCACGTCTGCCCTCCTCTCTTCCCCGTGCACTCCATCGCGCTAGTCGCCAACGTCGCGGCCCTCGCCCAGCCATCGACATGCCACCTCACGCCTCGCTCACGATGCCCGTACGGGCCACGCCGCTGCTTCCCTCCTGCCTCCAGCCGCAGCTGCTTCGGCCGCCTCCGCGCCCGGCGACCAGCCCCTACCCTGCTCCCCCCCTGCACCGCCGCGCCCACACGCACCCGGGCGCGCGTCGGCGCCGCTTGCCGCCTCCGGCCACCATTGCTGACCGCCCGCTCGATGCTCCTCGCCGCGCCCGCCTCTGTCGAACCCGCGCCGATGCCGCCCGTCGGTGGTGCCTGCCCCGCGCCACCCCGCATCGCCCGACTGCGCCCGCCGGCGGTGTGGCCGCGGCCGCGACCCCCGCTCGCTGCTGGCCACCACGGGCGCCCAGCACCCCAGCGGGTGATGCACCCGGGCGCACCCGCCCGTTAACCCATGCCTGCTCCAGTGGCCTTTGTGCCACTGGCAGCTGGGCCCTAGCCCCAAGAACGTTTTTTAAAAAAAGAGAAAAAAAATAATAATCAAAATTAAAATAATCAAAATATAATTAATTAATTAATTAATTAATTAATTAATTAGTGAATAAATTAAGTTAATTAATCCGGTTCATTAATCTAATTAACTAGTTAGTTTAATTAAACAGTAATTACATTAGCTAAATCCTAGTTAAACTAAACAGTGTATGACATACGGGACCCACACGACAGTTTGACCCAGTCAGCACCCCTGTTGATTGCTGACGTCATGCTGACGTCAACATGCACTATTCTGGATAATGTAGTTTTAAAATAATTAAATAAATTCTAAAAATGATTAAATCTTTTATAATTAATAGAAAATAAACCGTAGCTCTGATGGAAAAACTTTGTACATGAAAGTTGCCTCAGAACGACGAGACGAATCCGAATACGCTATCCGTTCGTCCGCCACACATCTCTATCATACCGAACATGCAACATTCCCCCTCCATTTCATCTGCCCGAAAATGCCTAACACTAATACCTTCCCGGATGTTATTCCTCTTTGCCTGTATCACCGAGCATCGCGTTAGGTCACACATAGCACCGCGTTTTGCCATGTTACACTTTGTGATGCTTTGATTGCTCTGTTATTTATTATGTTCCCCCTCCGTTACTTCTCTCCGATAGACTCCGGGACTGAGACGCTGCCGGTGCCACTATGATCGATTGCGTCAACGATGACCCATCCTTCTTGCCAGAGCAACCTGGCAAGCCCCCCTTTGATCACCAGATGTCACCTATTCTTCTCTCTACTACTTGTATTAGAGTAGTGTAGCATGTTACTATTCGATTACTCCTATTCTGTTGCATAGCCTGTCATTGTTGCTACCACTGTTGATACTTTACCTGCAATCCTAAATGCTTAGTATAGGATGCTAGTATTCCATCAGTGGCCCTACACCCTTGTCCGTCTGCCCTGCTATTCTATCGGGTCGTGATCACGGGTATATACTACATACACTTTACATGACACATGATGTGACTAAAGTCGGGTCAGCTCATTGAGTACCCGTAAGTGATTCGATGTGGGGGCTGAAAAGACAGGTGGCTCCATCCAGGTAGTGATGGGCCTGAGTTCCCAACGGCCCCCCGAGTGGATCTTTGTGGCGGAGCAACAGGGCAGGTTGAGACACCCAGTGGAGAGGTGGCCTGGCCCTGGTCGTTGTCCATGGTGATTTCATAATAACACGCTTAACGAGTTTGGATATTTGATCTGAGTCTGGCCATTGGCCTATACGCACTAACCAGCTACGTGGGAATAGTTATGGGCACTCGACGTCATGGTATCAGCCGAAGCCTTCTTGACGTCAGCGATTGAGCTGTGCGCGCCGGGTTGGACCGCGTAACGCAACTTCCTTAGTAATTGAGGTTGCTAGGTCTGCTCACCGGCCGCGTACGCAACGTGTAGGTGTGCGTTGCGCGATGGGCCCGGACCCCTGCGCGCCTAGGACTTAGACCGGCGTGCTGACCTCTCTGCTGTGCTTAGGTAGGGCTGCGACGTGTTGATCTTCCGAGGCCGGGCATGACCCCGAAAAGTGTGTCCGGCCAAATGGGATCGAGCGTGCTGGGTTATGTGGTGCACCCCTACAGGGAAGTTAATCTATTCGAATAGCCGTGTCCCTTGGTAAAAGGACGACCCGGAGTTGTCTTCCGACCTCATGACAACTAGAACCGGATACTTAATAAAACACACCCTTACCAGTGCCAGATACAACTCGGTGGTTGCTCTCTCACAGGGTGATGTGCGGGAGGATCGCCGAGTAGGTTTATGCTATACGATATTACTTGGTGAACTTACCATCTACTCCCTTCTACTGCTGCAAGACGGAGGCCGCGAGAAGCGAGGATACTTGTTACTTTCCAGCTACCCTCATCTTCTGCTGCAAGATGGAGGTTACGAGAAGCGTAGTCTTCGATTGGATTAGCTATCCCCTCTTATTCTGCTTTCTGCAGTTCAGTCCACATATATTACCCATTTACACAGATATCATTGCATATGTAGTGTAGATCCTTGCTTGCGAGTACTTTGGATGAGTACTCACGGTTGCTTTTCTCCCCCTTTTCCCCTTTTGTCCCTTCTCCTCGGATGACGCAACCAGATGGTGGAGCCCAGGAGCCAGAGGATCCCGATGATGTTTCTACATGGAGTTCGGCTTCGAGGAGTAGTTAGGAGGTCCTAGGCAGTAGGCCTTGCCTTTTCGATTATTGTTACTTTTGTGCTAGCCTTCTTAAGGCAAACTTGTTTAACTTATGTCTGTTCTCAGATATTATTGCTTCCGCTGACTCTTGTGTTTTCGAGCTTATTTATTCGAGCTCGCAAAGTGATATGACGTGTTACCGTGTGTGAGGCCGCAAAGTGATATGACGTGTTACAAGCTAGATCGGTGTAACTTAGGATCGGGGTCCTGACAAACCGCGTCTCGGGACGTGGAGCGGCCGACATAGAACAGTCCAGAATTATGACCGGTTGGACGTGATGTCATGTTACATAATTTGTCAGCAGATTGCACTCATGTAAAATTATATTCTCTCTGCTGTTGTGTATGGAGTGTGCGATATGTCTGGATACTATCATCGCGTCCGAAGACTATCTTGGAGTTCAGAAAAAGGGAACCCGCCTTGCAATGCCGAATACAATCTGCACACCGGACTCCTCGTCATTGAAGCCAGGTTCAGGGGCTACTGAAGGAGTCCTGGACTAAGGGGTCCTAGGGCGTCCGGCCTATTATCAATGGGCCGGACTGGTGGGCTATGAAGACATGAAGGCCGAAGACTGCACCCGTGTCCGGATTGGACTCTCCTTGGCGTGGAAGGCAAGCTTGGCGACCAACTATGAAGATTCCTTCTTATGTAACCGACTCTATGTAACCCTAGATCCCCCCGGTGTCTATATAAACCGGAGGGTGTAGTCCGGAAAGGATACAGACATTACCATAGTCATACATGCTAGGCTTCTAGGGTTTAGCCATTACGATCTCGTGGTAGATCAACTCTTGTAATACTCATATTCATCAAGATCAATCAAGTAGGAAGTAGGGTATTACCTCAATAGAGAGGGCCCAAACCTGGGTAAACATCGTGCCCACAGTCTCCTGTAACCATCGACCTTAGATGCACAGTTCAGGACCCCCTACCCGAGATCCGCCGGTTTTGACACCGACACCGTCAATGCATAGGGCGTTAGTGGCTTTCTAGAATTCCTGCTCGCTGATTTCCTCTTCATCTTCTTCATCACTCTCGTCATCACAATCCTTCTTCTCGTGGCCTCTGGCAGGTTTTCCTTGATACTGAACCTCCTTGCCGGGGCGACTCACTCTGCTCCTGCGACACTTCCCGCATGCGCCATCCTGGTCCTTCTCCTTATCACACTTCTCGTACTCATCCCTCTGCTTCTTGACGATCTCCTCAACCTGATGACAGTCTTGAAGATCAGGGCCTTTGGTATGATGAATCTTGCAATCCGGACCATCACCTTTCCCAGCTTTTTCGGCAGCCACGGCTTCCCGACATTCAGTGCACGCGGCAACTTCCTTGCCAAGGGCCTCGGTCTTGGCCTTCTTTCCAGTACTAGGTGCGCTCGATCCTTCAACGGTCATCCCCGTTTATCCTTGCGCTTCTTGTTGCGTTTCTTGTTCTTCTTCTTCTAGTTGGTGGCGTCGTCATTGTCCTCTAAGTCGACGGCGTTGTCATATTCTTGTTAGGGGATTTTCCTCCCCTCCTCCATGCGATCATACTTATCCACCAGAGTGTATAGCTCATTCCCGGTCTTGGGCAGCCGCACGTTCATCTTGGAACGTATCATGCAGTTGTGTGCGTTGGACTGGAATGCAGCGATCAGAGCCGCCGGATGGATGTCTGGAATGTTCATGTGCACTCTACTGCATCTTTGTACATACTTCCACATACTCTCTCCTTCTTTCTATGGAAGGAGCTAAAAATCACTGGGCCGCTCTGGTTCTAAATAGCCATTCGTGAAGGTGCCAACAAACTCAATGCATAGGTCAGCCCAGGTCGAGATGGAGTTCTCCGGTAGGTGCATCAGCCAAGATCTCCCATTTGGCTTTAGTGCCAAAGGGTAGTAATTGGCGAACACCTTCTCATCTCTTCCCCCTGCATCTTGAACAACGATGGTGTAGATGCTCAAGAACTCTGTCGGGTTCAGTATTCCATCACACTTCTCAGGTATCTCTGGCTTGAAAGTGCGGGAAGATAGCCAATGGAATTGCTGCAGCTCACGGGTGAAGGCGGGGCACCCAACCTCGATAGGCAGGTACCCGCTCTCATCGGGCGCGGGCTCATCAACGTCAGTGCCATTTCACCTATCAGACTGGCGGTGGGTTCCCCGGCGTTGCTCAATGGTGACGCGCGCGTCTCCCCCCGCCTATCTTCTAGGGCTTGCCATTGGTCTTAACGTGCTCGAGGGTCAGATGAAGCCATCGATCTGTCATCAGGTGCTTGATCGCGTGGCTCTGGCTGCGGTCTCTGCGCTGGCTGCTGTAGAGGGGATTGCATTGTAGGTGTGACCCCCTCAGTACGACCAACAGATCGGGCCCGCTCGCTGTGATGGGCCCGCTCGCCGTGATCCTCCCGCTTCGGCGAAGCCAATCAAACTCTGAATGATGGCTCTCCACTCACCCATTTGATTAGCCGCGAGCGGATCAGAACAGGAGTTGGGCCCACGCCATGGCCTCCGAGGCGCAGCTCGGCAAGGACGACGACGTAGACTGCAATGTCACCTGGCCTCTGACGGTGCCGACATTGGCAGTGTCGTGCTCTCGCCACCGTGAGCCGGTTGCCAAGGTGGCATGGCGACGAAGAGAATGTGCCTGGGGGTCGACGGCTCCATTCAGCCCATCAGCTCAGTCAGCTCGTCCCAAGGGCGACTCGTGCCCAGCGGCCACACCTGCATCGGGGGCATCCAGAGGGTTGTGGTTCACCCTAGAGCGAGCATGGTCGCTGCAGCTACGCCCTTCGGAGGGATGGAGAGGTGGAGACGGGATAATCTCTCCACCCGCATTCTGTGGAGCGTGGCGGCTGGGACTCCGTTGATGTTGTCCCCTTTTGGTACCTCCTGCTCCCGCTCCGGCCGTACGGGAGGTAGTGACGATGCCGCCCACGCTAGCCACATCCCCCGCGGTGCCCACTTCCCCGAGCGCCCCCACGGCCTCGGTGGCCGCGTGCGGAAGGGCTTTCGAGGTGGACGGGTGAGCTGCAGCATCGGGTTTCTTCTTGGTTGCCATGGATGATGAAGTCGTTGATGTAGAAAATGATGATGATGATGATGCACTGCGTACACTCACGGATTTGTACAAGCGCTTCCCCCTACCCGGAGAGCCAAAGATGTCGTGGGAAAACATTGTCACCTATGGGACCATCGGCCCATTGTGGTTCGACAAGGGGGAAGAGAGCGTTGCATAAAGAGCGGAGGGCGTAGAGCAGCACGACAGGGATGACACGGGCAGTTTTACCCAGGTTCGGTTCGCCGTGAGGCATTAAACCCTACTCTTGCTTTGGTGGATTGATAGTGTGGACCGTAGTGGAGACGCAATGCTCTAGGCCGGCAAGGTAGCCTAGGGGCGAGAGCAAAATTATGAGTGTATGAGTGTACAGTGGTCTGAATCCTTTCTTCGGTTGCCACGATCCTCCTTTTATAGTTCAAGGGATCTCCACAAAGGCAAAATCAGTCATTGTGTACTAAACAGTGCTATCATACCTAACTCTACAGACATGACAAGGCGCATTAAATGCACCGCGTGGTGTCACATCGTGGCTTAGCCCAGCAAGCCTTACCAGGCTGATCTGCCACCTTCTGGCCTACATACATGACACGTCACTGGACGTGTGTCATATGTAGGTTATTTCGTTTGGAAGTGGCTGCCACGTATCGAATTATGGCCACTTAGTCACTTGAAGTCTTGACACCACACCGATTGGTGACTTGAGTTTCTGTGAGGTGGAGAGGTGGAGCCTTCGTGGGGTAAACCCACTCTACACGCCCTCAGCAGGCCTGCCGGGACATCCTTGGGACTTGTCTTCGGAGCAACCTCGCCCTCACCGGGCTCGCCTACCCGGCAAGGGAGGTTTTTCCTTAGTGAGTTCTTGCCCATTTGTCTTGACTTCCTCTTCTTGATCCGCCCATTGATTTCTCAAAGGGATAACTTCTTATACTTGGTGTGGTCTTGGTTTCTGTAACCTTGCTTCCTACCTGTTTATAGTTTGGGCAACGCACACCAAAATTGGTTGCACCAAAAGTTTGCCGAAAGGACCCTTTCCCTTTGCCGCGCATCCACCAGATTGTTGACTCCACTGCAGGACGTGAATTACTGTCGTTTCTCGGTGCCTACTCTGGGTATCACCAGCTTTTTCATGTCAAAATAAGATGAAGAAAATACCGCCTTTATCACTCCATGTGGCACATAATACTTTGTACGTATATCTTTCGGATTAAAAAGTGTTGGCTCAACATTTGCAAGGGCAGTCCAGATTGGGTTTGAGCACCAGCTGGATTGAAACTTGGAAACATGTATGGATGATACCGTGGTGAAAACCAAGGACAAAGCAAACTTAATACAAGATTTGGAAGAGATGTCTGGTAATCTGCGCAAGATAAATTTGAAGCTTAATCCCGAGAACTATGTGTCGGCATTCTGGGAAAGGGGGTACCCAGACTTGCCTGCCTGCGGCCCAGAGCGTGGCTCGCAAGGCGGCCTAGTGTGGCCCAGCATCTTTAGCAACACTCAAGACCCTCACGAGGGGCCAAGCCCCACGAGGCGGACAAAACAGGACATCTCCTGGGGAGGCCTCGCCAGGCCAGCTCGTGAGGATCGGAGATATCAAGGCGAGGGACACCTCCTGAGGTCCTCGTGACGTGAGCAGTGACGACCAAAACCAAGCGGGCGCATAGTGTCAGTTTCCTCTTCAGTGCTAAAGGAGCAGGTGTAGGCACGGAGTCCCGAGGCGTCAGGCAAAGGTTTCCATATCGGTGCAAACAAGTCGAAGATCAGCAGGATGGCATGACAGCGGTCATCGCTAACCCACGACAGCGTCACCACCAGAGCCTTTGGCAGCGAAGACTACCTTTTATCAGGATAGCTTTTACTAGATGCCCCCTTCAAATTTGGCCGTTGTGGGGTCCCTTCCCGCTCAATATTTGGCAAGAGGACCCTGGCCACTATAAATAGGACTAGCCACCACCATAGGGATCATCTTATCGGAGACGGAGTTGATCTCATCTTGAGCTGATCAGCTAGATGGCCACACACCACAAGCTCACCCGAGCTCAAGAACACCTCTCCCCAGGAGGTAGTTCATCCATGTACTAGTTCTTCCCCTACCTACAAGGCAATCCACCACACCACACTGGATTAGGGTGTTACACCACAACGGTGGCCTGAACTAGTATAAATCTTGTGTCCCTTGTTCATTCGATTTGACGAGCTAGGCTTAGGGCTGTTGAGTAGACGAGCTAGGGCGGAAGGAGAGATCTTCATGCGCACCCTAGAGTTCGAACCTTAAGGGTTTTTCCAGAACCCGAAATCCGACATTTGGGGCGCCAGGTAGGGATGCGCTGAAACTTCCCTTCCGTCATTATGCTCCATCGTTCCAGTAGTCCATGGTCGACGCTCGCAGAGCCCGTGCTGAGCGGCGGGCTGCCCTTGCTGCCCGCGTCACTTAGACCGCTCCTGTCGACGGACCACCCCGTCGTTCTCCATCACCTGCTGCCAATGCCGCCAACGGTCTGGCGTGGCAAGAACAACAGACATCGTCCCTACACCCCTACATGCGGCGTGATGCATGCACCACTATTCCGTCGCTGACTCCGGCAATCTCTTCGTCCCATGCTCGCCGCGGACCTGCGGATGCGCATGCTGCGTTGCTCATGGCACGAGAGCTACTGGGCTACCGCCCCATCAACGACTTCTGCGAAGAGTGGCTCGACCGCATCGCCGAGCTCATCGGCGCCCCAGGGGGCTCTCCGGCGTTGTCCCTTTCCCTGCCTCGCTCGCCTCCCCATGAGGACGACGAGGCCCAAGAAGCTCCACTGCTACCCCAGCATCAAGGCATCATCCAAGACCCAAGGCATCTGGCACCGCGGCGTGACCGCCCACACGTGGTGCCAATGCGCGAAGAAGGGAGCTGCCAGGAGATCCAGCGGCCCTGCGGCGGAGCACCTGTGCTCCCTCCACCGCAGCATCGAGACCGCGCGCCCCCCGCCGCGGCGGCGTGCGAAGACCAAGACCAAGTCGCACCACCCCAGCAAGCTCCAGTGTCGACAGCAGGCTGCAAGGCCCTCGCTCCCGAGCTGCGCAATGTCAACTAGCCTGGGAAGTACAAGCCCGACCTGCCTCCACGCTACGATGGCACCCCCGGCATTGCGGAGTTCCTGCAGCTCTACGAGCTGAGCATCGAGGGTCCGGCGGCAACGAGAAGATCATGGTGAACTGGTTCCCCATGGCCCTCAAGGATGGCACGCGCTCATGGCTCTTGAACCTGCCCACGGGATCGATCTCCACTTGGAGCGAGATGCACGACCGGTTCATGCCAACTTCCAGGGCACTCGAGATCGTCCCCCGGCCGCGGTCGACCTGCAACGTATCAAGCAACAACCAGGAGAAACCCTGCAGAAGTTTATCCAGCACTTCAACAGTGTCCGCGTCAAGATCCCCAAGGTCATGGACGAGGCCATCATTTCTGCATTCTTAGATGGTGTCCGTGATGTCAAGATGAAAGAAGAGCTCGCCATCCACGAAGATCTGTGCACGTCCTTGGAGCTGTTCAACCTCGCAACCAAGTGCGCCAGGGCAGAGGAGGGGCGCCTCTCGCTCGTCGAGCTCACAGCTGCCGAAACCTAAGACGAGAAGGCCAAAGGCAAGGACGTGAAGCGCAAGGCAGCGGCAATGCTTGCAGCCGAACCTGAAATGAAGTGCGGCCGCGGCTACCCGGAGCCACCCAAGAACGACCGAGCATTTTGCGCCTTCCACAACGTGCACAGCCACAACACCCACGATTGTCAAGAGCTCAGGGCCCTCCGCAAAGGCCGCGTCATCCAATGCCCCGAGCACAGCAGCCGTGGCTACGACCGCGGGGGAGGTCGGACCGAAGGACGCTGGGATGATCGCGGACCCCATCATGAGTGGTGTGATCAACCTCGGGAGGACCGTTGGTGCAGCCAGCCCCGCGAGGACGCCTGGAGGGATCAGCCCCGAGAGGACCGTCTTCAGGGCAGGGCCGGCCTACCACCTCTGCCACCGCCAAGGAGAAACGAAGACCATGATAAGGGGTTGGGGGCTTCCAGGAGCCGCGTGCTATCGCTTGCATCTTGGGCGGAGCACAGGCCCCAGCTTCTCAGTGCCTCTTCAAGCAGTTCGCCCGTGAAGTAAACGCGACTCTCCCCAAGCTCGAGGCTAGCCATCCACTCAGGTGGTCCAGGTGCCCCATCACCTTCAGTTCGGCAGACCAGCTCAAGTGCGCAGCTACGGCTGGTGCCCTCCCGATGCTTTGCTCTCCCGTCATCAGCAACATCCAAGTTACCAAGACCCTCATCGACGGTGGTGCAGGGCTTAATGTTCTGTCCATCGAGACATTCGACAGCCTCCAAGTACCCTACGAACAGTTACTGCCTACCGAGCCCTTCTCCGGAGTGACTGATGGCTCCACCACCCCTGTGGGGCAAGTTCGCCTACCTGTAACCTTTGGCAAGCGTGACAACTACCACACTGAGCTCATCGACTTCGATGTCGCCCACATCCATCTCCCTTACAACGCCATCCTCGGGTATCCGGCCCTGGCCAACTTCATGGCAGTAACTCACCACGGCTACAATGTTCTCAAGATGCCTGGGATCGGCGGTGTCATCACCATCGCCTGCGAGGAGAATGATGCAGTGTACTCACTCGAGCGCGCTTACCAGGCGGCGGTAGTCCAAGATCCGAACAGCGACAACATCATCTACCCATCGAAGGCCGTTCCCAAGAAGAAGAAGCAACTGTTGGCTCTGGAGCCTCATGAGGACGCAGCACAGAGAGGCAGCACCACAGGGCATCCGCCCCTCTCACATAGGAAGGCACGCCCGGTGCCCCTCTCAGGCTAGGCTCGGGGGCTCTTCTCTAGAGGGCCTCAGACCTAGCCAATGCCACAAGGGAGGCGCTTGGGCACCATGTTGAAGAGTGCTTCACTGCACACTTCCCTCCGGAGGCCTCAAGGTGTGTGGCACCAAGCGCTCAGGAGTTCATCCGCCAGACCATTGAAGACCTACAGGAGCCAAGAGCCATGCAAGGCGAGCTCCGCCAGGCTCATCCAAGGGCAGTTGTCGTTCTGGGCTCAGGAGAGGGCTGCACGTTTGCGTCAACGTCCCGGCACTCAACAGGATCGCATCTCAGGAGCTCTACTAGCCTTCCCAGGTGGGCCGGTGCCAGGGTCCCCCTCACAGCTACGTGTGCATGCCCTTCAGCCTGCCAAACCAGGCGACCCTGCACCAGCACCTCATGCGGGAAGTCCTGGCGGCTCGCGAGGCCAGGCACAAGGAGATCCAGGTGGAGTTGGACTCGGCCCTCCGCGAGATCTGGGAAGCCCGGAGCCTTGCGAGGGGCCGGAGCTAGTAGACACGTAAGGAGCAGCGCCTTCGTCAAGCACCCTCAGCTACACCGACACTACTTCAGCAACTATGCCAGGTGACATCTTTCGATTTATCTTCAACTGGGAGCGCCCCTCGGGCAGCATTATTCCCAGGTCGCACGGGTGTGTCCCTGCGACACGCATCCTTTTGCATCTCAGGTCACCTTTGGGGGGTGCTCCCTCGGGCCGCACTATCCCCATGCCGTACAGGTTCACCCTGGTGGCATGTATCTCCCTTGCATTTTACGAAAGCTACTGCTACCATCCTAAGCTGTCAGGACCCCGATCCTAAATCACACAGGTCTAGCTTGTAACACATCATATCACTTTGCGGCCTCACGCACGGTATCCCCACAGGTGGCACCTTACCTGGCCCGGGACCGTTTGCGCATTTTGGCACATGTATATGATAGTGTCGCTAGCATCCATATGACAGAGAACCCGGGCCGGCATGGCTAGTTATAAACCAAAAGTGGCACTAAATTACAGAGACAGGCATCCATGACCCAGCAACGAACGTGTCGGTCATCAACGTATGAACCCAAGTCGTAGCAAGCTACATGGACTTAAGGAACAACGCGTGACATTTCCCCTAAGGGACAGACACAGGAACGAAGAAGGACACATGCCGGCCAGCCTACGTGTTCCGAGCAGTAGCAAGCTACCAAGGCTCATTGGAATCACTAGGAGGCATTTCCCTGTAAGATAGGCTACCAAAGGAAAACAACTAGGTGTCGGATCCCACACATAGCAATGCACATTACACGTACGCATAACATGCAAGTATGTGCTGAACAACAAGGCATCACAACATAACGCAACAACTCATATAGATAAAGGCCCAGAGGAGCCATCATAGCATTTATTACAAACAGAGGTCACATGACCCAACATACAGAGCATACAGGCAACAGAAGCATTACATGTCTGAGTACAGACATCTACAAATGAAAAAGACTAAGAAGCCTGACTATCTACAAGACCCTCCCAAGGGCACAAGATCGTAGCTGAGGTAACAAGCTAAACGTCGAAGTCCACGCGGAACCACTAACGAGACTGAAGTTTCTCTGCAAAAACATAAATTAAGCAAACGTGAGTACAAAGGTACTCAGCAAGACTTACATCAGAACTAGCTACATATGCATCGGTATCAACAAAGGGGTGGTGGGGTTTGACTGCAGCAAGCTAGCTTTGACCCGGTGGCTATCCTAAACTACGACTGCAAGTAACTCTTTTGAGGTGGCGCACACGAGTCCACATATTCACCATTCAATACACCACTATGGATCCGCTCCCGTCTCCCTACGAGAAGGCCATCCATAGCACTCACGCTTATCTTGCGCGTTTTAGAGTATCCACTTTCACTTTTCTATGAACTATAATAGGCAACCCAGAAGTCCATTTCCGTGGACACGGCTATTCGAATAGATTATATATAAAACCCTGCAGGGGTGTACTTCTTCACACACGCTCTCACCACTTACCGCCGTCTGCACGACATGTACTCGGCAACCTTCAAGCGGAGGCCCAGCGAGGGTGTCGGCCACGACCTGACTAACCACACAAGTCTCTCGTCCAGGTTTATCGCCTATTTGGGTTCCATCCGTGGGGAGATCCGGCTGGGGTGTCGCTCACGGCCCCAAACGATGTGTACAGGGTTCCCGCATCACCAAACGGGCAATCGGTACACCGTGCCACGTACCTGCCGCGTCGCAGCCCACCCCGAGGGTCAGCGCTGCGCACGACCTCCAGTAAACTACAAACACCAGAAACTAGTTGCAACTCCTGGACAGAGATCATGCTGATTAATAAGTCGAGAGAGTCAATTAAGGATCCCAATGTGTGGTAGTAGCTGTTTCATGGACCAACCAACACAGAACTCAGTTCCTGAGGACGGCTGCAATGAGACAACCCACCATGTACTCCTACATGGCCTCTCATCGCTACCTTTACCAAATCGTGTTCACACACTTAGCTCACACACAGTAGGACATGTTCATCACATTCCAATTCATCCCCGATGAATCAGACCTAACACAACTCTAAGCAATAGCAGGCATAACCAGAAAGCATCAATGAGTAGGCACAACATGGCTCAAACAACTCCTACTCATACTAGTGGGTTTCAACTATTTACTATGGCAATGACGGGTCATGCAGTGGAAAGGGGTTCAACTACCGCAGCAGGTAACAATTGAAGCGGTGTTGTCCTAATGCAGTAAAAGAGAGCAAGAGCGAGAGAGTGGGATTGTATCGGAATGCTCAATGGGCTTTTGATTGCCTGGCACTTCTGAAGATATTAATAGTTCTTCATCGGTGTCATCGAACTCATCGTCGGAACGTCGTCTACTGAGAGGGGACAAAACCGACAAATAAAGAAAGATCACAATCAATGCAATGCACAATATGATGCATGAATGTGACATGGCAATATGATGTGGTTTGGCCTAATGCAACTAGCAACCAAGTTAAATGAAGTTGGTTTGAACCAAAGGTTCAAATTCAAACTCCATATGTGATTATTCAAATGCCATTTATTCAAATTGTCCTAAACAGCAACCATAAGTTGTTCTAACATGCATGAAAATGCAATAAACAGATTCCTTGGATTTTTCTGATCAATTTTCATATATAAATTATTTTCATCTGAGCTACGGTTGATTTTATATGATTTTTAGAAGTTTTGGCTATTTTCTGAAATAAATAAATCATTTCTGATTTATTTTAAATTACAGAAAATAGTTACTGCGTCAGCACTGCGTCATCAAGACGTCAGCAAGTCAACAGGGCTGGTCCAGGTCAAACCTGACCAGTGGGGCCCACTGGTCAGTGACACAACTAACTAAACTAACTTATTTAAATCTAACCTAGTTTAATTAGCCGGGCGGGGCCCATATGTCAGTGAGTCACAGGGTTAACTAATTACAAATTCGCACTAACCTAAAATATAAACTAATTTCAGACAAGACGGGGCCCACACATCAGTGACTAATTAACTAACCAAATGATTAGTATTAACCTGAGTTAATTAACAGGGCGGGCCCCAATTGTCAGCGGGTTAGGGGTGGACTAAGGGCGTGGGACCCATGCGTCAGTGACCCGGGGTGGTCAACCCACCGGTCAAAGAGGTCAGAAACGTCGGCGGCTCGTCGCCGGTGAGACCAAATGCGGCGGAGGGTTCGGGTTTCATCCCACGGCGACCAAAACTACCGCCGTTTGGTCCTACGCGTTGCTGGGGCTCTTCCGCATCCAAGGGACCAGACGGGAGGCCGCGGGGTGGCCGGAAAGTGACCGACGACGAGGTTTGGCGGTGGCGGGGTTCGGACGTCGACGAAATCAACGCCGCAGAGCACGGCAGGAGCAACGAGAGGGGTTTTTGGGCCTCTGGTGTTGCGCTGAGCACGTCTGAGTGCTCGGTTGCCGCCCTGGGCGACGGTGGCCACGGCTGCAACATCGCCGGCGGCGAGAAGCTCACGGCCACAGTGGGAACGACGCTACGGCAAGAAAAAGAAGCGGGGAAGGGGTTTCGGTGCAGGAGCTCACAACGAAGCTGCAGGGACGGTCAGCGGGCTCGGGGGCATGCTGGTTGCCGCGAATTCGTCGGTGAGGTCGTCGGCGGCCGGAGGTTGAACATGAGGTCGGGGACGACGCCATGAGGCTCCCGGGCTCGCGTGCGTGGGCGTGCAGATTCACGGGTCCGTGGCGGAGCTCGTGGTCACGATGCGGGGGTGTGGGAAGGGCTGTGGCCACGGTGGTGGCGAGCGACGGCGACGAGCCCGCTCGGGTGGCTGCGGGAACACGAGGGAAAGGAGGGAGAGAGACCAGAGAGTGAGGGGAGATGACGAGGGGGGTCGAGGCGTCTCCACGCGCGTGGACAGGGAGGGGAACGAGCCTCCAGCGCGAAGCAGGAGGTGGCCACGGCCACGCGCCGCTGCTGGCACGCAGCTGCTTTGGGGCGAGGGGAGGAAGACGACGGAGTGGCTGGCGGGCTGGGCCAACAGGAGCTGGGCCATGCAGGTAAAGGCCAGGTGGGCTTCCTCTCTCTCTGTCTTTTCTTTCTGTTTCAGTTATTTATTTTATCTTCTGTTTTCTAATTCTTTTGTAACTTTGTGGTTTTTCTAAAAATGCTTAGGCATTTTCAAAAATCACCAAACTGCTCATGCCCACTGTTTAGCATATAACCAACATGGAACATTTTAGTTTAGGATTATTTGAGCATTTAAAATAATATATAATATTTAAATGCCCAATGCAAATAAGATATGATTTAATTCAAAAAAATCCAGAATGGTCCTAGAATAAGTGCAACATTTTTGGCAGGGGTTTTTAATCAATCCAAAAATGATGAACTTTTCCAAGGGGCATTGTGGGTTCATTGAAAAGATTTTAGTTGACCCTAGTTGAATTGCTTTACTGCTAGGGTTTAGGCAATCCCCATTTCAAGTTTCTTTCAAGATTAAACATGATGCACACATGAGGCTAGCCTAGGGCATTACCAGAAGCTAGGGATGTGACAACTCACCCCTACTAAACAAGAATCTCGTCCCGAGATTCAGGACGTGAGGTAAGAAATCAGAGGGGACACTAACTAACACAGTCTTCTCGATTCAACTGTCCTCCTCGAAGTTGCTGATTCATTGCATCATGTTGATCTTGTCATCCTTGCTTTGAGATCTTCATCCAACCAGATGATAACGGAGTCATACTCTGTAGAAATCAATTTTCCCTAAGATCGAGGAACTCAAGATCAACTTATGGATTGAGACGTCGAAACATCTCTTGTGATGAGACACGGAGTACACCTCCAGGGGAATGGAGTGAAGCAAGCGATGAAGGTCACTTGATAGGCACTAATTGCACACCTAATAAGATGGTGATCGATGTCACCAAACGGGGCACCTTAGAGAAGGTGACTCGTAGAGTTATTCCCTTAAGTGGCAAAAAGAATTACTTTTGATATAGAGAACATTGAAATTCCCTATACCAGCCGGAGGCAAATCACAATCGATCGTTTGACGGTGGTCCGAGGGAATGACATACTCGGCCAGAATGGATGATGTGGACTACCTTGTTAAAGACAACACAAGGGATAATTTTGGTTATCATCGGAAATGGATGGGACCCATGGTAAGTCCACTTTTGAGGATGATCCTGAACAGCAGTGATTGAGAATGGTAACCCATGGAGAATTGGCACATTGGCGGTGCAAGTTGGGAACAAAATGCAAATGCGGGGAATGATTCTAGTAACTGGGAAGAAACCCAACAGTAGAGAGTAAATTGCTCTTTGAGAGGTTACAACATAACCAAGAACACTGGGAGCAATCCCGGTTAGTGTCGAGGATAACACCTAGTGTTTGTGCGTGCTCTCAAGAACTTGAGCATTCCCATATTCATCAAGGTTTTTTACCAATATCCGTGTCAAGGATCCTGGCAACATCACATACTACATTGATGAATAATGGTGGATGATGCAGATGCAAAGGAAGACAACACCTTCTCGGATTTCACCTTGGCGAGGCCAAGGGGACGAAATCTGGATGATCAACCGAGAGACATTTAGCAGTCCGCTTCTAATGTTCTCCTTGACGTGCTAGTGCAATCCATTTATTAAAATGGTTTGGTACCTAGAGCGTCAAGTAAAAGGTCGGACTTCAGGAGCACAACAATCCATAAGGAACAACTAGGGAGTAAATCCTACGAAGTCCTTGTGGGGAGGTGGCCAACTTCTTCAATCAAGATGCTACATCAATAGGTCTTCCGGCTGGGTGGGTTGGCCACGACATCCACTTTACCGGTTATCGAGAGACCAATAGTATAGTTCTTGGAAAATGTTCCAACCATCATATCTGCCTGAGATTCAGTTCTGGTTGGTGTCAGGATATTCCAGACTCATCAAGTCTAGGAAGAAAAAGAAATTTTACAACACAAATCGACGAGACGGCGTTGCGAGATTCTCAGGAATGAACTACGATAGCAGCTCCAAAACATGAGCGGGTTCTGCTACAAAACCTGTGAACACGTTGTCCCAGACAAGCATGACCACATAGTAGTCTTATGATAAAATACTACCGAGTTTCAGGTTAGGAATCATCATTGGAGATAACGAAGTCTTGTGCATGTCCGTCCGGGCCCTTCGGGAATAGCATTTGAACTTCTTTTCTTTGAACAAATCAATCAGTGGCTTGGTGTGCTAGGGATACATACAGAATGAAGACGATCAGTCTATCAGACCATAGAATACTTCGCACGTATGCATGACTGACTTGGGATGACTCCAGAGGAGGTAAAAACATGCTTTCTCGAATTCACGGCGGCAACTTGCATCAAATGCACATGAATGAGAGGAAGTCACTTCTTTCTTCCGTACATATGCTTCACGAACGGGTCATGAAGATAATGCTTATAAAAGTTTCCAATACTAGCTGGATGTTCAACATAGATCATGGAGAAGATAGCAATGTTGCTGATGGGCTCAACAACAATTCATCCAGGTTTCCATATAGATGGAATTCCATGACAATGTGAACAAAGTGATAGCATTGGTCAGACCCAAAAGATATAATGGTGTATGCTCAAGGGAACGACCATGAGTAAGTCAACATTACGAATATCGTTGGTTCTGATTTGACTTGACGATAACCCATACTCAAATCAAAGTTTGGACAAGACAATAGATCCACAAATGATCACGGGGATCAATTGGAGACGATATCATCTATCTTCAATACACACACAAAAGATATCCCTTGGAAGGAACTAAGTCAGGCAAGCTTTTATCTTCCAACTCTCCAAGTTTTCGTTTAGCTTAACCAACTAGCTCAAGGGTATGCAATACAGATTCCTGGAGAAGGATTGGTTACAAGAAACCAACTTGATCACGAGCTCAGCATAGCGGCCAGGGGACAACCTGGAAATACTTCCGAGAAGATATTCGGAAAATCACGAACCATCGATATGTTACTAAGCTCGAGAACAATCTTGCTTTTCAGGGCAAGACGATATGATCAAATGAGCAAGGACTTAACAAAATCCTAACTCATCAATCAAGGATTGCACCAGGAAAGTGGACTAGGTAGCACAATCAATCTTAGAATGGTGATTCAGTAATCATCACGCTAAGAATGAAATTGTTGTCCTTTAACTACCAAGCAACAAAGTTGCTAGGAGTATTGATTTCACACATCACAATCCACTTGTCAGTATTCCGGCTATGATAACACGGAGACTGAGGAATGAACGATAATGGCGAGAAGTATCACTGTATCAAGAGTTTATAGGAGGTTGTGCAATTCCCATGACATTCTTGACATAAAGATGGTAATACTCCAGGATAGAACAGTTTAGAAGCTGGATTAGCGTTCTTCATCTGCGAAGTACAACTTCTTTGACCCAATCCTGGATATGGATAAGGTACTGGAGTTTGTTTCTCCTAGTCATTCCAGAATAGAATGGCTTGACGGACCACAAGAGTAAAAGGCATCGACGAACACAAGTGCACAACTACTCCTGACTATCAACTGATAGACGAAGGTCATAAAACAACTGAAAAGGGACAACTCAAAGGAACATATATCTTTCTGAGTTGTGGATGCATAGGTTAGTATGTCGAACGAGCTCCACATATTTCTTCCGGATAACCCATGCAGAAAAGTAGGACTGGCAGAGTCACAATATGAATGGAGTACCACTCAGGAGCACTCTGGTTGTGATCTTTTGGTTTGGGAGAACTTCTGCCAAGATGGTTCATGGTATTGGAAGAACGATAACCACGGACCTCGAGGACTATCACAAGGTTACTAATATCCTAAAGGAACGAGCAAATACTATCAGCATGAAGTAAGTAGGGTGAAGCTCGGGTTCAGGAACCCAGGAATAGATTACCTACCAACTAAATAGCATCACGGGATGCTTTCGAGAATGATGGCCAAAATCATCACACTGGAATATAAAACATTGCTGGATTACTGGGTGATCTTCTAAGATACTTAGGGTCATAATAATAACTCCAACATATGTGTCGAGGTAACAAAGTACCACAACTCACCGTCTAGTGTGGTTAATCTGGCCTAAAAGGACATTAAGAACAGGTAGGAATGATTAGCAAATGCATCAGATTGTTTAGAGACCTGGGATGACTCGGATAGCATAACGGCTGCAAATGCT
This sequence comes from Secale cereale, assembly GCA_902687465.1. Lineage (NCBI taxonomy): Eukaryota > Viridiplantae > Streptophyta > Magnoliopsida > Poales > Poaceae > Secale > Secale cereale. The sequence goes on along the minus strand of LR738712.1, from coordinate 304,627,791 downwards.
CGAAAATACTTTTGAGATCCAAGCAAAAAGGGTAGCATATCCACTTAACATCATAATGTCAGGGTTCTGAGACCAACAGTTGAACAAACAGAAGTAGTAGAAACTGAGCTGAGGGTTGAATCCACAATAACGTGATCTTGATAAATAGAATGAGAATCCTAGTTCTTAATCCCCGTAGAAAGAAGAAGGTGACTCAGATCAGAAGGTCATAGGGCAAAGGAGTAAAAAGAGCCTTACGTTCCCTTCCACAAACAATTCCCTTACATAACTAAAGAGTTTCTAGACACGACTTCGACCAGTTTGGCTTGCTAATCCTACAGGCAGTCAGGCTCTGATACCAAAGCTGTCAGGACCCCGATCCTAAATCACACAGGTCTAGCTTGTAACACATCATATCACTTTGCGCCCTCACGCACGGTATCCCCACGGGTGCCACCTTACCTGGCCCGGGACCGTTTGCGCATTTTGGCACACGTATATGATAGTGTCGCTAGCATCCATATGACAGAGAACCCGGGCCGACATGGCTAGTTATAAACCAAAAGTGGCACTAAATTACAGAGACAGGCATCCATGACCCAGCAACGAACGTGTCGGTCATCAACGTATGAACCCAAGTCGTAGCAAGCTACATGGACTTAAGGAACAACGCGTGACATTTCCCCTAAGGGACAGACACAGGAACGAAGAAGGACACATGCCGGCCAGCCTACGTGTTCCGAGCAGTAGCAAGCTACCAAGGCTCATTGGAATCACTAGGAGGCATTTCCCTGTAAGATAGGCTACCAAAGGAAAACAACTAGGTGTCGGATCCCACACATAGCAATACACATTACACGTACGCATAACATGCAAGTATGTGCTGAACAACAAGGCATCACAACATAACTCAACAACTCATATAGATAAAGGCCCAGAGGAGCCATCATAGCATTTATTACAAATAGAGGTCACATGACCCAACATACAGAGCATACAGGCAACGGAAGCATTACATGTCTGAGTACAGACATCTACAAATGAAAAAGACTAAGAAGCCTGACTATCTACAAGACCCTCCCAAGGGCACAAGATCGTAGCTGAGGTAACAAGCTAAACGTCAAAGTCCACGCGGAACCACTAGCGAGACTGAAGTCTCTCTGCAAAAACATAAATTAAGCAAACGTGAGTACAAAGGTACTCAGCAAGACTTACATCAGAACTAGCTACATATGCATCGGTATCAACAAAGGGGTGGTGGGGTTTGACTGCAGCAAGCCAGCTTTGACCCGGTGGCTATCCTAAACTACGACTGCAAGTAACTCTTTTGAGGTGGCGCACACGAGTCCACATATTCACCAATCAATACACCACTATGGATCTGCTCCCGTCTCCCTACGAGAAGGCCATCCATAGCACTCACGCTTATCTTGCGCGTTTTAGAGTATCCACTTTCACTTGTCTATGAACTGTAATAGGCAACCCAGAAGTCCATTTCCGCGGACACGGCTATTCGAATAGATTATATATAAAACCCTACAGGGGTGTACTTCTTCACACACGCTCTCACCACTTACCGCCGTCTACACGACATGTACTCGGCAACCTTCAAGCGGAGGCCCAGCGAGGGTGTCGGCCACGACCTGACTAACCACACAAGTCTCTCGTCCAGGTTTATCGCCTATTTGGGTTCCATCCGTGGGGAGATCCGGCCGGGGTGTCGCTCACGGCCCCAAACGATGTGTACAGGGTTCCCGCATCACCAAACGGGCAATCGGTACACCGTGCCACGTACCTGCCGCGTCACAGCCCACCCCGAGGGTCAGCGCTGCGCACGACCTCCAGTAAACTACAAACACCAGAAACTAGTTGCAACTCCTGGACAGAGATCATGCTGATTAATAAGTCGAGAGAGTCAATTAAGGATCCCAATGTGTGGTAGTAGCTGTTTCATGGACCAACCAACACAGAACTCAGTTCCTGAGGACGGCTGCAATGAGACAACCCACCATGTACTCCTACATGGCCTCTCATCGCTACCTTTACCAAATCGTGTTCACACACTTAGCTCACACACAGTGGGACATGTTCATCACATTCCAATTCATCCCCGATGAATCAGACCTGACACAACTCTAAGAAATAGCAGGCATAACCAGAAAGCATCAATGAGTAGGCACAACATGGCTCAAACAACTCCTACTCATACTAGTGGGTTTCAACTATTTACTGTGGCAATGACGGGTCATGCAGTGGAAAGGGGTTCAACTACCGCAGCAGGTAACAATTGAAGCGTTGTTGTCCTAATGCAGTAAAAGAGAGCAAGAGCGAGAGAGTGGGATTGTATCGGAATGCTCAATGGGGTTTTGCTTGCCTGGCACTTCTGAAGATATTAATAGTTCTTCATCGGTGTCATCGAACTCATCGTCGGAACGTCGTCTACTGAGAGGGGACAAAACCGACAAATAGAGAAAGATCACAATCAATGCAATGCACAATATGATGCATGAATGTGACATGGCAATATGATGAGGTTTGGCCTAATGCAACTAGCAACCAAGTTAAATGAAGTTGGTTTGAACCAAAGGTTCAAATTCAAACTCCATATGTGATTATTCAAATGCCATTTATTCAAATTGTCCTAAACAGCAACCATAAGTTGTTCTAACATGCATGAAATGCCATAAACAGATTCCTTGGATTTTTCTGATCAATTTTCATATATAAATTATTTTCATCTGAGCTACGGTTGATTTTATATGATTTTTAGAAGTTTTGGCTATTTTCTGAAATAAATAAATCATTTCTGATTTATTTTAAATTACAGAAAATAGTTACTGCATCAGCACTGCGTCATCATGACGTCAGCAAGTCAACAGGGCTGGTCCAGGTCAAACCTGACCAGTGGGGCCCACAGGTCAGTGACACAACTAACTAAACTAACTTATTTAAATCTAACCTAGTTTAATTAGCCGGGCGGGGCCCATATGTCAGTGAGTCACAGGGTTAACTAATTACAAATTAGCACTAACCTAAAATATAAACTAATTTCAGACAAGACGGGGCCCACACATCAGTGACTAATTAACTAACCAAATGATTAGTATTAACCTGAGTTAATTAACAGGGTGGGCCCCAATTGTCAGCGGGTTAGGGGTGGACTAAGGGCGTGGGACCCATGCGTCAGTGACCCGGGGTGGTAAACCCACCGGTCAAAGAGGTCAGAAACGCCGGCGGCTCGTCGCCGGCGAGACCAAATGCGGCGGAGGGTTCGGGTTTCGTCCCACGGCGACCAAAACGACCGCCGTTTGGTCCTACGCGTTGCTGGGGCTCTTCCGCATCCAAGGGACCAGACGGGAGGCCGCGGGGTGGCCGGAAAGTGACCGGCGACGAGGTTTGGCGGCGGCGGGGTTCGGACGTCGATGAAATCAACGCCGCAGAGCACGGCAGGAGCAACGGGAGGGGTTTTTGGGCCTCTGGTGTTGCGCTGAGCACGTCTGTGTGCTCGGTTGCCGCCCTGGGCGACGGTGGCCACGGCTGCAACATCGCCGGCGGCGAGAAGCTCACGGCCATGGTGGGAACGACGCTACGGCAAGAAAAAGAAGCGGGGAAGAAGGGGTTTCGGTGCAGGAGCTCACAACGAAGCTGCAGGGACGGTCAGCGGGCTCGGGGGCATGCTGGTTGCCGCGAATTCGTCGGTGAGGTCGTCGGCGGCCGGAGGTTGAACATGAGGTCGGGGACGACGCCATGAGGCTCCCGGGCTCGCGTGCGTGGGCGTGCAGATTCATGGGTCCGTGGCGGAGCTCGTGGTCACGATGCGGGGGTGTGGGAAGGGTTGTGGCCACGGTGGTGGCGAGCGACGGCGACGAGCCCGCTCGGGTGGCTGCGGGAACGCGAGGGAAAGGAGGGAGAGAGACCAGAGAGTGAGGGGAGATGACGAGGGGGGTCGAGGCATCTCCAGGCGCGTGGACAGGGAGGGGAACGAGCCTCCAGCACGAAGCAGGAGGTGGCCACGGCCACGCGCCGCTGCTGGCACGCAGCTGCTTTGGGGCGAGGGGAGGAAGACGACGGAGTGGCTGGCGGGCTGGGCCAACAGGAGCTGGGCCGTGCAGGTAAAGGCCAGGTGGGCTTCCTCTCTCTCTGTCTTTTCTTTCTGTTTCAGTTATTTATTTTATCTTCTGTTTTCTAATTCTTTTGTAACTTTGTGGTTTTTCTAAAAATGCTTAGGCATTTTCAAAAATCACCAAACTGCTCATGCCCACTGTTTAGCATATAACCAACTTGGAACATTTTAGTTTAGGATTATTTGAGCATTTAAAATAATATATAATATTTAAATGCCCAATGCAAATAAGATATGATTTAATTCAAAAAAATCCAGAATGGTCCTAGAATAAGTGCAACATTTTTGGCAGGGGTTTTTAATCAATCCAAAAATGATGAACTTTTCCAAGGGGCATTGTGGGTTCATTGAAAAGATTTTAGTTGACCCTAGTTGAATTGCTTTACTGCTAGGGTTTAGGCAATCCCCATTTCAAGTTTCTTTCAAGATTAAACATGATGCACACATGCGGCTAGCCTAGGGCATTACCAGAAGCTAGGGATGTGACATAAGTCATGTTACATGCAGATCAATTGACTAACCATCGCACCTCCAGGTCTCCTTCGCCAACTAATGGACATCTGTTCATCTCGCAATGGAGCTGCATACATTGGCACGTCGCTTGTCCTCGGGTCCGTCCCAGCAACGCCGACAAACCCGAGGGACCGAGCTCTGATCCGCGGCCCGCTCTGCAAGCGTCACCTCACCATGTCCTCGGTGCCTTCATCTCCCAGCGGAATTATCGGAAGCCTAACGCGGGTGCAACCCTATGTTTTTCTGCTGCAGGTTAACCCACCGGAGTCTCGGGAGCACGGCGACGGGCAGTCCCACCGTCTCCCCTCCTCGCGTGGTTCGCTTGCGCGTTAAAGGGGGGTCCCTGAGCATCGCACCTCAGGGGCTCTTACTGACTCTCTGATGTCTACTACACAACCTTCTTCTTGTAGATGTTGTTGGGCCTCCAAGTGCAGAGGTTTGTAGGATGGTAGCAAATTTCCCTCAAGTGGATGACCTAAGGTTTATCGATCCGTGGGAGGCGTAGGATGAAGATGGTCTCTCACAAACAACCCTGCAACCAAACAACAAAGAGTCTCTTGTGTCCCCAACACACCCAATACAATGGTAAATTGTATAGGTGCACTAGTTCGGCAAAGAGATGGTGATACAAGTGCAATATGGATAGTAGATACATGTTTTTGTAATAAGAAAATATAAAAACAGCAAGGTAGCAAGTGGTAAAAGTGAGCATAAACGGTATTGCAATGATAGGAGACAAGGCCTAGGGTTCATACTTCCACTAGTGCAAGTTCTCTCAACAAGGATAACATAATTGGATCATATTACTAGCCCTCGACATGCAACAAAGAGTCACTCCAAAGTCACTAATAGCAGAGAATAAACGAAGAGATTATGGTAGGGTACGAAACCGCCTCAAAGTTATTCTTTCTTGTCGATCTATTCAAGAGTCCGTAGTAACGTTCAATCTATCATAGAGTTCGTACTAGAATAACACTTTAAGAAACAAATCAATCAAAACTCTAATGTCACCTAGATACTCCATTGTCACCTCAAGTATTCGTGGGCATGATTATACGATATGCATCACACAATCTCAGAAACATCTATTCAACCAACACATAGAACTTCAAAGAGTGCCCCAAAGTTTCTACCGGAGAGTCAAAGCGAAAACGTGTGCCAACCCCTATGCATAGATTCCCAAGGTCACGGAACCCGCAAGTTGATCACCAAAACATACATCAAGTGGATCACGTGATATCCCATTGTCACCACAGATAAGCACATGCAAGACATACATCAAGTGTTCTCAAATCCTTAAAGACTCAATCCGATAGGATAACTTCAAAGGGAAAACTCAATCCATTACAAGAGAGTAGAGGGGGAGAAGCATCATAAGATCCAACTAAAATAGCAAAGCTTGTGATACATCAAGATCGTGCCATCTCAAGAACACGAGAGAGAGAGAGAGATCAAACACATAGCTAATGGTACATACCCTCAGCCCCGAGGGTGGACTACTCCCTCCTCGTCATGGAGAGTGCCGGGATGATGCAGATAGCCACCCGAGAGGGATTCCCCCCTCCGGCAGGGTGCCAGAACGGGTCTAGATTGGTTTTCGGTGGCAACAGAGGCTTTTGCCGGCGGAACTCCCGATCTAGGTTATTTTCCGAAGGTTTCAGTATTTATAGGATTTTTTGGCGTAGGGCACATGTCAGGGGGGCCTCTGGGCCGTCCACGAGATAGGGCGGCGCCACCACCTGGGGTGGGCGCGCCCCCCAACCTCGTGGGCAGCCCGTGGCTCTCCTGGCCTAACTCTTTTACTTCGGGGGTGCTTTTGGTCCAGAAAAAATCATCAAAAATTGGCACATCAATTGGACTCCGTTTGATATTCCTTTTCTGTAAAACTGAAAAACAAGGAAAAAAATTGAAACTGGCACTGGGCTCTAGGTTAATAGGTTAGTCCCAAAAATCATATAAAAGTGTATATTAAAGCCCATAAAACATCCTAGAAGGATAATATAATAGCATGGAATAATCAAAAAATATAGATACGTTGGAGACATATCAGCACCCCCAAGCTTAATTCCTGCTCGTCCTCGAGTAGGTAAATGATGAAAACAGAATTTTTGATGTGGAATGCTAACCAAGATAATTTTCAATGTAGTTCTCTTAACTGTGGCATAAATGTTTAGATCTGAAAGATTCAAGACAAAAGTCTATATTGGACATAGCACTATGTGGAATAGAGTGGTGGTTGTGGAGAAGACAAAAAGGAGTAAGATAGTCTCACGTCAACTAGGCGTATCAATGGGCTATGGAGATGCCCATCGATAGATATCAATGTGAGTGAGTAGGGATTGCCATGCAACGGATGCACTAGAGCTAAGAATGTATGAAAGCTCAACAAAAGAAACTAAGTGGGTGTGCATCCAACTTGCTTGCTCACGAAGACCTAGGGCATCTGAGGAAGCCCATCGTTGGAATATACAAGCCAAGTTCTATAATGAAAATTCCCACTAGTATATGAAAGTAACTAAACACGAGACTCTCTATCATGAAGAACATGGTGCTACTTTAAAGTACTAAGTGTGGAAAAAGATAGTAGCAATTGTCCCTTTATTGGGGCCTTTTTTTTCTTTGGCCTTTCTTTTTTTTCTTTTTTTTGAGGGCCTTTATTGATTTAGCCTTTCCTCACATGGGACAATGCTCTAATAATGATGATAATCACACTTTCATTACAACTCGATATTACAACTCGATACTAGAACAAAGTAAGACTCTATATGAATGCCTCCGGCGGTGTACCGGGATGTGCAATGAATCAAGAGTGACATGTATGAAAAATTCTGCATGGTGGCTTTGCCACACATACGATGTCAACTACATGATCATGCATGGCAATATGACAATATGAAGCGTGTCATATGAACGAAATGGTGGAAAGTTGCATGGCAATATATCTCGGAATGGCTATGGTAATGCCATGATAGGTAGGTATGGTGGCTGTTTTGAGGAATATATATGGTGGCTGTTTTGAGGAAGGATATATAGTGGGTGTATGGTACCGGCGAAAGTTGCGTGGTACAAGAGAGGCTAGCAATGGTGGAAGGGTGAGAGTGCGTATAATCCATGGACTCAACATTAGTCATAAGAACTCATATACTTATTGCAAAAATTTACGACTCATCAAAACAAAGCAATCAACGCATGCTCCTAGGGGGGAGGTTGGTAGGAGTTAACCATCGCGCGCCCCCGACCTCCACACAAAGGTTGACACTTTAAAAATACCTCATGCTCTAACTTCGTCACATAGCGGTTCACCATACGTGCATGCTACGGGAATCACTAACCTTAACACAAGTATTTCTCAATTTCATAATAACTCCACTAGCATGACTCTAATATCACTATCCTCATATCTCAAAACATTTATCAAGCATCCAACTTCTCATCATATTCAATGCACTTAGTGTGAAAGTTTTTACTACATTGATATTGGATGTCAATCATGTGAAGATTAGTTTATAGCCTATACACATTACCATGCTGTTTTAATAGACTCTCAAATGGATATAAGTGAAGCATGAGAGTTCAACAATTCCTTCAAAATATAATCACCACCGTGCTCTAAAAGATATAAGTGAAGCACTAGAGCAAAAACTATGCAACTCAAAAGATATAAGTGAAGCACGTAGAGTGTTCTATCAATTCCTAGGCCATATTTAACTCTCTCAAATAGGTGTGTCCAGCAAGGATAATTGTGGCAAACTAACAAGCAAAGACTCAAATTATACAAGACGCTCCAAGCAAAACACATATCATGTGGTGAATAAAAATATAGCTCCAAGTATAGTTACCGATAGATGAAGACGAAAGAGGGGATGCCTTCCTGGGGCATCCCCAAGCTTAGGCTTTTGGTTGTCCTTGAATTTTACTTGGGGTACCTTGGGCATCCCCAAGCTTAGGCCCTTGCTACTCTTTGTTCCGTAGTCCATCAAAGCAATACTGAAAACTTGAAAACTTCACAACACAAAACTTAGACAAAAATCTCGTGAGCTCCGTTAGTATAAGAAAGCAAACCACTACTCAAAGGTACTGCAATGAATTCATTCTTTGTTTATATTGTTGTTACACCTACTGTATTCCAACTTCTCTATGGTTCATACCTCTCAATATTACTCATAGATGCATTGAAATAAGCAAACAACACACGAAAAACAGAATCTGTCAAAAACAAAACAGTATGTAGTAATCTGCAGGTTTCGCATACTTCTGTAACTCCAAAAAATTCAAACTAAATTGGTAAACGTGAGGAATTTTTCTATTAATCATCTTAAAAAAGAATCAACTAAATAGCACACTCCAGTAAAATCTGATGATCATTCTAGCGAGCGCTAACGATTCTGTTTTTCACAGCAAGATCATATAAACTTCACACAAGTCTTCCCAAAGGTTCTACTTGGCACAAACACTAATTAAAACACAAAACCACATCTAAACAGAAGCTAGATGCAATATTTATTCCTAAACAGAACCAAAAGCAAAGAAAATAAAATTAAGTTGGGTTGCCTCCCAACAAGCGCTATCATTTAAGGCCCCTAGCTAGGCATAATGATTTCAATGATGCTCGCATAAAAGATAAGAATTGAAAAATAAAGGGAGCATCATGAATAATATTACTAGCACATTTAAGTCTACCCACTTCCTATGCATAGGGATTTTGTGAGCAAACAACTTATGGGAACAATAATCTACTAGCATAGGAAGGCAAAACAAGCATAACTTCAAAACTTTGAGCACATGGAGAGGAAACTTGATATTATTGCAATTCCTACAAGCATATGATCCTCTCTCATAATAATTTTCAGTAGCATCATGGATGAATTCAACAATACAACCAGCACATAAAGAATTCTTTTCATGATCTACTTGCATAGAAAATTTACTACTCTCCACATAAGCAAAATTCTTCTCATTCATAGTAGTGGGAGCAAACTCAACAAAATAACTATCATGTGAAGCATAATCCAATTGAAAAGTAAAATCATGATGACAAGTTTCATGGTTATCTTTATTCTTTATAGCATACATGCCATCACAATAATCATCATAGATAGCAACTTTGTTCTCATAATCAATTGGAACCTCTTCCGAAATAGTGGATTCATCACTAAATAAAGTCATGACCTCTCCAAATCCACTTTAATCAATATAATCATCATAAATAAGAGGCATGCTTTAATCATAATAAATTTGCTCATCAAGACTTGGGGGACTAAAAATATCATCTTCATCAAACATAGCTTCCCCAAGCTTGTGGCTTTGCATATCATTAGCGTCATGGGTATTCAAAGAATTCATACTAACAACATTGCAATCATGCTCATCATGCACATATTCTATGCCAAGCATTCTATGTAATTCTTCTTCTAGTACTTGAGCACAATTTTCCTTCCCATCATTTTCATGAAAGATATTAAAAAGATGAAGCATATGAGGTAACCTTAATTCCATCTTTTTGTAATTTTCTTTTATAAACTAAACTAGTGATAAAACAAGAAACTAAAAGATTAAATTGCAAGATCTAAAGATATACCTTCAAGCACTCACCTCCCCGGCAACGGCGCCAGAAAAGAGCTTGATGTCTACTACACAACCTTCTTCTTGTAGACGTTGTTGGGCCTCCAAGTGCAGCGGTTTGTTGGACAGTAGCAAATTTCCCTCAAGTGGATGACCTAAGGTTTATCAATCCGTGGGAGGCATAGGATGAAGATGGTCTCTCTCAAACAACCCTGCAACCAAATTACAAAGAGTCTCTTGTGTCCCCAACACACCCAATACACTGGTAAATTGTATAGCTGCACTAGTTCGGCGAAGAGATGGTGATACAAGTGCAATCTGGATGGTAGATATAGGTTTTTGTAATAAGAAAATATAAAAACAGCAAGGTAGCAAGTGGTAAAAGTGAGCATAAACGGTATTGCAATGATAGGAGACAAGGCCTAGGGTTCATACTTTCATTAGTGCAAGTTCTCTCAACAAGACTAACATAATTGGATCATATTACTAGCCCTCAACATGCAACAAAGAGTCACTCCAAAGTCACTAATAGCGGAGAACAAACGAAGAGATTATGGTAGGGTACGAAACCACCTCAAAGTTATTCTTTCTGATCGATCTATTCAAGAGTCCGTAGTAACGTTCAATCTATCATAGAGTTCATACTAGAATAACACCTTAAGACACAAATCAATCAAAACCCTAATATCACCTAGATACTCCAATGTCACCTCAAGTATCCGTGGGCACGATTATACGATATGCATCACACAATCTCAGAAACATCTATTCAACCAACACATAGAACTTCAAAGAGTGCCCCATAGTTTCTACCGGAGAGTCAAGACGAAAACGTGTGCCAACCCCTATGCATAGATTCCCAAGGTCACAGAACCCGCAAGTTGATGACCAAAACATACATCAAGTGGATCACATGATATCCCATTGTCACCACAGATAAGCACGTGCAAGACATACATCAAGTGTTCTCAAATCCTTAAAGACTCAATCCGATAGGATAACGTCAAAGGGAAAACTCAATAAATTACAAGAGAGTAGAGGGGGAGAAGAATCATAAGATCCAACTAAAATAGCAAAGCTCGCGATACATCAAGATCGTGCCATCTCAAGAACACGAGAGAGAGAGAGAGAGAGAGAGAGAGAGATCAAACACATAGCTAATGGTACATACCCTCAGCCCCGAGGGTGTACTACTCCCTCCTCGTCATGGAGAGCGCCGGGATGATTAACATAGCCACCGGAGAGAGATTGCCCCCTCCGGCAGGGTGCCAGAACGGGTCTAGATTGGTTTTCGGTGGCAACTGAGGCTTTCGGCGGCGGAACTCCCGATCTAGGTTATTTTCCGAAGGTTTCAGTATTTATAGGATTTTTTTAGCGTAGGGCACAAGTCAAGGGGCCCTCCGGGCCATCCACGAGATAGGGCGGCGCCACCACTTGGGGTGGACACGCCCCCACCCTCATGGGCAGCCCGTGCCTCTCCTGGCCCAACTCTTTTACTTCGGGGGCTTCTTTTGGTCCCCAAAAAATCATCAAAAATTGGCACGCCAATTGGACTCCGTTTGATATTCCTTTTCTGTAAAACTCAAAAATAAGGAAAAAACAAAAACTGTCACTAGGCTCTAGGTTAATAGGTTAGTCCCAAAAATCATATAAAAGTGTATATTAAAGCCGATAAAACATCCTACAAGGATAATATAATAGCATGGAACAATAAAAATTTATAGATACATTGGAGACGTATCACTCTCCAGCCCTCACCCCTTGGCTTTGACCATGGCATCGCGACCTGGCATACCAACGGCGGCTGAGCTTCGCTTGAGGGTTGGGACCCGAGGATGCAGAGCATCAAGAAGCATGAGAGGTGGGGGAATCGGTTCAGAGAGCTCGGGCATGTTCGTACGTCAAGGGGGACCCTTGGGCATAGCAACCCAAGGTCCTAGCTGGACCCGTAGCCCCTCACTCCCTGGTCTTGTCCTGGTTTCCCGTCAAGGCCAGCGGCGGTTGAGGTACACGCGGGCCGGGCCCTGCCTACGCAGAACATCAAGGCCTGAGTCCAGCATTCCTTTCCTTCGGGTACGTTCGCACGTCAAGGGGGACTCCTGAGCATCGCGACTCAGGAGCCTAACTGGTCCCATAGCCCCTCACTCCCTGGTCTTGTCCTGGTTTACGGTCAAGGCCAGCGGTGGTTGAGGTGCGCGCGGGCCGGGCCCTGCCGATGTAGAACCCCATGGCCAACAGGAGGGAATCGCGAAATCTCAGCATAAGGAACGAGCCAGGCACGTTGTCCGGGGATCCACCCCGCGATCGCCAAGATAAGTCATTAATCCCTCGATGCTCCATCCACGTTCACTCAACAGAATTTGGTAGTGACATTTTAGCAATACTACCTCGCTTTCTTAACCTCAGGAAGCCGCTTGCACGCCAAGGGGGGCATCTTGAGCATCGCGCCTCAGGAGCTCTTACCGGACCCCGAGCCGCTCACCTCCTGGCCTTGACCACGGCATCGTGACCTGGCATACCAGCGACTGGTGCAGCTTGCCTTGGGACAGGGGCCCGACGGCGTAGAGCACTACGCAACCGAACGGGTAAAAAAGGGGATGATATTGCTGAAACAGGGCTCAAGAACATAGTGCACTGGCGAAACAGCAAGATAGAAGGAAAGGCATTGCAAATTCTTTACACACCCCCGTGGGGTTGGCTTTGAAATCCTCACAGGGAACGGCACGAAGGGTCTTCAGGGGATCCCAACTATGACGCCATCAATAGCGGGCCACCTCCGACCCTAGGCATGTCAACACCAACGACGTGCTCGCGAGCCCGACGCGTCTCGGGCACGTCGCGAGCTCGGAGGCGCGTAGCTATTGTCGCTTGTCTCCGCGGACTTAGCAGACTCAGAGGAGCTGCTAGACCTTCGGAGGCCATCGTTGCCACTGGATAAGGTGGCGGCGGAATCAACGTCTGGTGCGTCGCCAGCAGCATATTCCCGATGGCCCCTTCCAAGGCAACATTCCAAGCCGCACCCTTCCTCGTCGAACACCTTGAAGTGCAGCACGGAGACGCCGTCGAACTCGAAGTGGATGGTGAGGGCGCCCTCCGAGCCGCAAGCGCGGGCGACCTCACCCCATCCGCGAGTCATGAAGATCTTGCTTGAAGAGACGACCTCAACCTCCGCCCTCGTCACCGGGGCCCGGCACTCGGCGTGACGCAACCACAGCCCGAGCGGTCCCCTCGGCGGCACCTCTGCAGCAAAGAATGGTGAGAGGCGAATCCAAGATCTAGGAGGCATCACTTCCCACACCACGAACTCACAGGAGGAGCCTCCGGCGTGAGCTCTCGGGGCAACGGCGTGCACCACAATGGCGCGATCGGTACGGCCACGACGTGGGCGGCGCTGAGCGCCAGCTCCTTCTCCATGGCCCGGTGCCCTGGCATAAAGGGGCAACGGGTAACCAGGGGGAGGACGCTCGTGGCAAGGCCTTGTCACTTCCGGTTTCATGGCGGCGTCATGAAGACGGAGTGGCCTCTTCTTCGGGGGAAGCACCACTGGCTCCTCACGAGGAGTCTTCCCCTTCTCGGCGGCAGAGAATCGTCGGATCGGCACCATGAGCAGCACGACTGAGCACAACGCAAGGAGGAAGAAGCGGGAGGAACGACGTAAGAAGATATGCAGCGGGGGCTCCACTCGCCGCCTTATTTATAGCCAGGAGAAGGCCAACCACCGGCCCCCAAAATCACAGGTAATGATGATTTGCTGTGCACACATGGACTTGTCAAGTCGCGTAGCCACCGAGGCTGCGTGGGGAAGTGCAGACGCCCACGTCCCGTCAATCGCCACGCGTCAGTCAGAACCGCAGGCTGTGGGGCCCGCGGCGTTCCGCACACGGCCCTTGGCTTCGCCGCGAAGCCAAGCCCGAGCGCACCTTGGGGCCGGGGGCTACTGTCGGCGTTCTTGGAACGGGGGTACCCAGACTTGCCTGCTTGCGGCCCAGAGCGTGGCTCGCAAGGTGGCCTAGTGTGGCTCAGCATCTTCAACAACACTCAAGACCCTCGCGAGGGGCCAAACCTCGCGAGCCGGATGACACAAGACTTCCCCTGGGGCGGCCTCGCCAGGCCGGCTCGTGAGGATCAGAGATATAAGGGCGAGGGACACCTCGCGAGGTCCTTGTGACGTGAGCAGTGACGACCAAAGCCAGGCGGGCGCCAGCGGTCGCAGAGTGCCAGTTTCCTCTTCGGTGCTAAAGGAGCAGGTGCAGGCGCAGAGTCCCTAGGAGCCAGGCAAAGATTCCATATCGGTGCAACAAGACCAAGACCAGCAGGACGACGGTCATCGTGGAACTCATGGCAGCGTAACCACCAGAGGCTTTGGCAGCGAAGACCACCTTTTGTCAGGATAGCTTGTACTAGCTGCCCCCCTTCAAATTTGTCCGTTGTGGGATCCCTTCCCGTTCAATATTTGGGAAGAGGACCCTGGCCACTATAAATAGGACTATCCACCACCATAGGGATCATCTCATCGGAGACGGCGTTCATCTCATCTTGAGCTGGTCAGCTAGAAGGCCACACACCACAAGCTCACCCGAGCTGAAGAACACCTCTCCCCAGGAGGTAGTTCATCCATGTATTGTTCTTCCCCTGCCTACAAGGCAATCCACCACACCACACTAGATTAGGGTGTTACACCACAATGGTGGCCCGAACCAGTATAAATCTTGTGACTCTTGTTCATTGGATCTTACGAGCTAGGCTTAGGGCTGTTGAGTAGACGAGCTAGGGCCGAAGGAGAGATCTTCGTGCATACCCCAGAGTTCGAACCTTAAGGGTTTTTTCCAGAACCCGAAATCCGACACTATGTTTTTGGCATTTTTTCCGGCAAGCTTCTCGGGTTCTTCGTTTCTCAACGTGGAATTGGAGCCAATCTCGACAAGATCAAAGCAATTGAGCACATTGAAGAACCTAAGTGCGACAAGGATGTGCGCCGCCATGCCTGCTATGTTGATAAACTAAGCAGGTTCATCTCCAAGTTTCCTGAGCATGTCCTGCCATTTTTCAAAAATTTAAAAAGGCATGTCCAATGAAATGGACTCTGGAAGCGGAGGCAGCACTGCAAGACTTGAAGAAGTACCTCTCTTCTACGCCTGCACTGGTCGCTCGAAGTCCACAAGAGTCCTTGATGTTATACTTGGCGACAAAAAATCAAGTGGCCAGTGTTGCGCTACTAGCGGAGACAGTTGTCACAGCCAAATTTTTGGCCCTTTCTTTTTCTTTTGATTTTCTGAGTATCTTGCTTGAGTTTTCTTTTTCCGTGGCTATGTGGTCTAGAAACTGAAGAAGATGACCTCTTCTTTCTTTCCAGAGTGGCTTGTCATCCCCATATCCATCCCTAGACCTTGCCATTTGCATCGTGGACCAATTCCAATTTTATTTTTCTAGGGAATATTCGTTTTTTATTAAAGGAATAACCCTGTCTGCCCTAGGTTGTGATGCAACCTATACTTCTGTCACTCCTAAAATTCCCAAATAATTCTCATAAATTGTTTGCGTCATATATTCCTCAAATATGGAAAAATTGTTCATTGCCATGTTCAAAAATAATCCTCCAATAATTATTTTCATATTCTGCCCTAAATGACACTTTGTGAAGCAAGTGCTATTTATCTTTGCCCATTTGCCCCCAAACTTTTTGGACAGCTTTTCATGTCCATATAATTGCCTCATGCATATTTTCATACTCATTTGTCTAGTAAATATATTTCAGCTAATTTTAAAAGTTTTTTTCCCGAAAGAAACTTTGTGAAGGAGGTACAAGCTAGGCATATGAAAATGAGTTGAAATTTTTGCGTGACCTCATTATCATCAAATCATGACTCTCCTCAAGATTTCCGCTCATTCCTTGCATCCATGTGAGCACACATTCAAATCTTTATTTCTGGTTAGTTATTTAGTTTGTGAAGCAAATATATTTTATCTTGCTCCATTATGGCTGAAAACTTTCCAGGACCTCCTCCTACCAATATAAACTATCTCCACAAATTTTGGACTCAAATCATCTTGCCATTTTCCCTCAAGAATTATTTCAAGTTTGTGGACAGTGAGGATGTTTATGAAGGAAGCACCATTTTGGCAAGTACATTTGGTATTAGAATTTTACAACATCATTATATGTCCAAATCTTGCTTCCTTGCCAAATTTGATCTCAAGTGGTTACTCCAAGTGAGTGCTCCTTCATCATTTTCATTCTGGACCAATTTATGCAGTTACAAAGCAACTATATTAAGAACTTGTCCAACTCCCACAAAAATGCAAAGGATTAGAGTTCTTCCTAACCTAAACTCCCTAGACATCCTACTTGGCTCTAATCTCACGCCTGTTGATCGCTGCATCATGATTAAGTTTGATGCAGCAACCTTAAGAGCTAACTTCCCATCTAACCCCAGCATATTTAACTAAGCTACCTCCTGAGTTACAACCTCCACTGGATGGACTCCCGCCTAGACAACCTTTGCCAGCCCTTGGCATCTTCTCCTTGCTAGTTCACGTAGTGACCACCGCCCTGTGCATGCATTAAACATGCTCTGGCAAGACCTAGGCGCTATGCTCGTCCGTTCTCACCTCATCTCGACTCACACCCATGTCTAGTAGCCTGCTCGTGATCGACTGGGTCGCCCTGAACCCTTGCCCCCTTCATCTGCTTCCCCATCGGTGCTCGTCGCCGCGCGCCCACGGACGTACAGAGGACGACATGCATTAATGGCGCTTTGGCCGCTTCCCCCCTGCGCCCCTCGGCCTCTTTTGTCCCGTGAGGTTCGTCCTCTCCCCTAGACGTGTTCCTTGCCCTCCCCGTGATGCATTCGGCCATCGCCGGAGCTGGCCAACGCATCCTTGGTGGCACCCGAGCCCGTGCACCTCGCCCCTGCCTATATAAGGCCCTCTCCGAGCACTCCACCAGCTTCACCTCACTCCCCTACCCCTCCCTAGCTACTTGCCCGAGCTTCTGGAGCTCTCCTCGACCCCCATGGCCGCCGTGCCCGTCATCAGTGCATGGCTAAATTCGCGGCAGCCGGCACCCGTCCCTCCTCTTCTCAACCACCCTTGCATACCCATGAGTCCGTCGAAGCTCCCTCACCACCCCTTGCCTCTTCCCGAGCCCCACGGCACATTTCCCATCCACGTTTGAAGCCTCTGTCTGCTGGCGCCCCTGCCCTCGCCGTGCTGGTCCTCCTCGGCAGCGACAACCGGTCCAGGCGGCTACGCCATATCGCGCCGGGCTCATCCAGGTGGGCACCACGAGAGGCATCCTGAATCGCCGGGACGAGCACCATCAGCGTGCCCCTCCCTCTGCTGCGTCGGGTGCTAGCAAAGGAAGACGAAGACGAAGGACAGGTGGGCTCCATCTCCCGCGGGACCCACCAGTCAGCGAGACTAGGCCCAGCCCCACACCCTCCAGCTGGATAAGTGGAGAAGCCTTAACCAGAATGCGTTTTCGCTTTAAAGAAAACATATTCTATGAAGTACGCCTTCTGCTTTTCTGTCCAGGCCCAGTTTGTGAATATTTTCTTTACAGATAGGTCCATGGTAGAAAACTACTCGTAACATTTTGCTCGAGAGTCCGATTAAGGTAAATCCAAATCCCATGTCTTCGTATAGTCGAGCCCGTTCTGTTGGTATCATTTTCACAATACTTTCCCACATTTAAAATGACCATTTTGCCCTTGCCCTTATTTAGCCCTCTCCGAGAGAGAATCTTTTCTGGTGAATCTTTCCGCGGCTTCATCGCACTTCTTCCTGGAGTATTCTTCATCCCCAGGCAAGCCACGACAACCACTTGCACGATAGTCATGCAGTATCCATGGTTTTCTACTTGAACATTTAATAAGTGCTTGTTTGTTTTCACCTATTATCCCTGTTTCGTTATGCTTATGGATTTGTGCTTATCTTCATGCTATGTTCATATACACTTGGTTATCATGTACTCTTGCTAGTATTGCTTTGCATGCCATGCTTGGTAGAATTACATGTTGATGTTGGTGATGGTCTTCGGTGCATGACTGTCGTCTGTTCCGAGTATCGTTGTTATACATGTTCATTTGCACCTAGTTGGTTAAATGCTTGCATGGTAGCATTGTTAATATGTTCTTGCATGATATTTATTGTTGATGCTAGTGGTCAGGTTATATTATGAGTAGTGTTTTGTTTGAGATATTCATGCTCGTTAGTATGCCATGCTCATCTAGATATATGATTAAGTGTTGTTGTTACGCTCGTTGATTATGGTTGCACATCCATGCTCATGTTGGTATCATGCTCATGCATTATAAGTTGCATCATGTTATTTTATAATGGCTCAACTTATTGCATTCAAGTTTAACCGGATAATAATGAACTTGAACAACTATTGGTTGAGTCATGGTGCCACCATATCGTGCTGACTAGTGCGGCCACACTTGCCTTTTATGGGAAGGTCCTAAATGGGTCTATTGTCATGCCTCTCGCCGGTGCCTCCAACGAGGGAAGGTTATGCATGGGCACTACATTGGCCGGGTAGGACGGCATAAGCCTTGTGTGCCTGTTGTTGTTGTTGTAAGGATCCTTGTCCCCGTTTGGGACCATTTAACTTTTGTCACGATGGTGGTCGTTGATGCCTTTAATAGGCATGGGGCCACCCATGACTTAGCCCAGAGGGCAGTTGGCCGGAGTGGCCAGGAGAGTGTCATGGCTGTAGATCAGTTTTGTCGGGACGCCGTTGGTCCACCCGTATGGTAGTGCGAGGCCATGGGTTCCGTGGTGTGGGTATAGTGTGCTAACCTCTACAGAGTGTGTGTTAAATCTATCGATAGTCGCGCCCGCGGATATGGGCCCAGTTTGTAGATGGTCACACTATGGGTCAACAGTAATAATAATGTGCTTAATAATAACACCAGTACGATGATGAGAAAGATGTTGGATGTGATCATGAGAGGATCACCGTGGTATCAAGGATACCGAGTGGATGGATATTTGTGGTGTTATGCGAGAGTCAATGGTAAAAGTCAAGCTCCTTGTGGTCATCTAATGATTACTACGGTATTGTAATACCAAGCTTGATTGGATCCTGAGATGATCGTGTAATGCCCATGATGGTAAGCTTGTGCTTGTTTTGGTTACGAGGTAACCCGAGCAGAGTAAGTTGGTGCATGATAGTGTCATCATGGTGCATGTTAGTATCATCATGTCCATATGTTCATGCCGTGTTCGTATTGTTCTAGTTGTATCATGTTGTACCTGCCATGCTCTGATAATATCGTGTTCATCATTGATAATTAGTGTGTAATTGCCATGTTGTTACTTGTCTTGATTGCTTTTGGTTATTGTGAGCTTGCAAGTACATTAAATGTACTAACCTGGCGTGTCATGCCAGTTTGCAGGTTGTGACGCCCGGATAATCAAGCTACAGTAAACCTCGGCTAATGATGCCACGTCACCTCGATTACTGTTGTTAATCTCGCCTTGATTCAAACCGATTCAAAATTCAATTTTAAAACAAAGTCAAAAAATTAAAAATTTCAAAAGTCAAAACTAAAATGTTCTAGATGTAGCAAATAATTCATATGTAACTATGGTGGAGAAACCACATTACTATAAAATATTTAAGTGCTCTAAAATAAATAAAAGAACAACATAAACAAATAATTAAATGCCTTTTATAATTAGTAAAAATTTAAACTATTTTATTTTGGAGTTCATCTTTTGTGTTAGTGGACTAGATTGAAATACTAATCTAGTTACAACTTTAGTATTTTATAAAATAAAAATAAAATGCTAAATAAAAGAAAACAAAAAGGGAAAATAAGTAAAAAGAAAAGAGAAAACAGAAAAGAACCCCCCTGCTAGGCCGTGGCCTAGCTGGCCACTAGGCTAACCAGGTCGGCCTGGCCACGCCCCCTTATTCCCCACCCTGGTCTAACCCTAGCCCTCTAACCACCCACAACCCCCACTCCCTCATCTCTCCCTCTCCTCTTACCCTCCCGATCTGGATCGGGAAGGGGGGAACGACCCCGTCATCCCTGGAGCTGTCGTCGTTGCCGCTCCCACCTCACTGGAGCCCCTTGCCGCTCGCCTACACTGTTGACTCCTCGACCTCCCCATCCTCCACCGTCCCTTGCCAGACCGCTTCTTCCTCGTCTCCTCCTCGCGTTGACACCCCGCCTTCGTTGCGCGCCATCGCTCGACGTTGCCGTCTCGTCGTCGACCACCGCCGCCCCGAGCCCGCTATAGCATATCTACATGGTCATGTGAGCCCTCTTCCTTTCCCCTCTCCCTCCCTGATGGATTCGTCGCGCTCCGCGCCCTCCTCGCCCGTAGCTCGCCACGCCCCGTGCGCCCTCTGCTCCACCCTGTTGCATGCCCCGACCGCATTGGCTGCGCTCGCTCTGCCACTTGGGCCCCCCGCTCTTCTTCTAGCGGTTGCTCAAGCTGCCGCAGCCGCGGCCTAGTCGAGCACCCGTGCCGTCCACGCCCCACGCGTGGTCGCGCCCCTTGCTCTCCTAGCGTCGCGCTCCCCCCGCTCACCGGCCGCTTCACTCTGCTGCACCGCCGCTCGTCTGTGCCACCGCGTTCCCCCGCGCTGCCATTAGGCGCCCGCACCCACTACCCCGCTTCGCGCAGCCGAGCCTACGGCCACCCCTCTACCGGCGCCCCGTCTGCGGCCGGCACAGCCTGCGTCTCCCCGGACCGGCGCCGTGGCCGCCGGCACACTACCGCACCGGGTCGTGGCCTCCGCCCGCTAACGAGCGCTCGTACCCAACGCCCGCTAGGCCTCCCTGGCCCTATGATGCGTGCGCCCACGGCCCCAGAACATTTTAAAAAAGAAAAAATAATAATATAATAATAATAATGATTAATTAAAATATTAATTAATTAACTTAATTAACTTGACTAGATTAATCTAATTACTGTTTAGCCTAATTAGTAGTTAGTTAATTAGACAATCAATGACATGCGGGGCCCACACGTCAGCTTGACCCAGGCAACACCTCTGTTGACTGCTGACATCATGATGACGCCATGCTGATGCAATAATATAATTTTCGAATTTATTTAATAATTAATAATTTAGAAAATGATTTAAAACTTTAAAAAATAATATTAGTTAATCCGTAACTCGGATGAAAATAGTTCGTACATGAAAGTTGCTCAGAATTTCAAGACGAATCCGACTACACAGACCGTTCGTCAACCACACGTCCCTAGCATAGCGAACATGCAACCTTTCCCCTCTGTTTCATCCGCCCGAAAACGCGAAACACCGGGAAAACTTTCCCAGATGTTTCCCCCCTTCGCCAGTAGCACCTGTTAGTGCGTTAGGGCACACCTAACACCGTTACATGTCATGTCATGCATCGTCATGCATTTGTTTGCATTGTATTCATTGTTTCTTCCCCCTCTTCTCTTCGGTAGACTACGAGACCGACGCTGCTGCTTCCCTGATCGACTACGGTGTTGACGACCCCACCTTCGCTCCGAGCTTCCAGGCAAGCCCCCCCCCTTGATCAACCTGATATCGCCTATTCTTCTCTCTATTGCCTGCATTAGAGTAGTGTAGCATGTTACTACTTTCGATTGATCCTACTCTGCCGCATAGCCTGTCATTGCTGCTACAACTGTTGATACCTTAACTGCAATCCTAAATGCTTAGTATAGGATGCTAGTATTCCATCAGTGGCCCTACACCCTTGTCTGTTTGCCCTGGTATTCTTTCGGGCCGTGATCACTTTGGATGTGATCACGGGTATATACTACATACATATTATACATGATACATGTCGTGACTAAAGTCGGGTCGGCTCGTTGAGTACCCACCGTGGATTCACGGATTTGCGGCTGAAAGGAAATACTTTCCCGATGGCCCTCTGTGTGGATCTTTGTGGCGGAGCGACAGGGCAGGTTGAGACACCGAGGAGAGAGGTGGCCTGGCCCTGGTCGTTGTCCGCGGTTATTTCACAACAACACGCTTAACAAATTTGGATATTTGATCCGAGTCTGGCCTATACGCACTAACCAGCTAGGTGGTAATAGTTATGGGCACTCGACGTTGTGGTATCAGCCCAAGCCTTCTTGACGTAAGCGACTGAGCGGCGCGTGCCGGATTGGACTGGAATGCTTACTCTGGTATTAGGAGAGGATAGGTCTGCTTACCGGCCGCGTACGCAACATGCAGGTGTGCGTTGGGCGATGGGCCCAGACCCTTGCGTGCTTAGGACTTAGACTAGTGTGTTGACCTCTCTGTTGTGCTTAGGTAGGGCTGCGATGTGTTGATCTTCCGATGCCGGGCATGACCCAGGAAAGTGTGTCCGGCAAAATGGGATCGAGCGTGCTGGGTTATGTGGTGCACCCCTGCAGGGAAGTTAATCTATTCGAATAGCCGTGTCCCTCGGTAAAAGGACGACCCGGAGTTGTATTTCGACCTCATGACAACTAGAACTAGATACTTGATAAAACAAACCCAGATGAGGTCCAGATATAACTCTGTGGTTGCTCTCTCACAGGGTGATGTGCGGGAGGATCGCCGGGTAGGATTATGCCATACGATGTTACTTGGTGAACTTACCATATATTCTCTTCTACTACCGCAAGATGGAGGCTGACAGAAGCATAGTCTTCGATATGATTAGCTATCCCCCTCTTATTCTGGCTTGCTGCGGTTCAGTCCACAGATACTACCCATATCATTGTTACCATTGCATATGTAGTATAGATCCTTGCTTGTCAGTACTTTGGATGAGTACTCACAGTTGCTTTGCTCCCCCTTTTCCCCCTTCTGTTCCTTCTTCTCGGATGATGCAACCAGATGGTGGAGCTCAGGAGCCAGACGCCACCTATGATGACTCCTACTACACCGGAGGCGCCTACTACTACGTGCAGTATGCCGACGATGACCAGGAGTAATTTAGGAGGATCCCACGCAGGAGGCCTGCTCCTCTTTCGATCTGTATCCCAGTTTGTGCTAGCCATCTTATGGCAACTTGTTTAACTTTATGTCTGTACTCAGATATTTGTTGCTTTCTCTGACTCGTCTATGATTGAGCACCTGTATTCGAGCCCTCGAGGCCCCTGGCTTGTAATATGAAGCTTGTATGACTTATTTTACTTTTAGAGTTGTGTTGTGATATCTACCAGTAAGTCCCTGATCTTGGTTGTACACATTTGCATGCATGATTAGTGTACGGTCAAATTGGGGGCGTCACAAGTTGGTATCAGAGCCGACTGCATGTAGGAATCCAACTTTCCAACTCCTTTGCCGAAGTTAAGTCTAGTATTTGAAAAGCAAATTTACTAACTTGTTGTGTGGCTTACGGGTCCACAACACCAATTGGTGGTGTTAGGATCTTTTATTTCCCTTCTATGCTATGGTACTCTAATCTCTCTTCCATTCGGGTTAAAAGATTTTACTAACTCTGACTCTAGGTTCTCGTAACTATTTCTCCCGGAGAGCCCTCATTTTGTAAGATCACCTGTTCGTCAGAAGATTCTGAGGATGTCCCTCGATATTTTCTCGAGACCCTTGTGCTCATCGCCTTTGCAATTCACTGCCACCGATATATCCCTACGGATGTCTGCATGCACTTGTCATTCTCATAATCATTCCTCATCACTCTTGCTGTTACAAGATGCCTTGAAATATTCTCCGTTGCCCCGAGAATCCTTTGAGTTTACTGTCTTGCAGTTTTATTTTGCATGAAAACCGTTACGGTTATTGCCTCACATTTATCGAGGATCCATTCTGCTCAATTTTTCATGTGTCTCACAAAATTCTTCGGAATACTTTTTGATCTTTCGAAAATCCTCTGCAGCCTGTTACTCTTGAAATTCTTGCCTGCTTGCATTATGGTTAATTCCATATGACTAGTAGTCTTCGTTAACATCCTTTGTCTTAGCCATTTTGAGACTATTGATTCAATGTGTGCGTATGCACGCAGTCATCAAGTCATGTGTTTTAAAATTATCTTTCCGGCTCAGACGTCATTCCGGACATGAGTTGGCTCTCGGCAATTTAAACCTTTATTGATTGTACAAATAAGTGTTTTCATCTTATCCATTCTTGATCAGAGCGTCTGCTTCAGATCCTTCATTTTGGAAACCATAATTTCTTTCTATTTAAGCATCAGTCTAATCAGGTGATTCTCTTTCTTCCTCTGAGTGAGTACCAATACTCACATGAGCTCCGTTGTGGATCGCCTGATCTAGTGTTGGATTGTTATCCGACAGTGTCCTTCATATTCAATCACCTTGTGTCAGGGATATTACTACCAGGTATAAACCGGCCAGGAGGGTCCGGTTTACGTAATCAAGATTATTTTATTAAAGGCCCAGCAGAGCATGAAGTAGAATATTTCAGCCCAAGAGGTTTAGAGCCCAAGTGTTAGGGCCCATGATTTGTAAACCGTCATACTATGTAACTTGGGATGTAAGAAAGAACAGAGACCGAGGCGGACACGTTTATGAGCCGGCTTCGGGGCTCTGTAAACCGGACCGGGCATCACCTCTTAGATAAAGGGACGACCCGGTGATGGTTCAGGACAGAGAACAATAGCTCGAGACACAGGCAAAGTGGATCTGCTCCCTGGTCATCGAAACCCTAGCAATACACACCAAACTAGACGTAGGCTTTTACCTTCATCGAAGGGGCCGAACTAGTATAAAATCCCTATGTCCTTTGTCCGTTTTAACCCCTTAAGCTAACCCGTAGCGATGGCCTCACGACTAAGTCCTTTTGCTAGGACATCTGCCGTGCTAAATCCACGACAGTTGGCGCCCACCATGGGGTGACCGCACGATGGTTTCGAGTTCTTGAAGGGAAGCTTTGAAGGATTCAAGGGCTATGCAGTGGGCCGGATGACTAAGAGTCGTCGCGGCCGGATCTACATCGACGATGCAGGCTGGGGCCCCGAGGCCGATTCAATCGAATATGGGTACTGGGTCCCCTTCGGTAGCATCCACGTCTTCATCTACAAGATCGGCGAACCGGGCCCTGAGCCGGACATCTTCCCCAACATCGTCGAGCCGGCTCAGCATGCGAGACCATCCCGGATTCAGCCAGCCATGAAGCACGTCTTCGTTGGAGCAGTGCATGGAGTACAAACCGAGGACGGATCGGACTCTGGCGGCGAGACTGTTGTCTATTCCGACGATGAATCTTCTTTCGGAGAGACAGAATCTTTGTATCTACTATAGGATGTTCGATCGGAGGGTTGTTCTGAGGGTGATAGTATTCCGGACCCCCTCGATCCGCCAAACCGGGTCGCTGTCTTTATGGCCGGATCACAGTCTATGCAGCAGGCCTCAACAACAGAGGCGTTAACGTCAGAAACGATGGGAGCTAGAGCTGGGGATCCTCCCCCATCGCCATCTGACACTTTATTCACCTTGGTCGACACTTTGACAGCATTATTGACAGCAGAGGTAGCACAGGCCAACAAGGAGCATCATGATGCGGAGGTCGCTCAGGTGAAAAGCTGGATTGAGCAGGCCAAGTTGGACCTAGCTGCTGAGAAAGCTAGGATGGCTACAAGGCAGGCAGAGCTTGATGCCCAGACCTATCCACTCATGTTGGATCAGAACGCTTCACACGAGGTAATGATGAGAAGGCAACGATCTCGCTTGCCACCGGTTTATGAGGCAAGGAATCTCTTCAGCATGCGAGGAGCAGGAACTAGTAACCATCCAGAGGTAAACTGGGGAGGAGCACCGGGAACGGGCGAGTCGGTCGTCAGGCCCAAGATGCAATTCTATCCCGATCACGTGACACTAACGTGATTGGGGCACAACCGCATTTCGGGCGCTTTGCAAGATGGATATCATTACATCGTACCATTACATACATACATGGGGATACAACAATACATAAAAATCACATGAATACAACATCATCAATACAAGGCATCCGACTACGGATGCAGACATGAAAAGCACAAAGACATCCATCTGCTATCCCAGGCTGCCGACTTGGAACCTAACCCAAGACTGAAGAAGAAGAAGAAGAAGAAAGAACTCCAACACAACGATCATCGCTCTCACGTCAAGACATCGGAAACCTGCACCTGAAACTGTTGTTGTAGTATCTGTGAGCCACGAGGACTCAGCAATCCCATAACCATGGGTAACAAGACTATCAAAGCGTAATAGGTACGAAGAGGTAAAGTGGTGAGGTTGCAGCTGCGGCTAAGCAAATATATGGTGGCTAACTTACGAGTACAAGAATAAGATGAGCTTCTATGCAAATGGTCGCAACTAGTAGTGATCGCTAAAGATCCTGAACTACCTACGAGTCAAACATAACCCCATCGTGTTCTCTTCTCAAAGTTAAAAGAGACAGTCATGGTTACTCACACAGTTGTGTGTTTTACTTCGGATCCTCTATCAAGTTTTCTACAACCGGACATTAACAAATTCCAATCTGCCACATAACCGCGGGCATGGCTTTCAAAAGATCATAACCCTGCAGGGGTGTCCCAACTTAGCCCATCACAAGCTCTCATGATCAGTTGAAGTGATAAATATAATATTATCACCCCTTATCTTAGGGACAATCCGATCAGGCTCGGCATCCCGGTGCACAAGACATTTCGACAATGGTAAAACAAGTCTAGCAAGACCTCCCGGCGTGCCGACACCCTGATAGTAGCTGCGCGTATCTCGTCTCAGGCCACGACCGGATGGGCGATCCTACAGGTAAAACCAATCCTCGAGTTTCCCCGTGGTGGCCCCGCATAACCCCCATTTGGGACCAACACCATCAGCACTGGCCCCCCTGTTATGTAGAAGCATCGATCCCACTCGGGGGCTTAGTCGCAAGCCCGTTCTCGCCTAAGTTAAAAAACTACTCCGACTGAGAGCATCCCTCCCACTCGGAGGCTTAGCCGCGAGGTTGTTCTCTCCTAAGGTAAAAAACTACTCCGAGTGAGAGCATCCCTCCCACTCGGGGGCTTAGCCGCGAGCCCGTGCTCTACTAAGTTCAAAAACTACTCCGAGTCAGAGCATCCCTCCCAGTCGGAGGCTTAGCCATGAGCCCGTTCTCGCCAAAGTTAAAAAAGTACTTCGAGCGAGAGCATCCCTCCAACTCGGAGGCTTATCCGCGAGCCCGTTCTCGCCTAAGTTAATATACTACTCCGAGTGAGAGCATCCCTCCCACCCAGAGGCTTAGTCACGAGCCCGTTCTCGCCAAAGTTAAAAAACTACTCCGACTGAGAGCATCCCTCCCACTTGGAAGCTTCACCGCGTGCCCGTTCTCGCCTAAGTTAAAAAAATACTCCAAGTGAGAGCATCCTTCCCACTCGGGGGCTTAGTCGCGAGTCTGTTCTCGCCTAAGTTATAAAAGCACTCCATGTGAGAGCATCCCTCCCACTCCGGGGTTTAGCCGTGAGCCTGCTGTCTCCTAAGTTAAAAAACTACTCCGAGTGAGAGCATCCCTCCCACTCGGAGGCTTAGCCGTGAGCCCGTTCTCACTAAAGTTAAAAAACTACTCTGAGTGAGACCATCCCCCCTTGTTGAAGGCTTAGCCGCGTGTCCGTTCTCGCCAAAGTTTAGAAACTACTCTGAGTGAGAGAATCCCTCCCACTCAGAGGCTTAGCCCCGAGTCCGTTCTCGCCAAAGTTAAAAAACTACTCCGAGTGAGAGCATCCCGCCCAATGGGAGTCTTAGCTGCGAGCCCGTTCTCGCCTACATTCGAAAAACTACTCTGAGTGAGAGCATTCCTCCCACTAGGAGGATTAGCCGCGAGCCC
>LR738712.1:304569178-304599487 GCA_902687465.1 Secale cereale | reverse complement strand
GCTCGTTCTCGCCTAAGTTAAGAAACTACTCCGAGTGAGAGCATCCCTCCCACTCGGGGGCCTAGCCGCAAGCCCGTTCTTGCCAAAGTTAAATACTACTATAGGTGAGAGCATCCCTCCCACTCGTAGGCTTAGCCATGAGCCCGTTCTCGCCAAAGTTAAAAAACTACTCCGAGTGAGGGATTTCTTCCCACTGGGAGGCTTCGCTGCGAGCCCGTTCTCGCCAAAGTTAAAAACTACTCCGAGTGAGAGTATCCCTCCCACTCGGAAGCTTAACCACAAGCCAGTTCTCGCCTAAGTTAAAAAACTACTCCGATTTAGAGCATCCCTCCCAGTCAGGTGCTTAGCCGCGAGCCCATTATCTACTAAGTTCAAAAACTGCTCCGAGTGAGAGCATCCAATCAACTCGGAGGCCTGGCCGCGTGTCCGTTCTCACCAAAGTTTAGAAACTACTCTGAGTGAGAGAATCCCTCCCACTCAGAGGCTTAGCCCCGAGTCCGTTCTAGCCAAAGTTAAAAAACTACTCCGAGTGAGAGCATCCCGCCCAATGGGAGGCTTAGCTGCGAGCCCGTTGTCGCCTACATTCGAAAAACTACTCTGAGTGAGAGCATTCCTCCCACTCGTAGGATTAGCCGCGAGCCCGTTCTCGCCGATGTTAAGAAACTACTCCAAGTGAGAGCATCCCGCCCACTCAGGAGCCCAGCCGCGAGCCCGTTCTTGCCTAAATTCAATACTACTCTGGGTGTGAGCATCCCTCCCGCTCGTAGGCTTAGCCGCGAGCCCGTTCTCTCCTATGTTCGAAAAACTACTCCGAGTGAGAACATCCCACCCACTCAGAAGCTTCTCCGCGAGCTAGTTCTCGCCTAATTTAATAAAACTACTCGAAGGGAGAGCATCCCTCCCACTCGGGGGCTTATCCGCGATACCGTTCTCGCCTAAGTAAACAAACTACTCTGGGTGAGAGAATCCCTCCCACTAGGGATCTTAGTAGCGAGCCTGTTTTCGCCTAACTTAAAAAACTACTCCGAGTGAGAGCATCCCTCCCACTCAGAGGCTTAGCCGCCTGCCCGTTCTCGCCTAAGTTAAAAAAAGTACTCCGAGTGAGAGCATCCCTCCTACTCGGCGTCTTAGCCTCGAGCCCGTTCTCTACTAAGTTAAAAAACTACTCCGAGTGAGAGCATCCCTCCCAGTCGGATGCTTAGCCACAAGCCCGTCCTCGCCAAAGTTAAAAAACTACTCCGAGTGAGGGCATCCTTCCCACTTGGAGGCTTCGCCGCAATCCCGTTCTCGCCAAAGTTAAAAAACTACTCCGAGTGAGTGTATCCCTCCCACTCGGAGGCTTAGCCACGAGCTCGTTCTCGCCTAAGTTAAGAAACTACTCTGAGTGACAGAATCCCTCCCACTCGGGGGCCTAGCCGCAAGCCCGTTCTTGCCAAAGTTAAATACTACTCTAGGTGAGAGCATCCCTCCCACTCGTAGGCTTAGCCATGAGCCCGTGCTCGCCAAAGTTAAAAAACTACTCTGAGTGAGGGATTTCTTCCCACTGGGAGACTTCGCTGCGAGCCCGTTCTCGCCAAAGTTAAAAACTACTTCGAGTGAGAGTATCCCTCCCACTCGGAAGCTTAACCACAAGGCAGTTCTCGCCTAAGTTAAAAAACTACTCCGAGTTAGAGCATCCCTCCCACTCAGGTGCTTAGCCGCGAGCCCGTTATTTACTAAGTTCACAAACTGCTCCGAGTGAGAGCATCCCTCCCACTCGGAGGCCTGGCCGCGTGTCCGTTCTCGCCAAAGTTTAGAAACTACTCTGAGTGAGAGAATCCCTCCCACTCAGAGGCTTAGCCCCGAGTCCGTTCTCGCCAAAGTTAAAAAACTACTCCGAGTGAGAGCATCCTGCCCAATGGGAGGCTTAGCTGCGAGCCCGTTCTCGCCTACATTCGAAAAACTACTCTGAGTGACAGCATTCCTCCCACTCGGAGGATTAGCCGCGAGCCCGTTCTCGCCTAAGTTAAGAAACTACTCCAAGTGAGAGCATCCCTCCCACTCAGGAGCCTAGCCGCGAGCCCGTTCTTGCCTAAATTCAATACTACTCTGGGTGTGAGCATCTCTCCCGCTCGTTGGATTAGCCGCGTGTAATGCCCAGGATGGGACTATATCTCCTACGTGTCGAGGCACGACTTAAAGATATAAGCCCATTCTGGAATGATCGCAAGTTTGGTATCTTTGCACGACTCATGTAAAAGAGGGATTAAAATTGCAAAAGGAGATAGTTGGCTTACACTCGCCACTTCACACAATACATTACATAAGCTAAACATCATTCAAAACATCACAACCCATCTAAGGGTAAGATCCAAAAGACAAGATACCAAAACAACATAAAGCCACGGGTCCGGATCGAATCCTAGTAGAAACCACTACTGATCGTCGAAAACGTCACAAACATACGGCCACTCTCTTCATGGAACTCCCAGTGTAGAATTTGAACCAGCTCCTGCATGTTTCTCGGCTGAACCTGCATCTGGTGTTGTAGTAACTGTGAGCCACAGAGGACTCAGCAATCCCGTTCCCGGGTAACAAGACTATTTAAGCCTTGGGAGAGGATAAGGCTGAAGAAAAGAATAAGTGTCTGCAGCAGCAACTAGCAACTAGCTTACGTGAAAGAGTGCGAGAAGAGAAGGCCTCGGTCGAGAGATGATCACGAAGTGATCCCAGCTACAGCTCAACAAACATAACCCCACCGTGTTCAACTCCCGAATCCCTATTCGGAAATTGACAGTCACGGTACACACGCTGGTAGTGTATTAGAACAATGTGTCAAGTTATCTACAACCGGATATTAACAAGCTCCCATCTACCACATAACCGCGGGCACGGCTTTCGAAAGTTTTTAACCCTGTAGGGGTGTTCCAACTTGGCCCATGACAAGCCCACGATCCGCGGAGTCGCAACACCAAAGTGGGAAGACCCGAGTATTCTCGGAATCCCGTGCTCAAGATACTCCGAACTAAGGTAAGGCTAATCCAGCAAATCCTCCCGGTGTGCCGACACCCTGATAGTAGCCGCGCGTATCTAGTCTCAGGCCACGACCGGATGAGCACAGCGTACAGTGGCCGAAATACCCAAGTTGCCAAGGGGGGCCCCGCACACGACTCTAGTTTGGACCAACACTCAAATCGAGCACTGGCCCAGGGGGGTTGAATTAATTAAGCCTCAGGTTAATTACTCCCTCGGAAAGTCTTAGTTGTTTAGGCGAATAGTACCAATGTTGGGACTTGCTGGAAAAGACTTAGCACTTAGCGGTTTATCAAGGGGGTCCCATACACCCCAACCGTGTTAGGAACGCATAATCAAGGAACATAACACCGGTTTAAACGGTTCCTAACGGCATGAGTGGAACAAATCACCAAGCAAAAGGCTTAGCCTTCCACCCTTGCCAATATATAGATGATTTCATTTAAGCATTATATATAGTGTGATATAACCCAACAAACTTCAACATGAAGCAAGCATCTTCAATCTTCACCTGCAACTAGCAATGCTATAAGACGGGCTGAGCGAAGCGTACTTAGCCAAGCAACGGTTTGCATAGGTGGGGTGGTTAAACATGGTCATGGTTACAAGTAGGAGGCTCACAGGAAGAACATGGGCATCGAGGCAAAACTCTAGAGCAGAACTACTAGCAATAGGCAAAGATAGTAATGGTATCCGGGTTCGGTCATCTTGCCTGGGATTCCGCAAGGAAGAAGAACGGATCCATGAAGTAGACGGAGCAACACAGTCGAGCGAATCCTCACAACTCCGGAACGAAACCGAAGCTAACAAGAGAAGCAACCGGAAAGAAGCAAACAACACGGTAAACACACAAGCATAAACATGGCATACGATGCACATCCAAGTATGATGCATGTCCGGTTTAATTATCCTTGGCATGGCAAAGAGCACAAACAAAACTACAAGTTAAGTGGAGCTCAATATGCAACGAGTTGCATATTGACGAAACACCACATTTTATTATTTAGTTGACTCTCGTTTATTTACAAGGCAAGATTAAATGTTTTTAACATGGCAAGAGGTGAAGCATAAAGAAACTACACTATTTAGACATTTTAAATGAGGCCGGAAATAACAACAACAATTCCGGAAAATCCCCATGAGCATGTTTAGCAATTATTAAGCAAACAACAAACACACATTATAACATATTAATGTTGTTAACATGATGTGGATGACATGAACAAGTTTATGCAATTTTATTAAAAGTTAACAAGAAGATGATATGAAGTATTATCACCGTGGTGGAAGGAAAAGGGTGCCACGGCAATGATCCGAAGATGATGCAACGGCAACATCTCGGTTCCGGTAACTCATTGAGAGACCGGTGCAAAAGATGACGGAGAGCGTGTCAAGCAAGAAGAAAGTGGGCGATCCCGTTGCCGGGTTCCCACGAGTCGGTGACGAGGCAACCGAGGAACATGACAAAAGACGATACGGCATGATGCACAAAAGGGCAAACATCTCATACAACACACATCACAAGCGATCATCCACGGGGTCGTCTCGGGGTTATACCTTCGGAACATCTGTTTCTCGGAGGGGTTCGAGGTCGTCGAGGAACGTAGTGGAAGTAGTGGAAGTAGACGTTCTCGAGGCGGTAGTGGTACACGGCCGAAGAGGAAGTAGTTGTTCACGGGTCTTCGGCTACGGTAGACGTTCACGTTACGTGTCGTGGTACTTGCGACGTCGGGGTACACGTTATGTAGTGGTACTTGGTCTCGGCGACGTTAGGGGTACTCGGTCCTCGGGACACCGGAGAGGAACATTGAAGCATCGTGTAGTCGTTCTCGTAGCGGTCTTGCCGGACTCGGTTCTCGCGACGTAGTGGTACTTGACGTTACGCCGTGTAGTCGAACTTGAGGGTCGTCGACGTCATGGTACATGAGGGTCATCGTGGTACTTGCGTGTCATCTTGCGTAGTCGTTCCCGTTCGTAGATGTACTTGTCATCGGAGGGGTACTTGTCGAACATGCCGGTCTCGGTCTCGTAGTTGTACATGTCAACCTGGCACTTAGCGAAAAGACAAACAGCAGCAACAAGACAACCAAAAACGGCAGCAAGGAGGCAAGGGCAGCAGCAGGGCTAGGCGGCGTCGGAGGCCGGAGCAGAGGCTTGGGGCGACGGATGCTGAGGCGAGGAAGAGGTCACCAAAGGGAGGCGCTCGGGCCACTCGAGGGAGGATGCAGCGAGGCGCGGTGGCCGCCGCAGAGCTGCTCGAGGAGGAGGGCACGAGGCGCAGGGGCCATGGTGTGCGTGCTAGCGCGGAGGACGGCTCGGCGCAGAGGAGGCCACGCTCGCGCCTGGCGATGCGGCTGCACGGAGGGAAGCGCTCCTGGCCGGCGAGCGACGAGGCAAGGGCCTAGAGAGGAGGGTTCGAGGTCGAGGGACGTCGCGCGGCCGACGGAGAAGAGGCCCTGGAGAGGACGAGCCCCTGCGAGGCGGAGGAGGCCCGCGGGCACGCTTGAGCTCGGGAGGCTGCTCGAGGGTGTGGCGGCGGGGCGCCGGGCCTGGCCGGCCGGGCTTCGCGACGCTGGGGGTTCGGGAGATCGATGCTGGAGATGGAGGGATCTCGGGCCTGGGTCGATGCTGGGAGCGGGGTCGAGGGAAGAGAGGCCAGAGGGGAAAGGAGCGATGGCTCGGGGCAGAGGGAATCGGGTCGATGGGGTTCGGGACTCCTGGCGAGGGGGGACGAGGAGATGGGATCGGGGGGAACGAAGGTGAGTGCGGCGGCGGCGCTGAGGGATCCAGAGGGAGGAGCGATGCGGCTAGGGTTACGGTGGAGTGGGCCTTGGGCCAGGAGGGCCTAGAAGGGAGGAGGGGTGTGCCAGGCTGGAGGAGGTTTGGGCCTGGTCTGGCGGCTGGGATCTCCTGCTGAAGCTGGGCTGCTCTCCTTCTTCTTTAAGAGTGAAAAGGAAAAAAACAGAGAAAGAAAGAAAAGGAGAGAAGAAAAGAAAGGAAGGCTAGGCAAGAATTGCACATGAGGTTATTTTCCCGGGCTCATAAAAATGAGCACGGTCCGAGAAAAATATAAAAGGCATGATCGAAAAATATAATTCAAACACATTTGAGTTTAATCAAATGGGTTTGAACTAAGACTTGATTATAGAAGTGTCCAAAATGTTTGAATTTTTGGAGGAACCTCGATAAACGAGAAAAGAAATATAGGGAAGGGTTTTGACGGTGAAACTTGAATTAAGAGGCATGGGGAATATTTGCAAGTGTGTTGGTTAATTCCAAACAACTGGAATATCATTATATAGCTCCCTAATAATATTGGGAGGCTTTTATATGTTATAAAGAGAAGACATTCTTCCCTTGATTTAAATGGACCGAAGGTCCACACGATTTATTTGGTTGAGATGCAAAGATTAATGACATGATGGCATGATGACATGATGCAATGCAAAAATAAATAACACAAGCACAAATGCAACACACGGAAGAACCCGGAACATCTGGAATCTTCTGGAATCTTCTGGGACGTCGGTCTTCGGGCGTCACAACTCTCCCACACTAACAGAGGATCTCGACCCGAGATCCTAGAGATAGCACCGGGTAAAAACGGAAAAGGAGGAGGTAAAACAAAGTTGCTTCTTTGACAGACGAGTGAAACCACGAACCTTGAGAAGTTGAACAATCTTGAAAGAAAGAATAGAATGGAGATGAACGAAGATGAAAACACTCCGTTAGAAAGAGTAACAAGGAATATTATGAGAACCTTGATAGTTGAAAGACATGAAACAAGAGCTCACGGATGACAAAAGAATTTCAAAACCACTCCGGTTAACCAAGATTGAGAAGGAAAAGAACGAAATAATTTGGACAGCACTCCGTCTGAAAATGGAAGGAATTAACAAGAACTTGAGGAGATGGAATGATACTTGATGAAATCAACAGCACATTGCCTCCGAAGCAATTAAAAGAATGGCACAAGGGTAAGAAGCAATCAGACAACACTCCGGTTGAAAAGAGAGGCAAACTTGATAAGATGATGGAACTAGAATGTTGGGCACAACACTCCGGTTAAATAGACAAGCAAGGGAGAACATGATCTCGATAAAAACGAGATGATGGTCAAGAGAGAGCAATATCACAATGCCTCCGGAATGAAAGAATAGAATATAGATTCATGAAAGAATTGAACGGAGAGGAAAAAGACAACTTCTCCGACAAATGAATATGAAAAATCATCCTTACGAAGAAGGGTTGAATGGAGTTGATGGAAAATCAACAACGAAACGAATAAGCTTCATGTGGGCTTATGGAAAACATCTCAAATTATGAGGTGACAACCAGCCACTAACAGAAATGACTTGCTTGGATTGAGATCAACAAGGAGACGAAAAACTTATTTCACCGGAATGATAAATGAAGAACTTGGGTCATTTATAAACACCACAATAACACAATCCTTAGGGAAAGCTTTTAGGTGAAATACAACCCAAGATTACTCCAACAAATAAATTAAAGGGTTGAAAAGATCTCCTTAACAAGGAAAATGATGGTTTTAATTATCTCATTCCTGACAACTCGTGAATCATAAAACATGACGGAAAATTATCAAGAATGACATAACACCACCTGAAAAGATAAGGTAGAAAGGATTGCAATTGGAATGCATGATGAAGAATGCTTGAGCTCCAACAAGAATCTTGATGAAGACTTCGAGGATGAATTAAATGATGATGAACCACCATGAAAACTCTGGTAATGAAAGCATGAGAAGTGAAAGATGAAAAGAATAAGATTCAAGGCCTGTGATGAATTAGATGGAGCTTGAACTGATATAAATGAAAATAACTTGGAGCTCCGGAAAACAAGATGAAGAACTTAGAACCGAGAATATGATATGATGAACATGCTCCGGAAAACTGAGATTAAACACTCGAGGAAATAAGAATAAGATTTACTATATGCTTATCCTTCATCAAATTAAATTGATGACAAGCAACGGATTTGGCATACTACTTATTCTCGTTGGAAAGGATTGGAGAGATATAGCCAAACTTGAGAATAATCTTGAACGACTCACCGGTAGGATTGTGAAAGGTACAGATGAATTGATATGATAACAAGGAAGAGTAAACTTGAATTTACCACCGTAAGAATATGGAGACGAACGAAGAGGCATCAATGAAGAATATTTGGAGGACAAAGTTGAAAACTGAGAACGAAGAAATCTTCTGAAATGATGGCCTTCGGAGGATCACAAAGAAAAGAATTCATGAAATGCTCTGGAAGAATAAAAGAATTCCTCACAATATGAACAATAATGAGGATGGCATTAAGCTAGAACCACGAATCTTGAGAGAACGGCCAAGATTTAAGAGAAACACTTCTTCGGTCTCCAAATGCTGATAATGAAGACGAGAAATGCCATATGAATTTTTGAGCACTCCGGAATGAAAAATTAAAAAGGTTGAACCAACGATGGAAAGAATTTGAAAGCGATCTTGGAGAAGGCATGTGACTGATGGAAATCATTCTTACGTCACAATTTGAAAAGAATTCTCCGGAAAAGAAGAGTCAGGTAAGATCCTGGGAAAAGACCTGTGGGTTAGGGCCCACTCAAAGAAATCACCGTTGGGAAAGATTGCTTAAGAGATTGCACCAGTTGAAATAAATGGCTTGAATAAGAAGACAATCCCAAAATATCTTGACAGGATTAAGAGTGGAAACACGAATCTTCAGCACTCCGAATATGAATAGCAAGAGGAGAATGAATAATTGGTGCACCGGAATAAGAAAGCATTGTGAAATGAGGAAAAGGATAAGATCAACACCGAAATCTTGAATTACATCCACCGGCAGAATTTGAGAACAAAAGAATGATGAACTTGAAGCTCTTGAGCATCTTCACGATAAAGCACCGGATAAGAACATTGAAGGAAATGAATGAAGAAATATCACATGAATAAAATGGATACTTCATTTAAGAATTTCTGGCTCCGAGAGGAAGAAGGGTGGGAGGGTGGGGAAAACAAGGACAACTTGGGATGAATGAAACATACAACTCGTCAGATCTCAACGGCGTCCGTATGGAATAACTTGAAGAGAAGGCACACCGGTTGAAAAGGATTAACATGAAGATCTTGATGGTCAAGAAGGACTAGCACTCCCATAGAAATATGAGAACACCGATTAGGAAAGGTATGGAATCAACATTTGACATCGAAGCAACTCGAATACCAGAATCAAATCAAAACAAAGATAGATATATTTATGAAGAAGATTATGTTGCAACATATCTATCCGAACAGAGAATTGAACGAATGAATTCCGCAGGTACAACAACTTGACGAGAAGCGACTTGAGAGAACAAAAAGGTAAATAAAAAGAAACAAGGAGCAGAAGAACAAATACAAGATAGAAGCTTCATTCCACATCTTCGTGCTGAAAGCTCATGGAACGTGTTACAAAAGGGTTTTCCAATCCCCGGATCAGCATAGCCAAGGACCCTTTAAGATGCAACTCCCGATCGGAACAAGCCCATAAAACCACTTCACTCAATGTAGAACCCCGAACTTCATATCATGCATCCGTTGGAAGAATGCCTAGAACTACTAGATGAACCCACCTATTAATTTCCGAAAGTTTCCAGTTATGCAATCAGGTGTTGGGGATACAGGGGAAGCACCGCGCACTCAACTCTAATTCTACATCCGGCTGTATCCATCCTTCAACACATAACCAGTTGTTCTCGGAAACCGTTTACCTCGGAGCTTCGAAAGGCATCTACTATACAAGCTATGGCAATACTCCCGAACTACCTCCCCAGTACTGGGTGATGTCGGGGTTATCTTGCCACTAACCGCATAGGAGAGTTTTCGATGTCGGCCGTCTTAAGTATTCTAGTACTGCCGCGATGGATTTGTGACGACAACACCTTGGAGCTCAACTCCCCGGGACACTGCCACAACCCCTAATGACAGGAGGCATCGAGAACAATGTTCTCGTCACAAAGACATCGAAACAATCCAAACAATACTCGCGAGATCCTAAAAGAAATTTGGTGCAATTTTTGAAAGTAGAAGAGGCAAGAGTAGACGTCAGGAGTCCTCACCAGAGAGAAAGGGGATGAGAAACAAAGAAATCCTACTCTCCGATATAAATATAGGACTCAAAATATTTTCAGTGTGTGCCTAGACTCAACCGTCAACGATTCGATCAATTAGTGGGGGCTTCTAGGTCGGAGAAGGCTCTGAATACCAACTTGTAATGCCCAGGATGGGACTATATCTCCTACGTGTCGAGGCACGACTTAAAGATATAAGCCCATTCTGGAATGATCGCAAGTTTGGTATCCTTGCACGACTCATGTAAAAGAGGGATTAAAATTGCAAAAGGAGATAGTTGGCTTACACTCGCCACTTCACACAATACATTACATAAGCAAAACATCATTCAAAACATCACAGCCCATCTAAGGGTAAGATCCAAAAGACAAGATACCAAAACAACATTACGCCACAGGTCCGGATCGAATCCTAGTAGAAACCACTACTGATCGTCGAAAACGTCACAAACATACGGCCACTCTCTTCATGGAACTCCCAGTGTAGAATTTGAACCAGCTCCTGCATGTTTCTCGGCTGAACCTGCATCTGGTGTTGTAGTAACTGTGAGCCACAGAGGACTCAGCAATCCCGTTCCCGGGTAACAAGACTATTTAAGCCTTGGGAGAGGATAAGGCTGAAGAAAAGAATAAGTGTCTGCAGCAGCAACTAGCAACTAGCTTACATGAAAGATTGCGAGAAGAGAAGGCCTTGGTCGAGAGATGATCACGAAGTGATCCTAGCTACAGCTCAACAAACATAACCCCACCGTGTTCAACTCCCGAATCCCTATTCGGAAATTGACAGTCACAGTACATACGCTGGTAGTGTATTAGAACAATGTGTCAAGTTATCTACAACCGGATATTAACAGGCTCCCATCTGCCACATAACCGCGGGCACGGCTTTCGAAAGTTCTTAACCCTGCAGGGGTGTTCCAACTTGGCCCATGACAAGCCCACGATCCGCGGAGTCGCAACTCCAAAGTGGGAAGACCCGAGTATTCTCGGAATCCCGTGCTCAAGATACTCCGAAATAAGGTAAGGCTAATCCAGCAAATCCGCCCGGCGTGCCGACACCCTGATAGTAGCCGCGCGTATCTAGTCTCAGGCCACGACCGGATGAGCACAGCGTACAGTGGCCGAAATACACAAGTTGCCAAGGGGGGCCCCGCACACGACTCTAGTTTGGACCAACACTCAAATCGAGCACTGGCCCAGGGGGGTTGAATTAATTAAGCCTCGGGTTAATTACTCCCTCGGAAAGTTTTAGTTGTTTAGGCGAATAGTACCAATGTTGGGACTTGTTGGAAAAGACTTAGCACTTAGCCGTTTATCAAGGGGGTCCCATACACCCCAACCATGTTAGGAACGCATAATCAAGGAACATAACAACGGTTTAAACGGTTCCTAACGGCATGAGTGGAACAAATCACCAAGCAAAAGGCTTAGCCTTCCACCCTTGCCAATATATAGATGATTTCATTTAAGCATTATATATAGTGTGATATAACCCAACAAACTTCAACATGAAGCAAGCATCTTCAATCTTCACCTGCAACTAGCAATGCTATAAGAGGGGCTGAGCGAAGCGTACTTAGCCAAGCAACGGTTTGCATAGGTGGGGTGGTTAAACATGGTCATGGTTACAAGTAGGAGGCTCACAGGAAGAACATAGGCATCGAGGCAAAACTCTAGAGCGGAACTATTAGCAATAGGCAAAGATAGTAATGGTATCCGAGTTCGGTCATCTTGCCTGGGATTCCGCAAGGAAGAAGAACGGATCCATGAAGTAGACGGAGCAACACAGTCGAGCGAATCCTCACAACTCCGGAACGAAACCGAAGCTAACAAGAGAAGCAACTGGAAAGAAGCAAACAACACGGTAAACACACAAGCATAAACATGGCATACGATGCACATCCAAGTATGATGCATGTCCGGTTTAATTATGCTTGGCATGGCAAAGAGCACAAACAAAACTACAAGTTAAGTGGAGCTCAATATGCAACGAGTTGCATATTGACGAAACACCACATTTTATTATTTAGTTGACTCTCGTTTATTTACAAGGCAAGATTAAATGTTTTTAACATGGCAAGAGGTGAAGCACAAAGAAACTACACTATTTAGACATTTTAAATGAGGCCGGAAATAACAACAACAATTCCGGAAAATCCCCATGAGCATGTTTAGCAATTATTAAGAAAACAACAAACACACATTATAACATATTAATGTTGTTAACATGATGCGGATGACATGAACAAGTTTATGCAATTATATTAAAAGTTAACAAGAAGATGATATGAAGTATTATCGCCGTGGTGGAAGGAAAAGGGTGCCACGGCAACGATCCAAAGATGATGCAACGGCAACATCTCGGTTCCGGTAACTCATTGAGAGACCGGTGCAAAAGATGACGGAGAGCGTGTCAAGCAAGAAGAAAGTGGGCGATCCCGTTGCCGGGTTCCCACGAGTCGGCGACGAGGCAACCGAGGAACATGACAAAAGACGATACGGCACGGTGCACACAAGGGCAAACATCTCATACAACACACATCACAAGCGATCATCCACGGGGTCGTCTCGGGGTTATACCTTCGGAACATCTGTTTCTCGGAGGGGTTCGAGGTCGTCGAGGAACGTAGTGGAAGTAGTGGAAGTAGACGTTCTCGAGGCGGTAGTGGTACACGACCGAAGAGGAAGTAGTTGTTCATGGGTCTTCGGTGACGGTAGACATTCACGTTACGTCTCGTGGTACTTGCGACGTCGCGGTACACGTTATGTAGTGGTACTTGGTCTCGGCGACGGTAGGGGTACTCGGTCCTCGGGACACCGGAGAGGAACATTGAAGCATCGTGTAGTCGTTCTCGTAGCAGTCTTGCCGGATTCAGTTCTCGCGACGTAGTGGTACTTGACGTTACGCCGTGTAGTCGAACTTGAGGGTCGTCGACGTCGTGGTACATGAGGGTCGTCGTGGTACTTGCGTGTCATCTTGCGTAGTCGTTCCCGTTCGTAGATGTACTTGTCATCGGAGGGGTACTTGTCGAACATGCCGGTCTCGGTCTCGTAGTTGTACATGTCAACCTGGCACTTAGCGAAAAGACAAACAGCAGCAACAAGGCAACCAAAAACGGCAGCAAGGATGCAAGGGCAGCAGCAGGGCTAGGCGGCGCCGGAGGCCGGAGCAGAGGCTTGGGGCGACGGATGCTGAGGCGAGGAAGAGGTTACCGAAGGGAGGCGCTCGGGCCACTCGAGGGAGGATGCAGCGAGGCGCGGTGGCCGCCGCGGAGCTGCTCAAGGAGGAGGGCACGAGGCGCAGGGGCCATGGCGTGCGTGCTAGCACGGAGGACGGCTCGGCGCAGAGGAGGCCACGCTCGCGCCTGGCGATGCGGCTGCACGGAGGGAAGCGCTCCTGGCCGGCGGGCGACGAGGCAAGGGTCTGGAGAGGAGGGTTCGAGGTCGAGGGACGTCGCGCGGCCGACGGAGAAGAGGCCCTGGAGAGGACGAGCCCCTGCGAGGCGGAGGAGGCCCGCAGGCGCGCTTGAGCTCGGGAGGCTGCTCGAGGGTGTGGCGGCGGGGCGCCGGGCCTGGCCGGCCGGGCTTCGCGACGCTGGGGGTTCGGGAGATCGATGCTGGAGATGGAGGGATCTCGGGCCTGGGTCGACGCTGGGAGCGGGGTCGAGGGAAGAGAGGCCAGAGGGGAAAGGAGCGATGGCTCGGGGCAGAGGGAATCGGGTCGATGGGGTTCGGGACTCCTAGCGAGGGGGGACGAGGAGATGGGATCGGGGGGAACTATGGGGACCCCGACTTAGAAGTCGAGATCACCGAATGCACGTGTACAGTGATCCCAGAGATCAATGCTCACTGAACACACAGAAGCTGAAATAACAAGAGTCTTACATCCATACAAATAGTCTTACACGAATTAAGGCCATTATGGCCAAGCCTTACATAGATAGAGCCTCACGGGCTGAATAGGAAATAACTCAAATAGCGGAAGTCTTCGATAAACGGGTAGAACCCATGCCATCTGCCTTAACCCTACAGGCATTCTGACTGGGATAGCGCCCTAGTTCGCATGTTCGTCTCCGAAGAACTCTTCCTCATAATCCTGCTCTTCCATGCCTGGCCAATTAAATAACCAGTGACAAGCCAATGAGTACTTTGAATGTACTCGCAAGCAACCCATGATGTGGTAACAATGCAATGGAACAATAATGAACAATCTAGCAGGAAGCTAGAACAATATGCTATCATCAAGTTTATGCATCAATAACCTCGCGTAACCTCGAAGACAGGTTACCGATATCAACATGAATATGATTCAACTCATCGAGTCAAGTCACCATCCTTGACTTGTCACACACATACCAACACTGATGAAGTAAAATTCTGGACATAGTTTAAGTAGCACCACCCAACTGTCCATGACCGTGGACACGGCTATTCGAATAGTTTTACACTCTGCAGAGGTTGTACACTTAACCCACAAGATCCGGGGAACTTTCGTGTCATCCACGACCCGCGGTACCTCAAGTACCCGGGGTAAGCACCCGGTCATTACCTTTCCTTAGACGACACTAACATAGAGTCCACTCATTGGCACACGGCCCTCGGGTACAAACAATAGATCACGGGACTTGCCCTAATTTCAATGTTCACGCGTACCTGAAGGGACCAACGGTGTGTCCGGTGCCCTGTGAAAACAGTCATGGTCGTCTATCCAAGCACGACCCCGTCCCGGGAAAGACCTCAAGTCTTCCCGTCACTAGTAATGCGGGCACCATGCTAGTATCGACCTAAGTAATCAATAAAGCCCCGTCCCATAAGGGGTAGTGTGGTTGCACATGTTTGGTTGGGACGGTAGTCACACATAAATCTAATCCATCATTCCACCATGCACATGATCTACCGGCACATCACTTCTTTCTCAAGTGATGACCTAACACTTCATCACCCTCGGGCATTAGGGGCACCCGATGGGTTCATGCAAAGATTTCAACTACGAGGGTTCATATCACACATGCATCACTAATCATAACCACTAACCATATGCATGTCATCTAGCACGTAGCAAGATCAACAATAAATCATGCATCATGTGGTGGTTCATCTAGGTTACCATCGTAACCCTATCATCATGCATCGGAAACAGACGGGTTCCAAGAACAAGTGTATCATGGTCAAAGGGATGCTTGCCTGGATTGGCTTGGTCTTCAAAGTCTTCAAGTCCTTCTCCTTCCTCTTCCACAGCAACTTCGTCAAATACGGGATCTATACGTCGCACAATAACCACGGGAAAATAAGAAAACAAACAATACAAAAAAATCAAAGTGCTCAGAAAAATGTCAACTCATTTTTGTAAAATACTAGAGGGATTTCTAAGATGGGGAAAAACTTAGTTGGAGTTTTGGAGTAACAGAATGGAATATATTGATTTTTGAACAGGAGTTATACTGCCCAAATTTTAATTTAAATTTGAACAGTACAGAAAAGTTTCATGGATTTGAATGAAAGTGGTACCATTAAATAGGTTGGAATATTACAAGATTTTAGGAGTTGGAAATATTTAATTTGGATCAATATTCTGTTTTGTATAAATGTTTAAAACATCAACAGAAAAGAAAAATGAAAAAGGGTCCTGTGCACTGGGCCAGAGGAGGCCACAGTGCACGGCCCAGACGGACTGGCCCAGCCGCACGGAGCCAGCGCGCGCGCACGTCAGGTTTTCAAACCTGACGGGCGGGGCCCGTGGGTCAGCGGCACAGAGGAGGGGGAGAGAGGTGGGGGGATGACAGGCGGGGCCCGCCTGTCATTTCTAACCCCGCGGCCACGGCGGCGGCGAGCTCACCGGCGAGGACTCCGGCCACGGCGACGGCAACGGAGGCCAGGGACATGACCAGCGTCGTGTCGCGGTTGCAGTGGTGGTAGTGCGGCACGGCGGGGAGGCCTGGTTCGCCGGCGACGAGGTGGGGCGGCGGAAGCTCATCGGAAGGTCGTGGTCGAGGTCGTTTCCGACTGCCACAGAGAGGGAAAAGGAGGGGGAAAGAGTCAGTGCGGTGCGGCGGCTCCGAAACGAGTGGAAGGAGAGGCAGGGGAGGCCCGTACCTCGAGATCGCCGGCGGCCCGACGCGGCGGAGCTCCGGTCGATCCCGAGCACTGGGACCTCCTGGGGTCGAGCTGGTGATGCAGGAGTGATGCTGGGGAGGAGGAGGTGCTTCTGGTGCTGTTGGAATGGCTCGGGAGGTCCTATTTATAGGGGCTCGGCGGAGACCCGTGGTCCAGTGCGCCGGCGAGCTCCGGCTCGACGCTACAGCGCACGGGAGGCGACGGGAATGAGTCTGGGGAGTTCCTGGACGAGCTCTACGTCCAGCTGAGGTGAGAGGAGGAGCGGGGGAGCGTCAGAGGCGCGCGCGCGTGTGAAGCAGAAGAATGGCCGAAGCGGGCGGCCGGTGCGCGTGCGACGTCGTTCACTCGAGGGCGCAGGAGGAGGGGGGACAGCACCGGGGAGGTCGCGGACGTCGAGGCGCCTCGACTGGCGCGAGGGGGAGGCCCGAGGCTGTCGGGGATCGGCGATTGGCTGGAGCCAGCGTGCGGAGGGCACTGTTAGCGCGCTCCAGAGCGTGCGTTTGACTGGCATCGCCGCGCTCTCGCCGGTTTGGTCCGATCCAGCGTGTCCAACAGTGTCCAGCGCGTTGAGGGAGGAGTAAAGAAATGCCCTGAGGCCTTGGATGCCCTGGAGATGCTGAGAGAGAGTGAGAGTGTTGGTGAAATGGTAGAATCCTGCTGCACAGCAAGGTAGAACAGGGGTTTTTGGAAAACTAAATTT
Source organism: Secale cereale (assembly GCA_902687465.1). Taxonomy (NCBI): domain Eukaryota; kingdom Viridiplantae; phylum Streptophyta; class Magnoliopsida; order Poales; family Poaceae; genus Secale; species Secale cereale. Next base: position 304,582,544 of record LR738712.1, on the reverse strand, counting down.
ATAAAATACTTTTTGGCCAAATTAATTTTGTAAGAAATTACTATACTGTTATATAACACTATGCATGATCATTGGGCAGAAGTTTTGGGTATGGAGATGAAATCTACAAGAGGTCATAGTTGACTTTGATGAGCACATGAAAAAGCAAATGAAGAAAACTCAATTCCAAATAAAAGCCAAATGATGCTAAAAAATTTTGCTGGTCCAAATTTTCATGCTTCAAAGTTACAAATAACATGTTACAAAATGCAGGGTGTGACAGACCTACCCCCCTTACAAGAATCTCGTCCCCGAGATTCCTAAACTAGGGCTTAAAAGAGGTCGGGAAACTCGGATCTAAGATAGTCTTCTTGTTCCCAGGTTGCTTCTGCTTCGGTGTGGTTGCTCCACTGGACCTTGAAGTACTTGATGGTACGGCTCCGCGTACGTCGTTCTGCTTCGTCCAGAATACGAATGGGCTTCTCGCGGTAGGTCAAATCAGGCTGCAGATCAATGGCTTGGTGATCCACATCCTTGTAGAGATTGGGCTTGTCTGGAACTTGGAGACATTTCCGGAGTTGTGACACATGGAACACATTGTGCACATCGGATAGCTCAGGTGGTAGTTCCAACTGATATGCCACTTCTCCTCGTCGTGCAGTGATCTCAAAGGGTCCAATGAACCTTGGTGCGAGCTTCCCTTTGACATGGAAACGCTTGGTTCCCTTCAGAGGAGTTACCCGCAGGTACACATGGTCCCCGACATGGAAACTCATGTCTCGGCGTCGAGTGTCAGCATAACTCTTCTGCCTTGACTTGGCTGCCTTTAATCGCTCTCTGACTAGTTGGACTTGCTCTTCAGCTGCGCGGAGATTATCCGGTCCAAAAACTAGTCCTTCTCCAGTCTCTGACCAGTTGAGGGGTGTGCGACATCTGCGTCCGTACAACACCTCAAATGGTGCCATCTGAAGGCTTGACTGGTAACTGTTGTTGTAGGAGAACTCGGCAAAAGGGAGACAGTCTTCCCACTTGGCTCCACATGCCAGGACACAGGCTCGGAGCATGTCTTCGAGAATCTGATTTACTCGCTCAGTTTGACCTCCAGTCTGTGGGTGGAAAGCTGTGCTAAAAGACAGCTTGGTTCCCAGGGCTTCTTGGAACTTCTTCTAGAACCTTGAGGTGAACTGGGTTCCTCGATCTGACACAATCTCCTTGGGAACACCGTGAAGACTTACGATTCGGTCAATGTAGAGAGCTGCCAGCCGGTTGCCATCATAAGTGGTCTTGACAGGAATGAAATGAGCCACCTTGGTCAAATGATCGACTATGACCCAGATAGAGTCATGTCCTCTATTCGACCTTTGTAGTCCAGTGATGAAGTCCATTCCGACTTTATCCCACTTCCACTCAGGAACTTGGAGTGGTTGAAGCAATCCAGCAGGTCGCTGATACTCAGCATTGACCCTTTGGCACACATCACACTTTGCAACATAGGTTGCAATCTCTCTCTTCATACCGTGTCACCAGAATCGTGCCTTCAAGTCTTGGTACATCTTGGTTCCTCCGGGGTGGATGGAATACGGGGTGTCGTGGGCTTCTTGCAGAATCAGCGTCTTCAGCTCGGTGTTGTTTGGTACGCAGAGGCGACCTTTGTACCAAACAATCCCGTGCTCGTCTTCAGAGAATCCTGGGGCCTTGCCCAGCTTCATCTTCCTCTTGATGCCTTCGATGCTTGTGTGTCCATCTTGAGCCTTCTTGACGTCATCCAGCAGGGTCGGTCTGACTTCCAAATGATCCAGATAACCGGGGGTGACCAATTCCAAACTGAATTGTCCGATCTCCTTCAACAAGGCTGGCTGCCTTTTCTGAATAAGGGCATTCAAAGAGCAAGCCTTCCTGCTTAAGGCATCGGCCACCACGTTAGCCTTCCCAGGGTGATACTGAACACCGAGGTCATAATCTTTGATGAGTTCCAACCATCTCTGCTGCCTCATGTTCAATTCCTTTTGGGTGAAAATATACTTCAGACTTTTATGGTCTGTGTAAATCTCACACCGTTTCCCTAGGAGGTAATGCCGCCATGTCTTCAAGGCATGAACTACTGCCGCTAGCTCAAGATCGTGAGTAGCGTAGTTCTCCTCATGGGGTCGTAGCTGCCTGGAGAGGTATGCTATGACGCGGCCTTCTTGCATCAGAACGCTTCCCAATCCGGTTCGAGAGGCATCACAATATATCACGAACTCCTTGTGAATATCAGGTGTTGCCAGAACTGGGGCGGTGGTCAATCTCTTCTTGAGCTCTTGGAAGCTCTCTTCGCATTTTGGCGTCCACTCGAACTTCTTGTCCTTTTTGAGGAGCTGAGTCATTGGTCGTGCAATGCTAGAGAATCCTTCCACGAACTTGCGGTAATAGCCCGCTAATCCGAGGAAGCTTCTGAATTCCTTGACGGTCGTTGGAGATTGCCATTGGGTCACAGCTTCGATTTTTGCAGGATCAACAGATAATCCTTCCTCGGTCAAGACATGACCTAAGAATCTAACTTTGTGCAGCCAGAACTCACACTTGCTGAATTTGGCGTACAGTTGGTGCTCACGAAGCTTGTCTAGGACCACCCTCATATGTTGCTCATGCTCTTCCTCCGACTTCGAGAACACAAGAATGTCATCAATGAAGACAACAACGAACTTGTCCAAATATTCCAAGAAGACTTTATTCATGAGATACATGAAGTAAGCTGGGGCATTGGTTAACCCAAAGGACATGACCGTGCACTCGTACAGGCCATATCTGGTTACGAATGCTGTCTTCGAAATATCTTGGGGTCTGATCTTCAGCTGGTAATACCCAGATCTGAGGTCGATCTTGGAGAATACCTTGGCTCTGCTGAGCTGATCAAACAGATCTTCGATCTTGGGAAGTGGATACTTGTTCTTGATTGTAACTTCATTGAGGGAACGATAGTCAATGCATAAGCGGATGGTACCGTCCCTCTTGGCCACAAACAGAACAGGAGATCCCCAAGGGGAGGCACTCGGGCGGATAAATCTCTTCCTTAGCCGCTCTTCTAGCTGCTTCTTCAACTCGGCTAATTCTTCCATCCCCATCCTATAAGGCTTCTTATAGATGGGTCCTGCTCCGGGCACGAGCTCGATGATGAACTCAATGTCACGGTCAGGGGGCATTCCCGGTAGTTCATCCGGAAAGACATCAGGATACTCACATACCACCGGTACTTGATCTAGCCCAACTTCAGACAGACAGTTGACTTTAGCGGCTTGAGCGGAAGAGGAGTTGGGGGCAAACTTGACTTCGACTCCTTGGTCATTAGTCACAGTGACTGTCCGATTGGCACAGTCTAACAAGTCTTGGTGCTTACTGAGCCAATCCATCCCTAAGATCACATCCAAGCCTTGCGATCTCAGGATGATAAGGTCTGCTAGGAAATCTACACCGTTAATGGTAATACCGACTCCTTTACAGCCTATCTTGGCTCTCATCTTAGCTCCGGGGGTTTGTACCACCATAGGGTTATTCAGGGGTGTAGGGGTCATGCCACTTTTTAATGCAAATCTTTGAGTGACAAATGAATGCGTTGCTCCAGAATCAAACAAGATAGTTGCAGGTGCTGAGTTGACAAGGAATGTAACCCAGCACGACGTCCGGGTCTTCCTGGGCTTCTTCAGCAGTGACGTGATTCACACGCCCCTTCCCATAGTTCGGTGGATTGCGAGGAGCTGGGTTCCTTGGTGGCATCCCACGGCCTTGTCCCTGGTTCTGCGCATTGGGGCGCGGGGCATCAGGCTTCTTGTTGGGGCACACCCTGGAGATGTGTCCGGGCTAACCACATCCAAAGCAAGTGACTTGGTTTGGGGTGTTGATCTTGTTGCCACCATTGGTATTGGGGTTGAAAGCTGGCCTGGGGTTGGCATACTGCTAAGGCTGAGGATTGGCACGAGGTGCAGGAGCTCTTGGCTGCTGATAGGTTGGCTTGGCCGGGGCTGACTACCACGGACGAGGCTTCTGGTTGCTGGAACTTCCCTTACTGACCAACTTGCGCTTGCGAGTGTCTTCCAAAGCACGCCGCTTGTCTTCAAGCATAAGTGCCTTGTTTACCAGGTCAGGGAAAGATGGGCAGTCGCACACGACAAGCGAATATTGCAGAGTCTGGTTAAGGCCTTCCATGAAGCGCTCCCTTTTGGCAGCATCAGTGCTGACATCTTCAGGGGCATACCTTGACAGAATACTGAACTTCTGCATGTACTCCTTGACAGTGCCACTTCCTTGCTTCAGGGCTCGGAACTCACGCTTTTTGATAGCCATGATTCCGGAAGGAATGTGGGCCTTGCGGAATTCTTCCTTGAAGTTCACCCAAGTGATGTCTTGTTCAGCATGCATGACCTTGAATCCATCGCACCAAGCTCTAGCAGTTCCCCCGAGGCAGTGGGCTGCATAAGCCACCTTCTCGCGATCTTCGGTGCATCCGACTAGTTCCAGAATCTCCTCAATGGAACGGACCCAGTCGTCAGCATCCAGGGGTTCTGCAGTCTCGATGAAGGTTGGCGGTGCATGCTTCTTGAACTCTGCCAACGTGGAACGTCCATTGCCATTCCCCGCCGGCTGGCGGTTGTTGGCGACAGCTTGAGCAATCAGCTGAAGAGCTGCAATGTTGGCTTGGCGTTCCTCTCGGAAAGCTTGGAGAAGCTGAGCCATGTCCATGCTTGGAGGAGGTGGTGGTGGAGCTTGGTCGTTGGTTTGGTCATGGCCTGCCTCTGGCTGGGAGGATGCTCCGGCTTCGGGCTGCTGGGTAGAGGTACCAGTACGAGTTACAACAGGCATCCTGTTGGAGCGGTAAAAGGTCTCATGACTCGGAAGAGGGAAAGCAAGATAGATGGGTGCCTAGTAAGGGGGTGGGTGTGACACTAAATCAAATCATGCAAGGGCCGGGAGGCCAAAACACATTCATTAAAATCCAAATGGGTGATGTAGTCATTTACACCTTCCCGAAGGAAGAATACGACATACATCCAGACACAACAAAAGCAAACACTATATGGTTTCATATGAACCATACAAGGACTCGACTGCGCATAGGGGTTACACGACCTATCCTACCGTAGGGGTTACAACTGGCATATCCGAGTAGCGAATAATGCCTAAGCGGCGGAATGCTCGGTCGCGTATTCCGGCTCTTCTGGGTCTTCCTCCTTGTCTTCATCTGTCTGGGCTCCCTTGGCGCTGGAGGGAGTGGGGGAGTGGAGGAGTTGGATACGACGGTGCTTCGACGATGGTGCAGGGAAAAGCTTGCGGTATTCCCTTGCTGTCATCCGGCGTCGCCGAGGTGGTTCTTCACCCTTGGAAGATACATCCTCGGAGGGCCTTCCGCCTCGATATGCGATAGCGGATTGTCCAGAAGGTGCTCCTTCCTTCTTGATCCTGTTTGCCTTCTCTTGAGCTTGACGAAGAAGTGCCTTGGTCTTGTAAAGTTCTTCTCGAAGCTTCATTGATTCCGAGGCCAAGTCTTGTGCCAAGCTGTCGGCACATAGACTGAAGTAGGTCTGGAACCGAAGCGAGAGTCCTTCCTTCAGTGGAGGGGCTAGTGCGCTGCTTTCTTCGTCACCTTCCTTCCGGTAAGGTAAGAAGCGAGTTTCCATCTTGGCTGCCATCTCCGGAAGAAGCTCGCGGAGACGGGTTAATGCCTTGAGTGCAGCAGCCTCGACAGCAAGTGGTAGTGTCGCCATCTGGGGTCCCTCGAAGAACCAACTTGTGGGAGGATCGTTCGCCTTCACGATCACTTCCACATGGTACTCCACCTCAGTATCGCTCACCCAATGCTCAAGGTAGGTGAGGATGGGTGCTCGGTGGAACTGACACTCCTGGAGGCTATCCTCGAGAAGTAGGGGAAACCCAATGGTCAGGTGCTCTTCGGGAACAGCGGCCATCTACAAAGGTGGAATAGGAGGGGTTAATAAGCTGAGGAAATCTCAGGTTTAGAAAAGAAGAGAGGTTCAGAAGGTTTTTGAAAAGGGGTCTCAACTAACTAACGCCCATGCTAACTAAGGCTTCCTACAGTCAGGATGGCTTTGATACCAGCTCTGTGGGGACCCCGACTTAGAAGTCGAGATCACCGAATGCACGTGTACAGTGATCCCAGAGATCAATGCTCACTGAACACACATAAGCTGAAATAACAAGAGTCTTACATCCATACAAATAGTCTTACACGAATTAAGGCCATTATGGCCAAGCCTTACATAGATAGAGCCTCACGGGCTGAATAGGAAATAACTCAAATAGCGGAAGTCTTCGATAAACGGGTAGAACCCATGCCATCTGCCTTAACCCTACAGGCATTCTGACTGGGATAGCGTCCTAGTTCGCATGTTCGTCTCCAAAGAACTCTTCCTCATAATCCTGCTCTTCCATGCCTGGCCAATTAAATAACCAGTGGCAAGCCAATGAGTACTTTGAATGTACTCGCAAGCAACCCATGATGTGGTAACAATGCAATGGAACAATAATGAACAATCTAGCAGGAAGCTAGAACAATATGCTATCATCAAGTTTATGCATCAATAACCTCGCGTAACCTCGAAGACAGGTTACCGATATCAACATGAATATGATTCAACTCATCGAGTCAAGTCACCATCCTTGACTTGTCACACACATACCAACACTGATGAAGTAAAATTCTGGACATACTTTAAGTAGCACCACCCAACTGTCCATGACCGTGGACACGGCTATTCGAATAGTTTTACACTCTGCAGAGGTTGTACACTTTACCCACAAGATCCGGGGAACTTCCGTGTCATCCACGACCCGCGGTATCTCAAGTACCCGGGGTAAGCACCCGGTCATTACCTTTCCTTAGACGACACTAACATAGAGTCCACTCGTTGGCACACGGCCCTCGGGTACAAACAATAGATCACGGGACTTGCCCTAATTTTAATGTTCACGCGTACCTGAAGGGACCAACGGTGTGTCCGGTGCCCTGTGAAAACAGTCATGGTCGTCTATCCAAGCACGACCCCGTCCCGGGAAAGACCTCAAGTCTTCCCGTCACTAGTAATGCGGGCACCATGCTAGTATCGACCTAAGTAATCAATAAAGCCCCGTCCCATAAGGGGTAGTGTGGTTGCACATGTTTGGTTGGGACGGTAGTCACACATAAATCTAATCCATCATTCCACCATGCACATGATCTACCGGCACATCACTTCTTTCTCAAGTGATGACCTAACACTTCATCACCCTCGGGCATTAGGGGCACCCGATGGGTTCATGCAAAGATTTCAACTACGAGGGTTCATATCACACATGCATCACTAATCATAACCACTAACCATATGCATGTCATCTAGCACGTAGCAAGATCAACAATAAAGCATGCATCATGTGGTGGTTCATCTAGGTTACCATCGTAACCCTATCATCACGCATCGGAAACAGACGGGTTCCAAGAACAAGTGTATCATGGTCAAAGGGCTGCTTGCCTGGATTGGCTTGGTCTTCAAAGTCTTCAAGTCCTTCTCCTTCCTCTTCCACAGCAACTTCGTCAAATACGGGATCTATACGTCGCACAATAACCACGGGAAAATAGGAAAACAAACAATACAGAAAAATCAAAGTGCTCAGAAAAAAGTCGACTCATTTTTGTAAAATACTAGAGGGATTTCTAAGATGGGGAAAAATCTTAGTTGGAGTTTTGGAGTAACAGAATGGAATATATTGATTTTTGAACAGGAGTTATACTGCCCAAATTTGAATTTAAATTTGAACAGTACAGAAAAGTTTCATGGATTTGAATGAAAGTGGTACCATTAAATAGGTTGGAATATTACAAGATTTTAGGAGTTGGAAATATTTAATTTGGATCAATATTCTTTTCTGTATAAATGTTTAAAACATCAACATAAAAGAAAAATGAAAAAGGGTCATGTGCACTGGGCCAGAGGAGGCCACAGTGCACGGCCCAGACGGACTGGCCCAGCCGCACGGAGCCAGCGCGCGCGCACGTCAGGTTTTCAAACCTGACGGGCGGGGCCCGTGGGTCAGCGGCACGGAGGAGGGGGAGAGAGGTGGGGGGTGACAGGCGGGGCCCGCCTGTCATCTCTAACCCCGCGGCCACGGCGGCGGCGAGCTCACCGGCGAGGACTCTGGCCACAGCGACGGCAACGGAGGCCAGGGACGTGACCAGCGTCGTGTCGCGGTTGCAGTGGTGGTAGTGCGGCACGGCGGGGAGGCCTGGTTCGCCAGCGACGAGGTGGGGCGGCGGAAGCTCGTCGGAGGGTCGTGGTCGAGGTCGTTTCCGACTGCCACAGAGAGGGAAAACGAGGGGGAAAGAGTCAGTGCGGTGCGGCGGCTCCGAAACGAGTGGCAGGAGAGGCAGGGGAGGCCCGTACCTCGAGATCGCCGGCGGCCCGACGCGGCGGAGCTCAGGTCGATCCCGAGCACTGGGACCTCCTGGGGTCGAGCTGGTGATGCAGGAGTGATGCTGGGGAGGAGGAGGTGCTGCTGGTGCTGTTGGAATGGCTCGGGAGGTCCTATTTATAGGGGCTCGGCGGAGACCCGTGGTCCAGTGCGCCGGCGAGCTCCGGCTCGACGCTACAGCGCACGGGAGGCGACGGGGATGAGTCTGGGGAGTTCCTGGACGAGCTCTACGTCCAGCTGAGGTGAGAGGAGGAGCGGGGGAGCGTCAGAGGCGCGCGCGCGTGTGAAGCAAGAGAATGGCCGAAGCAGGCGGCCGGTGCGCGTGCGACGTCGTTCACTGGAGGGTGCAGGAGGAGGGGGGACAGCGCCGGGGAGGTCGCGGACGTCGAGGCGCCTCGACTGGCGGGAGGGGGAGGCCCGAGGCTGTCGGGGATCGGCGATTGGCTGGAGCCAGCGTGCGGAGGGCACTGTTCGCGCGCTCCAGAGTGTGTGTTTGACTGGCATCGCCGCGCTCTCGCCGGTTTGGTCCGATCTAGCGTGTCCAACAGTGTCCAGCGCGTTGAGGGAGGAGTAAAGAAATGCCCTGAGGCCTTGGATGCCCTGGAGATGCTGAGAGAGAGTGAGAGTGTTGGTGAAATGGTAGAATCCTGCTGTACAGCAAGGTAGAACAGGGGTTTTTGGAAAACTAAATTTATAAAATACTTTTTGGCCAAATTAATTTTGTAAGAAATTACTATACTGTTATATAACACTTGGCATGATCATTGGGCAGAAGTTTTGGGTATGGAGATGAAATCTACAAGAGGTCATAGTTGACTTTGATGAGCACATGAAAAAGCAAATGAAGAAAACTCAATTCCAAATAAAAGCCAAATGATGCTAAAAATTTTTGCTGGTCCAAATTTTCATGCTTCAAAGTTACAAATAACATGTTACAAAATGCAGGGTGTGACAGGAACGAGGGTGAGTGCCGCGGCGGCGCTGAGGGATCCAGAGGGAGGAGCGATGCGGCTAGGGTTACGGTGGAGTGGGCCTTGGGCCATGAGGGCCTAGAAGGGAGGAGGGGCGTGCCGGGCTGGAGGAGGCTTGGGCCTGGCCTGGCGGCTGGGATCTCCTGCTGAAGCTGGGCTGCTCTCCTTCTTCTTTAAGAGTGAAAAGGAAAAAAAACAGAGAAAGAAAGAAAAGGAGAGAAGAAAAGAAAGGAAGGCTAGGCAAGAATTGCACATGAGGTTATTTTCCCAGGCTCATGAAAATGAGCACGGTCCGAGAAAAATATAAAAGGCATGATCGAAAAATATAATTCAAACACATTTGAGTTTAATCAAATGGGTTTGAACTAAGACTTGATTATAGAAGTGTCCAAAATGTTCGAATTTTTGGAGGAACCTCGATAAACGAGAAAAGAAATATAGGGAAGGGTTTTGACGGTGAAACTTGAATTAAGAGGCATGGGGAATATTTGCAAGTGTGTTGGTTAATTCCAAACAACTGGATTATTATTATATAGCTCCCTAATAATATTGGGAGGCTTTTATATGTTATAAAGAGAAGACATTCTTTCCTCGATTTAAATGGACCGAAGGTCCACACGATTTATTTGGTTGAGATGCAAAGATTAATGACATGATGGCATGATGACATGATGCAATGCAAAAATAAATAACACAAGCACAAATGCAACACACGGAAGAACCCGGAACATCTGGAATCTTCTGGAATCTTCTGGGACGTCGATCTTCGGGCGTCACAACTCTCCCACACTAACAGAGGATCTCGACCCGAGATCCTAGAGATAGCACCGGGTAAAAACGGAAAAGGAGGAGGTAAAACAAAGTTGCTTCTTTGACAGACGAGTGAAACCACGAACCTTGAGAGGTTGAACAATCTTGAAAGAAAGAATAGAATGGAGATGAACGAAGATGAAAACACTCCGTTAGAAAGAGTAACAAGGAATATTATGAGAACCTTGATAGTTGAAAGACATGAAACAAGAGCTCACGGATGACAAAAGAATTTCAAAACCACTCCGGTTAACCAAGATTGAGAAGGAAAAGAACGAAATAATTTGGACAGCACTCCGTCTGAAAATGGAAGGAATTAACAAGAACTTGAGGAGATGGAATGATACTTGATGAAATCAACATCACATTGCCTCCGAAGCAATTAAAAGAATGGCACAAGGGTAAGAAGGAATCAGACAACACTCCGGTTGAAAAGAGAGGCAAACTTGATAAGATGATGGAACTAGAATGTTGGGCACAACACTCCGGTTAAATAGACAAGCAAGGGAGAACATGATCTCGATAAAAATGAGATGATGGTCAAGAGAGAGCAATATCACAATGCCTCCGGAATGAAAGAATAGAATATAGATTCATGAAAGAATTGAACGGAGAGGAAAAAGACAACTTCTCCGACAAATGAACAAAATCATCCTTACGAAGAAGGGTTGAACGGAGTTGATGGAAAATCAACAACGAAAGGAATAAGCTTCATGTGGGCTTATGGAAAACATCTCAAATTATGAGGTGACAACCAGCCACTAACAGAAATGACTTGCTTGGATTGAGATCAACAAGGAGACGAAAAACATATTTCACCAGAATGATAAATGAAGAACTTGGGTCATTTATAAACACCACAATAACACAATCCTTAGGGAAAGCTTTTAGGTGAAATACAACCCAAGATTACTCCAACAAATAAATTAAAGGGTTGAAAAGATCTCCTTAACAAGGAAAATGATGGTTTTAATTATCTCATTCCTGACAACTCGTGAATCATAAAACATGAAGGAAAATTATCAAGAATGACATAACACCACCTGAAAAGATTAGGTAGAAAGGATTGCAATTGGAATGCATGATGAAGAATGCTTGAGCTCCAACAAGAATCTTGATGAAGACTTCAAGGATGAATTAAATGATGATGAACCACCATGAAAACTCCGGTAATGAAAGCATGAGAAGTGAAAGATGAAAAGAATAAGATTCAAGGCCTATGATGAATTAGATGGAGCTTGAACTGATATAAATGAAAATAACTTGGAGCTCCGGAAAACAAGATGAAGAACTTAGAACCGAGAATATGATATGATGAACAAGCTCCGGAAAACAGAGATTAAACACTCGAGGAAATAAGAATAAGATTTACTATATGCTTATCCTTCATCAAATTAAATTGATGACAAGCAACGGATTTGGCATACTACTTATTCTTGTTGGAAAGGATTGGAGAGATATAGCCAAACTTGAGAATAATCTTGAACGACTCACCGGTAGGATTGTGAAAGGTACAGATGAATTGATATGATAACAAGGAAGAGTAAACTTGAATTTACCACCGTAAGAATATGGAGACGAACGAAGAGGCATCAATGAAGAATATTTGGAGGACAAAGTTGAAAACTGAGAACGAAGAAATCTTCTGAAATGATGGCCTTCGGAGGATCACAAAGAAAAGAATTCATGAAATGCTCTGGAAGAATAAAAGAATTCCTCACAATATGAACAATAATGAGGATGGCATTAAGCTAGAACCACGAATCTGGAGAGAACGGCCAAGCTTTAAGAGAAACACTTCTTCGGTCTCCAAATGCTGATAATGAAGACGAGAAATTCCATAAGAATTGTTAAGCACTCCGTAATGAAGAATTAAAAAGGTTGAACCAACGATGGAAAGAATTTGAAAGCGATCTTGGAGAAGGCATGTGACTGATGGAAATCATTCTTACGTCACAATTTGAGTGAGGGATTTCTTAGGCATAGCCATGAGCCCGTTCTCGCCAAAGTTAAAAAACTACTCCGAGTGAGGGATTTCTTCCCACTGGGAGGCTTCGCTGCGAGCCCGTTCTCGCCAAAGTTAAAAACTACTCCGAGTGAGAGTATCCCTCCCACTCGGAAGCTTAACCACAAGCCAGTTCTCGCCTAAGTTAAAAAACTACTCCGAGTGAGATCATCCCTCCCACTCAGGTGCTTAGCCGCGAGCCCGTTATGTACTAAGTTCAAAAACTGCTCCGAGTGAGAGCATCCCTCCCACTCGGAGGCCTGGCCACGAGCCCGTTCTCGCCAAAGTTAAAAAAAAAATACTCCGAGTGAGAACATCCCTCCCACTTGGAGGCTTCGCCGCGGTCCCGTTCTCGTCAAATTTAAAAAACTACTCTGAGTGATAGCATCCCGCCCAAAGGGAGGCTTAGCTGTGAGCCTGTTCTCGCCTACATTCGAAAAACTACTCTGAGTGAGAGCATTCCTCCCACTCGGAGGATTAGCCGCAAGCCCGTTCTCGCCTAAGTTAAGAAACTACTCCAAGTGAGAGCATCCCTCCCACTCAGGAGCCTAGCCGCGAGCCCGTTCTTGGCTAAGTTTAATACTACTCTGGGTGAGAGCATTCCACCCGCTCGTAGGCTTAGCCGCGAGCCCGTTCTCTCCTATGTTCGAAAAACTACTCCGAGTGAGAACATCCCACCGACTCAGAGGCTTCTCCGCGAGCTAGTTCTCGCCTAAGTTAAAAAAACTACTCGAAGGGAGAGCATCCCTCCCACTCGGGGGCTTAGCCACGATACCGTTCTTGCCTAAGTAAACAAACTACTCCGGGTGAGAGAATCCTTCTCACTAGGGATCTTAGTCGCGAGCCTGTTTTCTCCTAAGTTAAAAAACTGCTCCAAGTGAGAGCATCCCTCCCACTCGGAGGCTTAGCCGCGAGCCCGTTCTCGCCTAAGTTAAAAAAACTATTCCGAGTGAGAGCATCCCTCCTACTCGGGGTCTTATCCTCGAGCCCGTTCTCTACTAAGTTAATAAACTACTCCGAGTGAGATCATCCCTCCTAGTCGGATGCTTAGCCACGAGCCCGTTCTCGCCAAAGTTAAAAAACTACTCCGAGTGAGGGCATCCTTCCCACTTGGAGGCTTCGCCGCGATCCCGTTCTCGCCAAAGTTAAAAAACTACTCCGAGTG